>CM062813.1:572120632-572720632 GCA_031772625.1 Pinus tabuliformis | reverse complement strand
TTCCAGGTCCATAATTCTAGTGAAAGACAAAGTAGTGTAGCCCATATCAGCCTCCATCTGAGAATCTCATATAGGGGGTTACAACCAACATGCCATTGTTGTAAAACCAAGAAACTTATCCCATTTACCCATGGGATGTGCATAATATTTAGAGTCCTCCCGCTGAAGAAAATGGAAACTAAACCACTTGTTTAATAGTAAATTGACTTTGGGCTTGTACTTTAAAATTGGGAGCCACTTCTCTTCAACCCATTTCTTCATCTTCGATCCATCCATAGTAGAAAATTCCCAACAATATTGTCCCAGGAAACGTTGCGGCCAAAAACTAACACTTGAATTTCCTCCATAACCTTGATGGCCTTGTAGTGTCTACCCCTATGAGCTGGAACTTTATGTCCTGTAACCCGACACCCATCTGAAGGTGGAATCAATTGCACTTGTATCGACCCATTTTCCCTACAAGTTGATAAGCTGCAAGTAAAACACATTTTCCCAGGGCACCTGGTCCAAACCAACCTCCATGTGCAGGGTTTCCACCTCCTTGGTAGCTCATAACAACTCCGTAGAGTCCAAATAATCAAGGAAAGGCCCAACCATACCACCACCTTAGACCAACCCTACCAGTTGTCATACAATCATAACCAAAAGGGTTACATGGAAAATGCCCACTGAAAGAGGGAAACCCACAAAAGTCACACATCAAATAAGATAGAAAAAAATGGAGTTGTCTTTAGTGCGACTTTTTGGACTTTCCAATGCCAAAATCTAGTGGAAAAAATTGAGGTGAAATATTGATTTGTATTATTTAAAATGGTTTTTTGACTGTATATATAGATCAGCACCCTAAAAAATCACTAAGGCACCTCGATTGTGCAGGGGTTACCCATCAAGCTTTTGATTTCAATAAATTCCTACCGAATTTTAGAGAAATTAGATTAGAAAAACCCACCAAAAAAGCTTCTGAAAAGTCTCACTAAAGACAACTCAGTAAAGAAAAACAACAACAACAACAACAACAAACAAACAAAAAAACAACAACAACAACAACAACAACAAAACAAAAACAAAAAACGAAAAACAAAAACACGGCTAACCAATGTCACAAAGAATTAAAGTACACCACCCAGAATAAGGGCGACCACGACGGCCCCAAAGAAATTTTACCACGACAATATCAACCAATGGTCAAAACAAACACCAAGATGGCAGACACATGTTCAAAGTCGGAAACATTCACACCAAATTCACATACAAGTGAAAAAATTTCATGCCCGAAGTAAAGGTCTGACATATCAAAATAAGGCAGATAATTGAAATCCAAGACTGAAAAATCATAGAGATGTGCGCCCGCTGGAAGGGGAGAATGTCACCAATGTCCGGGAGAAACACCACAACTGCCATGGGTATGGGCTAGAAAATACCACCAAAAAGGCAGAGGAAAAAGAGTAATGAGCACCAAGATGTCCACCAAATGTAAAACATGTCAGAAAACGCAATACCATAAAATTCAATGCCAATTTATATAAATATAAGCAAAATCCATCGATATTTATGCCAACCCAGAGGACCGAATCACGAGGGATATTGGGCTACCAAAGAAATCTCAGGAAAACCACCGCCATAAGTAGATCATAAATCATCCAGCTCTGAAGCCACCAATTGCATTAAGTCGTCCACCAATCGACGTAAATACAACTATAATTAAAAAACTAGGAGTGTAGCTACCCACATTCCAGCTTCAAAAACATAAAATCATCATCAAAGCCAAAACCACACATAGAAAACGACAATCCACAATCTGAACAGTGATAAACTCCCACCGAATGGAGGAAAACAAAAGCATCAGCCACGGAAGACGACCCTGGCCAAGGACACAACAAAGAATCATTAATCAGTCCCTAAGGCAAAAGAGAAGATTGATAAGTAAAACATGGATAAAATTTCCCAAGCCAGCCACGTGTCCAGAGTATAACAATAAAAAAATATCTTGTGTGTCCACGTTCGATTCTAGGACCATCAAAAAAGAACCACAGCAAAAAACCACACAGTGATTGTTTATGTAATCTCACCTTTCGAACAAAGGAGCGTAAAATATATAGGGGGTCCATACAAACCACAACATTGAAACTCTAGTGAGACCCCTTTAAAATCTCTCAACCAGTTATAGAGACTACACTTTGTAAAAAGCATCCAGTCATTTCTCTTAAAACTCCATGTTGCACCTACAGAACTTAATTATGCAATGCAGGAAAACCCCTCTGAAAACGCATTGTTTGAAACTACAGTGACACCCCCTTAAAATATCATAAACAATTATAGAGACTGCCCATTGTTAAAATAATCCACTAGACATAATTTATTGTTGCAATGGCAGTGACCTTGACTATAGAAATTTGATAGAAATTGCCACTGCTCAAGATTTCTAACTGAAAAACAAGAGACACAATTCTATTCTATTGATTTTTCGAATGGAAATAACAATTTAGAACAGCATTCATAGACATGAAATAATAAAAACCACAAATACATAGTGATTTCTAGGGGAATCCAACTGGGGAAAACCTCTCAAGCCTCTTTCATTATTCAGTTGAATAGAGAAACTATTACAATTGCTAGCTCCAACTCTGAGCTCAACTTGCAAAAGAATTATTGTTCCCTCTGCTCAATGAGAAACTCTAGCCAACACTTAACCAATTATTTGCTCACCAAACCTTCTATTTCTTTGCACAAATCCTGAGGAAATTAGCCCCTAAAATATAGGAATTTCCTCCAAATTGATTGCGTAATTCCAAAGGAATGATCACTGACTACATGCAACACCTGTACACTCAGAACTAGTACACAACTCTTGTTACACTTCCTTGTCATCTCCATTTCAGCTAAGGAACTCGAATCCCTTACATATTGCACTAGCTATTTTGGGTTGGCTGATTAGTTAATTGACAAATCTCTAAGTTAGATTATTGTCCCACTACACAACTGACCTTCAACTAACTCTTTCAATAGTTATAGGTTAGTTCATTGAATACAACTGAAAATAACTGAATTGAATTACTAAAATTTAGCAATCACACATGCGTAACTGAACTTCAAGCCCTCTAACTCGAATTTACTAAGCTAATTGAGTGACAAGATCCATGTCAAACTAATTAACTACTTCCAAGTTGTCCTGCTGAAGTGGAAATTCGATTTACTCAATTTGACTAAAGCTAAAGTCAAATTGAGCCTTTCTTGCTACATTTTTGAACACTCCCTCTTAGCAAGAAAGGTATTTTTCACCACCCCTATCTTGCACCTATGGAATTCGAATTTACCTCTTGACAATTCCTTTGTCAAGTTGTCATCATCTTGCTCCTCCGTTGGAATGTGCTGTAGCAACATAATTCTCCTCTGCACACAGTCCCATAAATGATGATACCAGATATCAATGTGCTTGGACATGTCATGAAATACCATATTCTCTAATATCTTAATGCAACTCTGATTATCGCAATATTTCACTGTCAGATCTATCTCCTAACTGAAAAGCGCCACAAGTATTTTCCTCATCCATATGGCCTCACATGTTGCTTGAATTGCAACCATGTATTCAGCCTCTGTTGAGCTGAGTACCACAGGCCCCTTCTTCCTGCTATACCAAGAAATAGGTGCGGACCCAACACTGAAGATAGCACCTAAATTACTTTTCTTGTCTGATGGAATCCTTGCCCAATCTGCATCAGTGAAGCCTTGAAGCTTCACTCCCTCTGTCCTCTTATACCATAATCCATACTCGATAGTGCCTCTGAGGTACCATAACACATGCTTTATTTCCTTCCAATACAACTTGGTAGGCCTCACCATAGCTTGACTCAGTTGGTTTGCTGCATAGCACATGTCTGATCTTGTGTTCACAAGATAATCAATGACCCCACAAGCTTCATGTAAATGGTAGCATCAACCTCTTCACTTGAAGTGGCATTCCACTTCCTCAAGTTTGTAGCTAGAGGTGTGTCCATGGGCTTACAATTCTCCATGTGAAATATCTGAAGTATTTCAAATGCATACTTCCCTTGAGACATAAACAATTCACCATCACTTTGAGATACTTCCAACCCGAGGAAGTAATGCATTAGGCTCATGTCTTTCATCAAATTCCCTTGAAATATCCTCTTTGCAAGAGTGGATTAGTTGTTCATCACTTGTCAATATCAAATCATCAACATATAAAACAAGAATATGCAACTTACCATCTATCACAATGTGATAGAGGTTCGCATTTGATTCACTTTTGGTGAACCCCACCTAATGACATAACTGTTGATCCAAGTGTACCATGCTCAGGGAGCCTGCTTGAGACCATACAATGCTCTCTTGATTCTACACACATGCAACTCTCGATCATATGTCTCAAATCCTTCTAGTTGTTGTATGTAAATTTCCTCTTCAACAACATCGTTGAGAAAGGCACTATTCACATCCATCTGGTGGATTTTCCACCCTATTTTCGTAGCCAATGCTAGAATGGATCTGATTGAGGAATATCTTGCAACTGGTGCAAAATTTTCCTCATAGTCCACTCCCTCTATCTGAGACAATCCTTTGGCTGCAAATATGGCCTTGTACTTCTTGATGCTCTTGTCCAATGCATGCTTCACTTTTTAGATCCATCTCGAACCAACCACTGATTTCCCTTCTAGTCTCGACACCACCTCCCATACATTGTTTTTCATGATGGATTCATATTCTTCCACCATGGCATAAACCCAAACAGGTTGAGAAATTGCTTCCTCAAATGAAGAAGGATTTATCTCAATGAGATCAATCATGAGATCCATGTAACCAGTGTACCTATCAAGTGACCTCCTCTGCATGCATTGTGATGTAGGGACTCTCACATTCTCCCTTGCATCTTACAAAAATCTATCAACTTCTCTGGTTCTCTTTCTCCCCCATGGAAGATTTTGGTTGAGTGGGTGCCTCCACTATGCCTGTTGTCTGCTCCACTGCATGTGGTTTCTCCACAACTTCCAGAAGCTCATCCTGAGGCTCCTCCTTTGGAGCTAAAATCTCATGTTCCATTGGGATACTCAGCTCTTGTTCTGGGGAGCATCTCATAGCCTTGTCCTCATCAAACTTGACATATCTCCTAACCACTGTCATCCTCAGTGACAGAAAAAACACCTGGTAATTGTGTGGATTTTCAATGTATTCTACAAAAACTCCCAATTCTGTTGTAGGCTCAAGTTTCTTCCTCGAATCCTTGGAGACATGAAAATAAATTGAAGCTCCAAAAATTTTGAAATGAGACACATCAGGCTTTCTCCCATAAAAATCTTCCTCTGGTGTGATCATGCCAAGTATTCTGTGAGGACTTTGGTTCTACAAGTAGATTTTTGTGTTGTGCGCTTCTTCCCATAGATGCAATGGTACCCCCTAATCATGCAACATGTCCCTTGCTACTCCCACTATGCTTTTATTCTTCCTTTCAGCTACCCCATTTTGTTGTGGGTTATGGGGTGCTATCAGTTCCCTTCGAATACCTTCTTTCGCACATAAATATTTGAAGGCATGCGAAACAAATTCACCTTCATTGTCGCTCTTGAGAGCCTTCATCTTTTTCCCAGTCTCCTTCTCAACCAATAGCTTGAATTCAACAAACTTTGAGAAAAATTCATCCTAATAAAGTTCATCCTTCTACCACGTGAAGAAGATCCAACATTTTCTTAGAAATCATGAATAAAAATAACATAGTACTTATGTTTTGTTGTGGAGGTTGTAGAAAAGGCTCCACAAACATCAGAGTGGACTCGCTCCAAGATTGCATATGCTCTTCTATCTCGCCATTGAAAGTGTATTTGGCATATTTCCCTAGTGTGCAACCCTTGCATACATCCTGTTGGTCATGGGAACCTTTAGGGAGACCGGTGGTAATTTGTTGCATGATTTTTAAGGCACCGTGGTGTAGATGACCCAATCTCATGTGTCATAGTTCTCCAACATCTCGACTCTGCACTTTTTCAGCCTTGCTACTCAATGCATTGCAATCTCCCACCTCAAGTTTGTATAGGTTCTTGACTCGAACCTTGATCTGCTTCACTTTCCTGGTAGCGATGTGTCTCAGAAAGGCTTTCCCTTTATTGAAAATAACATCATGGCCTCTATCCAATAATTTTATAGAGATTAGGTTCTTCTTCAACCTAGGTACAAACAAAACCTCTTTAAGGCGAAGAGGAGATCTTTCTCCCTCTCAAAGGTGACAGTACCCATTCGTGTAGCATTGTACCTCCCATCATCCCCCATTTTGATATGCATATGGAGATCATTCTCCTTCAGGCTACTAAAAAACTCCTTGCACCCTGTCATATGGAACGAGGCACCAGAATCAACGTACCACACACTCCCAATAATAGAGTTGGCCATGCATGTTATTAGGGTGAAGTCTAATTTTAATTGTGAAGCCAATGCTTCACCTTGTTACTTTTTGTAACTGTGGTCAAATTCCACCTTGGACAACTCAAATGACTGAGATAATGATTGCATTAGATTCCTCTTTTTGAGGGGACCAAAATCAACCTAAAGATCATCCAATTTAGTCAAGCGGAAGTTGAGTTATGAATTATTTTATTCATACATGTATTATGGAATGGGTCAGCCCTAACCACATGGGTAACTGCTTAGGTCGGACTTAACCCCAAGTGGACCCTCATGAAAGCCTATAAATAGAAGAGACCTCAAGCTCATTTGTACACATTTGATCAAGCCATCTTCTCTTCTCTTTTTGTCTTGGTTCGCACAGGTTCAACGGAAGGAGTTCACACAAGGGTATGAAGTCACAGGCGTAAGGTTCGCCCTGACTTAGGGTTTTCTGATCCCCGGGTGCTGGCTTAAAACTGAGCATTTTAGTCCTTGGATGTTGGCACACAAGCTTATGGGAACATCCGGGGAGCCTTGGACGCTAGCACAATGAGTTATGGGAGCGTCTAGGGCTTGAGGGTCAGATCGATTTGTACTAGTCCCCAGACGCTCACACAGAGAGGTCATGAGAGCCTCCGAGATGCCATAGACGCTCGCATAGCAGTCTTATGGGAGCATATAGGGCTTGAAGCAGGTATGGGTATGTTTGACCTCGGACACCCTCATCCAATTCACCTGGGAACATCTAGATTTGTTTCGAACGTTCTCATACAGCGAAGCAGAGAGTGTCCATATCTGCTATAGACGCTCGCACAGCTCCTCCTCCCTGTGTCCGGGACTCATGGATGAGATTACTGTATTCCAAAGATTCTTCTCAGTGACAGTAGTGTTCAACAGGAAGACTATTCAACAGTTGACTACAGTCAGTAACAACACATTTCAACCATCATACTCAGGGTTTTTTTTTCAAGCATGATAAGATCTGCTTCATGGATATCATAGTTGTTTTGTTGCATAGATAAATTTATGGATCATTGTACTCTCTTTTGTTGAATCATTTGATGATGGTCTAAGAAGAAGAACATTTTCATGGGTTTTTCCCTGGTCTTGGACCAATCCTGGTGTCTCTATGTGTGTGCATGTTTTTCTTCTATTGTTCCTTTATGTTATGTTGCATTGATGATGATGGTGGTGGTGTTCTTTCTATATATTACATATGTTGATGAATAATGGTGTAGATCTGAATAATTTAATGATGATATGGGGTGAACTTAATGTATTAATGATTAAATGCAATTATCAAAGCAAAGAACAATGTAGCCCTATGAAAAATCAACACACCTCCTGCTCCTCCTGGAGGCTTGTTGGTAGACTTCTTGTGTGTACATTTTATTGCATAGTGCCTAAAATCCTGGCAGTGGAAGCATTTTATCTTGCTCAAGTCTTTCTTCTTTCCATTATTTTGATTGGATTCAGGTTTTCTCTGGGTCTTATTTCCTGTGCCCTTCTTCCCATTTCCAACCAATGCAAAATTATCTTCATCCTCTGCTTTAGATGAAGTTCCATCTCTATTATTTCTCTTGAACACATGCTAAACCAAATCGAACCACAACCTTTCCTAATTCGGTAATTTTACCCTTCCATTCATAGAGTCTTGGTAGGTGTGCCAGGAATTTGGAGGGCCTAAAAGAGCTAGGCTCACCAGGTCATATTCTGCAACATTCACCCCAACCCCTCCAAGCTCATCTCGAACTTGTGTAAACCTGGAGAGATATTGTGGAATAGTATTATTCTTGTGCATTCTTGTGTTTCGAAGTTTGTCTTTCAGGGCCAATTTTTTATATTCATTGCTATTTTCAAATAACTCATTCAGTGTCTTCCACATGGCAAATGATGTCTCTTTTCCATGTATATTTGAGACCACGTGGTCTCTCACACCTTCTAGGAGAAGTCTGCTAGCCTCTGCAACATCCTTCATCTATTGGGTTAATTGTTGTGCATTCAACTATGGAGGTTTTACAATATTAGTTTTCACATATTCTAACACACCATTATCCTCAAACATTGCCTCCATTTGATCCTTCTAGACTATGAAATTTGAGCTACCCTCCAAGGCATACTCCAATCTCATTCCATTGAAAGACATCCTCTCAATCCTAAAAAAAAAATTGCTACACTGAAGCTACTACTTCGAAATTCTTGAGAGACAAGTTTGAAACACTTGTTCTAATGTGATTTCAAGGATTTGACACCATGTAGAAATTTTATAGAAATTTCAACTGCTCAAGATTTCTAATTGAAAAACAAGAGACACAATTCTACTCTACTGATCTTTGGAATGGAAATCACAATTTAGAACGACATACATAGACATGCAATAAGAAAAACCACAAATACACAATGATTTTTAGGGGAACCCAACTGGGAAAAACCCCTCAAGTCTCTTTGCATTAATTAGTTGAATAGAGAAACTATTACAATTGCTATCTCCAGCTCTGAGCTCAACCTGCAAAAGAATAATTGTTCTCTCTGCTCAATGACAAACTCTGGCCAACACTTAACCAATTATTTTCTCACCAAACCTCTTATTTCCTTGCACAAATTCTGAGGAAATTATCCCCTAAAAGATAAGAATTTCCTCCAAATTCATTGCCCAATTCCCAAGGATCAATCACTGACTGCATGCAACACATGTACACTCAGGACTAGTATACAACTCTTGTTACACTTCCTTGTTATCTCCACTTCAGCTAAGGAACTCTAATTCCTTACATATTGCACTAGCTATTTTAGGTTTATTGATCAGTTAACTGACAAATATCTAAGTTAGACTATTGTCCCACTACACAATTGACCTTCAACTGACTCTATCAATAGTTATAGGTTAGTTAACTGAAAATAACTGAATTGGATTACTAAAATTTAGCAATCACGCATGCATAATTGAACTCCAAGCTCTCTAACTCGAATTTACTGAGCTAACTGAATGACAAGATCGATGTCAAGCTAGTTAACTACGTCCAAGTTGTCCTGCTGATGTGGAAATTCAATTTACTCAATTTGACTAAGGCTAAAGTCAAATTGAGCATTTCTTGCTATATTTTTTAACAACAATGCTAACAAACCAATGTCGGTGACAGCAAGCGATGATTCACACTACTATAGAAGAATGCTAAAACCTTACTCCTCATCGAGAGGACTACCTTGATGTAACAAGTCTTACATGACATGAATAGAGGACAGAAGGACGGTACACAACCAAATCATTACGCAATAAGACCATACCCAATCAAATGCATGAAAAATACATTAAAATATTTTAAAAATATAAATTCATTTCTTTTTGTAATGTTAACTTTACACAATGCAATTTAATTTTTAGTCAAACAAAAAAAATCATGGTCAAGGGATGAATCCATTGTGTTTATCAGGGATAATAAATAATAGCCAATGGCAATTGAAAGCAACACTTTCTTGTAAATTCATTGCAAGCAGATTGACATGTTACATGTTCAAGCATATCGTAAGTTGCTAATGTCAATAGGTAACAATTAATATTTACTTGTGTCTACAAAACTATACATTTTTTTTTTCGCGTAGTCTAACAAGGCGGAGGAGTTGTTAAACTTCAAAATTTTGGGTGTCCTAGACGTTTTTGATGGTGTTGAATCCATTTCCACCATCAAAAATATGATTCAAACACTGCCTCTACATGATTTTTTGAAATTTTTTTGCCCGATTCTAGCCACTTTTGGCCGTCCGGGCAATTCCTCTACCTCATTAGACGACTCCTTTTTTTAAACAGTGGGACAAACCTATCATAAATCATTTTTCAAAACAATGGTGGGGATAGCCATCATTCGTTGATATTTGTGAATACATGTTGGCCCATCACTGTTATTCAAGGAAAACCACGCCACCTAAAATTACTCGTTGGTGGTCCGTAAGAGGCAAGCACTCTTTCCAGGTCTTGGACTATTAACTTGTTTCCTTATGTCTGAGAAAAACAAGATCTTAGCCACATAAAAGTAATTTTATGACATATTCCAATCCCACCAGGAAACTATATGTGGTGAGCCATAGCTTGCAATTTAATTACATTTTTTACCAATAATAATATTACCGATAAAAAAATCATATAACAAAGTTTTATTATTAGATTAATTACCCATTAATAAATTGAATTTGTGTTTATGATTTTCATATAAAACTTTTAAATTAATCTTACTCTTTAAATTACTATTACTTTAAATCACTAATACCACAACAGTGAATCAGTGGAATAAATCCAAATTAAAACTTATTTAATTGGACCAATGTATTTAATTAAGTAGATTGTTACTTTAAATGTAAATAACAAATTGAATATATTCAAGAAAAACAACTGAAATTTCTTTTAAACAATATATTTAGTTTAATTATCTAAATTTCTTAAGTTATTATTTTAATATATTAAAAGAAAATAACCAACACTTTTATCTATTTTTCAATTTTAGCATTTTTATCCCATTTTTTATTATTTAAAAATTAAATTACATTTTAACACTGCCCTATGAAAAGTTTTCGTATCATAATAAAGGTTGTATAAAGTAAATTACGACATACATTTTCCCTTGATATATTGTATATATTGTAGTCATAATCTGATTTTTTTCCAACTTGTCCTGACGATGAACCACACTCGTTGGTTCGAAACGCGTCGACAAAGATTTTTTAATGTGAATTTTCCGAAAATATTTCCAAAAAACTCTGTATAAAGTAACTTAATGCATACATTTCCCCTTGATATCATACGAGAATGTTGTATAAAGTAAATGCAGTTTTTTATACATAGGAAAATAAGTTATATTTGTAATTTAGTATTATTTTTATACATAATATTTGTGATCTATTTTAAAATTTTAAATAATTTAGTGTATATATTTTTATATATAATATTGGTTATTTATTTTTAAATTTTAATAATAAGAAAGTATTTCAACATTTTTATGTTTTAATTTTATTAGGCAAGAGTATATATGTATATAAAGATTTTTTATTTATGCAAAAGCATTACATTGGTGCTTACAGTTTATGAAAATTTTATTAGCCTCATTTTTACTAGACTTATTAGCTAAGAGGTAATTGTTAATGCTCCAGGAAACTCTCCTAGGTTGCAGATCGGAAATGCCTGGTAACATATAATCTTCAATATTGTTCTGTGAACTATTGGAATAAGTGACGGTTTGGATCAAGTCAGATAACCATTTCAGCTCTATTCTCACTCAAGACATGCATGAACAGCCTCAACAACATAAGGCTTTAGACCACTAATGCTCAATAGTTTGTAGATTTAATGGATAGATGGAGAATATTGACAGTACCAGCAGATTGCATACACGAACATATATGGATGGCTAGCTACAGGCAACAAATGAGCTTACTGACTATACTGACATATGCATACATAATAACACATATAAATGGCTAGCTACAAGCAGCAAAGAAGCTTGCAAATCTAATATATCAAAGCAGGGATAAGATGACAGTTATCTGGCCTTAAACACACAGAAAACTTGAACAAACTGTTCAAGTGAAAGCATAGAACAGAAGAGAAATGGACATTGAACATATAACAGCAAAAGAAGCTTGTATTACTAAACAATGCAGATGAGAAGCTAGAGGAGTAGAGTCTCCACAGTCTCCAAAGGTTGAACCCTCTATTACATCTTACTTTCAGCTATTTATAGCCTATTTACAATGCTCCTGAGCTCTGAGAGTCTCGGAGTCTTAATATTGTCTTATCTGTCCCTTAACTGTTTGATTCCCTCTATAGGCAAGCATGGGCTTGGAGGATTATTCTTCTGACAACAGAGTAACCGCCCTTCAGATATTTTGGGTAGCTTGTTGTGCTGTCTGGGCTATTGATGCGCTGTCTATGCTCCCTGATCTTTCTGTTTCGGGCTAGTTGGGTATGTTGTGTTGCGGTATGCCCTTTCAAATGTTAGCAATGCATGCTTTCTATAAATATAGAACAACGCTGCCATATTGTTTCTGTTTTAAACAGAAAATGCAGCAATGTGGAGAAATCTCGCCCCTCTATGTCCTTTCGGACGTCAACAGTCCTAAAAAATGATTAATTCCTTTATCGGGTCCGCCCTAGGGGTTACTGTCGAATATCGCAGCCGACCAGTTCCCTCGCTTCCCTTTGTATTTGGCAATTCATGAAAAACGTTGGAAAACATGAAAGATTGCTTTCGACAGACTTCAATATATATATATATCTCACTTCCCAGACCCTTTCGAGTCCAGGCTTCATCGTTATCGACGCTAACCAAGGTTCCTTTTTATTTCGTTGAAACAATGAAAATACATTAAAAATGCATTGAAAACGGCCTTGGGCGGACTTGAAAAACTATGCAATATCATTGTGAATCCCATCGGGTCCGGGTTTAATCGCTATTGCAAGTCGCATCCATATGTGTGTAAAGGTTGCGCCCCTTGGTTTTCACTGATAGCGATCCGGCGATGTAACGTGGGTCGTCGATCTGCGTGCGCGCGATCGACAGTCCATGTTTAATCGTCGATCGCAGTCGCAACCTCCCCCTGGTCCGTGCCGATAACGCCAACTCGCCTCCGCCGATTGCGACCCGCCGGTCTGATCATTGGTGATCGCTAATCAACGGTGTCCAACTCCAATTTCCACTACTTGCAACCGCCGATTTGCGATTTAGCTGCTTAGATCTGGGCCGTTGATTGGCCAGATCTAACGACAGTTGTGCATTCTTAGGTCTAAAGCCTGCAACAATGGTTTTTCACAATTTTTGAAGTGTTTTAACCTCCCGATAGTGCATTTTTTCCCTTCCATTGGCTCTCGGCATGTGTTGGTTTTGCTCCTTGGATGATCTTAGTGAAGATTTTGAAGATTTTAAGAGCAAATTTGGATCCTTTGGCATGATTACGCTGGCTTATGGAGACTTTAAAGGGCATACTTGGATCCATTTTTGGACCGTTTGCCCACAAGGCTAACACTGGCTCCTTCTGGGGATGAAAGCCTCCCTGTGAGGTTTCAAGAACTGCAGAACAATGCCTTTCCTGTAAAAATAAGATCAAATCTTCCTCCTAGTGTTGCATTGGGCATGGAGTCTATTTAGCATGAAATAAAACTTGAAAACAACATATTTACAATACCAAGGCTTGAAAGCCTTAACTGAATTAAAGTTAGAAGAATAGCCCATTGAATGGGTTGTCAAAAACATATCCTTCCTTTGATGTGTTCCTCTTAAGAAAACAATCACCAAACTGAAAATTGACCCTTTTTACCTTTCTATGAAAGGTTTCTTTCTCTTGGTCAATGTGTATATCAGCCAATTCATCAAAGACTTGCAAAAGCCTATTGATTTGATCCTCTACTTCAAAAACTTTCCAGCTTTTGATATTATCAAGCAGAGATGGTCTATATTTCACCTCCTCTCTGTATGCTTTCAGCCTTGGATGTTTTGATTGGGAGGTATTGTAGACACACTTAATAATAAGGTATGCTTCATATTTTTCTGTGTCATTTGTGACCTCATGAGTTGGAGCTTTGAGGATAATGGGGTCAACTGTTGGTTGCTTCTGCTTATTAGCTTTTTGTTCTACAGGGATAGTAGCTTTATGAACAAGAGTTTCTTTGACATTATTCATCATAGACCTCAAATTATATTGGTGTTGATCTACAGTTTGTAGAATAGCTTCACCATCCCATTCTTGGCTAATCTAGCCATTGAATAATGATTTCTGATAGGCAAATTTGGTTAAAAAGTGGCATCGCCTTTGTCTTCCATATAATGGATCTCATCATCTTCCTTAAACTACTCTTCTTCCATGACTTCATTTTGAAAAGGGGTCTTCACCCTTTGGTCTTCATTGGCATCTTTGTTTCTTTGCAAAATCTGCAACTGCTCATTTGCTCTTCTATATGGATTTGGATTTGGAGGAGCAAAGGTATTAGGAACCCTTCCTTTCCCATAATGTTGCTCAACCTTTAATTTGGAAACTTCAGAGGCTAATGACTTTATCATCTTGGCCATTTTATCAATCTTGGGATCTGAAGATGATGAAGGCTCGCCCCTCTGTCTTCTTCTATCGACATTACCTTTGAGCTTTTCTGCAGCCATGATGTTTGATTCTACTTCCAGGGCTATATCTTGCATATCGGTCAAAGTAGCACATCGCCTTTCCCTCAACAGTAAACAGAAGTTAGAATCAAAGGCACTGACATAGATGAGTCTACCAGAGGTAGTGGTGGGTTTTACTTCAACTGGTATCTTGCTGTACATGCAGTTAAATATTTTATTAAAATCAGACAGCAGCTCGCCATTTTCCCTCTGTAAGTTCCCAAACTCAGTGTGGTAGTATAGGAGATCCTTCTTATCCCCCCAATGCTTCAGGAATGCATCATCTAAAGCCTCAATATTTGCTATAGATCTTGGGCTCAGTTCTCTGAACCATTTTCTAGCCTCTCCATCTAGGCTTTGGACAAAGACTCTCATCCATACATCATCTTCCGTAATGTCCAGGTTATCAGCATAGTTATATAATGACTCAAGATGTTCTTCAGCAGTAACACCTTCAGTCCCAGTGAACTTAGGCATATACTTCTGATATTCTCTAGTAGGCATGGAATTCAAAGGAGTGGGCAGTATTAGAGGTCCATACCTAGCAGCTATGATTCTTTCCATTTTGGTAGGTGCTTATGGACCTGCCATAGCTGTGGTGGCTAAAAGAGTACTAGAAGTCTGAATGACAGAGGGTTGAGGAGTGACTGATAAGACTAAAGGAGTATGATGGATAGGAGGTGAGGTTTCCTTTGGGCTTACAACAAAAGGAGAACCTAAAGAATAAGGAGCTTTATGAATTTCTGAGAGTTTTTCTTCACTGATAGTATTAGAAGCTATACTCTCAACACATATTTGTTCTATTACAGGATTTTATTGAAGAGATATAGAATATTTTTTAGGTTGACCTGAACCTAATGCTCCTTTCTGCAATACCTTTCTCTCTTTGATGATTTTTTCAGGGTCAGGCACTGGGTCAGCTTGTAGCTTTTGAGGATTTCTCCGAGTATGCCTCACAAACTAAGCCAGAACTATGAAGTGGAGTCGCCAAGAGGTTCGGCCTCTAGTAGAGTCGCCAGATAGATGATTAGAACCAAAAAAGTGCCCAGACTTTGTTTATCATCAAAGCTGGATCTGTGTCATTTCCCAGGGAAGTTGAGCTTCAGTTTCCTCTCCCCGGCAACGGTGCCAATTATGTTAATGCTCCAAGAAACTCTCCTAGGTTGTAGATCAGAGATGCCTGGTAACATATAATCTTCAATATTGTTATATGAACTGTTGGAATAAGTGACGGTTTAGATCAAGTCAGATAACCATTTCAGCTCTATTCTCACTCAAGACATGCATGAACACCCTCAACAACACAAGGCTTTAGACCAATAATTCTCAATAGTTTGTAGATTTAATGGATAGATGAAGAATACTGACAGTACCAGCAGATTGCATACACGAACATATATGGATGGCTAGCTACAGGTAGCAAATGAGCTTACTAACTATACTGGCATATGCATATATAATAACACATATAAATGGCTAGCTACAGGCAGCAAATAAGCTTGCAAATCTAATATATCAAAGCAGAGATAAGATGATAGTTATCTGGCCTTAAACACACAAAAAACCTGAACAAACTATTCAAGTGTAAGCATAGAACAAAAGAGAAATGGACATTGAACATATAACAGCAAAAGAAGCTTGTATTACTAAAGAATGCAAATGAGAAGCTAGAGGAGTGGAGTTTCCACAGTCTCCAAAGGTTGAACCCTCTATTACATCTTACTTTCAGCTATTTATAGCCTGTTTACAATGCTCCTGAGCTCTGAGAGGCTCAGAGTCTTAATCTTGTCTGATCTATCCATTAACTTTTTGATTCCCTCTATGTGCAAGCATGGGTTTGGAGGATTATTCCTCTGAGAGCAGAGTAACCGCCCTTCAGATATTTTGGGTAGCTTGCTGCGTTTTCTGGGCTATTGATGCGCTGTCTATGCTCCCTAATCTTTCTGTTTCGGGCTAGTTGGGCATGTTGTGTTGCATTGTGCCCTTTCAAATGTTAGCAATGCATGCTTTCTGTAAATATAGAACAACGTTGCCATATTGTTTCTGTTTTAAACAGAAAACGGAGCAATATGGAGAAATCTCGCCCCTCTCTGTCCTTTCGGACGTCAACAGTCCTGAAAAATGATTAATTCCTTTATCAGGTCCACCCTGGGGGTTACTGTCGAATATCCCAGCCGGCCAGTTCCCTCACTTCCCTTTGTATTTGGAAATTCCTGAAAAATGTTGGAAAACATGAAAGATTGCCTTTGGCGGACTTCAATATATATATATTTCACTTCCCAAACCCTTTCGGGTTCGGGCTTCATCACTATCGGCACTGGCCAAGGTTCCTTTGTATTTCGTTGAAACAACGAAAATACATTAAAAATGCATTGAAAACGACCTTGGGCAAACTTGAAAAATTATGCAATATCATTGCGAATCCCATCGGGTCTGGGTTTAATCGCTATCGCAAGTCGCATCCATATGTGTGTAAAGGCTGCACCCCTTGGTTTTCACCGATAGCGATCCGACGATGTAACGTGGGCCATTGATCTGCGTGCGCGCAATCGACGGTCCACGTTTAATCGTCGATCGCAGTCACAACCTTCCCCTGGTCCGTGCCGATAACGCCGACTTGCCTCCACCGATCCAATCATCGGCAATCGCTGATCGGCAATGTCCAACGCTAATTTCCACTGCCTCGACCGCCAATTTTTTATTTAGCTTCTTAGATTTGGGTCGTTGATCGGCCAGATCTAACGGCAGTTGTGCATTCTTGGGTCTTAAGCCTGCAACAATGGTTTTTCGCAATTTTTGAAGTGTTTTAGCCTCCCGATAGTGCATTTTTCCCTTACAAGGGCTCTTGGTATGTGTTGGTTTTGCTCCTTGGATGATCTTAGTGAAGATTTTGAAGATTTTAAGAGCAAATTTGGATCCTTTAGCATGATTACACTGGCTTATGGAGACTTTAATGGGCATACTTGGATCCATTTTTGGATCGTTTGCCCATAAGGTTAACAGTAATTACCAAAAAAGATTACAAACTGCGAAAAGAGCTTGGCTAATCAGAAACGAAAGGGCACATAAAACCAAAAGACTTTCATGATCAGTATACAACCAAAAGTCATTATGATTCTAAAAAGGTTAATGGAGTAGGATTCTTTGGTCGAGAACCAAGTGATGGAGAAGGCTTGAACTCGCAATGCATGTGTTTCTCCATGTGGCGTAATATTCTTTCAAAGAAGTCCAATTTCTCCTGTAAATGTCATTGCCCCCTTTCATGAAGAATATTATCATATTCTTATCATCATTTTAATCTCTACTAAGCTAGTCCAAAAGTATAGTGATGTGTTTGAGCGGATTGCCAAATTTTTATTGATTAGGGGCAGACTTGTGAATCCCAGATGCATAGGCTTGGTTGGGATCTACAGCCCCACCTTGGCCTAAATCCTATGATCGGTGTCTTCTATATTTCCCTTGCTCAACGACCCCCCCTCCTAACTCTACCACATTGATGTGGCATTATTATATGCACCAAAGAATAAAATGGTTTGGAGACAGAGAGGCTACAGGCGTGCCAAAGGGGTGAAACTAGCAGGCCGTCCAAAGCACCGAACCACTCATGAATAACAAACCACTCTGACAAGTACAAAGATGACATAGAGCTAGGTCCCAATTGTTGGGTAATTGGATGCCCGCAACCCATCAGCAATAAAGCACAAAACTATTGTAACAACCCCCGATTAAAGTTTCATGTAATAAAGGATAATAAAGGAAAAATAAGACCAAGGTCATGGGACAAGTATTCTAAGTTGAATGTTGGTATAGTGGGAATCACTTGTTTATTTATGGTTAAGGAAATTGGCAAAGTCAAAGAGGCAATAAATGGCATTTAATTATGAAAACAAAGGAACATATGAGAAAAGGAAGGTGAAGAGACATAAATTTGCATGCAATGGGAATCAGAGAGAAAATGAAGAAAAATGAGACATCAATAATAAAAAAACATCAGAGAAACAGTTCACAACTTTTGTCATTTTTGGCTTGAATCGATTGAGAGAGAGAGAGAGCTCCAAGAGGAGAGAGCAAGCAAAGGAAAGCAAAGGAAAGAAAGGGAAAGCAAGGAGAATGTTGGATCAATAGCTTCAACAGGAATATTTTACAGGTAATAAGTTGCATGTGTGATTTCCTAGTTGAGGTGTGAATGCATGGTACATGCATTTTTTTATTTGGTCCATTTGTTGTCATTGGCATGGGTTCTATCTAGTTTGACATTGGTTCCAACCTTGCCTTGCCATTTCATGTATAGCCATGGTGTGATGGGATTCATTCCTGGTTGAGATTTGGATTGTCGAAAGATTTTGGAACCGAGTGAGGTAGTCTCAAGAAAATCCCAAGGGTTGGGGATGGAGATGGTTTTTTTCAGAAAGCCCTTAATAGGTAGGTGGAGATAGGAAAATTCCTCAAGGCATGGCGAAGGAATTTTGAGGCATCCAAGCTTGGTTTGGTTTTGTGATCTCGGGACCAGTTTAGGTGAGATCATGGTAGATTGAGGGTGGAGGTGGTTTAACCTCTGGAGTCCCTGTTTGATTTTGTCTTGGTTTATCCCATGAGATCCCACATTTATGCTTGGAATATGGCACGGGGGTTATTGTCTGGAAGAAAGATTTGGTTCAGCCCAATATATGGACTGGTAATATGATATATCCTTCTAATGTAATTAATGAGCACATGTACTTTTTATTATGATGGTTTTATGGAAGATTTGTCAAGGTCTTTATTTTGGTTATATTTGGTCATATGCATGGTATGATGTGCTCTAGCTATTGTTCTTGTTCATGATTTGGTAGCTTATTTGCTAGTTAATGAATGCATGGGTTAATAAGTGTTGTTGCAACTAGCTTGAGAGGGCATTGAGTCTTCTTGGAGATTCTCATATAAAGTTCGGAATTTTATGATCAGATATGCAATCATGGCCTGTAACTTATATGTTTACCATATGTTTGACGAAATTTCTATAATGGATTAGGCATGTCTAGGTCAAGTACTTATTCAAGTTATGAATTATTAACATTTCTAGCATCTTTTTTATGTTTCTCGAAAGTTACAGGCAGTTATGGGTAGTGGTATGGAGGCTAGCCTGGAAAATTGGCTCTGATCCCATAACCGTTGGCAAAAAACTGGAGTTTTTGGGTCATAACCGTATGGAGTAGGCTTATGAGTGTGGTTATGGCCTCATAACCACATGCAGGGAGTGTCAAGGGTGTGGTTCTAGAGGTAAGTCAGTGAAAAATGGTTCCAACTCAGGAATTGATCACCTCGGGTGGTTATCTAGTTCTTGAGTGGTATGTTGTCCCTGAGGGATGTCAAGAAGTTTCTAGTTTGTAGACCCCACTTCCATCACTATAACTTGGAGGTTGGTTCATATCATAGTGACACTCAACTCATGTTTACTCGGGAGAGCTTGTAAAAGCGAGTAAATGTGGGGTGGCTAGTTACAGGTTGGTATCAAAGCGGGTTTTTTTCTCTTTGGGTGATATCTAAAACCACAAGGTGGTATCAGAGCTTTCAGGTTCCAACACTTGGACTAGATGGGCTAGATGTGATTGTTGTGCATGTATGTCAGTCGTATGTGTGTCTACCATGCATGCATTGTAGTGGTTATGGTTGTTATGTATATAGTCAGTGTGGCAGTTTGTGTTATCATGCATGATGTGAGATGATGATGTGTCAATACATTGATGTCATTATATATATATATATACATACATACATGTATATCCTGCTAATCTGAAATGATTTGTGCAGACAAGATAGCCTCCCCTAAACTTCACTAAGGTATGATTTGGATTATGTTTCTATTGGTTTATCTAACATGGTATGTTTTCAGGAAGAAGAAGATCAGAGATGATGAAAAAAATGGAGGATTACAGTTCATGTGACTCTCCTTATGGATCAATTGAGTAGCAAGGAGATGAGTATTCACCTGATATAGCAGGTACATTGAGAAGTTTGAAGGTGGACATCAGAAGTTGCAAGACATATAACAATAGGTTGATTGATACACGAGAAATGATTGCCAAATCTCAATAAAAGCAAGCCAAGGTTAATGCAGTGACCCTTCAAAGGTTTTCAGATTTACAGAGATAGGGATAGTTAAGGATTAGTCACGGATAGGAGGAAAGGACAAATGGGGCATATGGTAGCAGGTCTCGATCAGGATACAATTTATACAAAGATGATACGATCAGAGGTAGAAAATGGTTGGATACACTTTACATGAGAGGTGCTACTTATGGGTTCTATTCTAGTTTTGGTTCAGAGAGATATAAATTTCATCACCGCCATCATCCTTACAGGAGGATTTAGAAGCTGTATTTTCCATATGAGTTCAAGAAATCCAAACCTCCTACATATGATGGAGGGATGAAGAAATCAAAGGATGCAAAAGCATGGTTTCTTGGAATGAATAACCTCTTTGAATTGCATGACTATTCAAAGAAAATGAAAGCTGAGATAGTGATCTTCAGTCTCAAAGGAAAAGTAGATATCTAGCGGGCAGATGTGAAGCATGTCATAGGCATCAAGGTAGAAGAGTTGAGTTGGCATGAGTTTAAAAGAATCTCCAAGAATAATTACTTTTCTGAGAGGTATTATGACGAAAAGGCCAAGGAGTTTTATGAGTTAAAGATGGGTTCCAAGATAGATGAAGAGTATACGCAAATTTCAGGAGTTGTTGAGATATGTACCTTATCTAAGGGCTGAAAAGAAAAATGTCCAAAGGTTCATCAATGGGATTCCATTAGCATTCAAGGATAAAATTGAGTATGATGAGCCTTGGTCATTGGAGTAAGTCATCGAGAAATTGAAGCATTGTCATGAGCAGTCGAAGCACAAGCCTGAGAACAAGCATGATTAGAAAGGGAATGAGAAGACTAAAGGAAAATGGACTCAGAAGCGGGGAAGACCTCAGCATGTCAGTGAGAAAGAAAATGTGGCTCCTTACAAGAATTTTAATGCATATGAGAAGGGACATGGACCTCAGCCTAAAGAGTAGCATAATAAAGGTAGCGGAAAAGAACCATTCCAGTGTTGGATTTGTGGCAAGGATCATCACAAGATGGATTGTCCATTGTACCAGCATGGCAAGACTTAGATCTATAGTGACCAAGAGACGTAGACAATTGGGGATGTTGGTCAGAGCATTCCTCATATCTATGCAGCACTTGATAGCAGGCAGACACATCATCAGGCATCCATTATTGAGATGGAAGGTAAGCTTTGTGATCAAGTTGTTTCCATTTTGATTGATCCTAGATCTAATTATACTTAAGTTAGTCCTGACTTGGTGGGTGATCTAAAAATGGGGCACTAAAGGCTTCTTGTCAACTTACAATAACCTCTCCCACTCCAAAGCTTAAATTTTCCCAAGATCTAGCTTATGATTAACCAATTGCAGAATTAAAAGTGCTTGAAATAGGTGTATGCTTGTGTTTGTTTTTAGACTGTTCAAGTGCTTATGTAAATTTTCTTATGTTGATATTTAAACACACATAACAATGTATAAAGCAGCAAACCAGCAAACACATAAGACAACAATATAATATGGAGTTCACCCAAACCTCTTAGGCTACGTCTCCGTGAGCTCTAGTCAACTCAACTAGGCTCTCTGGGATTATGGCTGAAATTATTTTACAAGCTCCACGCTCAACTCCATTGGTTTACAATTGAACCTATGGGTTTATAATACCATCTTATCCCACTAGCTATCCTCACTCTCTAGACAGACCTAGGCTTCTCTGGACTTGACTCCTTCAATCAGTGCTCTGAGCTTCTTGAGCTTCTGGCTTCTCTGACTCCCTCATAATTCTCTTACTGTCTTTGGAACTCCTTCTTCTGTCTTCAACACACATCAGACACCAGCAACAGCTGGATCATTTGATCTCTTTGTTTTTCTCTCGGCTCTGGCTCTAGCTCTAGCTCTGGGCTCTAGCTCTCGCTCTCGCTCTCGCTCTGGCACTTGGCTCTTATGAGCTTCTGGTTTCGCTTGACCTCCAAGTGATTCCAAGCTTCAGCTCTCTGTGTTATCTCTTGGCCTCTGTGCGAATCCCTTGTCAATTTTGCTCTCTGGATTTTGTGAGGAATCCTCCGACGTTGTGGCTTCCATCTGTTCCTCTTTGTGCAATCATTCTTCTGCCTCTGCGTTTTCCCTGCTCCTTATGGCTTTGTGTCTCACCCTCTGGCTCTCTGGCTCTCTGGATCTGCGCTTGGCCATCTGGCTCTGTGGCTCTGTGGCTCTCTTTGTATAATGCATTCCTGCATCATTGTTACAAACGCCCGCTTACAGCGTGGCAAGGAGAATGGGAGCCATTACAAAGACAATACACAGGCGGCCTTTCTTCGGGCAAATTCCCGAAAATAGCACATAATTCCAATACATAGAGAATACTTGGAATTACACTATCGGGGGCAAAATCTGGACTTCAAATAGAATGCAACCGCATCTATAAACCTATCGGGTCCGTCATTCCATCGCAAATTGCAATCGCATGGCGTATTGGCTGAAAAACCCAATACACGGGAAATACACAGAAATCCCGTAATTCCGATTTCAAAACTTATGAAATCGTGCTTATAAACTCCATCAGGTCTGCCACTTTATCACTTATCTCAATCGCAGCGGCCTCGGGGTCTTCCCTTCAACTATGTCGATCGCTGATCGCCGATATCACACATCGCATATCACATCGGCAGGGGTCTATGTCCCTGCTCCTCCGATCATCGATTCAATCGCAACCGTCCATTCCTGCCCGGATCCAACGGCTGTCAATGAAGCGCTCATCGCACAGTCGCATAATCGCATCGACATATCGCATTTGTAACGGCCCGGGGGTTCTTTCCATATACCATGGACTGTGCCAACTCGATCCGCTGATCCGATCCCGCTTTATCGCAATCAACCCCGCCTGGGTCCCGATATCACATGCAGCCTACCTCTGATGCGATAAGTCGGAGATCGCTGATCGGGGGTTCTTAAGGCCTTTGGTCTAAGTCCGCCCTTTGAACCTTCCGATGCGATTTTTCCTTAAAGAACCTTTTAGGCCACTTTTATAGGAAATTGCCTCCTTTTCAAAGGACAATGGGCAATCTTCTTTCTGCGATAACTTCTGCATCCGAAGTCCATTTTAGCCCATTCAAATTGCAGTAGATTTAGAATGACAAGATCTATGCAATGGGACTATTTCCAAGAGCGTTCCCTAGACTTTCATTTTCCTATGTGAGGAACATTTTAGACTTAGAAGTCTAAGTTAGATCCATTTTGGATCACACCTTCCCACTAAAAAGAACTTTTGGTCTCCAAAAGACTGATATACTGATCTGAACAGTAAATGAGAGTAACAACACCCTCTTATTTCAGCCTCCATACAATTGCCTTGCATAGTGCCTCTAAACCAAAGCCTTTGACTACTCTCCTTCCTGGATGTGCTGGTCCTCTTGGGAAGAACTGTCTTCCTCCTTGACTTCATGCAGAACTCCTGCTGAGAAGGCCACAGAAGGTAGTTTGAACCTTACTGCCTTGATCATTGATCCAAGGTGGCTCAAACAAATGTGAAGTTGCCTTTGCTTCACAAAATTTTCATTTGCACCTGTTTGACTTGCTGTAAACAACAACTGTTAAAAACAACATAATTACAGATAACAACTGGATGGCCTAAACTCCTGCTTCAACAAAAGAAACAGATTTCACATTTGTGAGCACCTCCATGTCTTTACATCTACATACAAATGACAGACTAGATAACAAGCCCACAAAACATGCCTTTAAAACAAATGACCCTTCAAGTCAAGCATGTAGAAAATATCTCAAGGATTATTTTCAAAAGATGAAACACTTCATCACCATCTCCATCTTGGAGACCAAATCAACTTTTCTCAAGTCAATATTGCATTACATGCATGTTTACAACAAAGTAATCAACCCTTCAAGTTAATCACACGTACATGTTTAAAGACAAGGAAATCATCAACATCCCTGTGTTCATGCATCTCAAGCTTATGCATGCATTTCATCCTTCAACTTTGGCTTAAGTACAATGTACTTTTGAAGCTAAAATGAATCTTATGTTGCAGCAATAAAGTGAGTCTCCTACTAAACTTTTTCCATTCACCTTCTTGGTAGAATCCTACAACTTTCATTCCATTAACAAAGAAATTCAAATAGATGCATCAAATCAAAAGACATCAAATCTTTAATTGGATAAGAACTCTAACCATTTCTTACCAATCCATTTCAAAGGTGCTATCTTTGTCTGCACATCAGCATCAACATGTGAATCATCCTGAAACACATCAATCATGGAATCTTTCTTTCCATTTCTGCCATTTTCTCTTTCCACCTTCTTCAAGTTTCGTGGAAGCATTGTTGGATTCAAAGTCCAACACTTTTCAGCAATGTGTCCTTGCTTATGGTAGTAAGTGCAACACATGTGCATCCTCTTGACAACATGATTTTCCTTGTCCAGTGGACCTTTGGCTTCTTGCTTCCTTTCCTTCAAAAGTTTCCTGTATGTGGCCATTCTCTTCCAACATCTAGAAACATTATGGTTATCCAAACCACAAAAGGAACATGCAATTCTTTTCCCATGCTTATATGGAAACTTATCATGCTTTACATAATCAAAAGGAGTATGATTAGAACCAAATTTATACCTTTCTTTTTCACCTTTATTGCCTTCATGAGGAGGTGAATAAAATGAAGAAGTGGCTCCCTTTGGAACACCATCAATCTCTTCCAAGCTATCATAGTTTTCACAACTCTCTGGTTCAAGTGCATGCTTATCAACACCTACGTCCTGCAAATGATGTTTTAAGCTATTACATTCCCCATGAATACAATCTTTACACTCTTGAGGTAGAAGACCTGAAATGAAACTCCTTCTTGGAACTGTTTCAATTGTCTTCATGGCAGCTTTGGAACTTTCTCCATAAGACTGTCCATAGCCAAGACCCAAATACTTAGGCCTTTCCTCAACCATTATTGGCTCAACAATACCCTGTGCATGTTTACCCAAGCCTTTTCCTTCATAGCCCATCTTGGACATTAACTTGGAACCTATGCCTCTAGTATGTTTTTCAAAAGAACCAATATAAGAATTCTTAGAAGAATTTGAAGACAAACAGGAATTGTTTACCTCTTCTTCAAGCTGATACTTGACTAAGGTTGCTTTGTCAACAAAGAGTTGTGTCTCCAACTCATGCATCCTTTTCAGGTTCATATTTGCGATATGAAGTTGCCTCTCCATTTCCTGCAATTTGTTAGAAAGCAACTTCTTCTCTTCCTCCACAGAATTCAACTGCTCTCTAAGTATGTTGCTCTTCCTTCCACCCTCATACATTTCTCTCACCTTGTCCATCATGATGAACAAGTATTGTTTCATTTCTCCATCAAAGAATCTTGTGATGAAGGAGGAATTTGAGGACTCACTTGTAGAAGTTGTCATTATCAAAATGAACAAAAGAAATTTAGACAAGATTAACAAAGAGCTTATTCAAGCAACCTTTTGCAACAAACTTCTTGTGCTTTAAGGATTGCCTTGAGGTCCTTTGGGATAAGAAGAATGCCTTCAGCCCTTCTTCCTTTTTGTCCTCTCCTGGACTGAGCTATCAATAGCTTTTCCTTCACCTCTGCAAACTCAAACCATAGTCAGTCTGAAAACAAGCATACAACCAACCTCTGATTGTTTAAACACCTTTCAGACAAGCAATCTTTGCTCTGTCAATCAAGCATTCTGATTTGATACCACTTGCTCTGATATAACCAGCTTTGATATCACCTTCTTTGAAGGTGGGGTTAATCAACCTTAGGCTCTGATACCACCTGATCTGAAAATGGGGCACTAAAGGCTTCTTGTCAACTTACAAGAACCTCTCCCACTCCAAAGCTTAAATATTCCCAAGATCTAGCTTATGATTAACCAATTGCGGAATTAAAAGTGCTTGAAATAGGTGTATGTTTGTGATTGTTTTTAGATTGTTCAAGTGCTTATGTACATTTTCTTATGCTAATATTTAAACACAAATAACAGTAAATAAAGCAGCAAACCAGCAAACAAATAAGACAACAATACAATATGGAGGTCACCCGAACCTCTTGGGCTACGCCTCCGTGAGCTCTAGTCAACTCAACTAGGCTCTCTGGGATTATGGCTGAAATTCTTTTACAATCTCCATGCTCAACTCCATTGGTTTACAACTAAACCTATGGGTTTAGAATACCATCTTATCCCATTGGCTGTCCTCACTTTGCAGAAAGATCTAGGCTTCTCTAGACTTGACTCTTTCAGTCAGTGCTCTGAGCTTCTTGAGCTTCTGGATTCTCTAACTCCCTCAGAATTATCTTACTGTCTCTGGAACTCCTTCTTCTGTCTTCAGCACACATCAGACACCAGCAATAGTTGGATCATTTGATCTCTTTGTTGTTCTCTTGGCTTTGGCTCTGACTCTGGCTCTAGGCTCTAGCTTTGGTTCTCGCTCTCGCTCTGGCACTTGGCTCTTACGAGCTTCTGGCTTCGCTTGACTTCCAAGCGATTCCAACCTTCAGT
The DNA here is from genome assembly GCA_031772625.1 of Pinus tabuliformis. Lineage (NCBI taxonomy): Eukaryota > Viridiplantae > Streptophyta > Pinopsida > Pinales > Pinaceae > Pinus > Pinus tabuliformis. Next base: position 572,693,514 of record CM062813.1, on the reverse strand, counting down.
GCTATGTGTTATCTCTTGGCCTCTGCGCAAATCCCTTGTCAATCGCACTCTCTAGATTTTGTGAGGAATCCTCCGACGTTGTGGCTTCCATTCCTTCCTCTCTGTGCAATAATTCTTCTACCTCTGTGTTTTCCCTGCTCCCTGTGGCATTGCATCTGACCCTCTAGCTCTCTGGCTCTTTGGCTTTGCGCTTGGCCATCTGGCTCTGTGGCTCTCTGCGTATAACGCATTCCTGCATCATTTTTACAAATGCCTGCTTACAACATGGCAAGGAGAATGGGAGTCGTTACAAAGACAATACACAGGCGGCCTTTCTCTTCGGGCAAATTCCTGAAAATAGCACATAATTCCAATACACAAAGAATACTCGGAATTACACTATCAAGCGCAAAATCCGGACTTCAAATAGAATGCAACCGCATCTATAAACCTATCGAGTCCACCATTCCATCGCAAATTGCAATCGCATGGCGTATTGGCCAAAAAACCCAATACACGGGAAATACACAGAAATCCCGTAATTCCAGATTTCAAAACTTATGAAATCGTGCTTATAAACTCCATCGAGTCTGCCCCTTTATCGCTTATCGCAATCGCAGCGGCCCCGGGGTCTTCCCTTCGACTATGCCGACCGTCAATCCACCGATCCGCCGATCACTGATATCGCACATCGCATATTGCATCGGCTGGGGTCTATGTCCCTGCTCCTCCAATCGCCAATCACCCCGATCGTTTAGATCGCCGATTCAATCGCAACCGTCCATTCCTGCTCGAATCCAACAACTTTCAATGAAGCACTCATCGCACAGTCACATAATCGCATCGACATATCACATTTTTAACAGCCCGGGGGTTCTTTCCATATACCATGGACTGTGCCGACCCAATCCGTCGATCCAATCCCACTTTATTGCAATCGGCCCCGCTTGGGTCCCAATATCACATGCAGCCTACCTTTGATGTGATAAGTCGGAGATCGCTGATCGGGGGTTCTTAAGGCCTTTGGTCTAAGTCCACCATTTGAACCTTCCGATGCGATTTTTCCTTAAAGAACCTTTTAGGCCTCTTTTATAGGAAATTGCCTCCTTTTCAAAGGACAATGGGCAATCTTGTTTCTGTGATAACTTCTGCATCCGAAGTCCATTTTAGCCCATTCAAATTGCAGTAGATTCAGAATGACAAGATCTATGCAATGGGACTATTTCCAAGAGCATTCCCTGGACTTTCATTTTCCTCTGTGAGGAACATTTTAGACTTAGAATTCTAAGTTAGATCCATTTTGGATCACACCTTCCCACTAAAAAGAACTTTTGGTCTCCAAAAGACTGATATACTAATCTGAACAGTAAATGAGAGTAACAACACCCTCTTATTTCAGCCTCCATACACTTGCCTTACATAGTGCCTTTGAACCAAAGCCTTTGACCACTCTCCTTCCTGGATGTGCTGGTCCTCTTGGGAAGAATTGTCTTCCTCCTTGACTTCATGCAGAACTCCTGTTGAGAAGATCACAGAAGTTAGTTTGAACCTTTTTGCCTTGATCATGGATCCAAGGTGGCTCAAACAAATGTGAAGTTGCCTCTACTTCACAATATTTTCATTTGTACCTGTTTGACATGCTGTCAACAACAACTGTTAACAACAACATAATTACAGATAACAATTGGATGGCCTAAACTCCTGCTTCAACAAAAGAAATAGATTTCACATTTGTGAGCACCTCCATTTCTTTACATCTACATACAAATGATGGACTAGATAACAAGCCCACAAAACATGCCTTTAATACAAATGACCCTTCAAGTCAAGCATGTAGAAAATATCTCAAGGATTATTTTCAAAAGATGAAACACTTCATCACCGTCTCCATCTTGGAGACCAAATCAACTTTTCTCAAGTCAATATTGCATTACATGCATGTTTACAACAAAGTAATCAACCCTTCAAGTTAATCACACATACATGTTTAAAGACAACGAAATCATCAACATCCCTGTGTTCATGCATCTCAAGCTTATGCATGCATTTCATCCTTCAACTTTCGCTTAAGTACACTGTACTTTCAAAGCTGAAATGAATATAATGTTGCAGCAATAAAGTGAGTCTCCTCAACTTTTTCCATTCACCTTCTTGGTAGAATCCTGCAACTTGCATTCCATTAACAAAGAAATTCAATTAGATATATCAAATCAAAAGACATGTAATCTTTAATTGGATAAGAACTCTAACCATTTCTTACCAATCCATTTCAAAGGTGCTACCTTTGTCTACACATCAGCATCAACATGTGAATCATCCTGAAACACATCAATCATGGAATCTTTCTTTCCATTTCTGCCATTTTCTCTTTCCACCTTCTTCAAGTTTCGTGGAAGCATTTTTGGATTCGAAGTCCAACACTTTTCAGCAATGTGTCCTTGCTTATGGCAGTAAGTGCAACACATGTGCATCCTCTTAACAGCATGATTTGCCTTGTCCAGTGGACCTTTGGCTTCTTGCTTCCTTTCCTTCAAAAGTTTCTTGTATGTGGCCATTCTCTTCCAACATCTAGAAACATTATGGTTATCCAAACCACAAAAGGAACATGCAATTCTTTTCCCATGCTTATATGGAAATTTATCATGCTTTACATAATCAAAAGGAGTATGATTAGAACCAGATTTATACCTTTCTTTTTCACCTTTATTGCCTTCATGAGGAGGTGAATAAAATGAAGAAGTGGCTCCCTCTGGAACACTATCAATCTCTTCCAGGTTGTCATAGTTTCCACAACTCTCTGGTTCAAGTGCATGCTTATGAACACCTGCGTCCTACAAATGATGTTTTAAGCTATTGCATTCCCCATGAATACAATCTTTACACTCTTGAGGTAGAAGACCTAAAATGAAACTCCTTCTTGGAACTGTTTCAATTGTCTTCATGGCAGCTTTGGAACTTTCTCCATAAGACTGTCCATAGCCAAGACCCAAATACTTAGGCCTTTCCTCAATCATTATTGGCTCAACAATACCATGTGCATGTTTACCCAAGCCTTTTCCTTCATAGCCCATCTTGGACATTAACTTGGAACCTATGCCTCAAATAGAATGCAAACGCATCTATAAACCTATCGGGTCGGCCATTCCATCGCAAATCGCAATCACATGGCGTATTGGCCAAAAAACACAATACACGGGAAATATACAGAAATCCTGTAATTTCGGATTTCAAAACTTATGAAATCATGCTTATAAACTCCATTGGGTCCACGCCTTTATCGCTTATCACAATCACAGTGACCCCGGGGTCTTCCCTTCGACTATGTCGACCGCCAATCACCGATATCGCACATCGCATATCGCATCAGCGGGGGTCTATATCGCTGCTCCTCCGATCGTCGATCACCCCAATCGTTTCGATCGTCGATTCAATCGCAACCGTCCATTCCTGCCCGGATTCAACGACTGTCAATGAAGCGCTCATTGCATAGTAGCATAATTACATCGACATATCGCATTGGTAACGGCCCAAGGGTTCTTTCCATATAGCATGGACTATGCCGACCCGATCCGCTAATCCAATCCTGCTTTATCGCAATCGGCCCCGCTTGGGTCCCGATATCACATGCAACCTATCTCCGATGCGATAAGTCGGAGATCATTGTTCGGGGGTTCTTAAGGCCTTTGGTCTAAGTCTGCCCTTTGAACCTTCTGATGCGCTTTTTCCTAAAAGAACCTTTTAGGCCACTTTTATAGGAAATTGCCTCCTTTTCAAAGGACAATGGGCAATCTTCTTTCTGCAATAACTTCTGCATCTGAAGTCCATTTTAGCCCATTCAAATTGCAGTAGATTCAAAATGATGAGATCTATTCAATGGGGCTATTTCCAAGAGCATTCCCTGGACTTTCATTTTCCTCTGTGAGGAACATTTTAGACTTAGAAGTCTAAGTTAGATGGACCATTTTGGATCAATGGGTAAGTGTGGATTGAGTAAATGAGTGTGCATAGTCTTGGTTGGTGCAGTTGGCTACAGGGACCAAGGAAAGAGTTCATAATTGGGTGAGATCTTGTGCATTTTATTTGAATGGTATGTCTACATCGACACATTTAAATGTTCTTCCTTTGGGTTCATATAGTATGATTTTGGGCATGGATTTATTGTTTACTCATAGGACCAAGGTAGACTATTATGAGAAGGCTATTAAGTGTCTGGATGATGATGGAGAGAAGAGAATCGTTCAATGAAAGAAGAAGCCTACATCAATGAGAATGGTTACAACTATACAAGGTAAGTGCAGTAGCATGGAGGGGTGTGTATTGTTTGCAATGCATATTTCCAGTGACAAAGGGAAGGATGTTCAGGATGAGGAAGTCTTGAAGAAGTATCATGTTTTGTAGCAATTTCAGGATGTGTTTCTAGCAGAGATCTCAGAGTTACCACCTCATAGGGAAGTGGATTTGTCTATTGAGTTGGTACCAAGAGCAGCACTAGCATCAAAGACACCTTACAGGATGAGTACTCCAGAGTTGGTGGAATTAAAGTTTCAGCTTAAGGAAATGCTTGATAAAGGATACGTAAGGCCAAGTGTGTCTCCTTTGGGGTGCACTAGTGTTGTTTGTAAAGAAGAAGGATGGTACTCTCATATTGTGCATTGATTACAAGTAGTTGAATAAGGTGACTATTAAGAACAGGTACACATTGTCGCGGATCAATGACTTGTTTGATATTTAAAGGGAGAAGCAGTGTTTCAAATATTGATTTGAGACCAGGATATCATCAGGTGCGCATCAAAGAAGAAGATATCTACAAGACCGCATTTTGTACCAGGTATGGGCATTATGAGTTTTTGGTTGTTATGTTTGGTCTTACTAATGCTCCAACCACTTTTATGTGCTTGATGAACAGTGTGTTGTGTCCTTACCTTGACAAGTTTGAGATTGTGTTCATTGATGATATATTTATAGATTCAAAGAATGAGGAAGAGAATGCAGAGCACCTGGTAGCAGTATTGAGATTTTTGAGAGAGCATTAGTTGTATACCACTCTTAATAAGTGCAGTTTCTTTTGAACTTAAGTGGTCTCGAAAAAGATTAAAGCTTTCATTGAATGGTAAACTCTTAGGAATGTGGATGAGGTCGAATCGTTCATGGGATTAGCGAGTTATTACAGGAGGTTCATCGGGAACTTCTCATGGATTGGCTATCCTACTACATCTTTGCAGAGAAAAGGAAAGAAGTTTGAATGGCCTCAGGAGTGTGTAGCTAGTTTTGAGGAATTGAAGCATTTGCTTACAAATTCTCCAGCATTAAAGATTGCAGATCTTGATAAAGAGTTTGTAATTTGTACAGATGCTTGAAAGAAAGGACTTGGTGGAGTCTTGATGCAAGAAGGACTAGTGGTATGCTATAATTCAAGGAAGTTGAATGAGCACAAGCAAAACTATGTGACTCGTGATCTTGAGTTGGAAGCTATCATTCATGCCTTGAAGATGTAGAGGCATTATGTTCTTCGCAAGAGGTTTATTCTGATGAGTGATCATAGTGGATTGAGGTACTTGTTTGACCAACCTAATCTAAGTGCTAGGAAATCTAGATGGTTGGCTATGCTCAGCGAGTTTGACTTTCAGATCAGAAACATTAAGGGCAAGAAGAATCGGGTTGTAGATGCTCTCAGTAGGAGAGTGTAGGTGAATCATATTATAGTTGTGAGCTCTTATGGGACAGATTTATAGGAGTGGATCTTACAGGCAAGGAAGCATGATGATAGGTACTAGCAGCTGAAGCAAATAATACAACAGTAAGGTTAAGGTGGTAGGGATGATGAGTATCACCTCACGATAGATGGCTTATTTAGATTCAAGAACATGATTTATGTGCCAAATATAAATGAGCTCAAGAAGCTTATCTTGAGGGAGTTTCATGTCAAGTTGTATTCAGGTCACCCAGGATATCACAAGACTTTCATAGTTGTTAAGAAGTGTTGTCATTTTCCAAACTTGAAGAAAGAGGTGGTTGATTTTTTTGCTAGATGTTTGGATTGTCAGTAGGTGAAATCTGAGTGTAAGAACCCAGTTGTTTTACTACAGCCTATTCTAATTCCAGAATGGGAATGGGCAGTCATTTCCATGGACTTTATTATAGGTTTGTCGAGGACATCAAAGCAGCATGGTTCGATCATGGTTGTGGTTGAAAAGTTGAGTAAGATATCTCACTTCATTGCAATCAAGTCTACTAATTCAGCTAGTGAGGTAGCCCAAATCTTCATCAAGGAGATAGTGAGATTGGATGGTGTTCCCAAGAAGATTATATCAAATAGAGATGCCAAGTTCACTTCCAAGTTTTGTAAGGAGTTGTATGTAAGATTGGGGGCAGAGTTAGCTTTCAGTATAGCTTATCATCCATAGACAGAAAGGATCAACATGATTCTTGAGGACATGTTGAGGATGTACGTCATGCATCAGCAAAGGAAGTGGGAGGAGTATCTTGCGCTAGTAGAGTTTTCATATAATAACGGGTATCAAGAGTCCTTGAAGACGAATCCATTTGAGGCTCTTTATGGGTGAAGTTGTAATACTCCTATCAGCTGGAGTGATCCAATGAACGTGTTGTTGATTGGACTGGATATGTTGGCTGATATGGAGCAGGAGATGAAAGTTATCAAAAGGAATTTGAAGGCAACACATGATAGGCAGAAGAGTTATGCAAATCAACATAGATAATTCAAGGAGTTTCATGTTGGGTAGCATGTGTACTTGCACATCAAGCCCAAGAGGAGCTCCTTGAGGATTAGGTCATGTGCCAAGATGACACCTCACTATTGTGGGCCTTGTGAGGTCCTTAAGAGGATTGGACCAGTGGCTTACCGACTTGCACTTCCACTGATAGTGAAATTCCATGATGTTTTCCATGTTTCATTACTTAAGAGAACTGTGCAGGATGTTGATCTTGTGATTAATTGTTTTGTATTGCATGTGGAACCAAAGGGAGAGTTCCTACCTGAACCTTAGTGCATATTGCAGCGAAAACAATTCATGCTCCGAAACCGAGCAATAAATCAAGTTAAAGTGCAGTGGAAGCACTTTGGGCCTGATGAAGCTACATGGGAGATGGTTGATCAAATGCGGGCTTTGTATCCTTGATCCAGGTGGATATTGGTGGCCACCCGTTAATTCCACTTGGATCCCCTTTAGTGCTTCTTACAGTTTTTTCAGTTTCCTTAATTATAGCACAGTTTACTATTTTTAGCAGTTTTTCGGGTCCTAAACTTACGGAGCCATTTTGAGGCCCTAAACGACGTTTTTTGGGAAATCCACCGCCAGCGATTTTTCTTATAAAAATTGTCTTTTTCGTCGTAGTCCTCGGAGAGATCTTTCCAACGAGCTATCATGCATGTCAAACGGAGATAGTACGACCAATTCGCGACCCCGAGAAGTTGATGTACCAACTTACCCAAAAACGGGGCCCACAATTTGGCGTTTCATCTTCTAGGGTTAGGTTTTGGAATGTGAAGGGTTTTCCATTGTTTCTCAACAATAAATAGGCCTTCGAGCCTCATTGTAAGACAGTTCATAGGCATGTAGCCACCACATCTCTTCTCAGAGATAAGCTACCATCGCCCTAGCTGGTTTATTTCCATTTCTGTTTGTAAGCATATTTCAGTATTTTACAGTAATGAATTGAGGTATTATTTTCGTTGCATATCTATCTTTATGGTTATCTCTGTATTTTATTGCGTTCCTGTTTAAATCCGGATCAGTGGTATCTGAGCGGTCTGCTTTTCTTCTCTGTTTTTCTTTGCATGTCCCCAACGAGGTCAGGATATAAGGAGTTGGGGCTTGAACTGGTCGAACCTTTGCAAGACCAACCTCGCAAATCCCGACAGCCTCCCATGGCGGACGAAAAGAGAGATGAGGGGGCAGGAGATCCTATCAAAATCTTGCTCGAAGAAGCCCTCGAGCGACAAAGGAATGCGATGATGGACAACTTTGCCCAAATCCTTCAGTGGCTACCCAGGGGCGACTCATCGGCTTCCAACAGCAACTCTGGAAACGCCACACCATTTAAGGTACAAGTTAATTTTGAAATCCCCATATTCGAGGGTCAGATAGACGCAGATGCCGTCGATAAATGGTTAAATGTGCTAGAGGGTTATTTTTTTGTTCATGATTTTTCTAGTCGGGAAAAGATTATTTTCGCTCTTCTCAAAGTAGACCCCCACGTCAAGGATTGGTGGGAAACCTACTGCGAGCAGAAAGATGAAAGTACAGGCTCACTATTTTCAGTCGCACCGACTTGGGATTCATTCCGAGATGCCATCAAGGAGCAGTACTACCCTGTCGGAAGCTATGACGATCAATACATAAAGTGGACCACGCTACGGCAGGGAAGGGACCAAGACGTACCAGAGTTTACCAATATTCTCCATACCCTTCGCACAAAGTTGGGTATCAAGGATACAAAGCAGCATTTGGTACTAAAATACCATGGCTGCCTGCACAAGTACATCTAAGAAGAAATAGAATTCCTGAACATCTCCTCGCTCGGCACGGCATACCGATATGCCGTTAAAGTCGAGCAAAAGTTTAAACAGAAGAAGTGAGACTTTGGGTCTGCGAATCTGAAACAAGGGAAAGGTGCCCCCAAACCGCAGAATAAAGGACAAAGCTAAGGCGGGGTGGCCCAAGACAACCCGCCAAAGCTGCAAGCAAAGAACAGCGCCGCGAAGCCGAAAAAGGACACCAAAAAGTGGTGTGAGTTCCATAAGAGCTCCACTCACAACACAAGTGAGTGTCAGGCCAAGCAGTCACTAGTGGCCAAGCTAAAGGTTTCAGAATCAGATGCATGTTCTGACTCTGATTCAGAACTCGATAAGGGGAATGACAAAGGCAAGCAGATTATCGATGCGGAGCCCAACGCCAATGTTGCCACCACGAAGATCCAGAAGGAGGAACCTGAAGATCCAGAGGAGGAGGAGCGTCTCTTCCACTCCCAGATGTGGGTAAAGGGCTCCCCGCTACAGTTCATTGTCGACAGCGGGAGCCAAAAGAACCTCATTTTGGCAGAGGTCGTGAAACGGTTGGGCTTACCGACCATAGCACATCCACAACCATACACCATTGGGTGGCTGCACCAAGGACGGGATCTTCGCATGAGCCAACAATGTCGCCTTCCATACAACATCAAGCCCTTCACGGATGAGGTATTGTGTGACATTGCACCCTTGAAGTTTGTGATGTGTTATTAGGACAACCATACTTGTGGAAGCGACATGCAGTGTATGAGTCAAGGCCCCGTGCTGTTATTGTTACTTTGGGAAATAAGTTGTACAGGATACCAGAGGTAGCACCGCCTACCGCCATCTCTTTGGTTACTGCAAAACAATGCAGTAAGCTCATTTCGAAAACCGGGAAGTTTGTTTTCTTGATGATACGCCCTCAAGAAAAGAAGAAGACGGTGGCCACGACCTCCAGATAGGGCACCTCCACACGACAACTACAGATGGACAAGGTCGTGGAGGAGTATGAGGACATCTTCACCTCCCCCGCAGGGGTTCCTCTGCACTGTCAGGTCAAGCACTCCATTGATCTAACCCCAGGTTCGATGCTACCCAATGGACCAATCTATCGGCGCTCTGTTCTGGAGAACGATGAAATCAAGAGGCAGATTTAGGAGCTGCTGCAAAAACGTCACATCCGTCCGAGTTCATCGCCCTGTGGGAGCCTGATCGTGCTGGTACAAAAGAAGGATGGGACTTGGAGACTCTGTATTAACTATCGGGCGCTGAACAAGATCATTGTCCGTAATAGGTACCCAATCCCACGGATTGATGACCTCCTGGACCAACTAAAGGGGGAAAAATATTTCAGCAAGATCGATTTGAAGTCAGGATATCACCAGGTACCAGTCGAACCCTCCGATGTGTGGAAGACTACCTTCAAAGCCAAGGAGGGCCTTTTCGAATGGTTGGTTATGCCTTTCGGATTGACGAATGCTCCTGCAACCTTCATGAGGCTAATGGACGACATATTGCAGCCATTCACCAACTCATTTGTAGTGGTATACTTGGATGACATCTTGATCTTTAGCAAGACTTGGGAAGAGCACCTCCACCACATCCGACAGGTTCTCCAAACACTGCGACAACACAAGTTATGTGCCAATTTGGAGAAATGCACTTTTGGCATGACCCAGGTTCAGTATCTGGGATACATTATTGATGAACGGGGGGTGCATGTGGATCCAGCCAAGATCCAAGTCATTCAGGATTGGCCATCTCCAACCACTCTGACAGAGCTTCGCAGCTTTCTAGGCCTTGCCAACTTCTACTGCAGGTTCGTGTTGGGATTTTCTCATATCACTTGGCCCTTGAGTCAGGTCTGAATCTCAACAGAATGCATTCACAGAGTTGAAAGATCAACTCTGCACAGCACCAGTTCTTGCATTACCAGACTTGCAACAACCATTTGAGGTCGAGACAGATGCCTCTGACTATGCTATTGGGGCAGTCCTTACTCAACACGGGCATCCAGTGGCATATCACAGTGAGACACTTTCAGACACAGTCCGGAAGTATCCCACTTATGACAAAGAGATGTATTCCATTGTGCAGGCCTGTCGACAATGGAAGCATTACATCTTGGGGAAGGAAACGGTCATCCACACTTACCACCGACCCCTGCAGTTCATACAGACCCAAGGGAAATTGCAGAATGATCGCCATCAGAAGTGGTCCACATACCTGCAACAGTTCCATTTGAATATCAAGTATAAGAAGGGCAGCACCAATAATGTCGCAGATTGCCTCAGTCGACCACCGATCATGGCATTAACCACCGTGCTCAACTCTTGTGGGCACGAGACTTCTGATTGGCCACTGCTCTACAAAAGTGACCCGGAATTCGGCCACACATACCAGACACTCTTGGAGGGTCAACATGTTCCAGATTTTCACCTCCAGGACGACCTGTTATGCCACCTGGGTCACCTTTGTGTTCCTTCAAGCGAGTGTGCCAAGATGATCTGGGAAGCACACTACAGTCGGGCCGTTGGGCATTTTGGGGTTGAAAAAACGGTGGCAGTACTGCAGAAATATTTCTATTGGCCGAATCTTCGACAGGATGTCGGGAAGTACATCAGATCATGCACTGCTTGCGCCATTGCCAAACCGACCATCAAGAAGCAAGGCCTCTATACCCCGCTGCCTACCCCTAGTTGACCTTGGGAATCCATCTCCATGGATTACATGTCAGGCCTCCCTTCCACTATGCATGGAAAAGACTGTGTTTTTGTGGTCGTCGACAGGTTCTCGAAGATGGCCATTATGGCGGCCTGCAAGAAGAATATCACAGCAGAAGCCACTGCTAAACTCTTCTTTGAATGAGTATGGGTACACTTTGGGATCCCACAATCTATCATTTCAGATCGGGATAGCAGGTTCCTCAGTACATTTTGGTCTAGCCTCTGGTCGATGCTGGACACCAAACTCACTAAGTCCACAGCCTTCCATCCTCAAACTGATGGCCAGACTGAAGTCGTCAACAGGATGATCGTACACATTCTACGCATGTACAACTCAAAGCATCCACGAACCTGGGACGAGAACCTCCCCTATGTTCAGCACAGCTACAACCGGGCTCTCCACAGCTCGACTGGCCACAACCCTTTTCAAGTGGGATTGGGATTCCAGCCACTATGTCCCATCGATGTGGCCATGCCATTTGCAGCTACTCACACAGATTCTGCTCATGTCCAGTCTGAAACAGATAAGGCAAACAGCTTCATTGAGCACATCCAACATATTCGCCAGCAGGTCCATGACATTCTGGAGAAATCAAATGCCAAGTACAAGAAGCGACATGATCAACATCGGGTGCTACACAAGTTTCAAGTGGGCGACAAAGTCTGGTTGCATTTGCAAAAGGAACGCCTTACCGGAGCCTATCGGAAACTCAGACCACTCCGATATGGCCCTTACACCATTACCAAGGCTGTGGGAGACAATGCATTTGAGCTCAGCATTCCCCCATTCCTTCGCCTGCACCCGGTGTTCAATGTCGACCGCCTTCGGCCATACTTTCCACCATTACTAGACACGTCCGACGTTGCAGAACAACTCACACCCACAGAGTTAAATCCAGCTTGCATGGAACAAGCTGCAACTAATCGGATCATGGACACACAGATCAAGCACACTCGCCAGCAGAATATCCAACTGTATCGAGTTTTCAAAGCAGGACAACTCCTTCACCAGGGCAAGTGGCTCACTAGGGACCAAGTGCAGCAGAAGTTCCCTCATCTCATGGAGGAACTCAACGCAATGGGGACCATTGCTTCCTAAGGGGGGAGGAATGATCCAAGTGGATATTGGTGGCCACCCGCTAATTCCACTTGGATCCCCTTTAGTGCTTCTTACAGTTTTTTCAGTTTCCTCAATTATAGCACAGTTTACTATTTTTAGTAGTTTTTCGGGTCCTAAACTTCCGTAGCCATTTTGAGGCCCTAAACGATTTTTTTTGGGAAATCCACCGCCAGTGATTTTTCTGATAAAAATCGTCTTTTCCATCGTAGTCCTCGGAGAGATCTTTCCAACGGGCTATCATGCACGTCAAACGGAGATAGTACGACCAATTCGCGACCCCGGGAAGTTGATGTACCAACTTACCCAAAAACGGGGCCCACAATTTGGCGTTTCATCTTCTAGGGTTAGGTTTTGGAATGTGAAGGGTTTTCCATTGTTTCTCAACAATAAATAGGCCTTCGAGCCTCATTGTAAGACAGTTCAAAGGCATGTAGCCACCACATCTCTTCTCAGAGATAAGCTACCATCGCCCTAGCTGGTTTATTTCCATTTCTGTTTGTAAGCATATTTCAGTATTTTACAGTAATGAATTGAAGTATTATTTCCGTTGCATATCTATCTTTATGGTTATGTCTGTATTTTATTGCATTCCTGTTTAAATCCGGATCAATCCTTCATTATTAGGTGGTTCAAGCAAATGATTTTTTGGTGTATATATATATATATATATGGTTGTAAATGCCGCAATGAGTTGTGTTATAAATCTCCAATAAGCGGTATGTTTGTTTTGTTTTCAGCATGATGTCATTGTAACTACGCATCAAGCTATGTTATAAAGTTCCATAGGCAGTATGTTTTGTTTTCAATAGTTTTTTGGTCATAGGTGTCATAGAACATCGAGGATGGTGTTCCCCTAACGGGGAAGGGTTTGTAACAGCATCAGGTTAAAGTTTCATGTAAAAATCATAATAAAGGAAAAATAAGACTAAGGTCATGTGACATGTATTCCATTTTAAATGTTGGGCAAGCACTATAGTGGGCACCACTTGTGGTTTATTTATGGCTATGGAAGTTGGAAAAGTAAAATAAGTGATAAATGGCTTTTAATTATGAAAACAAAGGAAAATAGGAGAAAATGAAGGTGAAGAGACACAAATTTTAATGCAAGGGAAATTAGAGGGAAAATGAAGGAAAATGAGACATCATTAATAAAAAGGCATGAGAGAAACAGTTCACATATTTTATCAGTTTTGGTTTGGATCAATTGAGAGAGAGAGAGAGAGAGATCTCAAAGAGGAGAGAGCAAGAAAGAAAGCAAAGGAAAGCAAAGGAAAGCAAGGGAAAGCAAGGAGAAGGTTGGATAAGCAGCTTCAGCGGGAATATTTTGCAGGTAACAGGTTTCATGGTGATTTCCTAGCTGAGGTGTGAATGCGTGGTACATGCATTTGTTTATTTGGTTCATTTGTTGTCATTGGCATTGGTTTTTCCTAGTTTGACATTGGTTTTAGCCTTGCCTTGCAATTTCCTGGTAGCCATAGTGTAATGGGATTCATTCTCGATTGAGCTTTGGATTACCAGAAGGTTTTGGAACCGGGTGAGGTGGTCTTGGGAAAATACCAAGGGTTAGGGGTGGAGATGGTTTTTTCCACGAAGCCATCAACACGTGGGTGGAGACAGGAAAGTTCCTCAAGGTATGGTGAAGGAATTTTGAGGCATCTAATCTTGGTTTGGTTTTGTGATCTCGGGACCGATTTAGGTGAGATCATGATAGCTTGAGGGTGAAAGTGGTTTAACCTCTGGAGTCCCTGTTTTATTTTTTCTTGGTTAATCCCATGAGATCCCACATTCATGCTTGGAATGGAATGGGGGTGATTGGATGAAATAAATATTTGATTTAGCCCAATCTATGGCTGGGTGGTACATGGAAGTCCCTAACTTGGTTGGCTTTTGCATAAGTTAATATGATATATTCTTCTAATGTAATTAATGAGCACATGTACTTGTTATTATGATGATTTATGGTATATTTGTCATGGTCTCTATTCTGGTTATATGTTGGTTGTATGCATGGTTCTATGATGTTCTCTAGTTGTGGCTCTTGTTCATGATTTGATAGTTTATTGAATGGTCAATGAATGCATGGGCTAACAAGTGTTGTTGCAGCTAGCTTGAGATGGAATTGATCCTTCTTGGTGATCCTCAGATGAAGTTCAGAAGTTTATGATCAGATATGCATTCATGACCTGTTGCTTACATGTTTACCATAAGTTTGACGAAATGTCTATCATGGATTAGGAATGGTTAGGTCAAGTACTTGTTCAAGTTTTGAATGATTAGCATTGTTAGCATCTTTTTATGTTTCTATAGATTTACAGGCCGTTATGGGCAGTGGTCTGCAGGCTAGCCTTGAAAAGTGGCTCAAATCTTGGAACCGCTAGCACAAAACTAGAGTTTTTGGGTGATAAAGGCATGGAATAAGGCTTATGAGTGCGATTGTAGCCTCATAAATACATGAAAGGAATTCCAAGGGTGCATTTATGGAGTTAAGTCAGTGAAAAAGGGTTCCATCTCAGGGATTGATCACCTGAGGTGGTTATCTGGATTCTAAGAGGTTTGTAGTCCCTTAGAGATGTTAAGAATATTTCCAGTTTGTAGGACCCACTTTCATCACTGGAACTTGGAGGTTGGGTCATATCATAGTGATACTTAGCTCATGTTTACCCAGAAGAACTTGTAAAAGCGGGTAAATGTGGGGTGGGAGGTTAGAACTCTCTAGATAGCAACCTGGTTGTAGAGGGTGGCCCAACAAGAAAGTGGCATGTCACTTCCTACTCAAGCAAAAAACCCAGGACCATAACCAAAATAGAAAGACTCTGAAATCCAAGAGTAAGCCCAAAGCAATGAAACATCCTATTGAGCTATGAAAAAGGTATGAATTTGCCATTTATTTCATCATCCTTTCCTTTAATTATATCCCCTTTATGTTCTAAAAATATTCATATATCAAAGGATTATAGTAAAAACTAGGGAACTATTTATTATTACAATTTAGCTAATTATTGTCTTTTCTCATGTAGGAAAGAGATGAAATGGAAAACTACCGTTCCCTACCTGAGAGAAGGAAAAAGACAAAGTGGAGTAACTGTTGTTCCTTCACCAGGAAGCAGCGCACAAGTAGCAAGCCAAGGATGGAGCGCGTAGTTATGGATAAGGATAGAGAAGATCACAGCATCAGCGCAAAAGACAAAGAGCTAACTGAAGATGGAAGATTGAGCGGATCTCTTAGGATCTCTTGATCCTGAGGGATCGCTGTTACTATTCTATCCGCTGTTACTATTTTATCTGCCTGGCCATTATAAAAGGGACAACAATTGTAAAGAATGGGGGGAGATTATTCAGAAATTACTTTTGTATTTTTACTTTGATCATCGACTCTCGTTGTTGAAACAGAGTACAAACTGGTTGTAACCATTTTGCATATGATTAATATATAATACAGTTGTTGTTCCTTCTTTCATACTGAAGTAATCCGGCGGTGTTCACTAGCAGCTAAGGGCCCGGCCCTGGTGGATTCACTTGTTGTTCTTGTATCATTCCTTTACGATTTCTGCCGTGTGATGGTTTGGTTTCATTTCTATCTATTGTAGTCGCATCGCTTTACTGTTTTGTATTTCCAGACTTAATGAATTGATCTGTTTTATATGCTGTAATTGATTTGTGTTGTTGTTCATTTCCCTCATAACAAGATCTCTGCTTTTTGCAAGTATATTGTTGTGTTGTTCATTTTACTTACAGAGCTTTGTTGTTCATTACAGTTACATAAGTTTTGTTGTTCATTTCTAATATATAGTGTTTTGTTCATTTACTTTCTACAATCAGTTAGGTTTGCCATTTTGCATTCTTACAATTAGCATAATTATCTCATTTCGATTAGTTGCAGTAGCATTATTAATTTAATTCATTGCCATTTCCAATTGGTTATTTAGTGTGGTGTGTGAGATCAACAACTGTAAAGAACATTGGCTATTACTGTTAAAGCTCTCAGATTGACGATCTTATTTATGCTTGATTTAGTTTACATCAGCTAAACAAGAAATGAGTTATTGCTACTGTATCCTTGACTGATAATTGTTGTTACTTTGTTGAATAAATAATTTAGTTTCAAAGCATTGAGTTTCCTTTAATTGCAAGTGAGTTTTATTTAAAGCATCCATTTACGCTTGTATTTGAAAGTACTATACTGCAATTTAGAAACATTACTCTTGAGTAAATAGCCGCCACAAATTGTGTACACTCTTTGTTATAGACATTTTTGGGCCCTACAACCCCAAGCATGAAATGTCCATAAACCAAGGGCTCGTAAGTCCCTAAAAATTGTTGTTCTAACCCCTAAAGGGACAAGGTCAACAGATTACAGCTTCTCCCAGAAGTTCTCCATGAGAAACTGCTCAGAATTGGTCAAAACAGGATCATTGCAGCTGCTCCACTAGCTAAGTGTGTTGCATCTCACCCAAATACACTGTGAGGGTGCGTTGCATTTCAAAAGTCCCTTCTGTGGGGTGCGATGGGCGAGAAATGACAAATGGCAGTGTCATTCCGCGAGGTGGAGAGGCAATGGAAGCTTCCAGAATCTTCTCCTGTGACACTTGCCTCACTGAATTCAACCAAGGATGAGTAAGAGGCCATCAGTATCCAAGTGGAAGCAAGAACTATCAGAGAGAAGACACTAATCAAATCACAAGCTGACTCATCCCCCTTACAGATATCTATATATGGATCCCTCATCCCAGAGATCCAGAGGCTGGAATTTTGCATATTGTAAGGAATTGTTGTTGGTTTCTTGAGACAAACATCATATTGTTGGGTGATCTAAGCTTTGTTTGAGGTGAAGAGGGGCTTCTTTGCTGGGAGGTTGATGCTGGGTCAGAACAACTAGTTGTAACTCCTCTTGGCTCTTTTCTTGTTTATCAATAAAAGCTATTTGAGTTTTCCTCCATGCTTTTGTGTCATTGATGCTTGCTACATTTGTATGGTCAATTTACATCTGATCCTAGATTTTTTATGATTATAGATCCATGTCTTTGTATAGTGCTATGCTTCTGTGATCTTACAGTTACTTTGTGAAGCTGGGCGTGAAAGGGAGCAGGTAGCTAAGGACTATCAAAGAAGAGAGGGATCAAATCAGGAGATTAGCGCAAGACAGAGGTTGGTCTTTCTGTTCCTCTCTATCTATAATTCATAAAGGAAAAATGAAAGTAGCTTTTCTCTGTTTGTTTCTAAGGCAGCTGTCACACGTTAGTGGGATAGAGCAGTTCTATATAGACACTTTTCCCTGTAACAAAATGGCGACTCCGCTGGGGACGTAATTAGTTTGTTTGTTTATCATTCTTTGTTGTTTGTTTCATAAACTTACAAGTAGCACTCGAACTGCATTTGCCATAACAAATGCAAAGTAGATAACTGCTACTTCAATCCATCTACTGGATCTGTTTATGATTTAAACAACTTATTCACAAACTATCTGATTGCCCTTGTGATAGCTCTTAGATCCTCCTTAGATCTACCCCTGATTATTGCATTACTGATTGCTTTTTGCTCGGCCAAAACCCAAGAACTGAACTGTAAACTGTGACCCGGAACCCGAATAGAGTCTCGTTTCTGGCCCAGCGCAGGTACTGTTCAGAGATTCTGAATTTCAGTGCACTTCCCGAGTGGACAACCTGCGCTGCATTTCAGATTCTATGTGTTACAGGTGCGCTGATCACATTAGCTCTGTGCAGTTATGGCTTCTGTGGTTCATTCTTTCCAGTTCTATTCCTGAATTTTGATGCCTGTGATCAGTATATGTCTGTTTGAAACCCCTTTTCTCTGTTGTTATTCCGCCTCCTTTGTACAAAAAAATTGCAAATGTTTTTGTGTGTTTGTTGAGTCATTTTCAGTTCTCCTTTGCAAAAGTAGCATAATCGTGTTGTCGTCCTTTTATTTGAAACTGTCGCAAGTGTCGATTTCAATCATAGGAAAGAGTTTGATTACTGTTGATAGTCGATTATCCTGTTACTATTGTTTTTGGTCTGAATTTGTAATTTTCTAGTGTCGAGAACAAGTATTCAGTTCAAAATCGTAAAGTGTTGTGATCATCTCCATTTTTTGGTTTCGAAAAGAAACTTGTTGATATTTGTCGCTTGAAAAGAAATTCAGATTTGTGCATCAACTTTCTTTTTAGCATTCATATACTAAGAAAGTCGAAAAAAAATACATGCATGTGCATTTGCATATAGACAGTCTGATTGGCTTGATTTAGGAAAGTGCATTTTAGAGTGTGCTCTTTGCTCTTTGTGAAAAGATTATGTCTTTCTTTTCCGTAGTAGCTAGGATTTTCATTGCATAAAGGAGATAAAAAGTTTGTTTATCATCTTAGATTGCATTTTAGGAATTACATCTACATCTCGTGGTGAACCCGAAAGGCAAACTTCATAAACAAGATCAACTATAAAATAAATTCAATGAATCTAACAGCGCTTTGGAACTTAACGCACAAAATTTAGAAGTCTAGGCTAAAGACGTATTCCGGCGTCGTAAAGCCTGGTAACTGTTGTTCTCACTGATGGTTGGGTGATTCCTCCACTTTGAGACGATAAGTGCCAGTACGGACTTGTGCTCCCACGTACCGTCGAGTATATTTTGGGAGACCACAATAGGCTTAATCCTTTATCCATAGGAAGCCGTGTCTGCCGCCCTATCGATTGCAATGCACTGAACACAGCATTCGGGAAGATTGACTGCCGTACCGTAAAAAGTATTCTGTAGTTTTTCGATTGGTTTGGTAATCCCTCTACCTAGATTTCCAGAACAATCCCTTTCGTTCCTTTTCAGACTCTTTAACATAAAAGGTCCATCTGAGCACTTGTCACTTCAGGCTCATTAAAAATCGAAGGAGACTAGAGTCATCTTTTGTTTTTTCTCGACTCTTAAAAATTGAAAAAACAAGTTGTGTCAAAGCGTCTAAAATTTATTTTAAACGGAATAATCATCACCTTTCCCTCGTTGGTCTTCAAAATTAGTCTCCCTTCATCGCAAGTTCTTGTAGAATCGCTGGGAAATCTTTTGGATAGACTAGATATGTCTGAACAACCGTCGACATCTAGGACTGTGTCATCCGACATAGCAGCAGCAGAACCTCCTGCTGCCACTCCAACAATGTTCGTCGGTATACCATATGTCCCGGCAAGTTATCAACAACAAGCCGGAGTCCAATCAGGGATTGTTTCGACGACATGGTCTGTTCCTATTTCTTCATTCGGATTATCATCTGGTATTTCTTATGTTGAAACTCAACAAATTGATCGAATGTGTATTTAAAGGTCAATTTACCCTTTAAGTACTGGATTGCCACCATATGGAGGGCAGTATGCCTTTTCATTGTTCCCTCCCGGAGAACAACCATATGGGAGTTTACAACAAAGTTCAGGTCAAACTGGAATTACATCTAGCGGTTGGGTACCAATACTGCCTCAGCAACCAAGGGTTGTATATTCAATGCAACCAGTCCACCCTGTGTTGAATATTCCCACTATACCTGCTGTGGTGACTGCGTCGCAAGTACAAGCGCTACCTGTTGTATGTCAACCCCAAGTTTCTCAGGTTGCAATACAAAAACCTCTTGTCTCGACAACTCAATCACAACCTCAGGCTAGTGCCTCCTTATCTGGAGCGACTCAGGCTCAAACAAGTACTATGACTCCCCATCTTGGTCAATCATCCAGTATTGGGCAACAACAAATGGTCCAACAACCATGGCTGGTTCAATCTCAACAACTGCCATTCCAGCAATCATATCAAGGACCTAAGCAACAAGTCTTTGTAAGTAATGGGCAACCGCATTTCCAAAGCGGTTATCAACAACCATATTATAATGGTTATGCCCATCAACCTTATCAAAGTTACCAGCATCAAATACATTATGCTGGTATGCAAATACCCACTGCTCAGGCGATTCCATCTTATCCTAGGTATGCTTCACCTAACCTGAATCAACAGTTGCCCTTTGTAGCAACTCTAGAATTACCAGATCTAAACCGGCTTACGAATGATCCAATTACTTATGCCCCTTGGTGGCCGGCGATTCCGCATAAACTTCCGTCAGATATTCCTAAATTTAATGGAAATCCGGGTGAAGATCTGTCGAATCATGTGATGACCTTTCATCTGTGGTGTTCATCTAACACTCTAAACGATGATTCGATTAGGCTTCGCCTTTTTCAGCGAACGTTAACTGGTCCAGCAGCAAAATGGTATATCGAATTGCCTAGAGCTTCATTCAATAACTTCAGCACCCTAGCCACGACATTTTTAACCCATTTTCAGTTACCAATAAGGTACGAAACAGGAACAGAACTTCTTACCAATTTCAAACAGACAACGGCCACTCACATATATAATCATATTCATGAGTGGCGACGTCGTCGTAAAATGGTAAAAACGTACGTTCCTGATCAGCTTTTAGTTGAATGGTTTATTAAGTCATTATTACCTTCCATTACAGAAGATGTGGCAAAGGGAGGAGTCGTCACTGAAGAGCAAGTTATTGCTCGTGCACAATATTTAGACTTGATTTATACTCAGTTTGGCACGCTCTACGATAAAATCCCTGACGCTCCCAGACCAGAATTTTCCGTTCCACCTCCTCCTAAATCAAAAAATGACTCTCATGCCGGCAATGGCGTGATTGGCGCAACAGACACGAAATCGACAAAGGCTACATCTAAAAAGGCCCGTAAGATTTCTAGTCAAAATGAAAATAAGGAACTTCTTGCCTCGGAAGTAAATGCCATGTCGACCGACAAGGGCAAACAACTGAAGCAACCAGGGGGCAAGAAGAAAAAGAAAGGGAGAAAGAAGAAGCAGGATGAGTCATCTCCTGAAAAACCTTCTACAAACCCTTCTGGGCAAAGGAAACCCCCTGCGGGGTGTCATATATGTGATGAGGATCATTGGACGAGAGATTGTCCACATAAAGCTGAAGTTAAGAAACTCTTTAAGAGTTCAAAAACCTCAGCAGTATTGACTGATCCGTTTCCAAACCCGAGAACCAAACTGGTTGCTAATCAAAATGCTTCCCGATCCCAAGTGCTTATGTTGTCTATCTCAAAGCAGCAAAATGATGCTTTGACAAGGAATAAAGATTACGGGAATCCACATCTGTCGAATAACAAGGCTAATGAACAACCTAGTAGTTCGACAACAACTTTGACCGAAGTTGTGCCACCGATCATTCCTAAACAAATGATAAAGTCGCCAAAGGGAGTAGTACACAAATCGACATTTAATCCTCGTGCAAAAATAGCACAGAATTATAATATAATAGAGGACCTGGCACAATCATCGTCCGCTATGTCAACACTTGAAGTACCGCAAAATTGCCTCTCCCAAGAGCAAGCTTTATTATCAGCAATAAATGGGATTGACCCAATGGATTCCAATCTTGTGGCCTTTGATCATAAAGGATATGACCCTCAGTTACCAGATCAACTAGCTTTCCTTATTCAAGTGAAAGCCCTCAACAAAATTGTTCATCGAACAATTATTGATGAGGGGGCATCCACATGTATTATGTCGATGAGTTGCTGGAAAAATTTAGGCTCACCACCCTTGTCGCGATCGTCAACAATGTTAAAAGCATTTGATGGACGATCATACACTCCATACGGGATTTTAAGTAACTTGCAAGTTGAACTGGGGGGTAAAACAATAGAAATTGATGTTGAAGTAATCGACAGAAATCTCGATTACAACATCCTATTGGGAAGGCCCTAGATATATGCCATGGTCGCAGTTGTGTCGACCTGCTTCAGGAAGATTGCATTTCCCTTCCAAGGAGGAATTACAATCATCGACCAACAAATATTTCTCCCCAACAGTTCACAAGTTACGGGAAGCATTCCAATGATCCATGGAAGCAATCATTTGATCCAAAATATCAGAGTAGGTCTCCTAAAAGACCCTGCCTTAATGGGTACTTTTGCCCTACCGCCTCCGAGTAATCTGGTGGAAGTGGCCACAGTGGAATATGAAATCTTCTATATCTAATGGATTCAGAAGATTCCTAAACATTTTGTCAGCATGGATCATCACCATTTAGAAATATTGTAGCAATCATGAAAATATTATGAAGATAATGTATTGTATTGTATCTTATTACAGATCTCCTCCCAACATTGAAAGAACTTTGGATCCTCATAATAAAGCATTTCACCCGACATCAAAAGATTAACGACCTCATGCTTTAGGGGGTAACTGTTATAGACATTTTTGGGCCCTACAACCCCAAGCATGAAATGTCCATAAACCAAGGGCTCCTAAGTCCCTAAAAAGTGTTGTTCTAACCCCTAAAGGGACAAAGTCAACAGATTACAGCTTCTCCCAGAAGTTCTCCATGAGAAACTGCTCAGAATTAGTCAAAACAGGATCATTGCAGCTACTCCACTGGCTAAGTGCGTTGCATCTCACCCAAATACACTGTGAGGGTGCATTTCATTTCAAAAGTCCCTTATGTGGGGTGCGATGGGCGAGAAATGACAAATGGTAGTGTCATTCCACGAGGTGGAGAGGCAATGGAAGCTTCCAGAATCTTCTCCTCTGACACTTGCCTCACTGAATTCGACCAAGGATGAGTAAGAGGCCATCAATCTCCAAGTGGAAGCAAGAACTATCAGAGAGAAGACACTAATCAAATCACAAGCTGACTCATCCCCCTTACAGATATCTATATATGGATCCCTCATCCCAGAGATCCAGAGGCTGGAATTTTGCATATTGTAAGGAATTGTTGTTGGTTTCTTGAGACAAACATCAGATTGTTGGGTGATCTAAGCTTTGTTTGAGGTGAAGAGGGGCTTCTTTGCTGGGAGGGTGATGCTGGGTCAGAACAACTAGTTGTAACTCCTCTTGGCTCTTTTCTTGTTTATCAATAAAAGCTATTTGAGTTTTCCTCCATGCTTTTGTGTCATTGATGCTTGCTACATTTGTATGGTCAATTTACATCTGATCCTAGATTGTTTATGATTATAGATCCATGTCTTTGTATAGTGCTATGCTTCTGTGATCTTATAGGTACTTTGTGAAGCTGGGCGTGAAAGGGAGCAGGTAGCTGAGGACTATCAAAGAAGAGAGGGATCAAATCAGGAGATTAGCGCAAGACAGAGGTTGGTCTTTTTGTTCCTCTCTATCTATAATTCATAAAGGAAAAACGAAAGTAGCTTTTCTCTGTTTGTTTCTAAGGCAGCTGTCACACCTTAATGGGATAGAGCAGTTCTATATAGACACTTTTCCCTGTAACACTCTTGAAATAGAAAATCTTGCCCGGATTGATAACTAATGTGAAGATAATTAGGAATTAAAAAGACACCTTTTATACCTCAACATTTTGGCGTCGTTGCCGGGGAGAGTGTATCCATTTCTAAAGAGTAGTGTGCATCTGATGGGTGCTTGTTAGGAAAGAGTTCGGTATTAAAAACGGAAGGTAAGAAGTGCGTACGGAGCGTGTAAAAGCCCTGCTCCCCTGCCCGCTTTCCAGCAGGATTGTTAAAGAACTTAGGGTAGAAATAAATATTTGAGTTGTGTGTATGACTAAGAAGAAAAAACTTGAAAATAATCCAAAACCACTACCCAAACCCGACAAAGCTAAGGGACCGATGACCCTTGGTCGATCAACCTTCATAGATGATATCATTAAGAAATCTGAATCTCAGCCATCAGTAGGCCCTAGAAAAGTTGCTTCTAGACAACCTACTGGCTCCCTTTGGGCCACAAACTCACCATCTATAGCCTTTGCTGAGGTGCACAGCAAAACAGAAGAAACTGAGCAAGATTTTCAAGAAATTGAGAATTCTCACCCAATTTCTTTACAAGAAGGGAATTCTAGTAATCTTCGTGAAGGAGGAGGAGAAACATGGGAAATAGAAAAGCCAGGATCCCCTCTCAAAATAATTCAAACACTCAGCAGCCCAGATAAGGGAAGTGTTGTTAAGTTTATCCAAAACGAAGCAGGAGAACATGAGGAGCCAAGATCCCCCCAAGTAATAGTTCAGCAAGGAACACTCATTATCCCAGACCAAGGAAGTGTTGTTAAGCTCATTCCTAATCTTTCTAGTCATCCTAGGAATAACTCTCTGGAAATCCCAGAAGGGTATTGGCACATATTTGATCAAATGGCCCAGAACCAGCAAACACCTCAAACCTCCACACTGCAGTACCCCATCATGGACACAGCAATTAACGCACCTATGAAAGCCATTCCTCTCCAGAATATCCCTACAGCCTAACATCATAGGATCCAAATGCATTTCTATTTGAGTTTAATGTATTATGCAGGGGGTATGACTATACCGCCGATCCCCAAAAACTAAAGCTATTTCCATCCACATTAAAAGGAGTAGCTTTACGATGGTTTATGGGATTAGGTGGGGGTGTTATAAATGACTGGGATCAAATGAAAACTGTTTTTCTAAAGAAATATCAGGACTATTGCAGATCCAAAGAATCAAAGGATGAGATATTTCAAATGACAGCATAGCCTAGTGAAACACTGGAGGAATATGTAGAACGCTTTCAATACAATCTCCAGAGATCTCCTTATGCATCTTTACCCTTGCCTGACAACGTGTTAAAAACTACACTAATTAAAGGGATGAAAGAACAATGGATTGAAACATTAAACATTATGGGTAAAGGTGACATATATCAGGAAAATTTTGCTGACATCATTGATTTGTGTATCAAGAGTTCAAGAGGCAACACAAGACTGAAGCCAGCAGAACGTGACATGATCACAAGGGATAACAAGATCTCCGGTGGAGGTATAACCCGCACAGAAATCGGCAATCTACTAGAAGATTTCAAAACTGATATTCTAGGGACTCTGACAACGCAGTTGGACATTATGCAAGCTAAACAAAAGCAAGCAGAAGCAGAACAAAATTTGGCGATATTCTGCCCTAGATGCAGAAAGAAACATAGCCACAAAGAGTGCCCACTGGATACAGTCAAAATCTACACTATTTGTACGAAAGATCACGCCACAGAAAGCTGCCCATCACTCCCAGGACTGAAAGCAGTCTACAAAGAAGCAGAAGAAGAAACAAAACCAGTTTACCTACTAAATCAGCACCGCCAGTGGCAGTCACGACAAACAGGTATGCCCATTGATACATCTTCTTATTTTCAGCCTCGTCAGTACAATGCTCAATGGTATAATGGAATGTGGTAGAATCAGCCACCTTTCTCCAGCTGGTCACAGTAGCCATTCCCCATATCACCATGGCCAAATCAAACAAATCAAACCAATTGGCCGAACTTTCCTTACTGTCCACCATTTTGGCAAAATAATGCATATTCAACACAATGGTCACCCTCCACCTCGCAGAGTCAAAACTGGCAGTCGAACTAGCAAAGACCTATAAATCAGCCAGCTGGAACGATCCCTCTCCCTCAACCCACACTGCCAGCACCTTATACATTGCAACAAAACCCCCAGACCAACTTAAGACCGCAGCTCCCAGCCCAACCCAACCCGAACCCCAATAATAGACCAGTTCAATCTATGCAAATAATTGAAGGACCAGAACCAGAAACCAAGTTAAGGGAGTGCAATGACATTCAATTAAGATCTGGGCATATAATAGAATCAGAGGGAGATAAAAATGTTCAAATTGAAAATCCGTTACCTATAGAACAAACACTACAAGAAGAGAATCTGCTTAGACAGAAAACTCATGAACAAGCAACCACCTCTTCTCCACCATTCCTAGAACGACTGATCATACCTCGCCCAATAGAACATCTTGATTTTGATCTTTTGGGAGAACTAAAAAAATTTTGTATAAAAATTCCACTCCTCCAGGCTATTCAAGACATCCCGATTTATGCAAAAACTATCAAAGAATTATGTATGAAAAAGCCAAAGAGGAAAGTAACAACAAATCCAACTGTCCACGTAGTCGGTACCTTATCTGACTTACTATCAAGAAGAGAAGCACCTGTAAAATATGAGGACCCAGGAAATCCTATAGTCACGGTGCAAATCAATGGATGCTCCTTCCCCAATGCCTTAGTTGATTTAGGAGTTGCAATCAATATTCTTACAACCACCACTTGTCAAAAACTTGGCATTACATCATTAGACCCAACCACAACCTTATTGGAGTTGGCTGACCGATCAGTAGTCAGACCAGAGGGCACATTACATGATGTAATGGTGTCTGTAGACTCCTGGGAATACCCTGCAGACTTTCTGATCATCAATCCTAGAAACCGACTGGATGGACACCCCTTAATTCTAGGTAGACCTTGGCTAGCAACTGTTGACGCTTACATTGGCTGTCGACAAGGCAGCATGACTATAGCAAGAGGAAGCAATGTAAAGAATTTAGCCTTATATCCTCCAGCCCAGCCAAGTTTAACAATAATCAAAACAAAAAAACAGCCTGTATCATACCTAACTGAAAACATTAGATCACCACTAACCATAGAAGATGCCCTCGAATTTAAAGACCAAACAAAGGACGACATCATTAACAGCTTCATTAACCAACCAGAAACCAGATCCCATCTAAAATGTCACATGATCGAAGCAACATTCGATAATGAAGTAGAAGAAGATCCCCTAAAAGATACTCATGATCAATCAATACCAACCACCTCTGTTTATAACAGCAAAACCATAGAAATTGAGCCTGGAAAAACTTTGAACATTAACAAAAACCTGACTGTTGAACAAAAAGAAAAGCTGGTTCAACTCCTGAGGAAATATAAAGAAGCCTTTGCATGGGATTACCCAGACATGAAAGGAATTGATTCCCAGTTGTCTATGCACCACATCTATACAGAAAAGGATGCTAGACCTATTCGCCAACCCCATCGGAGATTAAATCCTCATCTTAAGGATATTGTGAAAGTTGAATTGCAAAAACTTTTAGATGTGAACTTTATCTACCCAATATCTGACAGCAAGTGGGTCTATCCATTGGTACTGGTGCCGAAAAAGAATGGAAAGTGGCAAATATGTGTTGACTATAGAGAACTGAATAAAGCAACCCAGAAAGACCACTTCCCCCTTCCATTCATTGATCAAGTCTTGGACACTTTAGCAGGAAAGAAATTCTTTTCTTCCCTAGATGGCTTCAGTGGATACAATCAGATCCAGATTGCCCCTGAAGATCAGGATAAAACTACCTTTACCTGTCCTTGGGGAACATTTGCTTACAGGTCTTACCCTTTGGGCTATGTAATGCACCTGCCACATTTCAGAGGGTTGTACTCAGCATTTTTTAAGATTTAATAAATGAAGGGATCGAAGTATATATGGATGACTTTACACCTTATGGGGATGACTTTGAGCCAGCATTACAAACATTAGAAAAGGTGCTGCAAAGATGCATTGCCACCAGGCTCTGTTTGAGCCATGAAAAGTGTCATATGATGACGACCAAGGGACTCATCTTAGGTCATTATATCTCAGCAGCTGGAATACAGGTAGATCCAGTTAAAATTCAGATAATTTTGTTAATACCTACCCCTACCACACAAACAGAGGTATGCAGTTTTTTGGTATTTTATGGTTATTATAGAAGATTTATAAAACATTTTTCTCATATTGCTGCACCTTTATATGCACTAATAGGAAATATTGATTTCATTTTGACAGATAAGTGTGACCATGCTTTTGAGGATCTGAAAAAGCTTGTATCAACGGCCCCAGTGCTAAGGGGCCCAAACTGGGATTTGCCATTCCAGATTTCATCTGATGCTTCAGACACAGCAATCGGAGCAGTTCTTGGGCAGGAAGAAGATAAAAAGCCATATGCAATATATTATATCAGCAAAAATCTATCTCCTGCTGAATTAAACTATACTGTGACTGAAAAAGAATTTTTAGCTGTAATATATGTTGTAAATAAATTTAGACACTATATAACTAGATATCCTGTAGTTTTATATATAGATCACTCTACCATTAAGTATTTAGCAAATAAACCTATTACAAATGGAAGAGTGACAAGATGGTTGATTCTCTTGCAGGAATTTGACATTACAATTAAGGATCGACCTGGAAGAGAAAACCATATAGCTGATTTTCTCTACGAATGCCAA
Source organism: Pinus tabuliformis (assembly GCA_031772625.1). NCBI lineage: Eukaryota > Viridiplantae > Streptophyta > Pinopsida > Pinales > Pinaceae > Pinus > Pinus tabuliformis. Next base: position 572,665,091 of record CM062813.1, on the reverse strand, counting down.
AGCCAACGGACACAGCAGCGGTTGAGGATCAATTTCCTGATGAACATTTATTTGCTATTACTGTCAGAACACCATGGTATGCCGACATTGCAAATTACTTGGTAGTGGGAAAATTACCCAAGCACCTAACGCCTAATGAAAGAAAACAAATAGTGCAGCGTAGTACCCGATTCTCTTGGATTGGGGGCTACTTATTCCATACAGGGGAAGATATGCACATCAAAAGATGTGTCTGGGAAGATGAAGTGTTTGAAATTCTAAAAGCATGCCACGATGGGCCATGTGGTAGACATTTTGCAGACCACAGAACCAGTCACAAAGTCTTACAAACAGGCTATTACTGGCCCACTATCTTTAAAGATGCTAAAAAGTTTGTTCAAGCCTGTGATAGCTGCCAGAGGGCAGGATGCCCTGGACAATCTGATGAGATGCCTCTGAACCCGCAATTAGTAATTGAGCCTTTTGAGCAGTGGGCACTAGATTTTGTTGGTCCTATTAACCCATCATCCAATCAAAAAACATACATACTGGTTGCAACAGAGTATGTTACTAAATGGGTTGAAGCAGAGGCGCTACCAAGAGCTACAGAGGATTCAGTAATACATTTTCTTTTTCAATTATTTGTGCGATATGGCCTGCCGAGAGACATAATTACAGATGGAGGACCACAATTCATAGGTAACAAGATTGCTGCAACATTGAGAAATTACGGTATTCTGCACAAAATTACAACTCCATACCACCCACAGGCAAATGGCCAAGTAGAAAGTACTAATAAGGTAATTGAGGCAATACTTACAAAAATAGTTGCATCACACAGACGTGACTGGGCTTCAAGATTGCCAGAAGCCTTGTGGGCATACCGCACAACATGGAGAAACACCACGGGATATTCACCATATCAATTAGTATTTGGTAAGGAACCCATCTTCCCAATCGAATTCGAGATTCAAACATTAAGAATAGCGCAGGAGGTGGGTTTGAATTTAAATGAAGCTCAGACCAATAGATTACAACAAATCAATGAATTAGATGAAATCAAGCTCTCAGCTCTTCAACACACTGCATTAATTCAACAGCAGAGGGCGAAATGGCACGATGCCCTTATTAAAAAGAAGATCTTCCACGAAGGAGACTGGGCACTCCTATACGATTCAAGGTTCCAGGATTTCCCTGGAAAACTCCAGACCAGATGGCTAGGACCTTATGAGATACAAAAAGTGCATGATAATGGCACCATTACATTGACAACCATTGATGGATCTGGATATTCTTTCAAAGCGAATGGTCATCGAGTGCGACTTTATCACAAACCGCTTACCAGAGAGTCTTTTTACCAACAGTTACGGGTAGATACCACCATGCAAATTCTCGTTGAGGAGGTTGACCCATCCTCAACATCAATCCAGTAAACAACTCATTTGTTTTTTAATTTTGTATATAAACCTTTCTTTTTTTTTAATTTTCTTGTATAAACTATTTTTGTACAAATTTTAGTGTTGTTCCATTTAAGGAACAGCACTTTTCTCTCATTTAATTTTCATGTTGTTCCTCTTAAGGAACAGTTGTTGTTCCTCTTAAGGCACAGCAGCCGTTCCGTTTAAGAAACAACAGTTTTTGCATGTCTTTTCTTTTTGATATTCCTCTTAAGGAAAAGTTGTTGTTCCTCTTAAGGAACAGCAGTCATTCCTCTTAAGGAACAGACAGTTTGCGTGTTTTTATTTTTTTGTTGTTCCTCTTAAGGAACTGTTGTTGTTCCTCTTAAGGAACAGCAAGTCGTTCCTCTTAAGGAGTAGAAGTTTGCATGTTTATATTTTTGTTGTTCCTCTTAAGGAACAGTTGTTGTTCCTCTTAAGGAACAGTTGTTGTTCCTCTTAAGGAACAACAGTCGTTCCATTTAAGGAACAGCAGTTTTGCGCGTGTTTATATTTTTGTTGTTCCTCCTAAGGAACAGTTGTTGTTCCTCCTAAGGAACAGCAGCCGTTCCATTTAAGGAACATCAGTGTTGTTGTTCCTCTTAAGGAACAGCTGCTATTCCTCCTAAGGAACAGCAGCCATTCCATTTAAGGAACAGCAATGTTGCGTGTTTGTATTTTTACTATTCCTCTTAAGGAACAGCTGCTGTTCATCCTAAGGAACAGCAGTCGTTCCATTTAAGGAACAGCAGTGTTGCGTGTTTGTATTTTTGTTGTTCCTTTTAAGGAACAGTTGTTGTTCCTCCTAGGGAACAATAGTTGTTCCATTTAAGGAACAACAGTATTGCGTGTTTGAATTTTTGTTGTTCCTCTTAAAGGAACAGTTGTTGTCCCTCTTAAGGAACAGCAGTTCCACGTGTGGTCTATTTGTGTTGTTCCATTTAAGGAACATCTGATGTTCCTCTTAAGGAACAGCAGCTGTTCCATTTAAGGAACAGCAATTTCGCCTGTTTATATTTTTGTTGTTCCTCTTAAGGAACAGCAGTCGTTCCTCTAAAGGAACAGCAGTTTTGCGTGTTCATATTTTTGTTGTTCCTCTTAAGGAACAACAGCTGTCCCATTTAAGGAACAACAGTTTTGTGTTTTTGAATGTTTGATGTTCCTCTTAAGTAATAGATGCTATTCCTCTTAAGGAACATATATTGTTCCTCTTAAGGAACAGCAGCCATTTCCATTTAAGGAACAACAATCTCGTTTACATTTGTTTTTCACTGTTCCATTTAAGGAACAGTTGTTGTTCCCTTTCAAAGGAACAGGAATAACAGTTTGGTATGCACGTGCTTTACGTTGTTCCATTTAAGGAACAGTTGTTGTTCCTCTTAAGGAACAGTTGTCGTTCCTTCTAAGGAACAACAGTTTCATCATTTTTTTGTTTGTTGTTGTTCCTTTTAAGGAACAACAGTTTCGCTTCGGTTTGTTTTTATGCTGTTCTGCTGAAGGATCAGCACTTTCACTTGCATCTGTTTTATTTGTTGTTCCTCTTAAGGAACAGTTGTTGTTCCTCTTAAGGAACAGTAGTTTCGTGTGCAATTTTTTTTCTTTCTGTCGTTCCTCTTAAGGAATAGCAGTTTTGCGTGCAGTTGTATTTTTGTTGTTCCTCTTAAGGAACAGCAGCCGTTCCATTTAAGGAACATCACCTTTTTTTGAGTGCATTTTTTTTTTGTGAATAATGTTTCACTCTTCATGATCCTTTGAAGGCAAGATGGGGGATAGGGGGTCTCATCATGAGCCAGCCTACCATGATCATAAGGAAGCAGTGAAGTGGCGTTCCCACTATGGCCACCACACCAGGGATATGATCCAATGGACACATCAGAAAAATAAAATTCCTCGGAACATGAGGTCTCATCATGAACCAGCCTGCCCACCTTTCACTCCTTCCCAGTGAATGACATTGTGATCCATCTGGTTACCAAGCCAGCACAATGGCCTCCACTCGGACATCACAAGGCACTTTCCTAAGTATACATAAAGGACCATGGTTCCGAAAGGTGAAAAAGCAACTTTGTCAAGGTTAGAAACACCTATGGGCAATAGAGCTCTGCTGATGGTATTGGAGTCATATTTTTCAAACATCAATAGTAATTATAACCCTTTTCTTATTTCATTATCTTTATTTCAAAAGAGATCATGTTCCCAATTCCTTTTGAACCTTTATGCATGGAAACCCGTTAAAAAGTCAATCATAACGGGTTAAGTGGAATAAATGACTGCATAGCATTTTACCCACATCAGATGTCCTTTCCCCTTTTCAAATTACTCCATGTCATCTCTATATTTATTCGTAATTCTCATGATATGCATCAATTTCAGCAACTTGATATTTTTTGTGATCTTGTCATAAATATGTACAGCTTACCATTTTTACCATGGTATGATTTATGTCAGTTCGTCGTGCCTACATTTAACCAGTCGAGGGTGACCTATCATTTTTCACGGGGGCGCAGGTGACTTCTAAGGCACTTTTGCTTATGTGTAAGTCTTTTATTTGGTTGTACTAGGCTGCATGATATCTCATAATAGCAAACTTTAACGGTATCTATGTTATTAAAAAGGTATTATCTGATATTTACAGTTTGTTGTTCCATTGTTGGCTCTATGCATTGATATGTAAAAATAACAGTGTGCAGAATTCAGACAAAAATGGGAGGACGTTCAGTACGCGATGAGCCACAGACACTAGCAGTTTCTGATGTCGCACGAGAAATTCTAGTAAGGGCTGGATGGGTCGCATATTTTAAGCGACTGCAGCAACCCAATGAAACCGTGTCTATTGAATTTTTGCAGAATTTGTAGGATGATCATTCTATAGTAAGAGGAAGATGAATAACAGTGATGGATACAGTGATAGCCGAGGTATTTGGACTACCAGCAGTCGAACTTATATGGACACATAAAAATTGAGGCTTCAAGACGCCATGGCCATCTTTCGAGACGAGGGACAGAACCTGATTATCAAAGGTAAAGGAGTCCAGCCTTCATCTCTAGGAGAACCATGGACAGAGTTGGCTAGAGTAGTTCAGAGCTACATTACATGCGATGGAAGAAAGGATGTGGTAAGACCACACCACCTTAAATTACTAGCAGTTTTAAAACAGAAATGTTCTGTAAACTTGCCTGCATATTTGAATTTTTTGTTGCATGATGCTGCTCAAAGCATAAAGAAATCTCAGCATATAGATACAGTTGTAAGTCATCATTGTCTAATTCGATTGATAGTAAGCTACAATCTTGCCCAGCAGCAAACCAGTTGGGAAGAATTAGTGTTTTCTATAGATGGGGGGTTAGCCTTACCTGCCCCAAAAAGAAAAAGGACCACCAACACAACAATCAGACCACAAAAACGTAGACACTCTTCCAGATTGAGAACAAGCATGGGAACAGCTGAAAACCTCCAGGGTACCAGTAACCAACCCTTATAATTACCTAGCCCTAAAAGTGAACAACCCTTACAGTTGGAAGGAAGAGACAACCAAGAATCTGAACTTGAGGAGGAAACAGAGCATACTAGTGAAGAAGAGAGGGATGAAGCAGAACTTCCCCTAACTCCCAGCACAATTCCACCACAAGACCCATTATATGAGGAGGAATTGGCCCAGATTTTGGCCAATATGGGTGAATACATTTAGCCCGAAAATCTGCTCAACCTCAAAGTTGAAGAAAAATAATCAAAAGAAATAGGAGTATATCAGAAGAAATAGTTGGTGAAGTAGAAACAGGGGTAGAAACCACTTACGAAAAGGCAGACCAAACTAGGGTTCCCTCTCCAGAAGAACCCAGCCAAGTTGATGTAAACACAGAAGATGTGGTCCAAACAAAGGAAATGGAAACTAGTCAGGGCAAAGACACAGCCTTTGGAGAACAAAACGCAACTAAGCAACCAAGCTCAGTAAGAGCAGAAGCGACTAATGAAATAGATGTTCCTCCCAAGAAGAAGGAAAGAAAAATTAAGAGGTTGCGAAAGGAATAGCAGAAGTTGCAGAGCTTAGTGAAATGACTTAGACAAGAAATAAGAATATTAAAAAGGATAAAAATTGCAAGAAGAACCTCGAAAATGGTGAATGTAGCCATTCAAACTGAATTCCATGATACAAGGGCTACGGAGACTCAAACCGAGCCCACACTCATTCAAAACGATAAGGAACAACATGCAACCATTATAAAAGCGGTTGCCCAAATAGAGACTGCACATTTCTGCAATACAGTTGTTCAAACGAAGGCAATATCCTCCAACAGTGCAGACACCCAGACAGATATCCAAGACAAAGATGTTTTGATAAGCAGTGATCCTGGCATAACAAATCTTCAAGAGAAGCTGGTACAGGCTCAACTGACTATAGAAAGGCTTGAGGAAGAAACTATTCCCCGACAAAGGTACCAAGAATTACAGAGGCAGTTGTGGAATATCAATGCATCGGAAAGTGAGGCCTTCGAGAAATTTCGGAGGGCAGAAGAAAGAACTGAAAAGATAAAGAGCAAACTGGAAGCAGTCATGTGTCAGATAGATACTCTCTATTCCCTTTACATAGATGTTTTAGCATGCAGGTCCCCTGCCAATAACTATGCTTTATTTTTTGTAGAAAGGTATTTACAGTTAAAAATTAAGGCTGTTAGGGCAAGGAAACCCATAGAATTAAAAACTGTTGAGGACTTCATAAATTGTTGTAAACACCATGGAGTGAAAGTTCAACGATTACTCTGTGAGTTTTATTTGCATAATTTTGTATTGGAAGAAGAAATGGAGAAGAATCCCAGCCCTTTTGTGGGCGATATACAGTTTCAAGCGTTCATTTCATTTGTTGTTAACCAGTTGAAGTGGTTCAAAGCCCATAACACTTTCCAGAGGCAAGAAAATGGGTTGGACCTTTGGGTCAGGGGTGAACCGAAAAACCCATTACAACTGCTGACCAAACATAAGAGTCTAATGCAAAAGGAAGGAGTAATTAAGACCTTGGGACCCATCCACAAAAGAATTTTCCAACAAGGGGTAGAGTATTTCCTCTCTATCAAAGACAGTTCCTTGGCAATAGCTAAATTCAGATGGAAAACTTCCAATCGTAATGTGCAGGACAGAGAACCATTCAATTACAAAAACTTTAAATTGGCCGCAGATCGCTTTGTTACTTATAGCAACCTCATCTTGAGGGAAGGTCCATATTGGTTAGGCTATAGATTTCGTAGTCCTATTGTCTGGTATCCTGCAGAAGACTATAAAGCTATATATGAATTACCTGAAGGACAGACAGGGCACATTTTTGAAACTTTGGCTAAAAATCATGGTTTTAGACCACCTCATGACATCCCTTCTCCAACCTATTCTTTGACTGCTTTGCACACAAACTACATGGTTTTCATGAGGGCATGAAAAAGGGTAAGCAGGGGAGTGTGTTGAGCTATGAAAAAGGTATGAATTTGCCATTTATTTCATCATCCTTTCCTTTAATTATATCCCCTTTATGTTCTAAAGATATTCATATATCAAAGGATTATAGTAAAAACTAGGGAACTATTTATTATTACAATTTAGCTAATTATTGTCTTTTCTCATGTAGGAAAGAGATGAAATGGAAAACTACCGTTCCCTACCCGAGAGAAGGAAAAAGACAAAGTGGAGTAATTGTTGTTCCTTCACTAGGAAGCAGTGCACAGGCAGCAAGCCAAGGATGGAGCGCGCAGTTATGGATAAGGACAGAGAAGATCACAGCATCAGCACAAAAGACAAAGAGCTAACTGAAGATGGAAGATTGAGCGGATCTCTCAGGATCTCTTGATCCTGAGGGATCGTTGTTACTATTCTATCTGTTGTTACTATTTTATCCGCCTGGCCATTATAAAAGGGACAGCAATTGTAAAGAATGGGGGGAGATTATTTAGAAATTACTTTTGTATTTTTACTTTGATCATCGACTCTCGTTGTTGAAACAGAGTACAAACTGGCTGTAACCATTTTGCATATGATTAATATATAATACAGTTGTTGTTCCTTCTTTCTGACTAAAGTAATCCTGCGGTGTTCACTAGCGGCTAAGGGCTCGGCCCTGGTGGATTCACTTGATGTTCTTGTATCATTCCTTTACGATTTCTGCCGTGTGATGATTTGGTTTCATTTCTATCTATTGTAATCGCATCGCTTTACTGTTTTGTATTTCCGGACTTAATGAACTGATCTATTTTATATGCTGTAATTGATTTGCGTTGTTGTTCATTTCCCTCATAACAAGATCTCTGCTTTTTGCAAGTATATTGTTGCGCTGTTCATTTTACTTACAAAGCTTTTTGTTCATTAAAATTACATAAGTTTTGTTGTTCATTTCTATTATATAGCGTTGTTGTTCATTTACTTTCTACAATCAGTTAGGTTTTCTTATAGTTAGCATAATTATCTCATTTCGATCAGTTGCAGTAGCATTATTAATTTAATTCATTGCCATTTCCAATTGGTTATTTAGTGTGGTGTGTGAGATCAACAATTGTAAAGAACATTGGCTATTACTGTCAAAGCTCTCAGATTGAGGATCTTATTTATGCTTGATTTAGTTTACATCAGTTAAACAAGGAATGAGTTATTGCTACTGTATCCTTGACTGATAATTGTTGTTACTTTGTTGAATAAATAATTTAGTTTCAGAGCATTGAGTTTCCTTTAATTGCAAGTGAGTTTTATTTAAAGCATCTGTTTACGCTTGTATTTGAAAGTATTGTACTGCAATTTAGAAACATTATTCTTGAGTAAATATCCACCACAAATTGTTTACACTTTTGAAATAGAAAATCTTGCCCGGATTAATAACTAATGTGAAGATAATTAGGAGTTAAAAAGACACCTTTTATACCTCAACACATCCAAAATTTCCAACAAAGAGCCAAAAATCCCATTTAAATTGTCTAAGTTGAATCCCAAATAGATTCAATGTAGTAGCTATAATTGTATGGATTCCCTCAACTCACACGAAGAATGACATAGAAACCTCTAGAATACAATCAGAGCGGAGAGGGTAACCTAGAGAGGTAGTGGTTTGTTTCTTCCCTTTTAGGTTGTAACCCCAAGACCACAAAGAGAGCCAAAAGACCCCAACTTCCAAGAATAAACCCAGAACAACGAAACTCCCAAATTTTCCAAAAAAAAGGTTGAGAATACCAAATGCACTAACTAAAAATAATAACAAATAAGGAATTAAATTAATATGGGTAAAATCTTAATAATACCTTGTTCCTTTCCTATGGACCCAGAAGCGATCTCTACTAGCCATTAATTATACCGCAGAACACTACAACTATGTAATTCTAACGCATAAACGTAGTCATGAATGTAGAGGAACCCTTATGTCGAGATCCCAAATGGTCTGCAACTAAAAGGTCTTAACTTCACCTCAAGCTCTCTAGACTCCTAAACATGGGCCCCAAATACCCAGACCCCAACTACCAGGACACACCCCATCCCTTGGATTCACCCCCCACTCCATTGAATCCAACCAAAAACAAAAATAGAAGAAGCCTATTTCATTTGTAAGGATGCAAAGTCGGAGTCCCTGCCACCATATGAGATTAAAAAAAACCTTCATGTGTGCCTCCTCCATCATCCAACTAGGAAACTTAACCATCTTGGGCATTTAACTTAATTTACGCTTTACGTAGGTATGCATGTCATAGGTGTGCCACAACACCCCGCCTTAATCACTGAGGAAGTCAGTGGGGAGACCCTCTTCTTGATGTTCATTCACCCCCCCGGTTAATTACAAGTGGTGTGGTTTTCCTTGAAAAATAATGATGAGTCAACCTGTATTTGTGGATAATAACCAGTGATAATTGTCCCCATTATTCATTTGGGAACTGAGTTATGATAGGTTTTTCCACTATTAAAAAAAGATTTATAACACCCATGTGTTGAGGTATCCAACAAACCATTATGACAACCAATTCGTCTGAATATGCAACCTATAATAGTTTAAGAAGATTTAAAAGGAATGTTGGAAATACTAAGAGGGGGGTGAATCATTATTTCCTTTAAATTGTTATTATTACTAGTTAGATTCTTCACAATTTAATCAGAGAAACGTATAAGAATGATTTTATTGAGTATAAAAGAATAAATACAATGTATGATAATTGTTCCCAAGCACCAACTTGGTTTCGATGAGGCTCCGACCTCTAGGGCTTTGACCCTATCTTATCCAAGGCTCCAACCTTGTGTTTAGGAGCACCAACTCCAAGGACACCAATCCTGTTGTCTTTCTTTAATAGAGAATATGAGAAGTTCTTACTTGTCTGTCCATGACATAATTCTTCACTGTTCAATCAATTTCCAAAGACTTCACTGTTTAATCACTTCCAAGAGACTTTACTGGTCAATTAAAAAAAACTTCACTGTTTAAACATTTTCCACATACTTCATTGTTCAATCATTCTTCTTCACTATGTCGTCCTCAATTTCGGGCTTCACTTAATTGTCTTTGTTGATGAGAGAGTTCTTCATTGTCTAAAGAAGGATTATGGAAAATACTGTGTCAATGTTCAACCAACAATCCAATCCTTGTTGTCTCTTTTTTAGAATGTTGAGAGACACCCTTACAGTTTGATAACCATGAGATCTGAATGATATACCCAAGCCACAATCTAAGGTTGAATTATTGTTTCCGTCTTACTACAGAAAATCCGAGTTATTTATATAAGCCCTGGTCCGTGTATAACGAGTTATCCAGAAACAACGCCTAGAGTATAGTCACCGTAATTTCAGTATATCAAAAGATCAATGTTATGTATTAAATTCAAGAAACAGTTTTGTAACAAGCCCGAGAAAACAAATCTGAGAACAAAATTGTAGTGTAGTCAATTTGCGATGAGGCCGAAAAGGCAATCCTGTAGACCATTCTATAATTCGAAGATTAATTCATGATTCTGGACCAGTCACCACATCCAAAAAATATAGCCTTCACCAATCGAGATATAATGCCTCATTTTCTCCCTGAAAGTTCACGAGATGTGAACCTGTAACTTCTTGTGTTATACGCTTGTCTCTTCTTAATCCGCTTCAAGTCTACTTGTTCCGTTTTCCAACAAATCGTATATATATATTATACCAATCGTGATTTCATATAGCCGACAAGATGCTGAGATGGAGCCGACATATGGTTTTGATGAAAAACGATATATAATTCGTAATGGAAGATTGTTGACGGTGATGTGTGGGGACCATAACAGAAAATGGATGCTAATATTATTTATGTGGGTTTATTTTGGTCCGGTCCACGCATATTTTTGAAGGATTTTTCATCAAGACCCTTTCATCAGATTGGGTTAGGGTTTTCTTTTAACACAGACTAGTGTTTAGAAAAGCTAGGGTTAGGGTTTCATAGTTTTAGGGTTAGGGTAATATAGTCTAGGATTAGGGTTATGTATTGCAAGAATATTTGTCGATTCGCCATCTTGACATCAATGACAACCTATATTAACAATCTCCCCCTTTTTCATTGATGGCAATATTCTTTCCCTCCCAACATTCTCTCCCCCTTTGACATCAATGGAAAAACGAGGTGCCCAAGTACTCCCCTTGTCGAACTACTACCCCTGTCATGTGGCATCTTTAAGAATCAACTTAGTGTGATGCTAGAGCAATAACCCCCATTTTTTGGTGAAGATGTTCAAATGCTTCTCGAGGAAGGGGTTTGGTGAAAATATCTGCAATCTGCTCCTTAGTATTTATATATTCTAACTTGATGTTTTTTTCAGCCACCTGTTCACGAAGAAAATGATACTTGATTGGTATATGTTTGGTCTTTGAGTGCATCACAAGATTTTTGTTGAGACTGGTAGCACTTGTGTTATCACAGTAGATGGTGATTGGTTGGTTGGTATCTATGTTAACATCCTTCAGAGCTTCTTTCATCCATAATATTTGAGTACAACAATCTGCAGCAACTATATACTCGACTTCAGTGGTAGATAGTGATATGGATGTTTGTTTTTTGTTGATACTAGACAATCTCCCAAGAAGAATGCATTTCCACTAGTACTTTTTCGATCATCGACACTTCCGGCCCAATCAACATCGGTGTATGCAGTCACAGTAAGAGTTGAGCTCTTAGGGTACCAAAGTCCAAAATCAGGAGTTCCTTTCAAGTATCTGAGAATTCTTTTTACAACTAACAAATGGGATTGTTTAGGAGCTTATTGAAATCTTCCCACCATTCCTACTGCTTGCATAATGTCGGGTCTTGTAGCGGTTAAGTATAGGAGGGCTCCAATTATTGACCTGTAATGAGTTGCATCTACCGAAGGAGAGTCATCATCTTTGCTTAATTTGCAATCTGTGGTCATAGGTGTGCTCATGGGTGCACAGTCTTCCATTCCATATCTTTTAAGCATGTCTTTAAGATATTTTTCTTGAGATATGAACATCCCTGCTGTGGTTTGAGATACTTGTAGTCCAAGGAAGTAAGATAATTCTCCTATCATTGACATTTCGAACTCTTTTGACATATTTTGAGCAAACTTATGGCTCATCTCATCATTATTGCTAGCAAAAATCAGATCATCAACATAGACAAGAGTGACTAGTAACTTATCCTCATCCATCTTCATGTAGAGATTACTTCCTACCACCCCCTTCTTGAAGCCTTGTTGTTGTACATAGTGATCCAATCTGGCGTACCAAGCTCTAGGAGCTTGTTTCAACCCATATAATGCCTTTTTCAACCTACAAACAAAGTCTTTTCCTTCTGCTAGATTAAACCATTCTAGTTGCTCCATGTAGACTTCTTCCTTGAGTTCCCCACTCAGAAATGTTGATTTTACATCCATTTGATAGATTTTGAATCCTTTGGAGCAATAAAATTCCACGAACATCCTTATTTCTTCCATACAAGCTACTGGTGCAATGGTTTCTTCAAAGTCGATTCCTTCAATTTGTGAATAACCTTTACAAACATGCCTTGCATTATTTTTGATGATTTGTCCATCTTCATTCATTTTATTTTTGAACACTCACTTGGTTCCAATTATATTTTTATCCTGTGGTTGAGGTACCAGCTCCCATGTCTCATTCTTCTCGATTTGAGACATTTCTTCTTCCATGGCTTTTACCCAATGAGGATCCTTACTTGCTTGAGTAAAAGTTCCTGGTTCTATCATAGATAGGAGAGCAACATCATTTTTCTTTGGTGTACTTGCCATCCTTCGTCGAGTTTGTATCCCCTCGTCTGCATTGCCAATAACTTGCTCTTCAGGGTGATGCTTTTGGAGGAATTTCACCTTTGAAGGGGTTTGAGATGGTTCTTTCTCCTTTTGTTTTTCTTAATATTTTTCCTCTTGTTCAGGGTCTTGTTCGTTTTCTTCAATGAGAGGGTCAACTTCATGATCTTCAATTTCCTTTTCTGGAAGATCTTCATCAATCTTCACATCAATGCTTTCCCCTATTTTTTGTAGTCGATTATTCTAGCACTTGTAGGCTTTGCTCCTAGTAGAATATCCAAGGAATAGTCCTTCGTCAACCTGAGAATCAAATTTTCCTTGTGAGTCATCATCGATTTTTATGAAGAATTTTCTTCCAAAAATCTTGAAGAATTTTACTCAAGCAAGTCTTCCTTTCCATAATTCATAAGGAGTCTTCTCATTATTTGGCCTTAGTTGAGTTCAATTCAAGGTATAAATTGTTGTTCCGACTGCTTCTCTCCAAAATTTTGGCTGCAAGTCAGCTGCTATTAACATTGTTCTTGCCATTTCTTGAACAATTTGGTTTCTTCTTTCAACTACCCCATTTTGCTTGGGTGTTCTAGCAGCAGAGAGTTCTCTTTCGATTCCATGTACTTTATAGAATTCATCAAATTCTTTTGATGTGAATTCTCCCCCTCTATCTGTTCTAAGATATTTAACCTTAGAATCTTTTTCATTTTCTACAAGAGCTTTAAGATTCTTAAAACATTCAAATGCTTTAGATTTATAATTTATGAAATATACCCACATCATTCTAGTATAGTCATCAACAAACGAAGAAAAGTACCTTTCTCCTTGGAGTGTCGGAGTTCTTGTCGGTCCACATAAATCTGCATGAATGATCTCCAAAGGTTTTGATGTAGAGAACCCCTTGGTCTTATGGTTGGTTCTAGTTTTCTTTCCATGTTGACATAGACCACTTACACCTTGATTTGGCTTGAATAACTTTGGGATGTCTCGCACTACATATTGATCAAGTTATCGAAACTTGTATGTCCCAATCGCTTGTGCAACAGCCAACTTTCATCTGTTTGACTTAGGTAACATTTATCTTCTTGAATTTTGTTAAAAATATAGATGTTATCTGATGTTCTAACTCCTTTTGCCATAAGTTCTCTTGAGGAAGAGTTCCTTATTTCACAACCTTTAGTGATAAAGACAACTTTATGTCCTTGATCATAGATTTGGCTAACACTTAATAGATTGTGTTTGAGCCCGTCTACCAGCAAATCTTTTTTAGCCTTCCCTTTTCCATTAATAAGGGTAACAGTTCCTTTTCTAGCAATTTTGGCAAATCCACTTCCAAAGGATATATTTCCTTCTTTTTTGTTCAATGAGACAAACTTCCTTTTGTCACCTGTCATATGTCTGGAGCACCCACTATCCACAAACCAATGATTTTCATCACTGTGAGCACATAGAGCTAGGCCACATTTATCCATATTGGGATTCTCATTTTTTGCTTCTCTTCTTTTGAGGGGGCAATTTTGTTCATTATGTCCATTTTCATTACATAATGATCAAATTGGTTCAAATTTGGCCAAGGGATCAAAAGAGTTGTAGGTATTGATTTGACCTTTCCCTTTGAGACCATATGGTTTGTTTGTATGATTCTTCAATTTTGGTGTTTCATTCTTACGAGCCATGGAATGTTTAGCTTGATGACCAAATTTTTTACAATAATAACAATGCCCAAAAAAGATAGTTTTGTACCTGTCGTAATAGCCATGATTTGAATCAGCATTCTTCCTTGGAGTTACTCTCTCTTCATTCTTTGGATTCGAGATGGGCCTTTGATGAAATGATTTTTCTTCTTATGGGTTGCTAGAAAGTATGTTAGCGTAGCTTTTCGCATTATCCTTAGTAATTAATGATTCTCCTTTAAAACCTATCCCAGATTTGTCATATTGAGGTTTTTGAGCATTTAGGATAATGTCAAGTGTTTGAGAGCTTTCCTAACTCTTTTTGACTTGCTCCAATTCCTTCCTCAGATATACTATTTCAGCTTCAAGATTTTACATATTTCTTCCTTTTCTTTTAGCTTATTTTTGAAGAGATCTTCCCTTCTTTTTGCTTCCTCCTTTTCGACCTTGAGAGAAATGATTTTATTTCATAATTTCTCATTTTCTTCAATGGCACTCATTAAGAATTCATCTACATTTCCTTCTAGTCCTAAATCATCATCATGTGTGAATGCCATGAATAATACTTCTCGGCTTCCAGCATAGTCATCTGATTCATCATCACCTCCTTTGCGATGAGGGAAATGATTAGTTGATTTTATTTTGATGACTAAAAATTCATCTTCATCGAACTCTTCTTGCTTAGAGAAGAAATTCTTCTTATTAAACCCTTTCTGAGAAGACATTCTTTTTGTATACCATCCTTTTACAATCCTCCTCATCATCACTATCATGCTTAAGAGGACATTTTGCAGCATAATGACCTATTCTTCCACATTTGAAACAAATAAGAGGGTACTTACCTTTTAGCTTGGATCCTTTCTTTAGTCTTTGTACAAATTGTGCCAATTCAGATTCAACATCGGAGTCATCACTACTGGTATTCCATCCTTTCCCCTTTTTTATTTTGAGGCCTTGAATGCTGCATCTTTGGAACTTAGGATTCCTTTTCTCATCTCATAGGCAATGAAGATTCCATGAATTTCAATCATCTTGAGAGTATCTAGGTATTTCATTTCTTCTATAGCACTTACTTTGGAGTCAAATCTGTTAGGGAGAGATCTTAATACCTTTTGAACAATATTGCTTTCTTCAATCTTTTCTCCCAATCCTTTAAGGGAGTTGACCACTTCAGCCACTCGGAGAAAGTATGATGCAATATCTTCTTCATCATCTATTTTTAGACTTTCGAATTGCCTTCTATGAGTGTGAAGCTTTGCCTTCTTAACTTTGGAGTCCCCATCGTATAAGCTAACCAGCTTATCCCATACTTCTTTGGCTGAGTCACAATTCATGAATTTTGTAAATTCAAAATCAGTGATTCCGCTAGTGATTGAATTTAAGGCTTTTGCATTTGCAATGTAAGCTTTCCTTTCATCTTAATCAGTTGGAAGAGAGGAAGGAGCAATGTACCTATTCAAAACCAAATGCCAAACTTCAGATCCAAGGGACATTAAGTGGTAGGACATTATTTTTTTCCAAAAACCAAAATTTGCGCCATCGAACAAAGGAAGCCTTCCAGACACTTCTCGATTTTTCATTGTGACTAAGAATCCTTCTTCCACCTGTTAGGCTGATTATGAAGAAGTTGGCTCTGATCCCAATTGTTGGAAATACTGAGAGGGGGGTGAATCAGTATTTCCTTTCAACTGTTATTATTACCAGTTAGATTCTTCACAATTTAATCAGAGAAACGTATAAGAATTATTTGATTGAGTATAAAAGAATAATTACAATGTATGATAATTGTTCCCAAGCACCAAATTGGTTTTGATGAGGCTCCCACCTCTAGGGCTTTTACCCTATCTTATCCAAGGCTCCAACCTTATGTTTAGGAGCACCAACTCCAAGGACACCAATCTTGTTGTTTTTATTTAATAGAGAATATGAGAAGTTCTTACTTGTCTGTCCATGACATAATTCTTCACTATTCAATCAATTCCAAAGACTTCATTGTTTAATCACTTCCAAGAGACTTTACTGGTCAATTAAAAAAAACTTCAATGTTTAAACATTTTCCACATACTTCATTGTTCAGTCATTCTTCTTCACTGTGTCGTCCTCAATTTCGGGCTTCACTTAATTATCTTTGTTGATGAGAGAGTTCTTCACTATCCAAAGAAGGATTATGGAAAACACTGTGTCATTGTTCAACCAACAATCCAGTCCTTGTTGTCTCTTTTTCAGAATGCTAAGAGACACCCTTACAGTTTTATAACCATGAGATCTGAAAGATATACCCAAGCCACAGTCTGAGGTTGAATTATTGTTTCCGTCTTACTACAGAAAATCCAAGTTCTTTATATAAGCCTTGGTCTGTGTATAATGAGTTATCCAGAAACAACACTTAGAGTATAGTCATCTCAATTTTAGTATATCAAAAGATCATTGTTATGTATCAAATTCAAGAAACAGTTTTGCAGCAAGCCCGAGAAAACAAATCTGAGAACAAAATTGTAGTGTAGTCAATCTGTGTTGAGATTGCAACAAGATGATGGAGCTTAGTGAAAAGAGTCGCCTTCACTAAGTGGGCCCGCAGGCTATTTTTGGCGCAAGTCTATTTTTAGACTATGTCTATTTTTAGACATATGGATCATGTCTATGTTTATGGATGATTGATCAAGTTGGGAAAATAGATGGACTTCTATTTTTGATGAAAGTGTGAGTGATCACAGTGTGAGTGATCAAAGTCTATTTTTAGACTGGCTGTCAAAAATAGAAAAGTCAAATATTATTATCTCACAATAATATTTGGACTATAAGCTTAATCTTATTCTCTTGGAGCACTTCAGTTTGAGCTACAGAAGTGGCACATGCAGCTGTCAGAAGGAAATACGCTTTTCTTATGAGTCAGTTGAGTTGTTGCATGCATGACTTCAGTTAGAACTCAATCAGTTGAGTTTGGTGGAGTTGATTGTGGAGTTGATGGAGTTGTGTTCAGTTTAGCTTTGTTAAACTGGTTGTATTTAGTCTAACTGGCAAATAGACTAAAGATGAGTTGGGTGAATTAGTTATTAATTAATTCACAAGTTATTAACTCATAATACAACTAATGAATACATCAGTTAACTCAGTTGCATGTCAGTGCATGTTCAGTTCAACAGGGACAGGTGGTAGAGAATCAGATTGCTATCAGTTGTGACTATAGTTGTGCATCAGATCTTGCACAATCAAGGGATTGAGTATGCCAATGAGTTTGCTCACGTATTTGGCCCACATTTTAGCCTTTTCTCACGTCCACAAAGAGTGAGTGACTATTTTGCAGGTGAAAAACGAGTTTGGGAAGCCATTCTCATCAGTTCTTGAGCAGGTATTGAGCAGTGGAGGCAGGCAAGCAGTGGAAGAGATTTGGAGATCAGATCTGAGCTGTATTGTGTGTAACATAGGTGGAGATACTTGTGAGAAGTATTATGCTGTGTAATTTTACATGACTCAATCATTAATATACAGATAGTTGGGGTTTTTAGCGCGATGCTTTCCCCGGGATACATACTGTGTTAATGTGTGAATGCTCTTGATGTTTTATTGTTATTGATGCTGCTATATTGTTGATCAACGTAGAGGAGCTTATGTATTGTGTATGTTTTCTGCAATAGTACATGATCAGGATAATCTTCATTGAATATGTGTTAAATTATTCAAAATTTCTACATGGTATCAGAGCAAGCTAGATAATTGTAGAAAAAGTTTCTACATGGTATCAAGCGAGGGTTGATCATCAGATCTACTATTCAGGAAGTGTTTACATTCTATTTCTTTAGGCAGAGTCTGTAATCGGGCCAGGTAGCCTCTAGATTCATCCTTCCTTTGGAAGGTGAGATATCCGGTGAATGCCCATACAGTCAATCTCTGTACGAGAAATATTGTGTTCTCACGAATTCTAGATCGGAGGCAGTTGAGTTGGAGCTGGTGGAATTCGAATTTGCAGCAGTGTTGTTGAAATGTATTTCAACGGATTGCGAATGTTATTCCAAAGCAAGAGCGACCTGGCGCTCAACGATAAACTCAGTAACAATAAAGGTGAGAATGGATCTTCATCAAAGGTATCTGATGAAGAGAATTGCGCTTTGGCTGCCAAAGCAAAGAATGGGAAGAACAAGAAAGCTTCTCATTCCGGTGCGAAAGGCAAGAAGCAGGATATGTCCAAGGTGAAGTGTTTTCGCCGTCACCAGCATGGACACTATGCCACAAATTGTCCACAGAAGAAGAAGAACAAGTAAGCTGTTGGATCTGCAGGGGGAGAGGCCTTAGCTTCTCAGTTTGAGCTTGATTTTTCATTGATCGCATGCTTGGTTTCAAGTGTGATGGGATCAGTGTGGTTCTTGGACAGTGGTGCGTCTTTTCACATGACGGGAGATAGAGATTTGTTCTCTGATCTGGAGGACAAAGATCTTGGAGTGCACATCGAGATGGGCGATGATGGTAGATACAGTGCGACCGGTATCGGTACCATTTCCTTTGAGAGGGAGTCTGGTAAACCCTTTGTATTGAAGGAATTCATGCATGTTCCAGGATTGAAGAAGAATCTCATCTCAGTGGCGATGTTAGAAGACAAGGGGTATGATGTTGTTTTCAGCGAGGGAAAGGCCTTCCTGCGCAGCAAGACAACTGGTGAGACCCGGAAGATAGGGGTTCGAGTTAGGAACCTTTATCAGTTGCATGTAGATGGATGCGCAGCAATGGCAGGCAAGGCAGAAGGATTGGTGAGCCGGGATGATGGCGAGTTGTGGCACAGGAGATTGGGTCACCTTCACCATGGAGCCTTGAAGATACTGCAGCAGATCACTACAGAGCTTCCTAAAGGCACACTTGCGCAGTCAGATCAGTGCAAGGGGTGTACTTTGGGGAAGTTTGTGAAAGCCACCTTTCACGAGAAGGATAGTCGCGCCACGACGATCCTTGAGAGAATTCACACAGACGTGTGTGGACCTTTCTCAGTTGCTTCGACAGCAAAACATAGGTATTATGTGATTTTTGTTGATGATTTCTCTCATAAGTGCTGGATCTTCTTCATGCAGAAGAAGAGCGAGACATATTCAAAGTTCTGTGAATTCAAAGCACTGGTCGAGAAGGAGTCGGGGAAGAAGGTGAAGGCTCTTAGGAGCGATAATGGTGGTGAATACATCTCGGACGAGTTCAAGGACTTCTGCAAGGCAGAAGGGATTCATAGAGAGCTCATAGCTCCCCATAACCCACAGCAGAACGGGGTAGCTGAGCGGAAGAACAGAACGATTGTGGGTGTTGCACGGGCAATGTTGCATGATCAGGGCCTACCCCTTCACTTGTGGGCGGAAGCATGAAATACAGCAGTTTATGTGCATAACCGTTGTCCTCATAGGATACTTGGCATGAGTACACCTGAGGAGACTTATTCTGGTAAGAAGCCTGATCTTTCTCATTTGAGGATTTTTGGTGCTAACGTTTACATGCATGTGACGAAGGATGCCAGAAAGAAGTTGGAGCCGACTGCAGAGGTTGGGATATTTGTGGGGTACACTGATACGCCCCACAACTATCGTGTGTATTTGCCAGACAGTGGTAAAATTGTTGTGCGACGGGATATAAAATTTCAGGAGGAGAAAGCCATGAAGTGTTCGCTTGAGAGGGAGCTACACTTGCATGCAGATGAGGAGCTATTAGTTCCTAAGGATGAGCTTCAGGACGTGGATCAGCCACAGGACGAGGTTCATGGAGTAGAAGAGACCACTCATGCAGCGCCAACCATCAGAGGGCGAAAGCACTTGACAGAAGCTGAGCGACTGGCTCAAGATGCAGAGAAAGTTGTAGGACCACCTACAGCCCAACGCAGGCAGAGACAGTCACCTGATCGGTACACTGGATACATGGCTCTTATGAGCAAGTGTGTTGTCACTGATCCATCCTCTTTCGAGGAAGCTGTGGAGGATCCCACATGGGTAGACGCCATGGTGGAAGAGTATGATTCTATTGTCAGAAACAGTGCATGGGAGATTGTTCCTAGACCGGAAGGGAAATCAGTGGTGGGTTCGAGATGGATCTACAAGGTCAAGCAGGCAGCTGACGGGAGTGTGGAGAAGTACAAGGCAAGATTTGTTGCCCGAGGCTTTTCACAGATTGAGGGGATCGATTATGAGGAGACCTTTGCACCTGTCGCAAGGTATTCTTCCATACGGACGATTCTTGCTCTCTCAGCGCAGATGGGATGGCACATTCATCAGATGGATGTGAAGACTGCGTTCCTCAACGGATTCATTGAGGAGGAGGTGTACATTGAGCAACCCGAAGGCTTTGAAGTCTTCAGCAGCGAGTCGCATGTGTGCAGGCTCAAGAGAGCGCTGTATGGGTTGAAGCAAGCACAACGTGCTTGGTACACACGGATAGACAGCTATTTCACAGGACTTGGATTCTCCAAGAGCGAGGCGGATCCGAACCTATACCAGATTGTGGTGGAGGGTAAGTTGCTTATCATTGTATTGTATGTTGATGATTGGATTCTAATGGGTGATGAGTTGTTGATACTGTCATGCAAGAAGGATCTTGCTACAGAGTTTGAGATGAACGATTTGGGCCTCCTTCACTATTTCCTAGGATTGGAAATATGGCAGCAGTGGTGGACTGTTTGTTTCTCAGGGCAAGTATGCTTGGGAGATACTGGAGAAGTTCAACATGCATGGCTGCAAGCTTGTTGATACTCCTCTTCCTGGAGGATGGAGGAAGGAGGATGCCACTTCGGGAGAAGAAGTGGATGCCACTGTTTATCAACAGTTGGTGGGGTCGCTGATGTATTTGGTCAATACACGACCTGATATATGTTATGCAGTTAACCAGCTTTCACAAGCTATGGTTAAGCCTACCAAGCTCTTCTGGAAGGCGGGCAAGCATGTATTGCGCTACTTGAGAGGCACATCGGGATATGGTTTGTGGTACAGACAGGAGGATGAGGTGAAGTTGTTATCACAAAATCAAGCACTGAAAGCTGCTAATCAGTCAGACTCTGTGTAACTATTTCAAACCAGACTTTTGACTAAGGCTTAGCCTCCTTAGCCTGAGAGGGCTCTCTCAAAGGGGTTACTGATTTTAAATATTGATGAGATGGCTAACTCTTGCAAAGTAAATTTAACATATGAATTGGCTGGACAGACCTTACAAAGATTTCCATTGGGCTCATGGAGTTAATCATTATTTCAGCAAACTATAAAACGACTCATTCATGGAAGTCAGGGCATGTAATGTTTAAATACTCAAGACACCTCTCAAATAAACCTCAACTTACAAATACACACAGGAAATCAGAGCAGCAGAGTGAATTCTGAGTGATTGTGTATTTGTAAAGCTGTAAAACATAAAGAATAAAACAAAACACATATATCTTGAGCATCTGAAACAATGTATGAATCCTGAGAAGAAGAAGCAGTCCTTTGTATTACTGAAAACAAGTTCTTACATAAGCCAAAATAAACTCTGTTTCTCAAAAACATCCAACCCCAATTACATAGATCATTCAGCTATATATAGACACATCCTTTTAACTACTTAGAGCTTCCTCCTCCAGCATGAGGGGAGCTCGATGACTGTCACTAATGACCCCTATCTGCTATTGAACTGACTCATTAAATTCAATAAGTGCTAGACTAAAGTTTTAAAGAGTCCTAATTTAACTATAACTCTAATTCTTTCCTCCTCGTAGAAGATTCCTCCTTGCAACTTTGACACATGGTTTCCTTTTATCTTGGCTGCGATGACTGAGATGAGCAATTAATGTCCCATGTTGGCTTTGGATACTGAAGGCTTTGATCTACTCCGTGTTGGCTGAGAACATCCCTAAATTTTCGGTTCTGATCCCCCATCATTTCGAATATGCAGCAGCATGAACTTTAAGACTTTAATAGCCCAAGAATAAAGGGCATCACCATGTTTCTGATATGCTGGAAGCTTCTTTGATGGGCAGGTGTGCCAACCAACTTCTCGTATGCAGCTCCCTTAAAACCCTAATCACCGAGAATAAAGTGGCTTTATAACCAAAAATCTTAAACTTAGGTTAAAAGATTTCACCTTTTGTTAAAGGTACACCTGGTATATGTTGAATGCCTGTAGCAGCCTCCTTTGATCCCTTTCATGTCACTAAGGTGTTCCCTTTGCAAATTTCTGACTCTTCCATCAAACTGTTTGCCTGCGTTTAAAAACAACACCTACAGCAGTTTCGTAGCGCGCTGCGAAACTGCGAAACTGTTTTTAAACAATTTCAATTTCCTCTGAGATTTTAACTGCTCTGCCACTTGATTGCAAAACTCCTGAACACCAATAGGACTGTAACTTTCACTGCTGGTATGCTTAGTACAAGTGCATGGATATTCTTCATGTACTGCACCAATCTCTGTCACAATACTTGGAGCTGGATTATCTGAGACTTCTCAACAAGAGCCTCAGTTCTCTAGTTTTGAAGCAATAATCCTTGAACACCATATCTGACATGACCTGATTGTTGATACCATACCCTTGGATTTATCCTTGAGATCTTTGAACTTCACATTCCGCATATTCCCAAATGAGAAAATATATACTGAGATTAAAGTAATGAAATCAAGTTCACACAAAGACAGCAAATAAGATCAGTATCAGAATCGTTTGGGCAGAATATTAGTCTTTTGTGAGCAATCAACAATCAATAACTGTAGAACTGTGCATGTATTGACTCCGGAAGAATCTGTAGTTGGAAGGATCATGAAGTGATCAACTGGGGCTTCAGGTGCAGTAGTCAGCCATCGTTGTACAACACTTCCATTGAATAAAACATCAAACCAACATGCTAGGTTATGAACTCGAGTGCCCGCAGATGCAGTAAAGTTCAAGGGAATATCAATTTCATACCACTCTTCTTCCTTGACCTTTGATTCTTTTAACCCCCTTTACATGTGGCAGAGACCTATATGTCCTCAAAATAATGAAACTAAGCCAAAATTTAACAAAACTTAGAACAGCACCTTTCTTTGAACAACAACATCAATTAGCAGCTATTTGACTTAGCTGTATCTTTAAGTTTTCAATTTGTTTCTTCTTGCTTCTAATCCCAGCTCTCAGTTTCTTGTTAACCATTCTGATGTATCTCACCTTCTTTTTCTTGCATTGCTGATATAATGGTAAGTGAAGATGACATGAAAAATAAGCTTCTATTATGGCTGAAAAATAGGTCTTGGGACAGAGCTTATAACTTCTCGCAGAAAACGTATTTGGAAAAACTGAAGGAGGCTTTTGTGAAAAAATCCATGCTGAACAAAAACCTCCTTTGGTTTTTTGAAAAACTACTCCAGCTGCCCAGAATAAATCCTTGAAAAAGATGTGTAAAACAGGAAATTAAAAACTGCACCTACAGCAGTTTCGTAGCGCAACTTTGGTCATTAATTTCTCTTAGCTCGTAATGGATTTGAGGAAACTGAAGGAGGTTTTTCTAGTTCAGTCTGTTAGGAATAAAAACCTCTTTCCATTTCCCAAAATAGGCTTTCAGTTGCTTTAGAGACCTCCTGGAAGTTGACTAGTAAACACAGAAAGCAAAGTTTTTTATGCTGAAACAGGCTGCTATAGGGGTTACGCAGCGCGCTGCAAAACTGCTAAAAAGGCTTTATGCGCATCAAACTAATGTGAGCGGTTTTGAAATTTTGGCATTGGAATTTTCAGTGATAACAGTGGCTCCACTTGGGATAGTGTGCCCTTGTGGTACACTAAGAACCTGCAGTTCCAGTGCCTTATCCTCCTTTGATGAACAAAAATTATTTGGCAAACATCTTCTTCAAGCTTCTTGGGCCTTCACCTCAGGCTTAAACCTGATGATCACTGCAGGAGATAGAAGTCTATATCTACCACTACTAAAAAAAAAATTGTTCAGTCAACCTTGAGCTTATTTGCAATTATCTTACCTACCTACCCTATCAGCTGCAAGCTCCACTTGTAGCTCAAGCAACATGATATTTCCAATAAAGCCAATCAATTGTCTTTTCTGATATGGGAGGCTCTTGACTGCATTCAACCTCAACATAACCATGGTAGTGGGATGACCAAATCAACTCATAATATACTTGATCTTCATCATGCAAATGAAAATGAAAGACCGGAGTGCAAAGCTTGTCCATATATTCACTTATAGGGTCAAAGAATACATGGTTATGTTGATGATCATCATAATATTCCACATCTTTAGACAACTGATTCTCAACCACACAAGGTTCTTTTGATATGCTATCCAACTGCTTTTCTGAATGATTATCATAAACAATATAATTTTCTTCTTTCTTATGATCATTTATTGTTGTAAGCTGCTGAGAAGTTTGACATAAAAAACCAACCTTTTCCTCTGCCTGAGGTTCGTAAAAGCTATCTTCCAGTACTTCTTCTTGTTGTTTGCAATCAATTTCATCTTCATTATGACCAAAAGACTGGCAAGTTTGCTGCATCTTCTCATTCATATCAAGGGATTGAACATGGTTTTCACAAATAAACCCCTGCTGATCTTCATGCTGCTCTTCACAGGATGTTATACTTTCTTCTTGGTGCTGAAATGCATTGTTATGAAGAGCTTCTAAAATTTCTTCATCCATAAATTCATTATCATCATAACAATCCTCCAAGTACTGAATGAGATTTAAAGAATGCCTACAGCAATCTTTAAGCAGCAATAAGGAAGGATAACCTTCTTTATACATTTCACAGAATTCATCATGAAAACTAGCAAGCGAATATATTGAACCATTTTCCAGACTTTTATACCAAGACCATGCTTTTCCTTCTAAAGTGGTCATAAACATTTTCATGAGACAATCTTCAGGGAAATGAACCTTAAGATTGCGTACATGCATATGGAATTTAACCAGATGAAGAGCAGCATTGTCCTTCTTTTCATCTTTGAATATTGGAAGATCATCTAACCAATCAACCTCTGGCATAGGATTTGGAAAACCAGGGATATGAGACCGATTCATAGGAGCATACCTGGCCTTCATTCTTGCAGTGGAACTCATCTTGGAACTTCATCAAGCTACTGATCTTCTAGCAGTGGAGTCACCTTCCAATTTGTTATTTGATGTGTGGAGTCGCCAAGGTAGTTTTGCAACCTCAAAAGATGTTTGAGCTCCTGCTACCTTCAGAAGTTCAACCTCTTAATTTCGGGAATGAATAGACTTCGGGCTCCCGGCAGACGCACCAAAATGTTATCACAAAATCAAGCACTGAAGGCTGCTAATCAGTCAGACTCTGTGTAACTATTTCAAACCAGACTTTTGACTAAGGCTTAGCCTCCTTAGCCTGAGAGGGCTCTCTCAAAGGGGTTACTGATTTTAAATATTGATGAGATGGCTAACTCTTGCAAAGTAAATTTAACATATGAATTGGCTGGACAGACCTTACAAAGATTTCCATTGGGCTCATGGAGTTAATCATTATTTCAGCAAACTATAAAACGACTCATTCATGGAAATCAGGGCATGTAATGTTTAAATACTCAAGGCACCTCTCAAATAAACCTCAACTTACAAATACACACAGGAAATCAGAGCAGCAGAGTGAATTCTGAGTGATTGTGTATTTGTAAAGCTCTAAAACATAAAGAATAAAACAAAACACATATATCTTGAGCATCTAAAACAATGTATGAATCCTGAGAAGAAGAAGCAGTCCTTTGTATTACTGAAAACAAGTTCTTACATAAGCCAAAATAAACTCTGTTTCTCAAAAACATCCAACCCCAATTACATAGATCATTCAGCTATATATAGACACATCCTTCTAACTACTTAGAGCTTCCTCCTCCAGCATGAGGGGAGCTCGATGACTGTCACTAATGACCCCTATCTGCTATTGAACTGACTCATTAAATACAATAAGTGCTAGACTAAAGTTTTAAAGAGTCCTAATTTAACTATAACTCTAATTCTTTCCTCCTCATAGAAGATTCCTCCTTGTAGCTTTGACACATGGTTTCCTTTTAGCTTGGCCGTGATGACTGAGATGAGCAATTAATGTCCCATGTTGGCTTTGGATACTGAAGGCTTTGATCTGCTCCGTGTTGGCTGAGAACATCCCTAAATTTTCGGTTCTGGTCCCCCATCATTTCGAATATGCAGCAGCATGAACTTTAAGACTTTAATAGCCCAAGAATAAAGGGCATCACCATGTTTCTGATATGCTGGAAGCTTCTTTGATGGGCAGGTGTGCCAACCAACTTCTCGTATGCAGCTCCCTTAAAACCCTAATCACCGAGAATAAAGTGGCTTTATAACCAAAAATCTTAAACTTAGGTTAAAAGATTTCACCTTTTGTTAAAGGTACACCTGGCATATGTTGAATGCCTGTAGCAGCCTCCTTTGATCCCTTTCATGTCACTAAGGTGTTCCCTTTGCAAATTTCTGACTCTTCCATCAAATTGTTTGCCTGCGTTTAAAAACAACACCTACAGCAGTTTCGTAGCGCGCTGTGAAACTGCGAAACTGATTTTAAACAATTTCAATTTCCTCTGAGATTTTAACTGCTCTGCCACTTGATTGCAAAACTCCTGAACACCAATAGGACTGTAACTTTCACTGCTGGTATGCTTAGTACAGGTGCATGGATATTCTTCATGTACTGCACCAATCTCTGTCACAATACTTGGAGCTGGATTATCTGAGACTTCTCAACAAGAGCCTCAGTTCTCTAGTTTTGAAGCAATAATCCTTGAACACCATATCTGACATGTCCTGATTGTTGATACCATACCCTTGGATTTATCCTTGAGATCTTTGAACTTCACATTCCGCATATTCCCAAATGAGAAAACATATACTGAGATTAAAGTAATGAAATCAAGTTCACACAATGACAGCAAATAAGATCAGTATCAGAATCGTTTGGGCAGAATATTAGTCTTTTGTGAGCAATCAACAATCAATAACTGTAGAACTGTGCATGTATTGACTCCGAAGAAGAATCTGTAGTTGGAAGGATCATGAAGTGATCAATTGGGGCTCCAGGTGCAGTAGTCAGCCATCGTTGTACAACACTTCCATTGAATAAAACATCAAACCAACATGCTAGGTTATGAACTCGAGTGCCCGCAGATGCAGTAAAGTTCAAGGGAATATCAATTTCATACCACTCTTCTTCCTTGACCTTTGATTCTTTTAACCCCCTTTACATGTGGCAGAGACCTATATGTCCTCAAAATAATGAAACTAAGCCAAAATTTAACAAAACTTAGAACAGCACCTTTCTTTGAACAACAACATCAATTAGCAGCTATTTGACTTAGCTGTATCTTTAAGTTTTCAATTTGTTTCTTCTTGCTTCTAATCCCAGCTCTCAGTTGCTGGTTAACCATTCTGATGTATCTCACCTTCTTTTTCTTGCATTGCTGATATAATGGTAAGTGAAGATGACATGAAAAATAAGCTTTTGTTCTGGCTGAAAAATAGGTCTTGGGACAGAAATTATAACTTCTCGCAGAAAACGTATTTGGAAAAACTGAAGGAGGCTTTTGTGAAACAATCCATGCTGAACAAAAACCTCCTTTGGTTTTTTGAAAAACTACTCCAGCTGCCCAGAATCAATCCTTGAAAAAGATGTGTAAAACAGGAAATTAAAAACTGCACCTACAGCAGTTTCGTAGCGCAACTTTGGTCATTAATTTCTCTTAGCTCGTAACGGATTTGAGGAAACTGAAGGAGGTTTTTCTAGTTCAGTCTGTTAGGAATAAAAACCTCTTTCCATTTCCCAAAATAGGCTTTCAGTTGCTTTAGAGACCTCCTGGAAGTTGACTAGTAAACACAGAAAGCAAAGTTTTTTATGCTGAAACAGGCTGCTACAGGGGTTTCGCAGCGCGCTGCGAAACTGCTAAAAAGGCTTTATGCGCATCAAACTAATGTGAGCGGTTTTGAAATTTTGGCATTGGAATTTTCAGTGATAACAGTGGCTCCACTTGGGATAGTGTGCCCTTGTGGTACACTAAGAACCTGCAGTTCCAGTGCCTTATCCTCCTTTGATGAACAAAAATTATTTGACAAACATCTTCTTCAAGCTTCTTGGGCCTTCACCTCGGGCTTAAACCTGATGATCACTGCAGGAGATAGAAGTCTATATCTACCACTACTAAAAAAAAATTTGCTCAGTCAACCTTGAGCTTATTTGCATTTATCTTACCTACCTACCCTATCAGCTGCAAGCTCCACTTGTAGCTCAAGCAACATGATATTTCCAATAAAGCCAATCAATTGTCTTTTCTGATATGGGAGGCTCTTGACTGCATTCAACCTCAACATAACCATGGTAGTGGGATGACCAAATCAACTCATAATATACTTGATCTTCATCATGCAAATGAAAATGAAAGACCGGAGTGCAAAGCTTGTCCATATATTCACTTATAGGGTCAAAGAATACATGGTTATGTTGATGATCATCATAATATTCCACATCTTTAGACAACTGATTCTCAACCACACAAAGTTCTTTTGATATGCTATCCAGCTGCTTTTCTGAATGATTATCATAAACAATATAATTTTCTTCTTTCTTATGATCATTTATTGTTGTAAGCTGCTGAGAAGTTTGACATAAAAAACCAACCTTTTCCTCTGCCTGAGGTTCGTAAAAGCTATCTTCCAGTACTTCTTCTTGCTGTTTGCAATCAATTTCATCTTCATTATGACCAAAAGACTGGCAAGTTTGCTGCATCTTCTCATTCATATCAAGGGATTGAACATGGTTTTCACAAATAAACCCCTGCTGATCTTCATGCTGCTCTTCACAGGATGTTATACTTTCTTCTTGGTGCTGAAATGCATTGTTATGAAGAGCTTCTAAAATTTCTTCATCCATAAATTCATTATCATCATAACAATCCTCCAAGTACTGAATGAGATTTGAAGAATGCCTACAGCAATCTTTAAGCAGCAATAAGGAAGGATAACCTTCTTTATACATTTCACAGAATTCATCATGAAAACTAGCAAGCGAATATATTGAACCATTTTCCAGACTTTTATACCAAGACCATGCTTTTCCTTCTAAAGTGGTCATAAACATTTTCATGAGACAATCTTCAGGGAAATGAACCTTAAGACTGCGTACATGCATATGGAATTTAACCAGATGAAGAGCAGCATTGTCCTTCTTTTCATCTTTGAATATTGGAAGATCATCTAACCAATCAACCTCTGGCATAGGATTTGGAAAACCAGGGATATGAGACCGATTCATAGGAGCATACCTGGCCTTCATTCTTGCAGTGGAACTCATCTTGGAACTTCATCAAGCTACTGATCTTCTAGCAGTGGAGTCACCTTCCAATTTGTTATTTGATGTGTGGAGTCGCCAAGGTAATTTTGCAGCCTCAAAAGATGTTTGAGCTCCTGCTACCTTCAGAAGTTCAACCTCTTAATTTCGGGAATGAATAGACTTCAGGCTCCCGGCAGACGCACCAAAATGTTATCACAAAATCAAGCACTGAAGGCTGCTAATCAGTCAGACTCTGTGTAACTATTTCAAACCAGACTTTTGACTAAGGCTTAGCCTCCTTAGCCTGAGAGGGCTCTCTCAAAGGGGTTACTGATTTTAAATATTGATGAGATGGCTAACTCTTGCAAAGTAAATTTAACATATGAATTGGCTGGACAGACCTCACAGAGATTTCCATTGGGCTCATGGAGTTAATCATTATTTCAGCAAACTATAAAACGACTCATTCATGGAAGTCAGGGCATGTAATGTTTAAATACTCAAGACACCTCTCAAATAAACCTCAACTTACAAATACACACAGGAAATCAGAGCAGCAGAGTGAATTCTGAGTGATTGTGTATTTGTAAAGCTCTAAAACATAAAGAATAAAACAAAACACATATATCTTGAGCATCTGAAACAATGTATGAATCCTGAGAAGAAGAAGCAGTCCTTTGTATTACTGAAAACAAGTTCTTACATAAGCCAAAATAAAATTTGTTTCTCAAAAACATCCAACCCCAATTACATAGATCATTCAGCTATATATAGACACATCCTTCTAACTACTTAGAGCTTCCTCCTCCAGCATGAGGGGAGCTCGATGACTGTCACTAATGACCCCTATCTGCTATTGAACTGACTCATTAAATACAATAAGTGCTAGACTAAAGTTTTAAAGAGTCCTAATTTAACTATAACTCTAATTCTTTCCTCCTCGTAGAAGATTCCTCCTTGCAGCTTTGACACATGGTTTCCTTTTAGCTTGGCCGCGATGACTGAGATGAGAAATTAATGTCCCATGTTGGCTTTGGATACTGAAGGCTTTGATCTGCTCCGTGTTGGCTGAGAACATCCCTAAATTTTCGGTTCTGGTCCCCCATCATTTCGAATATGCAGCAGCATGAACTTTAAGACTTTAATAGCCCAAGAATAAAGGGCATCACCATTTTTCTGATATGCTGGAAGCTTCTTTGATGGGCAGGTGTGCCAACCAACTTCTCGTATGCAGCTCCCTTAAAACCCTAATCACCGAGAATAAAGTGGCTTTATAACCAAAAATCTTAAACTTAGGTTAAAAGATTTCACCTTTTGTTAAAGGTACACCTGGCATATGTTGAATGCCTGTAGCAGCCTCCTTTGATCCCTTTCATGTCACTGAGGTGTTCCCTTTGCAAATTTCTGACTCTTCCATCAAACTGTTTGCCTGCGTTTAAAAACAACACCTACAGCAGTTTCGTAGCGCGCTGCGAAACTGCGAAACTGTTTTTAAACAATTTCAATTTCCTCTGAGATTTTAACTGCTCTGCCACTTGATTGCAAAACTCCTGAACACCAATAGGACTGTAACTTTCACTACTGGTATGCTTAGTACAGGTGCATGGATATTCTTCATGTACTGCACCAATCTCTGTCACAATACTTGGAGCTGGATTATCTGAGACTTCTCAACAAGAGCCTCAGTTCTCTAGTTTTGAAGCAATAATCCTTGAACACCATATCTGACATGCCCTGATTGTTGATACCATACCCTTGGATTTATCCTTGAGATCTTTTAACTTCACATTCCGCATATTCCCAAATGAGAAAACATATACTGAGATTAAAGTAATGAAATCAAGTTCACACAATGACAGCAAATAAGATCAGTATCAGAATCGTTTGGGCAGAATATTAGTCTTTTGTGAGCAATCAACAATCAATAACTGTAGAACTGTGCATGTATTGACTCCGGAAGAATCTGTAGTTGGAAGGATCATGAAGTGATCAATTGGGGCTTCAGGTGCAGTAGTCAGCCATTGTTGTACAACACTTCCATTGAATAAAACATCAAACCAACATGCTAGGTTATGAACTCGAGTGCCCGCAGATGCAGTAAAGTTCAAGGGAATATCAATTTCATACCACTCTTCTTCCTTGACCTTTGATTCTTTTAACCCCCTTTACATGTGGCAGAGACCTATATGTCCTCAAAATAATGAAACTAAGCCAAAATTTAACAAAACTTAGAACAGCACCTTTCTTTGAACAACATCAATTAGCAGCTATTTGACTTAGCTGTATCTTTAAGTTTTCAATTTGTTTCTTCTTGCTTCTAATCCCAGCTCTCAGTTGCTTGTTAACCATTCTGATGTATCTCACCTTCTTTTTCTTGCATTGCTGATATAATGGTAAGTGAAGATGACATGAAAAATAAGCTTTTGTTCTTGCTGAAAAATAGGTCTTGGGACAGAGCTTATAACTTCTCGCAGAAAACGTATTTGGAAAAACGGAAGGAGGCTTTTGTGAAACAATCCATGCTAAACAAAAACCTCCTTTGGTTTTTTAAAAAACTACTCCAGCTGCCCAGAATCAATCCTTGAAAAAGATGTGTAAAACAGGAAATTAAAAACTGCACCTACAGCAGTTTCGTAGTGCAACTTTGGTCATTGATTTCTCTTAGCTCGTAACGGATTTGAGGAAACTGGAGGAGGTTTTTCTAGTTCAGTCTGTTAGGAATAAAAACCTCTTTCCATTTCCCAAAATAGGCTTTCAGTTGCTTTAGAGACCTCCTGGAAGTTGACTAGTAAACACAGAAAGCAAAGTTTTTTATGCTGAAACAGGCTGCTACAAGGGTTTCGCAGCGCGCTGCGAAACTGCTAAAAAGGCTTTATGCGCATCAAACTAATGTGAGCGGTTTTGAAATTTTGGCATTGGAATTTTCAGTGATAACAGAAGCTATGTGGCTTCACGGATGCAGATTGGGCAGGGAGCCCAACAGACAGAAAGAGCACATCAGGAGGGGTCTTCAGTATCGGATCGACAGCAGTTTCTTGGTACAGCAGGAAGCAGAGATCTGTGGCACTCAGTTTAGCTGAGGCCGAGTATATGGCAGCAAGTTTGGCTGCATGCGAGGCTATATGGATGAGGAAGATCCTGGTTGGTTTGTTCGGTTCTCATTTGGATCCTACTGTGATTTACTGTGATAACCAAAGTTGCATTAAACTCTCGGCTAATCCTGTATTTCATGATAGATCTAAACATATTGACATCAGGTACCATCATATCAGAGATTGTGTGCAGCGGAGGATCACGTTACTTTCGTACATTCCAACGGAGGATCAGGATGCTGATATTCTGACGAAGGCTCTCACCAGGAGCAAATTCGAGTACCACCGAGGCAGGATAGGGGTTGCTGATAATCCATATCTTGTCGAGAGGGAGTGTTGAGATTGCAACAAGATGATGGAGCTTAGTGAAAAGAGTCACCTTCACTAAGTGGGCCCGCAGGCTATTTTTGGCGCAAGTCTATTTTTAGACTATGTCTATTTTTAGACATATGGATCATCTCTATGTTTATGGATGATTGATCAAGTTGGGAAAATAGATGGACTTCTATTTTTGATGAAAGTGTGAGTGATCACAGTGTGAGTGATCAAAGTCTATTTTTAGACTGGCTGTCAAAAATAGAAAAGTCAAATATTATTATCTCACAATAATATTTGGACTATAAACTTAATCTTATTCTCTTGGAGCACTTCAGTTTGAGCTATAGAAGTGGCACATGCAGCTGTCAGAAGGAAATACGCTTTTCTTATGAGTCAGTTGAGTTGTTGCATGCATGACTTCAGTTAGAACTCAATCAGTTGAGTTTGGTGGAGTTGATTGTGGAGTTGATGGAGTTGTGTTCAGTTTAGCTTTGTTAAACTGGTTGTATTTAGTCTAACTGGCAAATAGACTAAAGATGAGTTGGGTGAATTAGTTATTAATTAATTCACAAGTTATTAACTCATAATACAACTAATGAATACATCAGTTAACTCAGTTGCATGTCAGTGCATGTTCAATTCAACAGGGACAGGTGGTAGAGAATCAGATTGCTATCAGTTGTGACTATAGTTGTGCATCAGATCTTGCACAATCAAGGGATTGAGTATGCCAATGAGTTTGCTCACGTATTTGGCCCACATTTTAGCCTTTGCTCACGTCCACAAAGAGTGAGTGACTATTTTGCAGGTGAAAAACGATTTTGGGAAGCCATTCTCATCAGTTCTTGAGCAGGTATTGAGCAGTGGAGGCAGGCAAGCAGTGGAAGAGATTTGGAGATCAGATCTGAGCTGTATTGTGTGTAACAGAGGTGGAGATACTTGTGAGAAGTATTATGCTGTGTAATGTTACATGACTCAATCATTAATATACAGATAGTTGGGGTTTTTAGCGCGATGCTTTCCCCGGGATACATACTGTGTTAATGTGTGAATGCTCTTGATGTTTTATTGTTATTGATGCTGCTATATTGTTGATCAACGTAGAGGAGCTTATGTATTGTGTATGTTTTCCGCAATAGTACATGATCAGGATAATCTTCATTGAATATGTGTTAAATTATTCAAAATTTCTACAATCTGCGATGAGGATGAAAAGAAAATCCTATAGACTGTTCTATAATTTGAAGATTAATTCATGATTCTGGACTAGTCACCACATCCGAAAAAAATAGCCTTCACTAATCGAGATACGATGCCTCATTTTCTCCCTGAAAGTTCACGAGATGTGAACCTGTAACTTCTTGTGTTATATGCTTATCTCTTCTTGATCCGCTTCAAGTCTACTTGTTCTGTTTTCCAACAAATCGTGTATATATATATATATATATATATATATATATATATATATATATATATATATATATATATATATATATATATATATATATATATATATATATATATATATATATATATATATATATATTATACCAATCGTGATTTCATATCGCTGACAAGACGCTGAGATGGAGCCGACATATGGTTTTGATGAAAAACGATATATAATTCGTAATGGAAGATTGCTGACGGTGATGTGTGGGGACCATAACAGAAAATGGACGCTAATATTATTTATGTGAGTTTAAAAAAAATATATATATATCATATAAATATAACATATATATTTATGTCAAATATATGTATATATATATATATATATGTGAGAAATGATTTCTATACTCTTTTTTTTGGTTTTATTTTGGTCCATCCCTCAAAGGTCCAGGCATATTTTTGAAGGATTTTTCATCAAGACCCTTTCATCAAATTGGGTTAGGTTTGCTTTTAACAAAGGCTAGGGTTTAGTAAAGCTAGGGTTAGGGTTTCATAGTTTTAGGGTTAGGGTAACATAGTCTAGGGTTAGGGTTATGTATCGCAAGAATATTTGCCAATTTGCCATCTTGACAATGCCATATTGACATCAATAACAACCTATATTAACAAGGAATCCATAGCACATATAAATCAAGGGAATCTCATGCACTCCTCACAGTTAAGTGTTCAACTCCCACTCGCAACATTACATTGCAACCCAAGTCCTTCTTAGTGCATCATCATGATGCCAAAGTTTTGAAAGCTTTAGTTGTAACAAATAATCCCTCATTCAAAGTTATAACCCTTGCATAAAACCCTTTGCTAAAACTTGAAAGAAAGAGTGAACCAATTTTGAAGGTCAGCCTTGTAGATTCCTCTCCATGGGAAGAATTGTTTTCTTAATGATGTGCATTAATGAGATTTTTTATAATAAAACATTTGTAGTAAATATTATATTATTTAGTATTTATAGTATAAAATATATGGTTTTTTATTTGCCATTGGGAAAATCAGATTAATGGTAAACCACGAATTCTTAATGATTCATGTAACATTGTAACAACCATTGTCAAAATATCATGTAATAAATTTAATAAAGAAAAAATAATAACCAAGGTCATGGGACACATATTCCAAGATGAGTGTTGGGAAAAACATCCTAGTCTAGGTGTTCATTTGGTTTATTATGGCTAAGGAAATTGGCAAAGGCAATGGCAAAGGATTTGGGAAGGGATGAGGCATTAATTGGCATTGTATTTATGAAAATAAAGAAAATTAGGAGAAAAAGAAAGTGAAAGGTTACAGGTTGCATGTGAGGAGGAAAACGATGGAAAATAATGGAAAATTGAAGAAAATAGAGACCTCATTAATAAAAAGGCTAATGAGGATCAGTTGGTACCTTTTTTCAGTTCAGTTTTTTAACTCTCTCTCTACTCTTGGACACTTAGAGCATTCTTGGAGCACTCTAGCATTGGATCAAGGAAAGCAATAGAAGGACAAAGAAGGCAAAGGGAAGCCAAGATCAAGCAAGGAAGAGTAGGATCAAGCAGCTACAACGAGATTACTTGCAAGTATCGATTTGCATGAGTGATTTCCTTGCTAGATTTGGCATGCATGGTACATGTATGTGAGTATTTAGCTTTCTTGTTGTCATTGGCATGAGTTTTTTCAAGTGTGAGAGTTATTTTTAGCCTTGCCTTACCATTTCTAGATAGCCATGGTGTGATTTGCTCTCTTTTATTTGGTTAAGTTGGATTGTCGAATGGTTTCAAAACTAAGTGAGGTGGTCTCTGAAGAAGAACACAAGGCCTAGGAATACCTAGACCAAAGAAGGTGGGATTGTGGTAAGGCCGGATTTTGTGTACCTCGGTGGGCCTAGGAATCCTGGACTGATGAATGGGGGGATATACGGTAAAGCATAGAGGTGTGTGCCCTCAATCAGGCTTAGGAATCCTCAACTAGTGAATGGCGGGATATACAATAAATCCTGGAGGGTGGAGTCTCGATTAGGCCTAGAAATACTCGACCTGTGAATGGTGGGATATACGATAAAGCCTAGATACTAGGAGGCAGATAAATTCCTTACGGTGTAGGTGGAGAAATCCAGTGGCATCCATGCTTGTTTGGGGTCTAGTGATCTGGTCGGGATTGTGATAAAGCCTAAGGAAACTTGGATTGGTTTTGATTTGAGTCCCACATTCATGCTTGGAATATGGCACGAGGGTGATTGGCTGAAAGAAAGATTTGGTTCAACCAATCTATGGTCAGGTGGTTCGTGGAAGTCTCAGACGTGGTTGGCTTATGCATTCATTAATAATAGTTCTTTCTCCTTGGTATTTCATGTGCCAATATATTGTTTCATATGTGATTCGTATGGTTGTTATATCCTTATTATTTTTGTCGGTTATATGTTGGTTATGAGTATGTTTTATGATAGACTTGATGTATGTCTCTCATCTTGTTTTGATTTGAAAATGAATGTAAAATGAATATATAACCTAATAGATGATAATGTAGCTATTGTGATAGAGCAAAAATGCTTCTTTACAAATCTTAGATAGGTATGAGACCCCTATGCTCAGATATGTTGTTATGACCTATAGATTACAAATTTGTGACATGTTTGATGAAATGCCTGTCATGGCTAGTATGGATAAGATCAAGTACTTGTACCAATGATTGAATTAGTAGCCTT
Organism: Pinus tabuliformis; assembly: GCA_031772625.1. Taxonomy (NCBI): domain Eukaryota; kingdom Viridiplantae; phylum Streptophyta; class Pinopsida; order Pinales; family Pinaceae; genus Pinus; species Pinus tabuliformis. Next base: position 572,627,974 of record CM062813.1, on the reverse strand, counting down.
ATTCCATTTTTATTTATCATTTTTGAAGGTCTCATGAAGGTATGGGTAGTAGCCTGAGTCCTGGCCCTGAAAAAGTGGCACAAAATCTTGGGTCACTAGCTCGAAACTCGCTGAAAAATGTCCATAGTCACGGGCATGTCTTGTTTGTGGGAGTGACTGGAAGGCCTTGGTTGCATGCATGGATTATCATGGGAGCGGGTGAGGGTCCAAATCAGTGAAATTTCAAGTTGTCTCAAGGGTTAGTCCCCTGGAAAGGTTGGTTGGCTCCTAAAGGTTCTGTAGCATCTATGCAAGGTCAGAATGGTTTCATTTTGTTGGTTCCACTTCCTTAACTGTACATAAGGAGTTGAATCACATCATAGTAGCCTCTCATCAAATGTTTACCCTAGTTGACCCATTAACTTGCGTAAATGTGGGAAGAGGGTGTTACAGAGTGTTATCAGAGCATGGTTCACCCTTTGGACTCGATGGGCGGTGTGTTTTGGACATGCCTACATATCGGTTGCATATGTGTTGCTTATGCTTGTGGTTTATGTGTTTGTTGTGATTGCATGGTTTTGGTCATGGTTGCAGTTGTGTCACCATGTGAAATTTTATGGCATTGTTGTTGGATGTGGTCATCATGAGTGCATGTCAGTTATGCATTGGTTATGCATGTTAGTGCTTATATGTTGTTATGCATACATTGACATGGTTATAGTTGTCGTGCATGAGATCATGGTATGTGGTTGGTATGGTCATGCATGATAACTGGTTGATGGTTGAAATGATGTTTATGTATTGATATTATTATGATTATACATGTATTGTGCTAATCTGGTTGATCTTGTAGACGAGATATCCTCCCCTGAACTATACTGAGGTATGTTGATTATGTTATGTTTTGGTTTAAGCTGACATGGTATGCTTGCAGGAAGAAGATCAAAGATGACTAGCAAAATGGTAGACTATAGTTCACGAGACTCTCCCAATGGATTAGATGAGCATCATGGTGTTGGGAACTCTTCTGACTTAGCAGACACATTGAGAAGTTTGAAGGCAGAAATAAGAATTTGCAAGGCAGATAATGACATAATCATGCTAGCACAAGAGAAACAAGCAGAAGTCAATGCAGTAATCCTTCAGAGTTTGTTGGAATTGCAGATATAATGACTGCTTACGATCATCCATGGGCAAGAAGATAGGACTAATAGGGCATATGGTAATAGGTCTCATGATGGGCACAGGTTGGATAGGGATGACACGATTCAAGATGGAAGGCTCTTAGATACTCCAGATAGGAGAGGTGATGGACACAAGTTCTATTCTAGTTTTGGTTCTAACATGCACTATGATCGTCATCATTATCATCCTTATAAGAGGAGAGGAAGGGGAAAATTTTCAAATGAGTTCAATAAATCGAAGCCACCTACCTTTGATGGAGATTTGAAGAATTAGGAGGATGCAGAAGCATGGCTACTTGCGATGAAGAAATTCTTTGAGTTGTATGAATACACAGAGAATATGAAGGCCATAATAGTTATCTTATGACTCAAACGAAAAGCAGACATCTAGTGGGAAGATGTGAAGCGGGTTAGAGACATCAGGACAGAAGAGTTGAGTTGGCATGAATTCAAGAGACTTTTAAGGAAGAAGTACTTTTCAAAGAGGTACTACGACAACAAAGCCTGGTAGTTTTATGAGCTAAAGATGGAATCGATGACAGATGAGGAGTAAATGACCAAGTTCCTGGAGTTTTTGAGGTATGTACCGTGTCTTAAAGATGAGAAGGAAAAAATTCAGAGATTTGTCAGTGGATTTCCATTAGCATTTAGAGATTGGATTGAGTATGATGAGCCTTACTTGCTTGAGGAAGTTATTGGGAAATTCGGGCATTGTTATGAGTATTCAATGTGAAAGACAGAATCTCAGCAAGGTTGGAAAGGGAAAGACAAAGTTAAAGGTAACTAGCAACCAAAAAGAACAAGGCCTTAGAATGCAGGTAAGAAAGAAAATGTTGCAACTTACAAGAAGTTTAATGGGTCACAACATGGAGGGCAGCAGAATAAAGGTGATGGTACAGGACGGTTGTAGTGTTGGACATGTGGTAAGGAGCATATTAAGAGGGATTGTCCACAGAATCAAGGTGGTAGGCCTCAGATTTACAGTGCACAGGAAGCACAGACAGTTGTGGACGTTGGGCAGAGCATTCCACGGATCTATGCAGCGCTGGATAACAGGTAGGAAAATCAACAGGCATCTATTATTGAGATGGATGGTAAGCTTTGTGATCAAGTTGTTTCTATTTTGATTGACCCTGGATCTAATTATATTTATGTTAGTCCTGACCTAGTGGATAAGTGTGGTTTGAATAAAGAAGTGCATGTGGAATCCTGGTTAGTGCAGTTTCCTACAGGTACAAAGAAGAGAGTGCATCACTGGGTAAGAGCTTGTGCATTCAAGTTGAATGGTATGCCTACCTCAGTACATTTAAATGTTTTTTTGTTGGGATCACACAATATGCTTTTGGGTATGGATTGGTTATATCTTCATAGGACTAAGGTAGATTATTATGACAAATATAGTGAGTGCTTGGACGACACTAGGTAACAAAGGATCATGTAGCGTAAGAAGAAGGCAACATCAGTTATAATGGTGACATCTATGCACGTAAAGCGTAGTCGCAGAAAAGGTTGTGTGTTATTTGCAGTGCATATTTCTAGTGATAAAGGTAAGGATGTTGAGGATGCAAAGGTATTGAGCAAGTACCTGATGTTGCAGTAGTTTCAAGATGTGTTTCCAATAGATATTTTAGAGTTGCTGCCTCACAAAGAAGTGGACTTTTCCATTGATTTGGTACTAGGGGCAGCACCAGCATCGAAGGCACCATATATTATGAGCACACCAGAGTTAGTAGATTTGAAGTTGCAGTTGAAGCAAATGCTTGACAAGGGATACATTAGGACAATTGTATCGTCGTGGAGTGCACTAGTGTTGTTTGTGAAGAAGAAGGATGGTACTCTTAGGTTATACATTGATTAGAGGCAGTTGAATAATGTAACCATCAAGAAAAAGTATTTTTTATCGTGGATTGATGACTTCTTTGATCAGTTGAAGGGAGAAGTGGTGTTCTCAAATATCAATCTGACATTTGGATATTATCAGGTACACATCAAGGCACGGGACATTTACAAGACAACTTTCCAGACTAGGTATGGGCATTATGAGTTTTTTGTAGTTCCATTTAGTTTTACGAATGCTCCAACTACATTTATGTTCTTGATGAATAGTATATTGCATCCTAATCTGGACAAGTTTGTTATTGTATTCATTCATAACATCTAGATATATTCTAAAAATGAAAAAGAGCATGTCGAGCACTTAGCACTAATGTTGATATTACTGAAAGAGCATCAGTTGTATGCTATTCTTAGCAAATGCAATTTCTTTTAGACAGAAGTACATTAATTGGGACATGTTTTTTCCAACGCATAGCAGTGGATCCAAAGAAGATAAGGGCTATCATGGAGTGGGAAGATCCTAGAAATGTGGATGAGGTAAGATCATTTATGGGGCTAGAAGGTTATTAGAGGAGGTTCATCATGAACTTTTCTCGCATTGCATATCCTATTACGTCACTGCAGAGGCAAGGTAAGAAATCTGAATGGACAAATGAATGTGCAGCCAGTATTAAGCAATTGAAGCAGTTGTTGACAAATGCTCAAGTGTTAAAGATTATAGATCTAGACAAATAGTTTGTGGTGTGTACAGATGCTTGTAAGAGAGGACTTGGTGGAGTCATGATGCATGAAGGAAAGGTAGTATGTTATGAGTCACGAAAACTGAATGAGCACGAGCATAATTATCTGACACATGATCTTGAGTTGGCAACAATCATCCATGCATTGAAGATGTGGAGACAATATCTTCTTGGCAAGAGGTTTGTATTGATGAGCGATCACAATGGATTGAGATACTTGCTTGATGTAACAATGCCTCTCCTCATATCTACCCACTTTCACCAGATTACCCACGTAAACATAAGATGAGGGGCTACTATGACAAGAATCGACCTCCTAACTCACCTTAATGAAGTGGAATCAATGGAAACACACCACACAGACCTTCCACATCAACAACATAACTCCCAGGAGTTATCCCAACCACTCAGATAACCAGTCCCTAAGACCAAATGAAGTTTTAGTTCATCAAACCCCTATATGCTCCCTTGATATGGAAAAGGATGCATTTAGGAGGCTCAATAAGCTCCCACAGCAAGGGCAAGGGAGCTTCTGGGGACTTTATTTTCCAGTATGATGCGTACGAATTCGGTATTTGTGCCACGTTTCAAGCCGAGGATCTCGGTCACCACACAGAAAACCCTATATATTTCAGAATCCATAATTTATGTGACAATGAGACTTGCAAGCCAAAAACTGGGTCTGGGTTAGGCCTGACCATCCCCAACCAGGACTGTCATTCTGTCAAACACTTGGCATCAATGCAATCTAAAGGACATGAATAAAATATAGCGAATAAATTATTGATAACTCATATGATACTTGAAAAGAAGGATCACCACCCTCTTACCTTAACTATTTTGACATCAATTAGGTCTTTCATCCATTATCCTTTCAGCTACATGTAAATACAGGAAATAACCATGACTATAACCAACCATATAAACATTCTTATAACCAACATTAAACCATGTAAATAACAATGAGATAGCAACGATTAAGGCCACATAATAACAAGTACAAAAGTAAGAGAACTTAGATTTTATTAAACATAGGAAAGATCCAACCAGGTTTGGGACTTCCATGTAACACTCGACCATAAACATGGCTGAACAAAATCCTTATTTCAGCCAGTCACCCCCGTGCCATATTCCAAGTATGAATGTAGGTTCTCATGGATAAACAATCAAAAAACAGCAAGGGAATCCAAAGGTTAAACCACCTCCACCCTCACCAAACCGTGATCTACCGAAACCGGCACCGAGATCACAAAACCAAACCAAACTTAGAATATCTCCAGACTCCATCACTATCCTTGAGGAATTTTTTGTCTCCTTGTCTCTCAGTATTTCTCGCAATCCACACTGAATCACTAGGCCCTAAATGGACTCCACCCTCAATATTTACCGCGTACCCTGCCAAAATCAGTCAAGGGATTCCTAGGGCTTTGGGAATTATCTTGAGACCACCTCCGCCATGGATTCCGAAATCATCAGGCAATTCCAAAGCTCAAAACTGAGAAACAATCCCACCTCACCATGGCTAACCATAAAAAGGAAACACAAGGCTGAAAACCACTGCCATAACCCGACAAGGCCATGCCACTGAAAGTCAGAGAACCAAATACCAACATGCAAAGCCATGCATGTCAAAACTAGCTAGGAAATCACACATGCAATATGTTACCTACAAGTATTCCTGCTAAAGTTGCTCAATCTTGCTCTTCCTTACTTGCTCTTTACTTTACTTTCTTTTCCTTGTCCTTCTGTTTTTTCCTTCCTTGCTCCAAAGCTAGAATGCTCCAAGAAAAATCTGAGTGTCCAAGAGTGTGAGAGAGAGAGAATCATGAGAGAGCTCCAAAATTGAACTAACAAAAGGCTACAAACTGATCCTCAGAAGCCTTTTTAAAAATGAGGCCTCTATTTTCTTCATTTTCCATTATTTTCCTTCAATTTCCTCCTCACATGCAACATGTGACCTTTCACCTTCCTTTTCTCCTATTTTCCTTTATTTTCATAAATAAACGTGTCAAAATACATTTTTTCCTTTTTAATGCCTTATCCATTGCCTTTGCCAATTTCCCTTAGCCATAAACACATCCAGTGATGCCCACTAGTATATCTTTTTCCCAACATTCAGCTTGCAATAAGTGTCCCTTAACTGTGGTCTTATTTTTTCCTTTATTAACTTTTACTACATGAACTTTTAACCAGGGATTGCTACAAACCCCTCCCCCTTGGAAAACATTGTCCCCGGTGTTAAACCACACCAAGGCCCCAGAAAAACCACTAAAAATAAAACATACTGCCCATGGACATTTATAACTTAGCTCATTGCAGTATTTACAATTACCTTCTCAAAATCAAAACATCATGACAACATGACAAGATAATAACCATGCCGCTTATTGGAGCTTTATAACTTAGCTCATGGCAGTATCTACATCCATACACATATCTACATGTACAAAAACATCAACAAAACATATGCTAAACATATACCAAACATCGTACCAAAGCTACTTTGCCTCCACCGACAAACAAAGAAGAATACATGGCCCGCATATAATCCACCATCTCCCATGTAGCTTCTTCAGGCCCAAAGTGCTTCCACTGCACTTTAACTTGCTCTATGTCTCTATTCTTGAGCATGATTTATTTCCGCTACAATATGCACTAAGGATCTAGTTGGAATTCTTTCTCTTGCTCCACCTGCAATACAGACCAATCAATAACTTGATCAACATACTTTATATACCTCTTAAGCAATGAAATATGGAAAATATCATGGAGTTTCACTATTGGAGGCAGTGCAAGTCGATAGGCCACTGGTCAAATCCTCTCAAGGATATCAAAAGGGCCGCAATATCGTGGTGCTAACTTGGCACATGATCCAATACTCAAAGAGCTCTTCTTAGGATTGATGCACAAATACACATGCTCCCCAACCGGAAACTCCTTGAATGCCCTGTGTTGGTCTGCATAACTCTTTTGTCTATCCTATGTTGCTTTTAGATTCTTCTTTATAACTTTCATTTCATGTTCCATGTCTACCAACATAGCCAGTCCAATAAGTACCCTATTCACTGGATCACTCCAGATGATGGGAGTATTACAACTCCACCCATACAATGCCTCGAAAGGACTCATACTCAATGACTCATGATAAACCATTGTTGTACTCAAACTCAACCAATGGAAGATACTCCTCCCATCTTCTTTGTTGGTGCATGATGTAAATCCTCAACGTATCTGCTAAGATATTGTTGACCCTCTCTGTTTTTCCATCTATCTGTGGATGATAGGTTGTATTGAAGGCCAACTTTGTACTCAAACCTGCAAATAGCTCCTTCCAAAACTTAGAAGTGAACTTCGCATCCCTGTCCAACACAATCTTCTTCGGAAAACCATGTAATCTCACAATATCCCTCATGAAAACATGTGCCACCTCACTAGCTGAATATGTAGTCTTCACTAGAATGAAGTGAGCTACCTTGCTCAACCTGTCGACCATGACCATAATAGAATCATGTTGTCTTGCTGCCCTCGAAAGACCTATAACTAAATCCATGGAAATGACATCCCATTTCCATTTCGGAATCGAAATAGGTTGTAGTAGACCACATGGATGCTTACATTCTACTTTTACCTGCTGAAAATCCAAACATCTAGCCACGAACTCTTCCACTTCCTTCTTGAGATCCAACCAATAGTAGAACTTCTTTACCATCGTCAACTTCTTCTGATATCTTGGGTGACCTGAGTATGGCTTGATGTAAAACTCCCTTAAGTTAAGCTTCTTGAGCTCACTATAATCTGGCACATAGATCTTGTCCTTGAATCTCACCAAACCATCTGCCATGAGACGATAGTTTGCATCCTAATAACCTATACCTATACCTATACCTGTACATGTACCTGTACCTGTACTTTGTTGTAACCTATTCATAATCTCCATACACATGTCATCCTGTTGTCCTGCCTGCAAGATCCTATCCTCTAAATATGTCCCATAAGAGCTCATAGTTGTTATATGATTCACCTATACCTTCCTACTAAGAGCATCTGCAACCTGATTCTACTTTCCCTTAATGTATCTAATCTCGAAGTCAAACTCACTAAGGGTAGACAACCATCTAGCTTGTCTAGCATTTAGATTTGGTTGGTCGAACAAGTATCTCAACCCACTTTGGTCGCTCATCAATACAACTCTCTTGCCAAGAAGATACTACCCCCACATCTTCAAGGCATGAATAATAGATGCCAACTCTAGATCGTGAGTCACGTATTTCTACTCATGATCATTCAACTTCATGGACTCATAGCACACCACCTTTCCCTCTTGCATAAGGACTCTATCAAGTCCTCTTTTACATGCATTTGTACACACTTTGAACTCTTTATCTGGATTTGTAATCTTAAGGACTGGAGCATTGATCAACAATTGCTCAGTTGCTCAAAACTAGTTTCACACTCTTTTGTCCATTCAAACTTCTTACCTTTCTTCTGTAAGGATGTCATAGGATATGCAATGTGTGAGAATTTCCTGATGAACCTCCTATAGTAACTTGCTAATCCCATGAATGATCTCACCTCATCCACATTCTTAGGAGTTGCCCACTCGATGGTGGCCCTTATGTTTTTCGGATCTATTGCTATGCCTTCCTTGGAAACAACATGTCCCAAGTAATGAAACTATGTCTAAAAGAAGCTACACTTGCTAAGCTTGGCATACAATTGATGCTCTCTTAGCAATCTCAACACTGCTACTAAATACTCGGCATTCTCTTCTTCTGGAGTATATCAAGATGTCATTAATGAATACAATAACAAACTTGTCTAGATAAGGACGCACCACACTATTCATCAAACACATAAATGTAGCCGGGGCATTAGTCAAACCAAATGGAACTACAACAAACTCATAATGCCCATACGTAGTCTTGAAGGCAATCTTGTAGATATCCTCTTCCCTAATGCATACCTGATGGTATCCTAATCTCAAGTCAATCTTGGAGAACATTGTTTCTCCTTCAAATGATCAAACAAATCATCAATCCTTAGAAATGGGTACTTATTCTTGATCGTCACCTTGTTCAGCTACCTGTAATCAATGCAAATATGAAAGTACCATCTTTCTTCTTTATGAAGAACAGTAGTGCACCCCAAGGTGATACATTTGGCCTAATGTACCCCTTGTTAGGCATCTCCTTTAACTACAATTTCAACTCTACTAGCTCTAGGGTACTCATCCTATAAGGTGCCTTCAATATTGGTGCTGCCCCTGGCATCAACTCAATAGAGAAATCTACTTCCCTATGAGGAGGTAAATCTGGAATCTCTATTGGAAACACATCTTGATATTGCTACAATACAAGGTGCCTCTTGAAGATTATTGCATCCTCAACATCCTTACCCTTGTCACTAGATATATGAGCTGCAAACATCACACAAACTTTTATGCAACTACGCTTAGCCTGCATAGTGGTAACCACCCTCACTGATGTAGGCTTATTATTTCCTTGTAAAATTATATTCTCCTCGTTATCATACAGGCACTCAATGGCCTTGTCGAAGTAATCCACTTTGGTCATGTGAAGGTACAGCCAATCCATACCCAAAATCATGCTATACGATCCCAATGGAAGTACATTCAAATGTGTTGTTGTAGGCATACCATTTAACTCAAATGCACAAGGTCTTACCTAATGGTGAACTCTCTTCTTTATACCTATAGGCAACTGTACCAACCAATATTTTTCATGCACTTCTTTTCTCAAACCACGCTTATCCACCAGGTCAGGATTAATATAACTATAATTATATCCAAGATCAATCAAAATAGAAACAACTTGATCACAAAGCTTACCATCTATCTCAATGACAGATGCCTAATGATCTACCTGCCTGTTGTCCACAATTGCATAAATCCAAGGAATGTTATGACCAACATCCCCAAATGTATGTGTCTCCTGAGCACTATAGATCTGGGGTCTACCACCTTGATACTGCGAACAATCCCTCTTACGATGATCCTTCCCACATATAGATCACCGCAAAGGTGCTCTATCATTGCCTCTAGTCTACTGCTCCCCATGTCCCTTCTCAATTGTATTAAACTTCTTGTAAGTGACTACATTTTCTTTCTCACCCACATCTTGAGGTCTTCCCCACTTTGCGGCCATTTTCCTTTAACTTTCTCATTTCCTTTCAAGTCACGCTTAGGCTCAACTTTGTGCTTCAACTGCTCATAACAATGTTTCATCTTTCGGATAGCATCCTCTAATGATCTAGCTCATCAAACTCAATCCAGTCTCTGTATGCTACTGGCAGTCCACTGATGAATCTTTGAACCTTGGCCTTATCCTCCTTGAGGTAAGGCACATATCTCAACAACTCCAAGAAAATACTAGTATACTCATGATCTATCATGGAACCCCTCTACAACTCATAAAACTCCATAGCTTTGTCATCATAGTACCTTTCCAATAAATACTTCTTCTTCAAGAACCTCTCAAACTCATTCCAAGTCAAGTCATCCTCTCGAATACCTTTAACATTCTTCACATCCTCCCACTAGATATTTGTTTTCCCTTTAAAAGTGGTTATATTTGCTTTCATGTTCTTTGTATAGCTATGCAGTCTAAAGAATTTCTTCAACTCAAGCAACCATGCCTTATCATCTTCTGACTTCTTCATCTCTCCATTAAATGTAGCTAGCTTGACTTTCTTAAACTCCTCAGGAAAGTACTCACCCTTCCTCTAAGAATGATGACTTGATGACTATGGTAATGTCTCCTAGAAGAGGAACCAGAATGATGCCCATACATACCAATCCTTCTGTCAAGTGTGTGCAATGATCTTCCACCTCCAGAGGAACCTGTGTTTGGACCGAGACCTGCTACCATAGGCTCCATTGGTCTTTTCTTCCTGCTCCTGACTGATCCTCATTTGTCCCTATTTCTGCAACTCTGAAAAACTCTAAAGGATAGTTGCATTAACCTCTATCTGTTTTTCCTAAGCCCTTGAAAGTCTTTCCTGAGCCTCAACCAACCTATCATTATATGCCTTGCAACTTCTAATTTCATCCCTCAAGCTCCTTAATGTATCATCCATACCAGGATAATTATCATCTCCTTGTTACCCAACTGATCTGTAAGGAGAGTCACGAGAGCTATAGTCTACCATTTTTCTCGTCATCTGTGATTCTTCTTCCCTCAAGTATATCATGTTAGAAAACCCAAATAGATACCAAAATGAAATCCATACCTTATTATTGTTCAGGGGAGACTTATCTCATCTGCAAGATTAGTCCACATTGTCAACACATAACATCATCCATGACCAAACCAACAGTATACCTTGATCCCATGCATGATGAAAATGACCTTGACAACATCATAATTTTTCCATAGAGAGCGCAACTCGCTCTGATACCACCCTATAACGAAGCCTCCCCTCATATCTACCCACTCTCACCGGCTTACGTGGGATAAACATGAGATGAGGGGCTATTATGACAAGACTTTACCTCCTAAGTCACCTTAAGGAAGTGGAATCGACAGAAACACACAACATAGACCTTCCACATCAGCAATAGAACTCCCAGGAGTCATCCCAACCACTCAAGTAACCAGCCCCTAAGAGCAACTAAAGTTTTAATGCATCAAATCGCTGGATGCTCCCTTGATATGGACAAGGGTGCATCTGGGAGGCTCCAGAAGCTCCCATAGCAAGGGAAAGGGAGATTCTGGGGATTTTTTTCCAACGTTATGTCTACGACTCCGGGATTTGTGTCACTTTTCAAGCCCAGAATCCCAGTCACTTCCCAGAAACCCTTATAGCTTTTAGAATCCATAATTTACATGAAAACAAGACTTGCAAGCCAAAAACTGGCTCCAGGACTGGGCCTGACCATCCCCAACCGGGACTGAAATTTTGTCAAACACTTGGCATCAATGCAATCTACAGGACATGAATATAAGACAGAGCATAAATCACTGATAACTCATATGTGACTTGACAAAAATGATCACCACCCTCTTCCCTTAACTTTTTTGACATTAATTAGGTATTGCATCCATTATCCTTTCAGTTACATGTTAATAAATTTACGACTGAGAGACAAATTATTACTGAGATTTACCGAGATTTACAAAGACGAATAATAAAATAACCAGCAACAATACGCATAAATATTATGCACATAATATTTATCCATGAAAACCCCAAATCCGGGGAAAAACCCAACCCAATGAGATCTCATTTGCATTGGCCAAAACCGTGGCCAATCCGGCCAAATTAGCCTTCACCGCTCACCTCCAGGCCTACATTGAAATGAAGTCCTTCCAAACTTTTATAGGTTCCATCACATATAATACCATAGGCAGAAAACCATGGGTGCATAATACCATGTGCCCCAAAACCATCACTATTTATCTTGTCAACTTTGACTCTATCCTGAGTCAAGTTTACCTAACAATTCCCCCCTTAAACTTGACTTGGGGTTCCTTGACTAACTCCAGCCAAACCTACTAAGTGAGACAATCCCGCTCACTCTAGACTTACCCCCCTCAGAGTTTTTTTACCCTGGTATCATTAACCTCACATCCCCCCTATCACTTAGGTCTAACCCAGACTTAACCAATGATTACCGAGGGGTATGCAAGCCATACCAGGTCTTACAGCATTATGCCCATTTACATGTAAGAAAAATTGACTCCATAATATTTTGTTTTCACTTGTTTTCTTTGTTCATATGACATCAATGTCCATATAAAAAGAACCCATCTACTAGATTACATGGGTCACCAGCCACTATAACCGCCAATTATCTAGGTGTCCTTTTCAGGTACATGGTTCATCAATTAATTAATCCACATGCACATATCCTCCTCATCCACTGAATCTCTCGTGACCCAATAGTCATCCATTGAATCTCTCATGACCCAATAGTGTGCAGATTTGCTTCACAATCTATGGATTTTGATCCATATATTAATTATCTCTCTATCTACCAGGCCAATACAAACCCTTGGCAACAAAAAAATTTCCTTCTGAAGCCAACTTAGCTTTGATACCAGTGGTTAAGAAATTTACAGCAGAGAGACAAATTATTACTGAGATTTACCAAGATTTATAGAGAGGAATAATAAAATAACCATCAACAATACACATAAATATTATACACATAATATTTATCCAGGAAAACCCCAAATCCGGGGAAAAACGCGACTCAATGAGAGCTCATTAACATTGGACAAAACCATGGCCAATCCGGCCAAGTGATCCTTCATCGCTCACCTCCAGGCCTACATTACAATGAAGTCCTTCCAGCCTTTTATAGGCTCCATTGCATATAATACATCAAGCATAAAACTATGGGTGCACAATACCATGTGCCCCAAAACCATCACTCTTTATCTAGTCAACTTTCACTCTATCCCGAGTCAAGTTTACCTAACATTACAAGTAAATACATGAAATAACCATGACTATAACCAGTCATATAACATGCTTATAACCAGCAGTAAACCATGTAAATAAAAATGAGATAACAATCATTAAAGCCACATAATAACAAGTACAAAAGCAAGAAAACTTAGCTTTTATTAAGCATAGGCAAGACCCAACCAAGTTCGAGACTTCCACATACCACCCGACCATATACATGGCTGAACCAAATCTTTATTTCATCCCGACACCCTCATGCCAGATTCCAAGCATGAATGTGGGATCTCATGAATAAACCAAACCAAAAACAACCAAGGGAATCCATAGGTTAAACCACCTCCACCCTCACCATACTGTGATCTCACCAAAACCGACACCGAGATCACAAAACCAAATCGAGCTTGGAATGCCTCCGGACTCCATCACTATCCTTGAGGAATTTTATGTCTCCTTGTCTCTATGGATTTACCGAAATCCACACCAAATCACTAGGCCCTAAACCAACACTCCACCCTCAATCTTTATCGTGTATCCAACCAAAACCAATCAAGGGATTCCTAAGTCTTTGGGAATTTTTTTGAGACCACCTCCACCCCAAATACTGAAACCATCCAACAATAACAAAGCTCAAAACTAAGAAACAATTCCATCATACCATGGCTATCTGGAAAAAGGCAAGGCAAGGCTGAAAACCATTGTCATAACCTGGCAAGACCATGTCACTAATAACCAGAGAACCAAATACTAGCATGCAAAGCCATGCATGTCAAAACCAGCTAATAAATCACGCATGAAATATATTACCTAAGAGTATTCTTGCTATGCTGCTTGATCCTGCTCTTCATTGCTTTCTCTTTGCTTTCCTTTCTTTTCCTTGTCCTTCCTTTGCTTTTTGTTCCCTTCCTTGATCCAAAGCTAGAATGCTCCAAGAAAACTCTAAGTGTCCAAGAGTGTGAGAGAAAGAATAATGAGAAAGCTCTAAGACTGAACTGACAAAAGGATACAAATTGATCCTCATAATCCTTTTTATCAATGAGGCCTCTATTTTATTCATTTTGCATTATTTTCCTTCAATTTCGTTCTCACATGCAACATGTGACCTTTCACCTTCCTTTTCTCCTATTTTCCTTTATTTTCATAAATAAATGTGCCAAAATACCTTTTTGCCTTTTTAATGCCTTAGTCATTGCGTTTTCCAATTTCCCTTAGCCTTAAACACATCCAGTGATGCCCACTAGGATATATTTTGCCCAACAATCAGCTTGGAATAAGTATCCCTTAACCGTGGCCTTATTTTTCCTTTATTAACTTTTATTACATGAACTTTTAACCAGGGGATGTTACATTTGACCAACCAAATCTAAATTCCAGGCAAGCTATATGGTTGGCCACAATTAGTGAGTTTGACTTTGAGATCAGGTACATTAAAGGTAAAGAGAACAGGGTTGCAGATGATCTTAGCAAGAGGATACAGGTGAATCACATAGCAACTATGAATTCTTATGGCACATACTTACAGGATCAGATCTTATATGCCAGACAGCAGGATCGTAGTTACATGGAGCTTATGCACAAGTTACAGTAGGGTAAAAGTGGTCAGGATGTGGATTATCATATTACAACAAATGGTTTGGTTAGATTTAAGGACAAGAAATATGTGTCGAATGAATGTGAGCTTAAGAAGACTATATTGCGAGAATTTCATGCAAAACTTTATTCAAGTCATCCATGATACCAGAAAACATCGATAGCAATGAAGAAGTTTTATCATTGATTGAATATGAAGAAGGACGTGGCAAAATTTGTGGCTAGATGTTTGGATTGTCAGAAGGTGAAAGCAGAATGTAAGCATCCAGGTGGACTACTACAGTTGATTCTGATTCCAAAGTGGAAGTGGTGGGTCCTTTCCACGGATTTCATCACAGGTTTGTCGAGAACATTTGGACAACATGATTCCATCATGGTTGTGGTAGATAGGTTAACAAAGGTATCGTACTTCATTACAATAAAATCTATGTATTCAACCAGCGATGTGGCACAGGTATTCATCAAAGATGTAGTGAGGCTACATGGTGTTCCAAGGAATATTGTGTCAGACGGGGATGCTAAGTTCACTTCTAATTTTTGGAAGGATTTGTTTGCAATTCTGCGGACAAAGTTGGTTGTCACCACAGTTTATCATCTACAAACAAATGGACATACTTAGAGGGTCAACAGGATATTGGAGGACATGTTAAGGATGTATGTGATGCATCAGCAGAGGATATGGGAGGAGTACCTTCCATTGGTTGAGTTTTCTTATAACAATGGGTATCAGAAGTCACTAAGGATAAGTTTGTTTGAGGCACTATATGGGCAGAGTTTTGATACTCCCATCAGTTGGAGCGATCCAATGAATAGGGTATTGATAATATAGGACATGTTGGAAGAGATGGAACAGGAAATACAGGTTATCAAGAAGAATCTAAAGGCAGCACATGACAGACAGAAAAGTTATGCAGATCAGAACATGTTGTTTAAGGAGTTTCAGGTTGGGGAATAGGTGTACTTGCGCATAAATCCGAAGAATAGCTCCTTGAGGATTGGATCATGTGCCAAGCTGGCACCTTGATTTCATGGACCTTACAATATTCTTGAAAGGATTGGACTAGTAGCCTATTGACTTGCACTGCCTACGACATTGAAATTCCATGATGTTTTCCATGTGTCATTTCTTAAGAAGTATGTTAAGGATGTTGATCATGTGATTGACTGGTATGTATTGCAGGTGGAGAATTCCAACTGGAACCTAAGTGTCTATTGTATAAAAAGATGTTCATGCTCCGAAATCGAGAAATTGAGCAGGTTAAAGTGCAATGGAAGCACTTTGGGCCCAATGAAGCTACATGGCAGATGGTGGATCAGATGCGGGCTATGTATCCTTCGCTATTAGTTGGTTGAGAAAATGTTTTTGGTATATGTTTTGGTGGGATGTTTTGGTATATGTATAGATGTGTATGGATGTAAATACTGCCATGAGTTGTGCTATAAAGCTCCAATAAGCGGCATGGGTTTCACGTTGTTATGGTTGTTATATTGTTATGTGTCATGTTGGTTTGCTTCTCAGTAGGTTGATCATTGTAAATATTGCATCGAGCTAAGTTATAAAGCTCCATGGGCAATATGTTTTGCTTCTCAACAGTCTTGTTGGTTATAGGTGTCATTGAACATCGAGGACGATGTTCCCCTAAGGGGGAGGGTTCTATAACAACCCTGATCAAAATTCCATGTAATAAGTTTAATAAAGGAAAAATAATAACCAAGGTCATGGGACACGTATTCCAATTTGATTGTTGGGCAAAACATCCTAGTGTGGTTGTTCATTTGGTTTATTATGGCTAAGGAAATTGGAAAAAGTAATGGCAAAGGCTTTAGGAAGGCATGAGGCATTAATTGGCATTTTATTTATGACAATAACACAAATTAGGAGAAAAAGAAGGTGAAAGGCCACAGGTTGCATGTGAGGAGGAAAACAAAGGAAAATAATTGAAAATTGAAGAAAATAGAGGCCTCATTAATAAAAAGGCTTTTGGGGATCAGTTGGCACGTTTTGTCAATTTAGTTTTTGATCTCTCACTCTCTCTACTCTCTCTCTCACTCTTAGACACTTAGAGCATTCTTGGAGCACTCTAGCATTGGATCAAGGAAAGAAAAGAAAGGACAAAGAAGGCAAAGGGAAGCAAAGATCAGGAAATGAAGAGTAGGATCAAGTAGCTACAACAGGATTACTTGCAGTTATCGATTTTGCATGAGTGATTTCCTTGCTAGATCTAGAATTCATGGTACATGCATGTGAGTATTTGGTTCTTTTGTTGTCATTGGCATGGGTTTTTCCAAGTGTGACAGTGATTTTCAGACTTGCCTTGCCATTTCTGAATAGCCATGGTGTGATGGGTTCTCTATTATTTGGTTAAGTTGGATTGTCATATGGTTTCAAAATTGAGTGAGGCTAGTCTCTAAAGAAGAACATAAGGCCTAGGAATCCCTGGATTGGACAAGGTGGGATTGTGGTAAAGTCAAATTTTGTGTACTTTGGTGGGCCTAGGAATCCTCGACCGGTGAATGGTGAGATATATGGTAAAACCTAGAGGTTTGTGCCCTTGATAAGGCCTAAGAATCCTCGATTGGTGAATGATGGGATATACGGTAACACCTAAAGGGTGAAGTCTCAATTAGGCCTAGGAATACTTGACCGGTGAATGGTAGGATATATGGTAAAGCCTAGGGACTAGGAGGAAAACAAATTCCTGATTGTGTAGGTGGATAAATTTGGTGGCATCCATGCATGTTTAGGGCCTAGTGATCCGATGGGGATTGGGGTAAATCATTAGGAAACTTGGATTGGTTTTGTTGTGACTCCCATATTCATGCTTGGAATATGGCACCGAGGTGATTGGCTGAAAGAAATATTTGGTTCAGCCAATATATGGTCAGGTGGTTCGTGGAAGTCCTAGACCTGGTTGTCTTATGCATTCATTAATAAGAGCTCTTTCTCCTTGGTATTTCATGTGTAAATATATTGGTTCATATGTGATTCTTATGGTTGTTATATCCTTGTTATTTTTGTTTGTTATATGTTGGTTATGAGTATGTTTTATGACAGACTTGATGCATGGCTCTCATCATGTTTTAATTTGAAAATGAATGTACAATGAATATATGACCTAATAGATGATAATGAAACTATTGTGATAGAGAAATAATGCTTCTTTACGAATCTCAGATAAGTATGAGACCCCTATGCTCAGATATGTTGTTATGACATGTAGATTGCATATTTGTGACAAGTTTGATGATAATTCCTATCATAGATAGTAGGGGTCAGATCAAGTACTTGTACCAATGATTGAATTAGTAGCCTTATTTCATTGTTATTTGTTATTTCTGAAAGTCTCATTCAGGGAAAATTTTAGGGGCTAATATTTTCCCATGGGCTAATTTTCTATACTTTTCCCAAAAAAAGATTCGTTAATTTCCATTTTTTTGTAAAAATTATTCGCCCAAATTTTATAGAATGAGATTATTTTACCCTAAAAATCACCAAAAAATTATATATAGACTATATAAAAATATTATAAATTTGAATATTTTTACAAAAATATCTCCAAACATTTTATAGATTTCATATTATGGACTAGTGGGATTCGCCAAGGTTTCTAAACTTTAAGATAAATTTCCATCCTTAAAATTTTCCCTGGTCTCATTAAGTTCTAGCCAGTGGCCTGAGTTATGGACCTAAAAAAGTGGCACAAAATTTGGGGTTGTTGGCACAAAAAAGGATGAAAAATGTCCATTGTAGTTGGCATGCCTTGTTGTGGTACTGATTGGAATGCCTTAGTCGCATGCATGGATTGTAATTGGAGCGACTGAGGGTCCAGATCAATTTAATATCAAGTTGTCTCAATGGTTAGTCACCTAGAAAGGTTGGTTGGCTCTTAAATGTTTTGTAGCATGTGTGGAAGGTAAAAATGGTTTTTTTTGTCAGTTCCACTTCCTTAACTGTACATGGGGACTTGAATCACATCATAGTAGCCTCCTGTCACATGTTTACCCCAGCAGACCGATTAACTTGGGTAAATGTGGGAGGAGGGTGTTACAAATATATTCAAAAGATAAACAAAAAAAATATTGAGGTTTCTATCTAAAGACTAACTAACCAACCAAATGGCTAATACATCTTAATGAACTAGAAACCAAAAAGGTAAATTAAAGAAACATACAAGAATGAATTGGAGGTCTCCACCTCTATTGGCTCTTTTCCAAAGAGCTTCCAAAATCAATTGATTAATTCAGCAAAAAAAAAGAAGAAGAAGAAGATGTGTTGATGATGGCATTGGTATTTTCTAAAGTCTATGGCACTATGTTCCAATGGGTATTGTTATGGGAGATGGCATTAAATGTAATGTATGAGATAAGTTGTTATGTATTTCTAAGGGCTTTTAATAAAGAGATGATCATTTCAAAGGTGCAATAGGGGCTTTGGCATGGCTGGAGACATTGCTTACAAGGTCATCTTAGACAGGCAAATTCAATCTAACTAGTTCAAAAATGTAGGAAAAATTGGTGTGGAGGTAGACAAATGTATGTGGTGGTTTGTAGTAGGATGTAGAGAAGGTATACAAGGTAGACTGGAAAGATCGCCAACAAACAAAAGAGTGCAACCTTGCCCCTTGAAAAAGCACCTTCAATGAGGTGTAGCAGGCACAAGGTGGTGATGGAAATCAAGATTATCTTTGATCATGATGGAAATTATAACAATGAGATAACAATGAAGTCCTTCCAGCCTTTTATAGGCCCCATTACATATAATACCATCGGCATAAAACCATGGGTGCACAATACCATGTGCCCCAAAACCATCACTATTTATCTGGTCAACTTTGACTCTATCCCGAGTAAAGTTTACCTAACATTACAAGAAAATACATGAAATAACCATGACTATAACCAGTCATATAACATGCTTATAGCCAGCAGTAAACCATGTAAATAGCAATGAGATAACAATCATTAAGGCCACATAATAACAAGTACAAAAGCAAGAAAACTTACCCTTTATTAAACATAGGCAAGAGCCAACTAAGTTCGGGACTTCCACATACCACCCGACCATAGACATGGCTGAACCATATATTTCTTTCATCCAGTCACTCTCGTGCCATATTCCAAGCATGAATGTGGGATCTCATGAATAAAACAAACCAAAAACAACCAAGGGAATCCATAGGTTAAACCACCTCCACCCTCACCAAACCGTGATCTCACTGAAACCGACACTGAGATCACAAAACCAAACCAAGTTTGGAATGCCTCCAGACTCCATCACTATCCTTGAGGAATTTTTCATCTCCTTGTCTCTAGGGCTTTACTGAAATCCACACCGAATCACTAGGCCCTAAACTGAGACTCCACCCTCAATCTTTACCGTGTATCCCACTAAAACCAATCAAGGGATTCCTAGGCCTTTGGGAATTTTCTTGAGACCACCTCCGCCCCAAATACTGAAACCATCCAATAATTCCAAAGCTCAAAACTGAGAAACAATCCCATCATACCATGGCCATCCGGAAAAAGGCAATGCAACGCTGAAAACCATTGTCATAACTCAGCAAGACCATGTCACAGACAACCAGAGAACCAAATACCAACATGCAAATCCATGCATGTCAAAACCAGCTAATAAATCACACATGCAATATGTCACCTGCAAGTATTCTTATTGAAGTTGCTTGATCCTACTCTTCATTTCTTTCTCTTTGCTTTCATTTCTTTTCCTTGTCCTTCCTTTGCTTTTTGTTCCCTTCCTTTATCCAAAGCTAGAATGCTCCAAGAAAACTCTAAGTTTCCAAGAGTGTGAGAGAAAGAATAATGAGAGCTCTCTAAGACTGAACTGACAAAAGGTTCAAATTGATCCTCATAAGCCTTTTTATCAATGAGGCCTCTATTTTATTCATTTTCCATTATTTTCCTTCAATTTCCTCCTCACATGCAACATGTGACCTTTCACCTTCATTTTCTCCTATTTTCCTTTATTTTCATAAACAAATGTGCCAAAATACCTTTTTTCCTTTTTAATGTCTTACTCACTACCTTTGCCAATTTCCCTTAGCCATAAAAACATCCAGTGATGCCCACTAGGATATATTTTTCCCACCAATCAGCTTGGGATAAGTATCCCTTAACTATGGTCTTATTTTCCTTTATTAACTTTTATTACGTGAACTTTTAACCAGGGAATGTTACATTTGACCAACAAAATCTAAAGTCCAGGCAAGCTAGATTGTTGGCCATGATTAGTGAGTTTGACTTTGAGATTAGGTACATTAAAGGTAAAGAGAACAGGGTTGCAGATGATCTTAGCAAGAGGATACAAGTGAATCACATAGCAACTATGAATTCTTATGGAACATACTTACAGGATCAGATCTTATAGGCCGGACAGCGGGATCACAGGTACATGGAGCTTATGCACAGGTTACAGTAGGGTAAAAGTGGTCAGGATGTGGATTATCATCTTACATTAGATGGTTTGGTCAGATTTAGGGACAAGATATGTGTCGAATGACAGTCAGCTCAAGAAGGCTATCTTGCGAGAGTTTCATGCAAAATTGTATTCAAGTCACCCACGATACAGGAAAACATTGATAGCAATGAAGAATTTTTATCATTGATTGAATCTAAAGAAGGACGTGGCAAAGTTTGTGGCTAGATGTTTGGACTGTCAGAAGGTGAAAGCAGAATGTAAGCATCCAGGTGGACTACTACAGCTAATTCTGATTCCCGAATGGAAGTGGGGGGGTCATTTCCATGGATTTCATCATAGGTTTGTTGAGAACATTTGGACAACATGATTCCATCACGGTTGTGGTAGACAGGTTGACAAAGGTAGCGCACTTCGTTCCAGTAAAACCTATGTATTCAGCCAGCAATGTGGCACATGTATTCTTTGAGAGATGTAGTGAGGATGCATGGTGTTCCAAGGAAGATTGTGTGAGACACGGATGCTAAGTTCACTTCTAATTTTTGGAAGGATTTGTTTGCAGGTCTGCGGACAGAGTTGGCCTTCACCATAGCTTATCATCTACAAACAAATGGACATACATAGAGGGTCAATAGGATATTGGAGGACATGTTAAGGATGTATGTCATGCATCAGGAGAGGATATGGGAGGAGTCCCTTCCATTGGTTGAGTTTGCTTATAACTATGGGTATCAGGAGTCACTGAGGATAAGTTTGTTTGAGGCACTATATGGGCGGAGTTGTGATACTCCCATCAGTTGGAATGATCCAGTGAATAGCGTATTGATAAGATAGGACATGTTGGAAGAAATGGAACACGAAATGAAGGTTATCAAGAAGAATCTAAAGGCAGCACATGGCAGACAAAAAAGTTATGCAAATCGGAACATGTTGTTTAAGGAGTTTCAGGTTGGGGAATAGGTGTACTTGCGCATCAATCCAAAGAATAGCTCCTTGAGGATTGGATCATGTGCCAAGATGGCATCTTGATTTCGTGGACCTTACAATATTCTTGAAAGGATTGGACCAGTAGCCTATTGACTTGCACTACCTTCGACATTGAAATTCCATGATGTTTTCCATGTGTCATTTCTTAAGAAGTATGTTAAATATGTTGATCATGTGATTGACTGGTATGTATTGCAGGTGGAGAATTCCAATTGGAACCTCAGTGTATATTGTAGAAAAAGATGCTCATGCTCCGAAATCGAGCAATCGAGTAGGTTAAAGTGCAATGGAAGCACTTTGGGCCCAATGAAGCTACATGGGAGATGGTGGATCAAATTCGGGCTATGTATCCTTCGTTATTCGTTGGTTGAGCGAATGTTTTTGGTATATGTTTTGGCGTGATTTTTTGGTATATGTACATATGTGTATGGATGTAAATACTGCCATGAGTTGTGCTATAAATCTCTAATAAGCGGTATGGGTTTCATGTTGTTATGGTTGTTATATTGTTATGTGTCATGTTGGTTTGCTTCTCAGTAGGTTTATCATTGTAAATATTTCATCGAGCTAAGTTATAAAGCTCCATGGACAATATGTTGTGCTTCTCAACAGTCTTGTTGGTTGTAGGTGTGATTAAACACCGAGGACGATGATCCCCCAAACGGGGGGTTCTATAACAACCCTGATCAAAATTCCATGTAATAAGTTTAAGAAAGGAAAAATAATAACCAAGGTTATGGGACATGTATTCCAATTTGATTGTTGGGAAAAACACCCTAGTGTGGTTGTTCATTTGGTTTATTATGGCTAAGGAAATTGGAAAAAGTAATGGCAGAGGCTTTGGGAAGGCATGAGGAATTAATTGGCATTTTATTTATGACAATAACACAAATTAGGAGAAAAGGAAGGTGAAAGGCCACAGGTTGCATGTGAGGAGGAAAATCAAGGAAAATAATGGGAAATTGAAGAAAATAGAGGCCTCATTAATAAAAAGGCTTTTGAGGATCATTTGGTACGTTTTATCAGTTTAGTTTTTGATATCTTACTCTCTTTACTCTTTCTCTCACACTCTTGGACACTCAGAGCATTCTTGGAGCACTCTAGCATTGGATCAATGAAACAAAAGGAAGGACAAAGAAGGCAAAGGGAAGCAAAGATCAGGAAATGAAGAGTAGGATCAAGTAGCTACAGCAGGATTACTTGCAGGTATCGATTTGCATGAGTGATTTCCTTGCTAGATCTGGAATTCATGGTACATGCATGTGAGTATTTGGTTCTTCTGTTGTCATTGGCATGGGTTTTGCCAAGTGTGACAGTGATTTTCAGCCTTTCCTTTCCATTTCTGGATAACCATGGTGTGATGGGTTCTCTTTTATTTGGTTAAGTTGGATTGTCATATGGTTTCAAAACTAAGTGAGGCGGTCTCTAAAGAAGAACATAACGCCTAGGAACCCTGGATCAGAGAAGGTCGAATTGATGTAAAGCCGAATTTTGTGTACCTCGGTGGGCCTAGGAATCCTCAACTGATGAATGGTGGGATATATGGTAAAACCTAGAGGCTTTTTCCCTTGATAAGGCCTAAGAATCCTCGACTATTGAATGATGGGATATATTGTAACGCCTGAAGGGTGGAGTCTTGATTAGGCCTAGGAATACTCGACCTATGAATGGTAGGATATATGGTAAAGCCTAGAGACTAGGAGGCAAACAAATTCCTGATTGTGTAGGTGGATAAATTTGGTGGCATCCATGCTTGTTTAGGGCCTAGTGATCCAGTGGGGATTGTGGTAAATCCTAAGGAAACTTGGATTGGTTTTGTTGTGACTCCCACTTTCATGCTTGGAATATGGCACCAAGGTGAATTGCTGAAAGAAAGATTTGGTTCAGCCAATATATGGTCAGGTGGTTCGTGGAAGTCTCGGACCTGGTTGGCTTATGCATTCATTAATAAGAGTTATTTCTCCTTGGTATTTCATGTGTAAATATATTGGTTCATATGTGATTCTTATCGTTGTTATATCCTTGTTATTTTTGGTTGTTATATGTTGGTTATGAGTATGTTATATGACATACTTGATGTATGGCTCTCATCATGTTTTAATTTGAAAATTAATGTACAATGAATATATGACCTAATAGATGATAATGAAACTATTTTGATATATAAACAATGCTTCTTTACGAATCTCAGATAAGTATGAGACCCCTATGCTCAAATATGTTTTTATGACACGTAGATTACATATTTGTGACAAGTTTGATGATAATTCCTATCATAGATAGTAGGGGTCAAATCAAGTACTTGTACCAATGATTGAATTAGTAGCCTTATTTCATTGTTATTTGTTATTTCTAAAAGTGTCATTAAGTTCTGGGTAGTGGCCTGAGTTCTAGCCTTGAAAAGTGGCACAAAATTTGGGATTGTTGGCTCAGAAAAGGCTGAAAATGTCCATTTCCGTTGGCATTCCTTGCTGTGAGAGTGATTGGAAGGCCTCAGTCGCATGCATGGCTTGTCATGGGAGCGGCTTAGGGTCCAGATCAATGAAATATCAATTGTCTCAGGGGTTCGTCACCTGGAAAGGTTGGTTGGCTCTTAAAGGTTTTATAGCATGTGTGGAAGGTAAAAATGGTATTGTTTTGTCGATTCCACTTCCTTAACTGTACATGGGGAGTTGAACCACATCATAGTAGCCTCTCATCACATGTTTACCCAAGCAGACCAGTTGACTTGGGTAAATGTGAGAGGAGGGTGTTACAAATATATTCAAAATATAAACAAAAAAGTTATTGAGGTTTTTATCTAAAGACTAATACTAACCAACCAAATGGCTAATACATCTTAATGAACCAAAAACCGAAAAGGTAAATTAAAGAAACATACAAGAATGAATTGGAGGTCTCCACCTCTATTGGCTCTTTTCCAAAGAGTTTCCAAAATCAATTGATTAATTTAGCAAAAAATAAGAAGAATAAGAAGAAGATGTGTTGACGATGGCATTGGTTTTTTTCTAGGTCTATGGCACTATGTTCCAATGGGCATTGTTATGGGAGATGACGTTAAATGTAATGTATGAGATAAGTTGATATGTATTTCTAAGGGTTTTTAATAAAGAGATGATCATTTCAAAGTTTCAAGAGGGGCTTTGGCATGGCTGGAGACATTGCTTACAATGTCATCTTAGATAGGCAAATTCAATCTAACTAGTTCAAAAAGGTTGGAAAAAATGATGTAGAGGTAGACAAATATATGTGGTGGTTTGTAGTAGGATGTAGAGAAGGTATACAAGGTAGACTAGAAATATCACTAACAAACAAAAGAGTGCAACCTTGCCCCTTGAAAAAAACTTTCAATGTGGTGTAGCAGGCATAAGGGGATGATGGAAATCAAGATTATCTTTGATCATGATGGAAATTATAAATTAAATTTTGAATAAATTCGGTTTACCAATTCAATAATAATTACTTCAATATGCGTGTTTATTTTGTAATAGCTTCCAAAATTTTAATTGTTGCACTGAGAGGCACTCTCCAACCCAATATGGAAGAGATGTGGTAATGTTCGGTTATGTTATGTTATCTAAAAATTATGACTCTATCAAATTACATAAAAATGAAAATGAAAATGAAATGAGGGATTTGATCCTTCTCAGCACTTGATTACTGTGGAATTAAGATGGATCTACATTGGTTTAATTATCAATAACTAGAGCGCCATATAAATTAAATGGTTGGTAAACACCTATAGGGATCAATCCATAAGAAGCATCAAAGCACGCACTTCATAATACATCTCACGTTGATTAAAAAAAAAAACTAACTAAATTATAACTTTATTTTAAATTATTTTTATTATGGTTGTTAATTAAAAAAAAAAAATCAATATATGAGTTGAACATATACACATTTAAAAAAACATGAAACATTTTTAACTATGGGGATTTACCCCCACTTTACCATGGAAATTCTTCATTTTTAAATAGGTTTTATTATAATACCATGTGCCAATGCCATGGCTTACCAATACCACATGCCCAAAAAACCACAACTCACTTCATATGACATTTTTTGAAGTTAATCAATTAATTCAAAGGGAAAAAAGGGCATAACTACTTTGGAGATAAATATCAACTTTTGATTTATGTACTACTATGATTATTCTACCATATTTTTTGGAGGTTAAATCCAAACCATCCATATAATAATTATTGATAATAACTTAAAATTCTATAAACCCTATTCCAAAGTAGACATACCTATTGGTATAATTATTAGGTGGATGGTAGGGATTTAACCTCCACAGAATATTCTAAGATATTTTTAGTAATATACACAAATCAAATTGATCTAGATTGGTCATTACATTGTTTCTCATCCATCCTGATGCTTTCAAAGTGGAAAAAGTGGACGAATCAATTCACTGGACCAATTTTACTAGTGAGACCTAGTTTGGAAAATCCATATCTAAAACCTTCCTGAAGCAGTTTGAGGCATCAAACGACATTTTTTGGGGGTAAAAAATTGTTGCTCTAACGTCGCACCCTTTTATCCTATTCTACACATAAAGACATTTCCATCGTTGCAATAATTGTCTCAATTAGAGTCCATATACAAAATTTATGTCACTCGGAAGTTGACCTTCCTGTTTCGACCACCATAATTCGAGAGGATGCCACGCCATCTTGCATTACTCCTAAAAAATGGGCTAGCCACTTGATAATAATGAAGAATACTTTAGAAGGGTCCATATTGTAACTATAGTTAAGATTGAAGGAATCAAACTCAACCATTAGTAGGCTATCAACTTGTGTTATAACCGAGCCACTAGGAGGAAAAGGGATTCCATTCTTTTCAAGGGCATTTTGTTCCATAGATGAGCAGAGTAGCCGAGAGAGATAGAGGAAGAGCACACGAGAAGGATATGTGAATTGTAGTAGTCCATGAGCCATATGCCTTACTTCTTTGTACTTGCGGCCATTTTCTATTCATATAAAAAGAGCGGAGCAACCTCACCTTCCAACTGGGTTTTCTCTCGGAAGGGTTTCCCCATATATATCTTGTGTCAATTGTGGTTTGTGATTTTTTATTTCGTTGTTCCCTATTTTCTGCATAATTATAATTTGCATGGGTATGTGATAAACAATAATTTATAGATCCGGAAATCTAAAGAGAAATAAACCCTCATAGTGTATATTTCATATTTTTAAGAATAATCGTATCATATTTGTTGTGATGAACTGTCCAGTGGAATATCCACAGTAATTTGCAGATCACAAAGGTTGAGATTTATCTCCAAAGCAGTTATGTCATTTTTTCCTTTTTAATTAAATAGATTAATTAAAAAAGTCATATGAACAAGTGGCATGTGAAATAAGTTCTGGTTTTTTGGGTGTGTGGTATTGATAAACCATGGTATTATAATAAATCTTATTTAAGATTTAGAATCTCCATGGTAAAATGAGGGTGAATCTACATGGTTAAGAATCTTGTTACATATATTTCTTAAATATATAAATGTTTAATTTATATATTAATTTTTTTAATTAATAATAACAATTTAAATAAGTTGTAATTTAGTTAGATAATTGGTGTTATCTTGGGGGTTGGGAGGAAGAATGAAATGCTTCCCACCTAAATTAAATTCTCATAATTGAAATGATGGGAAAAAAATATATGATATTTTTTTTAACAATATGATATGTATTATAAGTGTTTTAATGTTTATTATTGATTAATATCCATGCTAGTATTATTTATAGATAACAAACTTTCGTTGACAAATGGAAAACTTACTAACATATTGATAATTTGGAACAAAGCAAATCACTTTGAAAACATAGCATACTATTATGTTCTCACACTTTGTAAACATAGCATACTAACATGTTAAAAAAAACACAATTGTAAGGTTAACAATCTCACTCATAGGGCTTCTTAATTGAAGATAGAAATTTTGGAAGAAAAAAAATGGAGTTTTACCCCATCCCCATATCATAGTAATTCAATGTTTATTCATAAGAAGTGAACATTGCTCACAATGCAGCTCATAGTAAGCATATTTTTTATAGAATCAATTTTATTTCATGTTTTTCAAATTGGTATTAGGTCCTTTCTTTAGAATCTATATTAGCATATATATTATAAGATCCTCAACAAAGGATAGTAGTTTTCTTTTAGCATCAAGACTATATAATTGTGATCAAATATTGAATTTGGGTTATTGGACAAGTTATGTTTTGGATTACTCCGTTAACTAGTATGTATTGGGGGCTTTAACATATTGTTTCCTTAGTTTTCCACGATATGGGTTTTGTAAGATAAATTTCTAAGAATTATATGTGAATATCATTATTTATTTTTCTAGTATATAAACAAACTATGTGTGAGTGTCATTATTTGCTTTTATAGTATATAAAAAACCTATGTGTGCATTTTATAAAGTAAAGATTTAAAACTTACAATATGGCTATAACACTTCTTTTAATACATACTATAAGTGTTAAGAAGAAACATATTCTGAAGATTTAAAACTTACAGTATAATTGTAGCATTTCTTTTAATACATAGTATACATGTTTATATTAAAAGAAGAAGAAAAAAACTTAAGTTATAATAACAAGCCTAGATCCATCTTAATTCTAGATCTACTAAGTGTCGAGAGGAATCAAAACTCTTTTCACTCTAAAAGAGGTTTGCACCTCAAGAGATTTGCTCACTCTTAGGGCTTGGTGGATCCAAAGTTAAAATCTCTCTCTCGCTATATATATATATATACCATTGCAAAAACCATAGGTTGTCAAAACCTAGACCGGAAAAAATTAACTATTTTACCACAATTTTATTTTAGTTATTAATTTTTATTTTTTTAATTCTATTTTATTTTTATGTAATTTTATTGAGTCAAAATATTTACATAACATAACCTTACAACATCTCCTCCTTAAAGTCTTGAGTTTCAATATTGAATAAAAGTTTGTTTTGTAAGTAATTAGTGGAGTTATGCCTAAAATTGTGAGTTCTAGTTCTAGACGTCATTATTATTATATAATAAAACTAGCAATTGCACCACATGTTGCAAAGGAAATGTCATAAGGTGAGAGCATAAGAAAGAGTATCTAGAAGATAGAAGTAAAATTTTTATGCAATTTTATTTATTTACCAGTGTTTATGTGAGAAAAACTTTGAAATTTAAACATTGAATTAGCATGTTGCAAAGTAATACTCAAACACATCCAAAGGAAACCAAGAGTTCCCTCCTTGTAGCTAGACAACTTAACGAAAGAATTTGTTAGGATATTCCGACACATAGGATATAGTTAAGTTCTACTTGGTCTAGTATAGAGTTAGGTTAGAGTTAGGTAAAGTGTGTTTCTTTACCGTTGTACATTTTGTAACTTACAATCTGATGGTCACGATATGTAGTGATCCGACGGTTCACTCTCACCTCGGTATTACCGACACTTGATCCGTGGCTTGACACCCGATTGGTCCATGAGTTCTATTTAAAGAGCATGGAGGGTCATTGTTCGGGTAATCCGTGCATGAGAGAAGCTTATGTAAATTTTCATTCTTTGATTAATAAATTGCCTGTAGTACCCACGTTGGGACAGGCCGTGGATTGTTTCCCTCCTTGCACTTTGAGGGTTTTAACCACGTCAAAAATATTGGTGTATTGATCTGCGATCTGGTTGTGAGCAGTGTCATTTTGGTATTCTTTCTGAGGAACTTACCCTGTAAATTCCTACATGGTATCAGAGCTATTTGAGGGCCGCGTCCGTTGGTGATCCAAATTTGAAGCCGGTAGAACTGCATGCGGTTGTCGTTTCCTAGATCTGCTGTTTCTGACTGCTTTCGGGCCGAGAGGACTGCTCTGTTGCGTTCGGAGCATCTGTTCCAGTGAGGAACCCCTTTCGTTTCACGCGAAAAGGTTTCCGGTAGCCCTAGCTGCGTCATTTTTCAGATCGGGAGGTATAAAGTGTTTTTTTGCAGTTTACTGTTATTTTCTCTCTGCTTATTTCGGTCTCAGTTTATTTAGCCTTTTTTTTTAACCAGGTCTATACCTTTCATTTCTGCGTATGCTCTTTACCCTGCGACTTTGTGCGATCTGGGCAAATCAGAAACAGAAAGGAAGGATTTTTCTCATGCGTATGCTCTTTTCCCTGCACCTTAGTGTGATCTCGGAAAATCAGAAACATTGAGAAAAATATTTAGTTTTTCGGCTAAAGCTAACTTTGAGATTTTTTTTTTTAAATTTCTAGTTTTTTGGCTAAAGCTAACTTCGAGCCGCAAGGTTCGTTTTTCTTTGCATATTCGTGTTGGGTTTTGTGTTTTGTGTTTTGTAGGGAAAAAGAGCTTTCTCAAGGCAAGCACGCAAACCAAGGCCCCCCCCCCTCTCTCTCTCTCTCTCTCTCAAATTTTTTGTATAGATCAATTGGTTCAAAGCTATTTTAAGAGAGTAGAGGTCTTGGGTTCAAGTCTCCATTTTGTGGGGGCGGATTTTTTCATTCCCGCACATTTGCGCACTTTGCCGGCAACTTCAACAATTTTTTTTCAAAAAGTCATAACTTCTTCATCCGGAAGCCTTTTTCAGAGCCGTTTTTTTTAAAACCGCCTATTTTTTCGAGATCTATCCATTGGAACACTTACTTTCAGCATCTTCAGCTTCAGTTTTTTTTTTAAATGAAAAGTCCATGCCAAGTCATTCTTGACAGCACTAACTACTTCCAATGGGTAGCCTACATGGAAGATTTACTTAGAAGTAAAGGTCTCTTGAGAATAGCCACAGACCAAGAGAAGAAACCTAAAGATGAAGACAAGGTTGCAAAATGGGAAAATAGGCAAGATCAAGCACGTGGTTTGATAGGGATGTCTATTTCTCCTGATCTTAGATTCCACATTGCAGACCTTGAGACTCCTCATGAAGCATTAGAAAAACTCGCTAAAGTTTTTGGGATTAAAAATGAAATTAGAGCCCATCAACTTGAAAATGAGTTGCTTACTTTGGATCCTAATAATTTTTCTTGCATTGAAGATTTCTTGTCCAAATTCAAGACCCTTAGATATCTCTTGGAAGGTGTTAAAGTTAAGAAAGAAGATGGTAACCTTATTTATTCCATCCTTACTAAGTTGGGACCAGCCTACTCTGTATTTGTTTCCACTTTCCATTCTACAAGGGAAGCTTTCATTTGTCAAGGAAAAGACTACAAGGCCCCTTCCTTTGACTCCTTTTGTGATTCCTTAATAAGAGAACAAGAAAAACTCTTACACCTTGGTCTTCTTAATCTTGGAAACTCTTCCACGAAAGCGTTAGCCGCCCAGCAGCAACCAAATTCAAAGAATCCTAAGAAGTCATATCCTCAAAAGAATGGTCCTAAACCATCTCAGCCTCAAAATGAAAAATCATTTCAGCAAAATGATAAGACCAATAAAAACAAATGGAAGAAGACTGATAGACATTGTAACTTTTGTAATCGAGATGGCCACTTAGAATCTAAATGCTTTAAGAAGATGGAAGCCTTGGAAGCCGCAATGAAGAAACATAACATCCATGTGGAGCCTACTTCAACTTCAACTTCCGGAATGGCACTTTTTGCATGTCATTGTCAATCATCTCAGTCTGGTTATGCATTAAATGTATCTTCTTCTTCTTCTCATTCTCATGAGTGGCTCATTGATTCTGGAGCCTCTTGTCACATGGCCAAAAACCAAGCCATGTTTTCTTCTTTAAATGATTGTAACACCAAAAATATATATGTTGGTGATGATAGATCTCTTAATGTTGTAGGGACTGGAACTGTTCATCTAGACAATGGTCAGTTTAATGATGTATTATGTGTTCCAACCTTATCCTGCAACCTTCTATCTGTCTATCAGATAACTCATTCAGGTGAAGGTAAAATTGTTGAATTTTCACCTCATGATGTTGTAATCAAGGATCTAAAAGATCCTAAACAGATTCTAGCTACTGGTCTTGCTGATGATTCCAAAAGGTTGTATAAGTTTCACAACTTTGGGTCATCAAATCTTCCCTCAGTATTTGTTGCTCATAATGATGAAGTGAGCAAACTTTGGCATGAGCGATTTGGTCACTTAAACTATCGCTCCCTTCAGCATCTATGTAAAGAAAATATGGTGACAGGTCTTCCTATGGTATCTTGCAGAAATGGTGTTTGTTCCGGATGTGTACTCGGAAAACATCATCGGGACAGTTTTGACAAACGTGCCTCTTGGCACGCCTCAGCCCCTTTACAGCTTGTGCACAGTGATTTATGTGGTCCTCTTCCTGTTGCTTCATTCTCTGGCTGCAAGTACTTCTTAACTTTCATTGATGATTTCTCCAGACGCACTTGGGTATACTTCTTAAAACTCAAGAGCGAAGTATTTAACACCTTTTTGGCCTTCAAAGCCTTTGTTGAAAAACAATCTGGACATCAAATTCTTAAGCTAAGAACTGATAATGGTGGAGAATATGTTAAAAACACATTCATCAACTTTTGCACCGAAAATGGAATTCAAATGCAACATACTGTTCCATACACTCCACAACAAAATGGTGTAGCTGAAAGGAAAAATCGCACCTTAAAGGAAATGGCTAATTGTATGCTGCAATCTAAAGGACTCAGTCTTAGTTTTTGGGCCGAAGCAATTAATTGTGCAAATTATATAATCAATCGCACTCCTACTAAGGTTCTAGAGAATATCACTCCAGAAAAAGCTTGGAGTTCCATTAAACCAGATGTAAGTCACTTTCGTGTGTTTGGAAGTGAAGCATGGGCCCATATTCCAGATGAAAAGCATAAAGCTTTAGAACCTAAGAGTGAGAAATGTACTTTTGTTGGATATTCTGAAGATGTAAAAGGTTATAGACTTATTCCATTTAAGTCCAAAAATGTTATCATTAGAAGAGATGTAAAATTTGATGAAAATAAATCGGCCTGCGAGCCTAGTCCGACGGATGTGCCACGTCTTCCTATATCTTCTACTTTTGAAAACATTTCTTCTTCAGATGATGAAAGCGAGGATGATAATCCTCCCCCACCTTCTCAGGATCCTCAACTTCCACGATGGGTCCGTGCTACTCGGGATGCAGCAGGTGATCTTGCCGGTGATCCTACAGATCAGCGACATACACGTTCTCAGTTTGAAAGAGCCTCTTCTTTACTGGCTCAAGCTCCAGTAAATCATGATCCTGACACTTTTGCAGAAGCTTCAGGCCATCCACATTGGGAAGCAGCTATGAATGAAGAATATCATTCATTGATGACAAATGATACATGGGATCTTGTTCCTCTACCAAAGGGACGCAAACTTGTTAGATGTAAATGGGTTTACAGAACCAAGTATGGACCAGATGGGAAAGTTGATAAACATAAAGCTCGTCTCGTTGCTAAGGGCTTTTCACAGGTTGAAGGCATTGACTACACTGAAACCTTCTCCCCTGTTGCCAAAATGAACTCTATCCGCCTTGTTCTTTCCCTTGCTGCCTCTTTAAAATGGGAAGTCCATCAGATGGATGTTAAATCTGCCTTCTTGCATGGGGACTTGCAGGAAGAAATCTATATGGAACAACCCATTGGCTTCATACAAACAGACTCCAGCCTTGTTTGTCGACTTAAGAAATCCCTTTATGGCCTCAAGCAAGCTCCTCGGGCTTGGTATGCCAAAATGGATAGCTTTCTTTTAGAATCTGGCTTTTCTAGGTGTCATTCTGACAATACTGTCTACACCAAGAAAGTGGGCAACTCTCTTATCATCCTTGTTCTTTATGTTGATGATCTTATTCTTACTGGTAGTGATCCCAACCTTATAAACCATGTGAAGTCCAGCCTTAAAAAGAAATTTGAAATGACAGACTTAGGACACTTACACTATTTTCTCGGTCTTCAAGTCTTGCAATCCCAGGAGGGTATTTTACTTTCCCAGTCCAAGTATGCTTGTGATATTCTTCGTCATTTTCACATGGAAGACTGTAAGCCAGCCCCTTCTCCCTTTCAGTCTGGAGTCAAACTTTCAGTCTCTTGTACTTCTCCTGAAGTTGATGCTACCTTATACCGTCAACTTGTCGGAAAACTCTTGTATTTAACCCATACTCGTCCTGATCTTTCCTTTGCTGTTGGCCTTGTTGCTCGTTTTATGCAAAACCCCCGTGAAAGTCATTGGAAAGCAGCTAAAAGAATACTTCATTATGTTCGAGGTACAGTACAGTTTGGAATTCATTACAGTGCCAAAGCAGCTCCTCTTTTAGTTGGTTTCACTGATTCTGATTGGGCTGGTGACCCTGATGATCGGAAGTCTACTGCCGGTTATGTCTTCACTCTTGGTTCAGGACCTATTACATGGGCTTGTAAGAAACAGGCTGCCATTTCTCTTTCGTCAGCAGAAGCAGAGTATCGTGGTGCCGTGGAAGCTAGTAAGGAAGCCTTGTGGCTTCGTCAGATCCTATCAGAGTTTGGCTTTGAGCAGCAGCATCCAACCACACTTTGGTGTGATAATCAAAGTGCCATTCAGCTATGCAAAGATCCAGTCCAGCATCAGCGTAGCAAACACATTGAACTACACATGCACTTCATCAGAAAGCTCATTCATGACCATGTCCTTGAAGTGCAATATTGTCCAACAGATGATCAGGTTGCAGACATCTTCACAGAGGCGAAGTTCACTAAACTTCGATATATGCTTGGAGTTCAGGAAGTTGTCACTAAGGGGGGATAGGCTCTAGTGCCTCCTTCCTTCTCCTATTGTGTCATATTTGTAAATCCTTCAATCATATCCCAAGTTGTTCTTAAGTGGGGATGTTAGGATATTCCGACACATAGGATATAGTTAAGTTCAACTTGGTCTAGTATAGAGTTAGGTTAGAGTTAGGTAAAGTGTGTTTCTTTACCGTTGTACATTTTGTAACTTACAATCCGACGGTCACGATATGTAGTGATCCGACGGTTCACTCTCACCCATAGTTTTAAAAACCGTTCCGGTCCAACCGGTTACCGGCCTAACCGGCCGGTTGGGAGGCTCACCGGTCAGAACCGGTGAAAAAACCCGGTTAGAAGCACCCTTTGCCCGGAAAATTGACCTAACCGGTAAAAACCGGCCGGTTGGGAGGCTCACCGGTCAGAACCGGTGAAAAAACCCGGTTAGAAGCACCCTTTGCCCGGAAAATTGACCTAATCGGTAAAAACCGGCCGGTTTAGGGCGGAACCGGCCGGTTTATTGCTAACCGGCCGGTTCCGTCCTAAACCGGCCGGTTTATGGACAGGCCGCCGGTCAAGCAAAAAGCGCACGGTTTTTTTGGAACTGAGGGCGGTTTAGGGGTTTTGGGGGTGAGGGAAAGGGATTTTCCCTCCAAAAACACCCTCACACTTGCTATAAGACACCCCTCTCACTCTCATTTGTCTCACACAACTGATTTGGAGTGTTTGTGAGTGTTTGTGAGTTTGTTTGTGAGCTTGGAGAGTGTGGAGTTTTTGCTGAAGTAGTCATCTTGGAGTTGGAGTTGGAGCTATTTTGGAGATAGTGTGTAGCTGTCAGTGGAGTTGCCATCATCAAGAGGAGGCTAAGGGAGCTACTTTGCATTTCCAGGTAAGGATTTGCACTTGATAATTCCTCATTTGGGTCTGTTGTCCATGAATTATTTTTTTTGTGCTATAAACTTCTCACTTCAATGATCTATCATCTATGCTAAGCCTATGAACTCTCTAGCTCTATGCTATCAAATTTTGTAGCTTGCATGTGCATTTTTTTTCCTACATTTATCATTGGTTTTCCATGTTCCTTAGCTGCAATTTGTTTTTTAAATGGCAGATTTATTTGCAAATTGTTATTATTTCAAGCAAACATGGCTCCAAAAGGAAAGGACAGTGCATGGGCTCATTGTGATGTAGTTGAGGGAAAAATGATATGCAAATTATGCCATAAATCTATTGGAGGTGGGGGTATTCTTAGGTTGAAACAACACTTGGCTGGGGTAAGAGGCCAAGTAAAGCCATGTGATGCACCAAATGCACTGTTAGGTCCTATTAGGGCAGAATACATTACCAAGCTTGAAAACTTTTATGAGGATAAGGCTAGGGAGAAGGCCATCCAAGATGAAATTGCAAGGAAGAGGGAATTATTAGAAGCCATGAAAGAGAGTGGGTATGATGATTATGAGATTCAAGACTCCACTTCTATCCCTTCCACCAATGACCCCTTTCACTATGTTCATCCTTCTGTTGGAGTTGGCCAACCATCAAAAGGACCAAAGAGACCAAACATCCAAAGTTATTTCTCATCTTCTGCCACCATTGCTTCTTCTAAATCTAATCCCACTTCCTCCCAGCCAAGTTCTCAACCCACTTTGGATCAGCATTGGAAAAAACAATGCAAAGAAACTTCTCACCAATACATTGCTAGATGGTGGTATGATTCAGATATCCCATTTAATGCTGCTCGCTCACCTTATTACCAAGCTATGTGGGACTCTGTTATAGCTGCAGGAAAGGGCTTCAAAGGCCCTAGTATGCATGACTTGAGGGGAGCTCTTTTGCAAAAAGAGATATCTTCCATTGATGAGTATTTGACTGAGTTTAGAGAGTCATGGGTCAAAACAGGTTGTTCCATTATGTCAGATGGATGGACCGATGGAAAGAACCGCACTATCATTAATTTCCTTGTTTCTTGCCCTCAAGGAACCATGTTTTTGAAATCAGTTGATGCATCTGATAGGGTAAAGGATGCAAGCCTTCTATTTGAGCTTTTGGATAACATTATTCAGGAAGTTGGGGAGCAGCATGTTGTGCAGGTCATCACTGATAATGCCTCAAACTATGTTCTTGCTGGAAAGATGCTTGAGGCCAAATATAAGACCATATTTTGGACTCCATGTGCTGCACATTGCATAGACCTCATGCTTGAGGATATAGGCAAGGTGGAGTGGGTAAAAAACACTGTAGAGCATGCCAAGTGCATTACAAAATACATTTACAACCACTCATGGGTATTGAGCCTAATGAGGAAACACACTGGAGGCAAAGAGCTTGTTAGGCCTGCAATTACGAGATTTGCAACTCACTTCCTCACGTTGCAATGTCTCAATGGTCAACATAGAAACTTGCAGAAAATGTTTTCCTCTGATGAATGGTCTGAATCTCGGTGGGCTCGTAGACCAGATGGAAAAGACACCAAAAAGAAAGTGTTAGACACTTATTTTTGGAAAAGGTCTGTAGAGCTTGTGAAAATTACCGAGCCCCTTATTAAGGTGCTAAGGTTGGTGGATGGGGAAAGATTGGCCATGGGCTACATTTATGAAGCTATGGATCAGGCAAAGGAGCAGATACGGGCAGCTTACAATGACAGGTTAGCTAAATATGGCCGTATATGGGGGATCATTGATAACAGATGGAACAATCAACTCCATCGTCCTATACATGCAGCCGGGTATTTTTTGAACCCAAGGTATCACTATAAAAATCGGCTAGGAGATCAGCATGATGGGGAGGTCAAAGCTGGATTGATTGATTGCTTGGAGCGCATGGTCCCTAACCATGTAGACCAGTTGGATATACATAGACAGCTTACTATTTTCAATCAAGCAAGTGGTACTTTTGGCAAAAACTTGGCAAAGATGGCAAGAGATGTGGACCAACCAGGTAAGCAATTCCAATTTCCATTTTGTTTTTCATTTCAAGTTAAAATTGTTTACGTTCTTTACAATTCAAATTATAAACTAAGTTACTAATTATTGTCTTTTTCTTTGCAGCACATTGGTGGGAGTCATTTGGTGGCCAGTGTCCTCAATTGCAAAGGTTTGCAATTAGAGTCCTCAGTCAAACTTGCAGTGCTTCAGGTTGTGAGCGCAATTGGTCTGTTTTTGAGCGCATACACACGAAGAAGAGAAACCGTTTGGAACAAAAACGGTTAAATGATCTTGTTTTTGTGCAATACAACCTTCGACTGAGGAGGAACCAAATGATGAGCAAATCACCTGATCTAGATCCCATTGTGTTGGAGGATATTGATCCAACATCAGAATGGGTGGAGGAGACTGAAGATCCTGTGTTTGAGGCTGATTTTGATATCGACATGGCTTTAGCGGAGGATGAGGCAGATTATGTGGCGGCATCAGAACCAGGATCAGTAGCGGCATCAAGGAAAGGCAAGGAACCAATGGAAGGCACTAGTCGTGCGGGTCGACAAACTCGTGCTTCCACTAGGTCCACTTCTATTGTCATTGGTGGCATTGATACTGATGTTGCAGATGAGGCAGAGGCATCCTCATACTCTAAACCAGATGATGTCTATGTAGCTCCTGATGATGATCCTGTGTCTAGTAGTGGTGATGATCTTGATGATTGATCATGTGTACACTGTAGACTTGTAGTAGGCCAATGGCCTCATAGCTTGCAGCATTGTTTTTGGACTTTATAGGCCATTTAGAGCCTCATTTCTTATGTATTTTGCTATTTTGTCGATGATATGTATTGCACTCGGTGCCATTTTGATATATTCACCTTTGCATGGTATATAAATGAGCAAACTTTGCATATTTTGTCTCTATTGGCTTGGAATCATGGTTTTACATCTTAAAAATAGTTTTGTTTCATTAAAAATTAATTATTTAATGTATTTTTTAAAAACCGGTTCGTTTAGACCAAACCAGTTCCGGTCGGTAAACCGGTTAGCTAGGTGGACCGGTTCGGTCACCGGTTCCGGTTTTAAAAACACTGCTCTCACCTCGGTATTACCGACACTTGATCCGTGGCTTGACACCCGATTGGTCCATGAGTTCTATTTAAAGCGCATGGAGGGTCATTGTTCGGGTAATCCGTGCATGAGAGAAGCTTATGTAAATTTTCATTCTTTGATTAATAAATTGCCTGTAGTACCCACGTTGGGACAGGTCGTGGACTGTTTCCCTCCTTGCACTTTGAGGGTTTTAACCACGTCAAAAATACTAGTGTATTGATCTGCGATCTGGTTGTAAGCGGTGTCCTTTTGGTATTCTTTCTGAGGAACTTACCCTGTAAATTCCTACAGAATTATTGCATGGATCCCTCACTCATTACTCGTATTTAAAAGTGAATTATGGCACCTACACCTCTTGCTTTAGCATGATATTGAAGTCAACAAAAGTAAATCTGAAAGTTGGCACTTTTCTAGAAGGGTAATACTAAAAAACCGAAATGTTGCCTTGTTTCTCGTGGCATCATTGACAATCAGTAATAAGGCACAACCATCCCATTAAATAATGGAAGTAGTGGCCATCATTTATAAGAAAATTGCACCATATGTTACAAAAGAAACGATATAAGGTTGTAGCAAATGGAATAATAGCATAGATGAAAAAAGATATAATTAATTTATAAAATATCTCTAATCAACAAAATTAATGAAATTTAAAATATAAAATTTGAATATAAAAATTGATAATTGAATCTTTACCAATATGAAATTTGCAACTCATCGAAATTGTTTCTCGATACCAATACTTATGCTTCCAATTTGTACCGGTCAAGATTATGAACCACTTCAGTGTTGTAACAATATATAATCAACACAAATTCCAAGATATCATTAATACTTTCTCTATTCAATGAGACTCACCAGCGGTTGATTTGATTTAATCAATGATTGAACTCCTTTGACTTTTCAACATTCCTATTGACATTATTTACAATGGATCGTTGTCGTTCCTTGTTCATCCAACAGTGTAATAGTGATTTGGATTGATAATATACCTTCCTCCATCTCCTTTAACTGTAGTGTTACTTGTTGTACACAACTAGGGTTTTCATAACCTTAACCACTTCGATTCATCACCAGGAAGGAGCGCCAAAGTAAAAATTGACTTACACAACACAAAAAATACCATTAACATTATTTTCACAGTTCGACCATATTCCAGGAACTCAAAATGTATGGATGTTGAAGCACGTTCCTCCAAGGAAATTTTGCAACATTTATCATCTGAATCCCAACGATTTAAGTTATTTGAATAGGAACACGCAATTTCTAGGTAATACAATGGCTTTTATATCATTCAACATTAAATTTTGAATATATTTTACTCAATTACTCTGTCAAACGCAGATATGCTTACTCAGAGACCGAAAATAGAAATTCTATAGCTTTTTTTTCAGAGAGAAAAATCTTTATAGAATTATATTGAGGCAATATAAAAAGTACATAAGATATGACAAGGATCAGGCACCTTGCAAGCATATAAATCAAAATCTTGCAGTCATAGGATATCCCAGAGGGAATCAACACTGCATCATATCAAAATCAGAAATTCCATAACTTACAACATTACAAATATAAAAATATGAGGTTATGGATCAAAATCAACTGTATATTGCAAGTTTAACCCATTCACACTGAAATTATCCATAAGAAAATGGCTACATGGAACAGGAAAATTGAATAAAGATTATGCATATATAGAGTACATACTTTGTTTTCTCTATTCCACCAACAAAACTTGATTCGATACAACTTCCACATTAAAACTAAACAGAGTTTGTTTCAGATCCAAATAATTCGGATCTGCTACTTATTTTAGACTTCTCAACAAACAACTCATTACTCCTCAAAGATTTGAAAGAACACTTGGAAAAATAACCATTATTGCACACTCTTTTTAATGCTCTATTAATAGAACTCACGCATAATAAAAATTCCCCTAGCATTAACTTCTAGAAATAGAAATAGAAAAATAAAAATAAATATATTTCAGTGATGCCCTTGCATCAAACAAATCCAATATTTTAGGCTTCATAGAACTGATAATTCTAGTCCAAAAATTTCACTCTCAATATCTTCAATTTTGGAATCAAACATTCAACCCAAATATCTTTATTCCTGATACACATTTGTCCATACAATGAGCATATGGTGAATATGAACCCACTATAGTGAAAGAAGGAAGGGGATAGGATGAATATAAACATACTATGGAACAAAATTCAAATATTTAATATTTGTGAGGG
Organism: Pinus tabuliformis; assembly: GCA_031772625.1. Classification (NCBI taxonomy): domain Eukaryota; kingdom Viridiplantae; phylum Streptophyta; class Pinopsida; order Pinales; family Pinaceae; genus Pinus; species Pinus tabuliformis. The sequence continues at coordinate 572,586,834 of CM062813.1, read as the reverse complement.
TTGAATGGTAGCTTACAACATTATACACAGTAATCACAATCACAAAATTAAAACAATACAAACTAAAAACAACCCACAACAGAAGTGTCTCACCAAAATGCACTCTGAAAATCCAACAAAGAGAAGATATAACAACTTACTCTTAAGCTACATTTATTTCTTGCCAGGATTGAGACCTCTCTGGATGCTTCAGTAAATCTATTGTGGATGCTTTAATAATTTCTGAAACGGCTCCTGATACATTCGATCAGTATATACTATACAGAAAGGAAATCATACGGAAGCCATGAAAAATACAGAATTCAATCCCAAAATTAATCTTTTAGTTTCAAAATTCTAAGGCTCAAGGAAGGAAATACAATGGTGCATGCACCTTGATTAAATCACTTATCTTTGACGTTAGCTACAGATCTTCTTTAAATAAATCACAGTTGCACCATCAAAAGTATTTCTGGATATCAATACTTATGCTTCCAATTTTTACAGGTCGAGACTATGAACCACTGCAGTGTTGTAACAATATATAATCAACACGAATTCCAATCTATCGTTAATACTTTGTGTATCCAATGAGACTCAACATTCGTTGATTTTTTTTAGTCAATGATTGAGCTCCATTGACTCTTCAACATTCCTACTGACCTTATTATAATGGATCGCTATGGTTCCTTGTTCATCCAACGGTGTAATAGTAATCTGGATTGATAAGATACCTTCCTCCTCCTCCTTTAACTATAGTGTTACTTGTCGCGCACAACTAGGGTTTTCATAGCCTCAACCACTTCGATTCATCACCAGAAAATAGCGACAAAGTAAAACTTGACTCACAGGACACCGAAAATACCATTAAGACTTGTTTATTTTCACGATTTGACCATATTCCAAGAACTCAAAATGTATGGATGTTGAAGCACGTTCCTCCAAGAAGGAAAATCTACGACATTTATCATTTGAATCCCATCCATTTAAGTTACTTGAACAGGAACACACAATTTCCAGGTAATATAATGGCTTTTGAAATTTGTATCATTCAACATTAAATTGTGAATATATTCTACTAAATAACTCTGTCAAATGTGGATATGCTTACTCAGAGATCCAATACACATATTACATAACTTACAACATTACAAATATGGAAATATGAGTTTATGAATCAAAATCGACTGTATATTACAAGTTTAACGGATTCACACCGAAACTATCCATAAGAAAATGGCTACATGGAACAAGAAAATTGAATCAATATTCTGCATATACAAATTACATACTCTATTTTTTCTGTATTCCACCGACAAAACTTGATTCGATATAACTTCCACATTAAAAATAAACAAAATTGAATAAAAATTTTGAATATACAAAGTACATATTTTGTTTCCTCTATTCCACCAACAAAACTTGATTCGATATAACTTCCACATTAAAACTAAACAAAGTTTGTTTCAGATCCAAACAATTAGGATATGCTACTTATTTTAGACTTCTCAACAAACAACTCGTTACTCCTCAAAGAATCGATCTCAACAAACAACTCATTACTCCTGAAAGATTCGAGAGCACACTTAGCCAAATAACCATTATTACATACTCTTTTTAGTGATCTATTAATAGAACTCACCCATAATCAAAATTGTCCCTAGGATTAACTTCTAAAAAAAACACAAATATTTCGTTGATGCCCCTGCATCATACAAATCCCAGATTTTAAGCTTTAGAGAACTGATAAGTAAATTTTAAAGTCCAAGAATTTCATTATCAATATCTTCAATTTTGGAATCAAGCATTCAAACCAAATATCTTTATTGCTAATACCCTTGTGTCCATACAATGAGCATATGGTGAATATAAACCTATTTTGGAATAAAGGAAGAGGATATGATGAATATAAACATATTGCAGAACAAAATTCAAAGATTTAAGACTTGTGAGGGTTGAATAGTAGCTTACAATATTACACACAGTAATCGCAATCACAAATCAAAACAATACAAACTAAAAACAACCCACAACAGAAGTGTCTCACCAAACTACCCTCTGAAAATCCAAGTTACCCACTAAAAATCAAACAAAGAAAAGATATAACTAATTACTCTTAAGCTGCATTTACTTCTTGCACTCATGCTAACATTGAAATACGATATTCATGCAAAAAACAAATGGTCTTTGAACCTTTAAGTGCTTTTCCATCATAGAAGACAAGAGTGAGGTCCACTTGCTTCTTTCTTCCTTTGGCACTGATGGGTTTATCAGCACCTGTAGCTTTTCAATATCCAGTGATAGTAGCCCTATTGGGCCTAGATCCATTTGGGTACCTCTCTATCCTAGGGGTGAATAAGTACCATTCCTTCTCTCGGAACAAGGTGACTCGCAAAACAACAAAAATACCATTAACAATCTCACATTCATCATTCCTTGTCATCTCAAGTATGTTCCATGTTGTCCTACTTATATCACCCAACTTCTCAAAAATATTTTGACCTGTGCATCAAAATCAATAAAATTTTGCTTAATTATGTTTTCCCCTCAACGGAAATGTAAATCCTACAAAAAATAACTTCAGAATAACCTTTCACTTTGTGTGTCAATAGGCAAAAATCTATGGATTTGAGGTAAGAATCCTACTTAGTTGTTCCAAATTGGAAGTGTCTTCAGATGGATTTTGCTAGTGGCATTGACTTCTTTTATTCTTAGAATTGGTTCTCTTTAGAGCACCAGCGTACGCAGCAGACACTGAATAATGCCCTTGTCCATTGAAGCCTACATCATTTTCCCTTTTCTCTTCAATAGAGGCACCATCCTTATGAGCAAATGAGTCTACCCATGTGTCTTCTATAGCTTCAAGTGTCTTGTAAAATTGATGTAATCTATGCACACAATTAGAATGTTTCAAAATGATATATTTACAATGTCCAAGATCGTTCAATCAACATTTATTACCACAACAAAGAACAATATAAAGAGCTGGAAAATACGCTTTTGATCACCCTTGGAGGACACAATGAGAATGTTGAAGGCACTTTCCTTGAACACAACTTTTGAAGTGCTTCCATGGTGCTGGATAATATCTACAATAAACATATGACATGTATTGTATAAAAATCAATATATTCTTTTATTGGAAACAAGTTATAATTCTTCTAATCAAAATCAACATCACAATTACAATACTGGAACAAATTGTCAAGCTAAGTCTAAGAAACCTTAACTCCAAAAATATCTAGAGACTAATACGAAAAATTACTTGTTTGATGCAAGAGAACACTAATATACCTCATCTAAATCTGTTGACGCATTCTAAGGTGTGAGCTCTAAGGCCTCTCGTAAACTGAATACCCGTTTTTGGAGCTTAGAAATCACGAGAAGGCCTCCAACCCAACCGTAACCACCAACTCTTTCACTATCCAAGATTTGTAGTTGTGACATGTTCATGCTTAGCCTGGTCTGCAATGGCAAGTTCTGTGGGGCTATTACCTGCAAGAAGGAAAAAGTATTATACCAGATCAAGGAAAAGAAGCATATAGTTTCTTTCTGCAAACAATGCCTTGGATTGAAAATGTGAAATGAATGACACACTGGACAATATACAAGCTTGAAGAAACATATAACTCCATTCAGGGCTCCCTAAAATAGCATAATATACAAGCAACAAATAATTGTCTCCCATGGTGCACAACTTTCCATGGTGGATATGTTTCACTTCCTTTTAATAGATTGCAAAAAAAACAGGCATCAAACCTACACCCAACAAAGGTGCAAAGATCCCATATAGTTTTTTCTTTTCTGTAAACAATGCCTTGGATTGAAAATGTGAAAGGAATTACACATTGGACAGTATACAAGCTTGAAGCAACAAATAAATCCTTCCAAGGCTTCCTAGAATAGCAGAATATACAAGCAACAAATAAATGTCTCCCATGGTGCACAACTTCCCATGGTGGATATGTGTCACTTCCTTTTAATAGATGGCAAAAAAAGAGACATCAAACCTACACCAAGCAAAGGTGCAAATATCCTTAAAACAAAGGGAAAACAATGGAGCACAACGAATGGGAAAATTTTCTCTAAGAATGTTCTTAAGAGTCAAGACATTCAAGTAAGCAGAGAGTTGATGTATATCAGTTATAGAAACCCTAGAACTGAATTGAATTGGGATTTGTATCAAAACCTCATTTCAGAACACTAAATTTTCAAATTGTATATAGATTTAGTATAATGAGCTACCTGGTGAGAATGGATGCCCAAGCGTTATTTCAGCCTCTTTTCATTCTCGGTTATGCTCACCTGTAATGCCATCCTCTTACAGAGTAATTCTTCCATTTCCTGCTAATCAAACTAAATTTAAATTTCATACCCAATAACAAAGACCATACAGAGTTTTCCTCAGATAAAAAATAGTCGAAGTCACAAACACACCTGATCGTAAACTCGATCCAATGTAGCAGATATGGTGTTACGAAGCACCCCCATCTTTTTCTCCTAATCCTCTCTAATCTCTTGTTAAACAAAAACAATTATTGGAGCACTGAAAGAGCCAGAGGAGATATATCTGTGAAAATAATATATACATGATTACCTGTGAAATGGCTAAAAGCTTTGCATGATGGTCATCAACAGTGAGTGAGTTTACATCAGAAAGCTTTGGAGGGGATTCACTAATCCCTACCTCAAACTAAACACCACTAAGTTCTTTTCGTTATATGTTTAAAAGTTTTCCAAAATAGTGAAAGGAATTTATGACACTGAGAATTATGTTACCTTGTATTGGAAGAAATTGTTGTTAGCCAATTGGAGGATATTTTTTGTGCTAAGGTCTTGTCTATTATTTTCTTTAAAAGCTTTCATAGAAAAGATTGGCATTGATGTTCGGCTATATCTCAAACTCCAAGGGAACATGGACGCCCTTAAAACCAAGAGATGTTTTTTTTTATCCGCTACTTCTCTCCATCACTAGGGAACTTATCAATCACAAAAGAAGATGGCCAAAACACCCTGGATTTCAACAACTCGTGAGTAGTCCCAAAACTGTCAGAGGCTATCTTTCCATGCATAGGTCACGCTATTATTTTCCAAGTTTTTTCCTGCGTGTTTCAGATGCTTTTTCATTTTTTGGATCAAATTCATCTAAATTTAAGTGTCAACAATGCAAGGATTTAAATTCTTCCGTCACCTTTGAATTTGTTGCTACTTTGTACAGTCATTGACATTTTCTGATATTCTTGATCTGTATAAAAACTTCATTTCATAAACATTATCTTTTTGAATTGTATATAGATTTAGGATAATGAGCTACCTGGTGAGCATGGATGCAAAAGCGCTCTTTCAACCTTTTTTCACTCTTGGTTATGGTCACCTCCAATGCCATCCTCTTATGGGCGGATTATTCCATTAACTTCTCATCCAACTAAATTTAAATTTCATACCCAATAACAAACACCATATAGGGTTTTCCTCTGATAAAAAACAGTCGAAGTCACAAACCCACATGATCATAAGCTCGATCCAATGCAACAATGGAGCAGATGTGGTGCTCCGAATCTCCTCAAGTTTTTTCTTCGGATCCTCTCCAAGCTATAGTCAAATAAAAACAATTATTGGAGCATTGAAAGAGCTAGAGGAGAAATATCTATGAAAATAATATATATACATGCTTACCTGCGAAATGACTAAAAGCTCCATGACGGTGATCAACAATGAGTGAGTTTACATCAGAAAGCTTTGGAGGGGATTCACTACTCCCCGCCTCAAACTTAAAACCACCAAGTTCTTTTCACTATGCATTTAAAAGTTTTCCAAAAGAGTGAAAGGAATTTATGACAGTAAGAATTGTGCAGTTATCGACTTCATCCCTGCATAGATAGCTATTCGCACACGAGGGAGGAAGGTTGTATACAGTTTTTCCCCGAAAAATTGGCTATTCCCGCGTGAGAGAGGAACGTTGTATACACTTTTTGCCTTAACTATGAGTGCCCTCAATACATAGTTTTTGCCCGTCCTAAATATTACTATTTTGACTGACCCTAACTATTAGTTTTATTATTATTATTAAACTATTATTTCTAACTATTAATTTCACCGTGTAAAAATATTCAATCATCTAACATTTGATTTGGCATTGCAAACTGGTGCATAGTGGTAGCCGCGGGAGTTGTTTTCAAAGGGAACATTTATAGCGTAATTAACAATATTTTTAATTCTAATTCTAACTCTAAAACATAAGTCTAAATTTATGTTTTTTTTTAGTAAAACTAGTTTTAGTTCTAAGTCAAAAAAATACAATTTAGAATTATGTCTTCCCTAACATTAGTTTTAGTTAGAAAACATAAATTTAGACTTATGTTTTAGAGTTAGAACTACAACTAAAAATTATTGTTAATTTTACGTCATGATAATAATAATAATATTAACAAATATTTTTATTTTTACTTTTTTACTTTTTTATTTTTCCATTATGAGTTGGTCGAGGAAATAGGAAAATAATGTCTACTTAGTTAGTTTGTAAAAAGACCAACATAGATCCATCTTAAGAGGGATCAAATCTCTCAAGATGCAAACTTATTTTTGAGTGCAAAAGTTGAGGGAAGATTTGCACTTAGAGAGATTTGATTCCTCTCAACGAACTTCTATTTTAGTGCAAAATTTGAGGAAAGGTTTGCACCCCAAAAGATTTGATTCATCTTAACAAACTTCTTGTCGAGTGAAAAACTTGGGGAAAGGTTCACACCTTGAGATATTTGATTCATCTCATCACTTGGTAGATATGTACTTAAGATGGATCTATACCCGTTCTTAATAATACTATCTATCTATATGGAATATACATGGAATATCCTAGTAGTAGTCAAGATAGAGGGTCTATATATATCTCAAAAGTAAAAAGCTATAAAATTAAATTAAAATAAAATATGTATAAAATAATTTGATTGTGAAATTAGTTATGGTTTTTGGGCATGTGGCCTTGATAAACCATAATATTGTAACAAAATCTACTTACAAGTTAATAATATCCATGGTAAAGTGGGGGTGAATACCCATGGTTAAGAATCTTGTGATATTGTAAGTATTAAATTTTTATATGCTTATTAATTAAATTTAAATATGTTATTGAATCATTATTTTAATGTATATGGTAAAATGAATCTTAATTTATAACTACTACTTATATGTTATATATATTTCACATTTCAATATCTATAAAAATATTATTATTTTCAATTATATGTTTATTAATTAAATTTATCAAGTTTTTATATGTCTATCAATTCTATGTTTGAAATATCATGGTTATGAATATGAATCATTATTATTAATGTAATATGTACATTATGATTGTTAGTAATTTTATTAATAAAAACAAAGTTACAATGTAACAAAATGAATCATATTATTTTTATTATTTTTTATTTTTTTAATTGAGTTGACATTTAAATATTTACGCTCATTCACGGACATTACAACATCTCCCCCATATTGGGATCTATATTACTTCTTACCTTTTGTTATTTTTTAATTGAGCTCGCATTTAAATGTTTACACTATAACATATCCCTCGTACTAGGTTGCAGGGCGCCTCTCGATGTAATCACATTTATCGAAAAATAAAATTGTTCATAACATAAAACTAAATAATTCTGTACCAATAAATAGTGTCCTTTGGTGTTTTCAAAATCATTGCAGTGAAACAAATAATGGCATTGAAAGATACTTTCTACAATTCGATTTGAGGGAGATGTATAATTCATGATGTACTAAACATAGAGTTGTTATGTGATGGTGATGCTAACACATGCACATACATATAGCCATAGGAAAGCCCCAAGGATTAACTCAATTGGTCGAGCCCCTGTCATTAAATCACCTTTTTTTTATCGAGAGGTCAGGGGTTCAATTCTCTTGACACTCTCATGTTTAGGCTCTATGATGCACACACACACACACACACACACACACACACACATATATAGGTTATCCCCAAGGGTTAGCTCAACTGGTCGAGTCTGCGTCATTAAATCACCGAGAGGTCACTGGTTCAATTATGTTGACACTCTCAGAGTTAAGCTCTGTGGTTGAGCCGGTAGGAAGTGATCCCTTTGGATGGATTTACCTAGTATAAATATTTCTTGGATGTAGCGGTCACTAATCTCCAGGGTCCGTGAACCAAATTATATATATGCATAGGCTATAGATAAAATATTTTACAGAGGGAGGTGGGGGGAGGGAAGGATTTCTACATTGTAGTACGAGAAAATGTGTATTTCCTTCGATGATTAACATTGAGTTGACACTCATGTTTTTTCTATGGAAATCATCTCTAAAATGTTGCATTTCTTGCTTTTGTTTTGCTTTGAACCTTGCCTTCACTAGGGTTCATGTATGTTGCTCTCAGTATTCCACCAATCCTCTTAAATATTGACCAACCCATAGCTTACTATCTCTGCTAACCTACCACCATAATGAAAAAATTGGGAGGAGGGGCCCTTAGCTCCTCCAACTAGCATCCTTTTCCCCCACAATATAATGTTTACGCAGTAGAAACATGAAAATTTGTTAAGCCTCAAGCTTATGGTCCAGATCTGATAAGAGAACTTATCCCGAAGAAGAAAATGACCTTGCCCCTAAAAACCATCGGTACCTTCATAGCCAAAGCATAGATACAAAGGATCCACATTCATCCTACTAGGATAAATGCCAAAATCCGATTTATGCAAGACCATGCAATAATTTGCAAGTTCATTGGGATCTAGCTTACAGAAAAGGCACTCCTCCATTCGATTGCAGTAAGATGGAAACCCAAAGCTCATTATGAGGTTAAACTTCACTCAAATGGATTTTTTACTTTTATCTTTTCCAAACTAGAAGATATAAATGCTACCATTGAAGGAGGTCAATATTTTTTTAACTTGACTAGGCTTTACATGCAACCCTAGGTAGAATGCTTTAACCTAAACAGGGAGGATTTCTCTTGGGTGTCAGTTTGGATCCTCTATGCTCCCTCCCCCATAAATATTGGGATCCATAAACCCTGGAAGACATCAGAAACAAATTAGGCGAGTTCTTTCAACTCTTTTAAAAAACCAAAATAGGTTTGCACACCTCATATGCCCAAATTTGTGTCTACATGAACATCTCAAGCTTCCTCTCACAAGCCAGAGGTTTGGAATCAAATGACAAAGACTGGATCCAGATGCTAGACTATGAGCACGTCCCCTCTTGTTGTCGCAGATGCCATGCACATGGGCACCTCTTTTGTGACTTCCCACTTAATCAGAAAAAAGAACAAAAGGAAGCCAAAGAGAAAGACGGTGATGGCTCACCAAAATCCCCTCCAAGAGGTTTTGCAACAAGAAACATAATGGTTCTATAGCTCCCAAAAGAGAAGCCACAAATAACAACTTTGATGTGCTTACATATATGCCAAAAACCTCCAAAACCCTGGAGAAAGAACATCCTTAATAAATCCCTCAAGAAGAAGCAGGCATGAATCACATGCAAAACCCCTGCACATTGGATATAGAACAAGCTCCAGGAAAATCCCTTATTGACCCCACATCAAGAAAAGGAGAGGATACAACCACGATTAAGGAATAATACTTCATGGAGCTACAAAGTATGGACCTCGTAGAAATGGAGGATGCATGCCACATAAACGACCTTGAGGCAATTCCCCAAAATCAAATCAACCTCCTGGAAGTGGAGCTTCAGAAGGCCAAATCAGCTCAGCGGTTGGGTGTTCAAGGTAGAATCACCAAAAAGGGAACTAAGAACTCTAATATGCAGGGAATAAAATCATCCCTCCAAAGGCTTAATGTGTTAGGAAGAAGACTTGTGGATTCTGGCCAATAAAAGAAAATTACAGAAATTTACCTCTCCCAAAAATAGGTCATCTCCTGGAATTTCAAGGGTCTGAATAGCCCCTCCAAACAAATATTTCTCATAATGAAGATCTAATAAGATCTTCCAACCATATTTCTCATACAAGAAACCAAAAGTCGTAGTTTATACATTGAAAGAATAATCTCCTATATCTAGAAAAACACCATCTCCCTAGCAATCGATGCATAAGGTGCATTAGGAGGCCTAGGCATCACTTGGAATCCAATCCTCATGAGCCTAGAAAAACTTGAAAAGGAACGAGCAGTTCTAACTATCTGCTACCATTCTCTAGGAACAAACAAACATGGCTTCCTCTCTAATGTCTACAGTCCTCACTCCTTGAAAGGAAAGTGCAAATGCTCCAACACCTCAGCACTCTTAAGACAAAATTGGATAATCACAAGGGACTTCAACATGATTACATCTTTAACAGAAGAAAAAAAAGGAGGATGCGGAGAATTAGATTTGGAATCATATAACTTCCATAATTTAATTGAAGAGAACAATCTAGTTGATCTGAAAACCACCAATGGTTGCTTTATTTGGAACAAAAAAAGAGGAGGAAAAGATCAAATCTCCTCAATATTAGATCGATTTTTGGTCTCTAAGCACCTTATCACCAATAGTGAATAACTAATTTCTCAAATACTTCCATCAGCATGGTTTGATCACTGGTCAATCTGTTTGGCTTGGTGACACTCAGATAAACCCCTAAATCAACCTTTCATATTCGAATAATTCTAGCTAACAAACACTAGCCTCATCAAAAAAAATCTAATCATGGTGGAAAGACATAGATCTCATAGAGGGCTCCAAGATGTACGTCTTCCAACAAAATCTAAAATGCATTAAGCTTCTCCTCAAAAAATGGAACAAGGAGGAATTTGGGAACGTATTCCATGAGAAGAATTCTCTAGAAAAATAAATGGAATCTCCCAACAGACTATAATTGATAATAGTAGATATATATAGTCAAAAATAAAACAAAGGGACCTCACTCAATGTCTAGAAGATAGATACAAGTCGGAGGAAACATATTGGCATTGAAAATCTAAGATAAATTGGCTTAAGGATGGCGAATATAACACTCTTTTTTCCACCATTCTACTATTCAACATTCTTCCAACAATATAATCTCTTCTCTAGGAACCACTAATGGAACACATGTAGAGATGCGAGAGGAGATTAAAGGGACCATGACTCATTTTTAATCAAGCCTCCTAATAGATCCAAGACCTTGCCATAGAGAGGCCACATGAAAAATAACCATATCCCTTGGTTAGTTATAGAGGCTCACAATCCAACGCTCATGAGTCCAATCAATGCCCCTAAATTCCATGAAGCCATTCACCAAATGGCAGAAGGAAAAGATCTGGGACTGGACAACTTCATGATCACTTTCTTCAAACAATGTTGGCTCTTCCTATACAAAGAGATTCTAGAGATAATTGAGGACTCTAAATCTATATAATGCATCCTCCCAACCCTAAATGCCACGTTCATTATGCTTTTTCCAAAGAAGAAATCAACCTCCCCGGGTAAATTCTAACCCATATCTCTATACAATGTTTAGCTCATCACTAAAGTCATTGCTAATTGTCTTAAACCCATATTACCCTTCTTATTTCCCCTGAGCAACCTAGCTATGTCGAAGGAAGACAAATACTAGACAAAACCATCCTATCCCATGAACCCATCCACTCTCTCAAATCCCTAAAGAAGCTAGGTATGTTTTTAAGACTTGACTTCTCCAAGGCATATGAAAAACTCAACTGTGCCTACCTAGAAAGCACCCTTCATACCTTTTTCTTTTTCAAAGAATCAACTAATTGGATCATGTCCTTACTCTCCTGGACCTTTATCTTTGTATTGGTCAATGGCTCACCGTCAAACATCATCAAGCCTTCTCAAGGAATCATACAAGGCAACCCACTTTTTCCTTTCCTCTTCATCCTCATGGAAGAAGGGCTAGGTTGCAACATTAAAGAAACAATCCAAAAGGGAACCCTTAAGGGCCTCTCCCTCCACAACAACCCACCTCTTTCACATCAAAAATTCATGGATGATACCCTTCTCCTTTGTCACTCCTTTGTAAAGAAGCCAAAGCCATCAAAGAAATTTCATATCTCTTCTCAGAAGCCTCTGGAACCACCGTCAATCTAGAAAAATCCATGATTTTGTTCTTCAATACCCCCCAGGTCACCCAAAGAAACATCAAAAAAATATTGGCCTTCTTTATCACTAGTCTTCCCTCTAAATACCTAGGAGCCCCCTTCACTAAATTTGTTATCAAGCATTCGTCTTGGAGATACCTTTTAGATAAACTCAACATTTGACTAAATAGTTGGGCGTTCCACCCCCTCAACATTGTTGGTCGCCTTTTTCTCCTCAAATATGTGCTCCAATGCTTACACATATACATTCTTTGTATTCTTACAATTCCCAAATGGGCCCTAAAGGCCATCATAAATCTTCAACAAACCTTCCTATGGGGAGGCAACAACCTCAAGCAAAATTGGCCTCATAAAGAAGGAAGGTGAACTTGGGATACGAGACCCGGAAATTACCAATAAAGTGTTAGGAGAAAAAATATGGTGGACTAAGATGGATTAAGTACTCCTCATAACCATGGGAACACCTATGGCATGTCAAATATGCCAAATACTAAGCCAGCCAAGATATTGTTTAATTATCCAACACTCAGCAAGGGTATCTCATCTGGAATTTAGCAAGCTCCAATCGGGACATAGTTCAATCACACTACTTCTAGCAAGTCAAGGAAAGCATATTTGCCAAATTTTAGGAATACGCTTGGAAGCATCTACCCAGTCTCACTAGAAATCATCAACTTACCATTAGTAAATCCAATGCTCAGAGAAAAAGGAGGATCATAGTATGTAACTACTGGAATGAGAACCAAAACAATCTCACCATATCATGGTTGCAGCCTGTTAGGCCCCTATACTACTAGTGTAACCCCTTATTGTTATTAGTACAACCCACTTATTATATTGTTGTACCCATGTTTACTCTTGTGCCCCATAGAAGCCCACTATTGTTATTATTGTGCCCTTACATTATTATTGTTATGTCGGCTCTGATTATGTTATGACCCCTAAGACTCCTATATATAGAAAGGAGGTATTTTCATTTGTATCATCCAAGAATTGTTCATTTATGTAATGTAAAGGAGGTTTCCCCCTCGAAGAGGCTGAATTCTAAGGCGTTGATCTATCTTTTCTTGAGCTGGTTTCATAACATTTGGTATCAGAACTTTGAATTCTAGGGTTTCGCTGCTCCAAACAGGTCATCATGGCATTTTCGCTATAAATTTTTTCCTGTGACGTTTCAGAAGTCGCAAAAAAAAACCCATTTGAGAAGAAATTGCGCTGAACCTTGGGTCTGAATTTCAGAGCTTTTGTGCAATATTTGCGGAGATATGATCTGAGGAAGTTGGTCTTTTTGCAGACTCCTGAATTACATTCAAAACAGGTGACCTGGGGAAAATCGTCATAACTTTCTTTCTGAGCATCGGATTGAAATTTCGTAAGAAGGTACAGAAAGAGGACGGACTGCAATTTTTTTTTATATTTTTCAGAGTCAAAGGTCGAAAAATTGACATGTGGAACTTCATACAAGTTCGCTCTTCTGAAAAGGTCTATAATCAGGTCATCTTGGGAGATTGTGCATAACTCTTTCTTGGAGAATCCAATTTGGATCAGACTTGTGGCATTGGAAAGAGGACACAGAGGGATACTACAGGTAGCAATTTCAGAACTTAAATATCCGAAAGTACAGAGTTACAGTCGTTTCAAGATCGAGGTCCTAAAATCAAGAAAAAGAAAGATGAGGAAGTTTGATGGCAAGGATCCGGTAAATTGGATACTTCAGATGGAGCAATATTTTGATCTACATGGTGTACTACTTTTACAAAAGGTATGTATTGCATCTTCATATTTAGAACCGGGTCAATTTTTATGGTATAAAGGGCTTTGTTCTCGTAAACAACTTGTTACGTGGTCAATTCTCACGGAGGAAATGATAGCACATTATGAGGATACAAAGAGAAACACCTTCTTTAGAGCAACACCACAACAATTGGAAAGAGTAAAAAGGCTTTGTGACATATTTGAAAGTAAAAATATGGCAACAAGGAAGTCTACCCCTCACAACTATAAAGATGGACGTGTTGTTTCTCCTAGCTTTCCACAACCTACAAGGGTTACACCACAACAATTGGAAGAAAAAAGAGAAAAAGGGCTTTGTTACAATTGTGATAGCAAATGCACTAAAGGTCATAAGTGTGTTGAGAAGAAATTATTTTACATAGAGTATGAAGAGGAGGAAGAAAAGGATCAAGAAACATAAAAAGGAGAGGATATATGCCAGGACCTGACCCCAGAGAAAGAAGAAATGAATCAGAACATATCTTGTAAACTATTGGCAAGAATGACCACTCCTCAAACTCTCAAGATAGAAGGACATATCAAGAAGGAAAAGGTGCCGGAAGTGAAAGATCACATCAAGAAAGAAGAAATGAATCCAACCATATCTTGTAATTCACTGGTCGGAATTATCACTCCTCAAACTATCAAGATAGAAGGACATATCAAGAAAAAAAATGTTCAAGAAGTGAAAGATCACATCGAGCGTCAAGAAATGAATCCGACCATATCTTGTAAAGGATTGGAAGAAATTACCACGCCTCAAACTCTAAAGATAGAAGGACATATCAAGAAGAAAAAGGTTCAAGCAGTGAAAGATCACATCAAGCATCAACAACAAGTTCTCCAACTTTTAAAGGATAACGCCACTTCGGTGCAAAATCAAATGAAACAACAGGTAGATCAACATCATAGTGAAAAATGTTTTCATGTAGGCGATTGGGTATTTTTACTGCTACATCTAAAGCAAGCTATTTATGAGAATGAAATGTTGGCCATACTACATGCACTTAAAAAATGGCGACCTTACCGAATGGGAAGACTCTTCAAGGATGAGGATGTGGAAGCATTGTTTTGTGCTATTTCTATTATCCAACCAGATTGGATAAACGAAGCAAGGGATGAATGGAAGAAGGAAAAAGAAGTATGGCCACTTATTCAAAAGTTGCAAAAGATCCCAATTCAAACAATATTGCCAAAAATTGAAGAGGAAGGAAAAATCATATTGGAACCTGGAGTAGTCACAAAAACAAGAACCCGACAGCTACGAAATCGATCAATTTCAGAGTATCTCATCAAGTGGAAGAACCTACCTACTGAAGATTCCACATGGGAGGACAAGAATTTTATACAGAAGCATCAAGAACTACTCAAGCGTTGAGGACAACACTTTTTGAAGGAGAGGGGCATGTTAGGCCCCTATACTACTAGTGTAACCCCTTATTTTTATTAGTACAACCCACTTATTATATTGATGTATCCATGTAGTGCCCATATTGTTACTCTTGTGCCCCATAGAAGCCCACTATTTTTATTATTGTGCCCTTACATTATTATTTTTATGTCGGCTCTGATTATGTTATGACCCCTTAGACTCCTATATATAGAAAGGAGGTATTTTCATTTGTATCATCCAAGAATTGTTCATTTATGTAATGTAAAGGAGGTTGCCCCCTCGAAGAGGTTTAATTCTAAGGCGTTGATCTATCTTTTCTATCTTTTCTTGAGTTGGTTTCATAACACAGCCCAATGCTTGGCAAGGTGAAGGAAGAGTTGAAGACATTCAAAATATCTAGAAAGATATCAGTTGTTAAAGGATAAAATAAAAAATAGGCCTTGACATTTTGGGATGGGGCTACCGCTCTGTCGGTGATTTCTCCTCCAATGAAGCATATCTCCTAACTCAGTGGGCCCCTCATTCAGAATTGGATCCCTTTTGGCAGATGCTTTGGACAGCAGGCCTATGGCCAAAAGAACTACCTTTCCCTGGCTATTTGTTGGGTTGTGTTATATTCTTTCCACAACTAACCCACGTAGTTAATCGGGGGGTTAGAAGGGGGGCGAAGCCCCCCCTTCATTGCACCGATTGCGTAGCGAGGGGAGTCACAGGCGGTTTGAGGGGTGCAGGTAACCCCACTCGATGGGGTTCAGGGCAGCGCCCCCAAAAAATTTTGGTTTTGGACCCTATATTAGGTTGGGCAGACCTACCTATGGTTTTGTGCATGTTTTTCACACATGATTTTGGATGCGATGGTTTTTGGTCCATGGTTTTGGACACGATGGTTTTCGGTCCATGGTATTGGATGCTTCAGCATGTATAAACATGTATTGTAACAATGAAAGGAACATAATGAAAAATCAAGTTGGTAGTCCCCGTTTTGGGATCTAGGGGAAAATCTCTGTGTATATGCGTTTTATGTGTTATGCTCTCGCATTATTTATTTTCTGTGTTTTAGAATTCGTATGCAGGTAATTTATGTATGAGGTTAAAACCTACATTTGGTATCGGAGCTATTTTGGCTTCAAGGGGACGCCTTTGTTGCTGAGGGGTTTCGCTCGGGCCTGTGGTAGACACTGTTCAGTGGGAGATCTGTGGGATCGATTCTGGTAGTGAAAGAAGATGGCGAGCAGTGGAAAGATAGAGAGATCGAGAAATTTAATGGTCAGAGTTTTGAGTTGTGGAAACTCAAGATGGAGGATATATTGGTGGATAAAGATCAGTGGATCACGGTAGAACCGGGTACTAAACCAACGAGAGAGTTTGATGAAGAATGGAAGAAGTTGGATCGGAAGGCAAAGAGCACAATACAATTGTGTGTCTTAGATTCAGTATTACTAAATGTATCAGGGGAAGTTATGGCGAAGGCTTTGTGGGACAAGTTAGGGACTTTGTACCAATCTAAGTCTCTGGTGAATAAATTGTTCCTACGAAAAAAGTTGTATAACCTGAGGATGAAAGATGGAGACTCGATGACAAAGAATCTGAATGCATTTAATACTGTGGTAAGTCGGTTATCGTCTGTTGATATCAAAATTTCAGATGAAGATAAGTGCATTAGTTTGTTGTGTTCCCTACCAGATTCATGGGATAGTCTGGTTATTGCAATAGGTAGCAATGCAACTGCCTTGCAGTTTGATGAAATAGTCTCATCCTTGCTGATAGAGGAGATGAGAGAGAAAAATATGGAGAGCCAGAATGCTGATGCTTTGTCTGTACGAGGATGGTCCCAGAACAGAAACAAAAATAAGTCATCAAGTGGGAGATCTAAATCTCCAAGAAAACCTATAAAGGTGGTGTGTTGGAAATGCGGAAAGAAAGGGCACTACAAAAGGGACTGTAAATCTAAAGCTCCTGACAAAGGAAAGGGATCTGATGATGCTCCTTTTACAGAAGCGAAAACCACCTCAGATGAAGGTGGGGATGTGTACTTGGCTTCTTCAAGTACACATGTAGATCATGAGGCATGGTTGATTGACTCAGGTGCATCCTTTTACTTCACTCCCCATAGAGAGTGGTTCTGTGAGTATGAGAAATACGATGGTGGTGATGTCTTCTTAGGGGATGATAGGAAGGCTAGAATCGTTGGTCGCGGAAAAGTAAACTTGAAGTTGCAAGGTGGAAGGGTTAGAACACTTCCAAGTGTTCTACATATTCCTGAATTGGCCAGAAATCTTATTTATGTAAGCAAGTTGGATGATGGAGGTGTAAAAACAGTGTTCAAGAAGGATACCTGCAAGATGGTTCGAGGAGCATTGTTATTGATGTGGGGAGTTCGGATTGGAACTCTGTACAAGCTGCAAGGTAGCACTGTTGTTGATGGGTGCAACAGTTCTGTGGTTCCTAAAAGTGGAGCAGAAAATCTAGTGGTCTCTGGAGAGAAGACCATGTTGTGGCATCAAAGGCTTGGATATATTGGAGAGAAGGGCCTTCGAATACTTCATGGTAAAGGTATTGTAGAAGGTATGAGTAATAGCTCTCTGGATTTTGATTTTTGTGAAAATTGTGTATATGGGAAGTAGAATCGGGTGAGTTTCCCCCTGGTGGTGAGAGGGCGAAACACATATTAGAGCATGTGCACAGTGATGTGTTTGGACCTGTGAAGGTTCCATCACTGGGTAAGTCTATGTACTATGTATCATTTATAGATGACTTCTCAAGGAATACATGGATATATTTCCTTAAGAAAAAATCTGAAGTCTTTGACAAGTTTAAAGAATTTAAGGCTCTAGTGGAAAACCAGACAAAGAAGAAGATAAAGGTGTTGAGGATAGATAACGATGGAGAGTTTTGCAGTAAGGAATTCTAAGAATTCGGTAAGAAGTGTGGTATAGCATGGCAAAAGACTACTCCATATACACCTCAAAAAAATGGAGTTGCAGAAAGAATGAACAAGACATTGATGGAAAGGGCAAGAAGCATGCTCAGTGGTGCCGAGTTAGGACAGGAATTCTGGGCAGAGACGGTGGAGACAACATGTTACCTGGTCAATAGATCACCTTCATCAGTGTTGGAGGATAAGACTCCATAAGAGGTATGGAGTGGTAAGAAACTCTCTCTTTCACATCTGAGGGTATTTGGATGTGATGCATATGTACATGTTCCAAAGGAGAAACGAATCAAGTTGGATAGTAAATCTGAAAAGTGCATCTTTATTGGGTATAAGGATGGTTTAAAGGGTTATAAGCTTTGGAACCTAGTAACAAGGAAGGTTGTGTACAGCTGAGATGTGGTGTTCAGAGAGGTGAAAGATGTTATTAAACATGAAGTCCAACCAAAGGAACCTGAGAAGATACAGTTTGAGCTAAAAGAGTAAGAATCAGACTCTACAGTAGAGGAGGAATCAGAAGATGAAGAGCCACAAACTCTGGGTGTGAGAAGATCAGTTTGAGAAAGAAGGCAGCCAGAAAATTATATTCCATATGCTTTCTATTCAAATTTTGCTTTATCTATTACTGATGATGATCCCAGAACTGTGAAGGAAGTAGTAGATTCAGAGGATGGAAAACTCTGAAAAGAGGCCATGGTTTTTGAAATGACATCTTTGCACAAAAATGAGGCTTGGGATCTGGTGGAATTGCCGGTTGGAAGGAAACCACTGGCAGAAAATGGGTGTTCAAGAAGAAGACAAATGCAGAAGGAAAGGTGCAGAAATACAAAGGTCAATTGGTAGCAAAAGGTTATTCCCAGGTGCTGGGAATTGATTTTGGTGATATTTTTCTCATGTTGCCAAGGTAAATTCTATTAGATTACTTTTATTTGTTGTTGTTGCTTTTGATTTTGAGGTAGAACATATGGATGTGAAGATAGCATTTCTTCACGGGGATCTGGAAGAGGAGGTCTACATGAAGCAACCTGAAGGCTTTGCGGTGAAGGCTAAGATAGAACTGATATGCAAGTTAAAGAAGTCTTTGTATGGGTTAAAACAGTCACCAAGGATGTGGTATCAGAAATTTGATACATTTATACGGGGACTTGGCTTCACCAGAAGCAAAGCAGATCACTGTGTGTATTTTAAATTAATTGGTGGCCATGTTATTTATCTACTCTTGTATGTGGATGATATGTTTCTGGTTGGAAATGACAAAGAAATTATCCAAGATTTGAAGACCCATTTGTCCTCCAAATTAGACATGAAAGATCTTGTTGCTGCAAACTAAATTTTTGGCATGGAAATTAAAAGAGATCGGACAAAGAGGAAGCTCTGGTTAAACCAGAGGAAGTATGTCAAGAAAACATTGCAGAGGTTTAATATATAGGATAGTAAACCGGTGAAGGTTCCTATTCCTGTAGGTGTAAAGTTATCCATTGAACAGTGTCCCAAGACATAAGAAGAGGAAGAGGACATGTCCTGTATTCCATATGCAAGTGCAGTCGGTAGCCTAATGTATGTGATGGTCTGTACTAGACCAGACATTGCACATGCAGTGGGAGTATTGAGAAAGTTTATGTCAAAACCAGGGAAGGAGCACTAGACAGCAGTGAAGCGGATTTTCAAGTATTTGTGTGGCACTAGTGATTATGGTTTGTGCTACCAAGGAAGACCAGGATTGGACAGAGTGTTGGATATTTGTGGCTTTGTTGATGCAAACTGGGTTGGAGATCTGGATCGGAGAAGTTCTACAAGTGGGTATGTTTTTAACTTATTTGGAGGTGCAGTTAGTTGGATGAGTAAGAAACAATTCGTAGTGGCACTATCAACTACAGAGGCAGAATACATGGCAGCCACTCATGCAAGCAAGGAAGCAGTTTGGTCGCAGAGATTGTGTTCAAGTATGGGGTTAGTACATGGAGCTATAAGGATAGATGGCGACAGCCAAAGTGCAATATTCTTGGCAAATAACCCTGCATATCATTCAAAGACAAAGCACATTGATGTTCAGTATCACTTTGTGAGGGATATGATAGAAGACAAAAAGGTGTTGCTAGTAAAGGTGGACACTTTGAAGAATATTGCAGATGCATTGACAAAATATGTGAGCTCTGAGAAGTTCTCTTGGTGTAGAGAAACAATGGGTGTTGCAGGGCTAGATAAATGACTAAGCTCTCTTGTGGCCCCAGAAAGAAAACAACAAGTGGGCGAATGTTGGGTTGTGTTATATTCTTTCCACGACTAGCCCACGTAGTTAACCGGGGGGTTAGAAGGGGGGCGAAGCCCCCTTCGTTGCGCCGATTGCATAGCAGGG
The DNA here is from genome assembly GCA_031772625.1 of Pinus tabuliformis. NCBI lineage: Eukaryota > Viridiplantae > Streptophyta > Pinopsida > Pinales > Pinaceae > Pinus > Pinus tabuliformis. The sequence continues at coordinate 572,566,333 of CM062813.1, read as the reverse complement.
GGAGTCATAGGGGGTTTGAGGGGCGCAGGTAACCCCACTCTATGGGGTCCGTGGCAGCGCCCCGGAAAATTTTGGTTTTGGACCCTATATTAGGTTGGGCAGACCTACCTATGGTTTTTTGCATGTTTTTCGCACATGATTTTGGACGCGATGGTTTTTGGTTCATGGTATTGGATGTTTCGGCATGTATAAATATGTATTGTAACATTGAAAGGAACATAATGAAAAATCAAGTTGGTAGTCTCGGTTTTGGGATCCAGGGGAAAATCTCTGTGTATATGTGTTTTATGTGTTAAGCTCTCGCATTATTTATTTTCTATGTTTTAGAATTCGTATGCGGGTAATTTATGTATGGGGTTAAAACCTACATTTGGTATCAAAGTTGTTTTGGCTTCAAGGGGACACCTTTGTTGCTGAGGGGTTTTGCTCGGGCCTATGGTAGACCCTATTCAATCGCATCCTAAACTGGGAAAATATGAACAAAAAAGGCTATGAGGGTCCATCATGGTGTTGTATGTGTAAACAACAATAGGAAACAATCGACCACTTACTGGGCTCCTCACTTTTCCACATAACCTTTGGAGAAAAATCGTCTCCAGTTTGAACAATCATACGTAGTCCAAATGCTCAAAATTTGGATGAAATACCCCTACAAAAGCTAGCTAATTAAAAAATTGTGGCAAATAATCCCAAGTCTGGAGATATAGGTTATATGAACCAGTGTATCTTAAACAACAAATTCAAAACTCTTGACAACCTTTGGCTCCAACTATATAAGAAAATAGAGGAAACTATGTTCCTAAACTATTGGACTAATCAAGTCTTTCCCTCAATACCCCAAGAGAAATCCATCCTTAACTCGTGGAAATTTAAGTAATCACCCAACTCCAACCCCATTCAATCTACCCAAAAAACATTAAGTCTAGAAGCTTGGATACGCCCTCTAGCTCTTCACTACAGGCTGAATTTTGACGGGGCATCCAAGTCCAAGTGGAGTTGGCATAGGTGGAATCATCAAGAACTGCAAACAAAGCACCATATGCATATACAATGGATACATAGGCCATGACAACAATAACATTACAGAACTAGAAGCCATGATACAAGGAATTCTCATAGCCTGTCACAGAAGTCTACATTCTCTCATTATTAAATATGACTCACAATTGATAATACAATCAGCAAAGAAGATCCAGCCCTCCTCAAAGTGTTTTTCAAGATAGAGACTAGATCACAGCATGCAACAATGGGCACAAATTCTAACCCAATAGGATGCAATCATTCTCTCGTACGTCGGAAGAAAGGCAAACCCATAGGTTGACTTCCTAGCAAACAAAGGTGTTGCAAATAGACTTCCTTGAGAAGAAATGCACCCAAAATCCCCCCAAATATCTTCATGGCACCATCATTGCATCAAGATTGCACAACAAAATCACAAACCCTTAGATAGGAAATCTCGATGAAAACATTGAAGGTTATCATGAAGTGGTCATGAAGTAGCCAATGCATGTATTGAATAAGGGCACCAACTCTCCCCAAATTTCTACTCAACAACCTCCTATGCACAAGGAACAAATGTCCTGACTCTAGTGGAACGTGAAGACCCCACTGAGTCACAAGAATCAACAAATTTCCCTTGCAAGTAAGTATCGGTTCAATGCAAACTTCTCTAGATTCTAGTACCTAACTCTCCGTTATGAACAACCTGGATACCTTTTGTAATTTGAGAGAAAACACTGGCTATTTTTGTATTCTAAGAACAATCATTATATCCAACATCACATGAGAGGTCACTTATCTTTCCAATCCTAGATAATTATTCACCTTGGTTTTAGTCTTGGGATAGTTAGTGAATTTGGGATAGCACATCCTGGTCTAGTTCCATCATGTATGTACATTATGTAAACTTACTTTAATAAATGAAATACTTACAGAAAAAAACATAGAGCTGACACTTAGGGGCGTTCAGAAGGGGGGGGTGATCATTCAACCCGAGGAACAATAGGAATATAATTATGCTTAGGGTCTGGGACAGGCAACCAATAATGTTGTTGAAGCCTATACTACATTTCAAGGGATAAAAAAATCTGTGAAAATGAAGATAGAAGAAATCACTGTGATTAGAGACTCCCTCCTAATCATATTGACAATCATAAGTAAAACCCTCCCACCGGACGTCGGGATCGCTCAAATCATTACAAGAATCCTTAATCATCGGAATCACATTCCAAGATCACAATTCTATAATGTACTAAGAGAAAACAACACTAAAGCTGATGTGAAGGCCAACAATGGGACATATATCCCAATGGAGACCTTGAATGGCATGGTTAATTCACATATGAGCCCCCCTTTGACTCCTCACATGAAAATACTAATTAAGCGTCCTTGGGTGTCAACATCTGCATGTTCCTTTAGCAATGATGGTGAATATAGGTGCCTTTAAATGGAGACAATGCCAAAAAGCTGCGATATGTAATATATTTGGTAATCCAAAATCATTCACAAGGATGCTCTGCAATCTATCATTCTCCAGTGACATGAAAAGATGAGCCTTCACTTTAAATCAATGTTTATTCATGGGATACTGACTTTCTGGTACCTCTAGGTGAGAGAATTTGAATCATTTGGGAGGACTAGTGTAAATTTCATAATTCCACAGGTTGAGGATAGTACAGGGGGACATTATGTTGCAAAGTGGAGGTGGAAGGTGGAGAGCTTGTGTTGTTTGATTAGATTAGCTATTAAAGTGATGGAGTCTGCCACTGATAAAATGATCATTTCAATCCTCAACCATGGGATTTGCACATCAAAGGTAACCTTCCAGCCCTTTTGTTTAGTATTGGGCATTCATGTTCTAGTTTTACTTCATTCTGTTGGGTTCCCCCATGGTGGTTTATTGGTATCTGGTGTTTGTCATCCCGCATGTTTTAATTGAGCCCTATTTTGTTGTCTCATCTCTGCAGTGGCCTCTGTCTCTTGTGGGAGTGGTGATTTCATGGCTCTTCTAAATTATTTGGTTTTTCTACTTTGTCTCATGATGGATGGTAATGAGCCTGCCTTTAATAGAATTCTCAATGAGTTCCAAATCAATATCAGGGATGGAAGATTCTATGGTGGAAAAGGCCATGGAATTTAAGTTCTATGTGCTTCTCCATTTATCCTTTATGTCTCAATCATCTTATATTTAAACATGACTCAGAGAGATATATCATCTGAAGTATGAATTTGTTCTATGTCCAAGCATCATAAGAAAATTGTATTTCAAGAAAGATTATAGATAAACAAAATTCATGTTTTCCTGAAAGTCCATGAAAATGTTGAGATCTTTGTGTTAAATGAGATGAACATGCTTATGGATTAGCCTCAGTGGGATACACCTGAAGAAGACAATGCCTCCTAAGTTTTCTAGAATAACATCAGTTTTAGGAATGCAATGCTCCTTTTGTTTTCCGATAGATCGTTTTTGGCGATGTATAAAAGTTGTAGTGGAATAATTAGAACAATATATGTAAAATGAAGTTTTTGGCTCATACGAAAGGTAGACATTTAAAAAAAAAAAAAAAAAAAAAAAAAAAAAAAAAAAAAAAAAAACCACAAATCGTGGAGAGATTCTCTCTTGATATCATTGGGATGTAATTCCCGAGTTTTATACTCAGCCCAAAAAAAAATAAAAAAAATCCACAGTTATTGTTAAAAAAACAAATATAGAGTTGACACTTTGCATTTAAAAATTATTGATAACAAAGAAATATTTCAATAACAATTATAAATGAGCCTAGATCAATCTTAAACCCGAATCCATCAAACTTCTAGAGGCATAAAATTTCTTAAGTTGTACTTTTTTTATCATTTAATTCCACGTGATTTATTAATTCCTTCATATTAAATGATAAAAAAAATATACCTAAAAAAATTGATCCTTTCGTTGGTTAATAGATCTACTTTTATCTATGTTTATGATAGATTTAATACAGTTTTTCTTTTAGATATGGTCATGTACATATGTAGTTGTTTTTTTTCTATTTATTTAATTTTTGTTGTCATGAACATATGTACATAAGTAATTATTCATTTTTTGTTGTCAGTTAATTAAAAACAATCATTTTTCTAATCATGACTGACTTTATGACCATAAATAAGGTTTAATTATTCTCGGTCGAGAGGCGTTGTATAGCCTAGTATGAGGGAGATGTTATAGTGTTTGTAAACGAGTGCAAACATTTAAATGTTAGTTCAATTAAAAAATAACAAAAGGTAAAAAGTAATATAGATCCCAGTATGAGGATGTTGTAGTGGTTGTAAATGAGTGTAAACATTTAAATGTCATGGGCATTAAAAATAATAATAATAATACAATTCAATTTGTTATATTATAATTTGGTTTAATTAAAAAAATCATGAATAATATTTACATAAATAAAATCATAATATGCATATCACATTAACATAAATTTTAATAATAATGATTCATATTCATAACCATAATATATCAAACATAGAACTAATAGGCATATAAAACCTTCATAAATTAACATATGATTGAAAATAAGAATATATTTATAAATATAGAAATGTGAAATATATATAACATATAAATAGTAATTATAAATTAAGATTAATTTTACGATATAAATTAAAATAATGATTCGGGTACTATATATAAATTTAATTAATAAGCATATAAAAACTTAATACTTATAATATAACAATATTCTTAACCATGGATATCCACCCCCACTTTACCATGGATATCCACCCCCACTTTACCATGGATATTATCATTTTGTAAGTAGTCTTTGTTACAATACCATGTCTTATGAATTCCACATGCCCAAAAAACCATAACTAATTTCACAATCAAAATATTATATAAGTATTTTATTTGAATTTAATTAAGTCGATAGGGTTTTTTATTATGAAGTTCTTCCTCATGACACTGTAGCAGATTTGTAGTAATAAAACGAACATGTCAAATAAGACATCAATCTCATGAGACTGTAGCAGATTTATCGTCCTAAAATGAATATGCCAATTCGACTGTTGTCGAAGAAGACGGTTGTCCAAAACCAATTAGAATTTTTTTAAATTTCCATCATGGGAATTGTAAATGCAACCGCACACTACATATATTGGTCACAATCTTTCTCACATTCTGATCGAATCAGTACCACCATCATCCGATAATCCCAATGCCTATATTGTTTCTTCCTCTTGCTCGATTGAATTCGTACTCTTCTCACACTAGAGTGAACCAGGGACGTATGCCTATATTTGTTATCAGTGAATATTTGCTTTCTCAATTGTGTGATTGACCTATGTTTCCCAAAACTGATTGTTTTGAAGTTATCCGTTTGTAATTGTGTGATTGATGTGTGTTTCCCAAAACTGATTTTTTTGAAGTTATCTGTTTGTATTTTGGTTTGTAATTGGATTACGCTCTTTCTTGATTTTGGGTACACTCTTTTGAATTCTTGGGTAGTTATGTCTGTGTTTGAGATTTGTTTAAAGAAATGATTTCTCTAAGGTAGAAATGCTTAAATTTTGTCATTCAGTTCCTGTCGGGATGTGGTTAATGAATCTATGCTACGATGCACAACTTTGCGTTCTTGGCTGGATGGGCGGGTGGTTTTCAATACCGAAATGGTGAAATCCTGTGTACACAGAGGTATTCTCCGATCAATTCCACCTAATTTTTTTTACTTTTATAGTTTTTTTCGTTGATCTCAGATGCATTTTTCATGGTTCTTTATGGTTTTGATCAATTTCATGGATTTTCTTGATCGGAGAACCACCAATTTTTTATGATTAGCACGGGGACTTTAAGTTTTTTTGTATTTTTTGAAAGTTACTGCAAAGAGGGGTTTTTTATTTATCTTATAAACAACGTTGAAACGAATTCTCCCCCCTTAAAGTATGGCTACTCCCATTCATACTGGTCAGCAAGCACAAGAACTGTTAAATTTGCATTGTTATTAATTAGGAATTTGGTTTCAGGGATCTAAAGATTTGATATTATTGTAACCATGAAGATGGGAACTCTCTTAGCAAGGACATATGCAGTTTTTGGTTCTTGGGCAATTAAATTAGACCATTGGATGATACTTGAACTAGCATGGATGCAACCAATTAGAAAAGGTTGAATGAATTGCGTGATTAAAGGGGAATCGGCTCTGGCTCGTTGAATTTGCAAAGACACGAGTTTTATCCTCTACAAAGAGTAGGCGGGTCTAAATAGAAAGTGCGATATGTTTGTCAACGAGGAAGTGCATGTTCTATACAATAGAACCATTTGTTGGATACCTTCATCTTTCATTTGTTAGATTCTCTTAGTAGGGAGGAAAAGTGTCTCCTCCCCTCTAGCAAAATATCTTAATGGGCAGCAAAGACAATATGGTTTCAGTGCGGGTCTAGCTATTGTTTTATCTGGTGGAGATGCTAATGATATTATTCTAAGCCTGTTGTTATCTTGTCTAGTATCGAAGAAAATGAGAAGTGGGAACTTGAAAGTAACTCTAGTACATATATTTGAGGTGCCTTGTGATTCCTTCCTATTGATAAACAACAGAGTTGATGTGAGTATGTCAGAGTCAATTTTGGAAGAGCATCTCATAGTCAATTTTGGAATTCAAGTTAAAGCAACTTTATAGCAGGCCAAGTTCGGATTTCAATGAGTGGGATGGGATTCTTATAATTGAGAATATCTTTGGTAAGGGTGTTGTTGGAATAGATGAGCAAAGGGTGATATAAGGTTTTTCAAGCATTCATTGCTTGTAGAAAGCCAGATTGGTGGGATTCAACAACTCGGCTAGGCCACTATTAAATGTTCATTTACTCGCCATGAAGGTGTTGGTGATGATGAGGATTCATATGCTTATGATGGAAGATGAATGTGGAAGTGGAACACGGAGTCCCAACCTTAAAGTGGCTAGCTCGCCTAGGGACATAAACCATTATAACCTATATTTACTAACTTTGGAATTACTCTGAATTATGCAATTTTCAATCAACTTTCTTAAATTGTTAAATTTACATTTAAAAAAATAAATAAATAAATAAAAATAAAGTACTAATTCCATAAATTACTAAAATGAGATAAAAATAATAATCTATAAAAACACTTAAATTGTAATTTAAATTATACATTTATAAACTTAATCACCTAATAAAATTATTATTTTATTTATTAAAATAAAACAACTCAATAATTAGAGATGACACCGTTATTACATAATGGTACTATTTCCCTCCATGGACAATGTTTTTTTTACTATTCCATACTATAAAGGGAATCAAAATTTTATCATCAATGTTCATTGAAGTTGTAATTTTGCTCCTTACCGCTATAATTTTTATTTTTATTTTTAAAATTTATGGGAGATGTTATATGATTGAAAGTGAGAAAAACAAAAAAAAAAATACATTTATATTTTCATGTCTTTTATTTTCTTAATTTTTAATATACATTTTTTTAATTTAAAAATAATTTTAATATAATTATTCTTTATTTTATTATTATTTTTAAATGTTTTATTTTATAATAATTTTTAAGTTAAAAATATGTTTAATATAAATATTTTTTTTTGACAAATTCAAGAAGATATCTAATTTACTCAAATATTTTTATTATCCCTCTCACCACGCTAGAGATAACATATTTGGTTTTTGGTCAAACCCATATTACTTTGGGTTTGACTAAAAAAATTGCAAAATTTCTAAACTTTAACATTAGAAATCGAAATTTATTATTATTTTTAAATAATTAAATTTATTTTTTATTAATCTGATTCGCTATTAAGTTTAACATGTTATTGGAGATAGCCTCGTTATTCACAAAGCCTTGAGTACAAACATCACATGGCTCCGTACAAAGGTCGCACCCTTCGATCCCATTATTGCAATCCTACCTGAAAATTAGTATAGTTTAAAAGTCCATTTACTATCTGTGATCCCATGATTTGCTATGGAATCATGCATTTAATGATATCACACTATCCACGCACTGTGAGAGCGCCCACGTCAGCCCGACCAATGTTTATCATTTCAAGGTTTTACTATTGTAACTTTTGTTTTTTGGGGACGATATGTGGCATTCTTTAATGGTGTTTAAATTATCAAATGCAACTTTTTAAAGGTGCCACCGGTATAAGACATAAACCATTCACACTAAAGTCATAAAAGGTGAGTAATGCGAAGTAAGGGGAATGTTACTCCAACGTTTTTCATAGACTTTTCAAATTAAATGAACCCTTGTGTTGGCCACAAGAATTGAAATAGGAACGCTAACATGTTGTTTTTAATACTTTAAATTAAAATAAAATAAAATTTAAATTAGTTATAATGACAAGAATAAATATGATTTATTTTAATACAGGGGAGTGTATGATCGATGGAGGCTAGGGTTTGGGTGCAGGTACAGGGGCCTGAGCCACGACCAGCTAGGCCGAGGGCTTAAGGCTCTGCAGGCTAGAGCTCAGAGCCAAGTGACGGGGATGTTACGGTACGTAGTAGGACAGCGTGTAAAATTGTAGAGGAAGGTGACAGGTAAAACCTTGACGCGGCCAGCTGGGATGCAACATCGAGGCATTTTTTGGGGAAAACGTTTATACCCATCACTGTGCAAAAGTTTGGTCTAGATGTTGGGGGTCAACGCGCTGGAGATTATTCCGGATTGCTCGAGGTTTTTTATTCCATTTGCAGGCAGGATCAGACCGGTAGCGGTTCTCAGAATTTGTTTGCAGCAGGCCTTTAACCATGGTTAAATATGGAGAAGCAGTCGACCTGGATCCAGAACCGGAGGACATTTTATCGGTTTGGGGGAAAGATCTAACCGCCCAAAACATTGAATGGTTTCTAGGGGCAGCTGGCGGTCAGGATATCGAGAAAATTCCACCGGGAGGGTCGTGGAGCAGTAGGTCATCCAAGGGTTTGCTGGAGGAAAGCCTGGCTCTGGCCGGTTTAAACAGTCAAGAAGGAAAGGGTTTTCAGGTGCTGAGCTCGCAGGAGAAGGGTGACCTTCAAGCAAGATCCCTCCAGACATCTCATGCAGGTAAGGGTAAAACCTTTTCACCAGATTCCTCTTTGTCCGGAGGGCTCGAAGATATAGTCAATTTTGGGTCATTTCAAGGGTATAGACCAGGTGTGGGACTTAAATCGGATCTGGTGGTGGGTGAGACTGAAAGAGTGTCGGCAGTCACAAGGGCTACCCTCGCAAAAGTTTTGGTAAGCCCTAGTCGAGATACAGGGTCGGCTGGCTTTAGACTTGGAGAAATTCCGGGAACTCATAAGGACCTTCCTGGACCTGAAAGTGAGAAACAGAAAGAGGTTGACAGTCATACTGAAGGGCAAAATAAAGGTTCTGATAAAGGTCCAGGAAATGGGGTTTCGATTGGTGTCAGAAGCCCTACCTTGGACACGGTAGCGCATGTACAGCAAGAGGAAGCGATCAAGGATGCATCGAACGGTCAAGATAGGGAGGAGACCAATGAGAAAAGGAAAAAGCAAAAGCTTATTAAAAAGATAGAATTTGAAGCAAATTTAGTCCTAGGAACGGACGTGCAGATAGAAGAAGCTTTAGAAATGGCGGAATGCACTCTGGTAGGGAGAGCAAGAGGCAAGAAATACTCTACTCAATTCATTCAAAATTGGGGTGAACAACAGTGGCAGACGACCCCAGCCAAAAGCTTCAAGGCCTCGGACCTAGCAAAAGGATGGTTTATGATTAAATTTGAAGATAAGGAAGCGGCGGACTGGGTAATGGGAAGGAATTGGGCCTTTGGCATTCATCCGGTGCTATTCAAACGATGGACTCTGCTCTTCAATGCGCTGCGCGAAAAGACTGATGTGTTCCCGGTATGGGTTCAGGCACCTGGGCTGCCCCCTTTCCTTTGGGTGGATTCTGTGTTCAAATCCATAGGGAACTTTCTTGGCACCTACCTGGAAACGGATATGTCCTTTACTCAAAACCAGAACAAAGCTATGGCGCGGATATTGGTCAGTTTAAACCCAAGAGGAGGCCTCGCGGAAAGCATTAAGATTCAGTATAAAGACTATGTTTTTGAGCAGCCATTGGACTATGAACATCTACCTTTCAGATGTCATAGGTGTCACGCTTATGGTCATCTGGCTAGGGATTGTCCAATAGGCAAGCGCCGCAGAAGAAATCCGAAGGCAGTCGAGCAGAAAGGGGAAGATATAGAGCCGGAAAAGAATCGTGGGACAGAGGAGGCCCATGTAATAGAAGCTATGGAGGTGGACACTCAGCAGGAGGGGAGGTTGATGGGACAGACTTCAAAAGAGTCCAATGATAGCGAGAACGCGGTTGGGAACCCTCATGGGAAAGGGAACCTGGCCCAGGAGTCAATCAATGAACCAGCTGCCGCCATCAAAGGAGAATTAAAGGGTATGCAACTAGACCAAAGTATTCCATCTTTGTCTCATACAGAAATGAAAGATGCATGCTTGACTTCTGGTTCTCATATTAAAAATTGTATTTTCGATGAACATATCAATGTTGATAATATCACAGCCGCTATCCCTTCAATAAACCTGAACTGTGAAGATGTTACTCCTAAGGTCGATAAAAATGTCATCCCCTCTTTTGCCTGTCACTATAACTTAAGATCCCTTGATAAAAAGTCGGCAAATCTTGAATCGGTTGGAGGCTTAGGATTAGCCTCTCCACAGAGTTTTAAAAAGAAGGCTAGGGGTAGGAAGTCCAATTTGTCAAAAGCACAAGTGAAAGCAAAGTTTGATGTGGCTGACGGAAAACAAATGTCTATCCATGGGGCGCTTAGAGCAGTGAATCCCAGTGAAAATGTAATAAAATGATTTGTTTATCCTGGAATTGCAGGGGTTTAGCCAGTAAGCCCAAAAAACTGGCTCTCAAGGAATTGGTTATGAGCTCAAGTCCTGACATCCTGTTACTGCAAGAAACTTTAGGTAAGAGCTTAGATGTGGAGATGGCTCTAAGCTCCTTGCTCCCGGGTTGGCATTTCTTTGCAGCAGACTCCGTAGGCCACTCGGGGGGTTTAGCTGTTGGCTTCAGGGTAGGGAAACTGAAACTTGTCAATCTTTGGGGAATGGCTCATGCGATGGGGATGGAGCTTCAGTCTCATGAATTCGAATTCCCCTTGATGATATTAAACATATACGGGCCCTGTCAGGGGAGAGTAAATTTCTGGACCGATCTTCTGACAAAATCAGTGCTGAAAAACCAAAATTTGATTATAGGAGGAGACTTAAATTTTTCCATGGGGAATGCCGAGAGGACCCGCTAACTGATTTCTTTTTGAATACTCTCAGCTCTCATAATCTGATCGATGTAAACCTTATTAAGTTAAAACCCACCTGGAGAAATAGAAGAACAGGGGATGCAAGAATTGCAAAAAGGCTGGATTGCTTTCTGCTTTGTGAAGATCTGACCTCCAGAATTCCAATGTTTAGACAATGGGTGGGAGAGGGGGGAAATTCGGACCATTTCCCAATATTTCTAGAGATCTCCAAACCCCCTTTCAAACCTGCAGCTCCGTTTAAATTCAACGCTTCTTGGTTACAAGAGGACTCCTACAACAAGCTTTTCAGAGAGACCTGGAGATCCCCAGGTAGGAATTCCCTAGAAGATAGATGCTTTATGTTCATGGAGAACTTAAAAAGACTAAAGAAAGCAACTGTTGAATGGGCGAAGACCAGAAAGCAAAAACAGAACGAGAAACTATCCCAAATCGATGTGGAACTCCGGGAGCTGAAAAGTACTGAGGCGGATGGATATGCATCACAGGAATCCAAGGACAGAATACTGCTACTCGAAAGCCAAAGGAATCAAATTCTACTGGATAGAGAGGAGGAATGGAGGCTGAAGAGTAGGGCGATCTGGCTTAAGGCCGGGGACGAAAATACAAGATTTTTCCATAACTATGCAAAAGGGAGGAAAAATTCAAATACTATATGGAAGCTAAAAAATGCTGAGGGCAGGGAGGTCAATACGTTTGAGTTGCTCTCGACTCTGGGGAGGAATCACTTCCAAAATCTGTATGCTGATCAAGGAGAGATAACTATAGCAGAAGTAATCAGAACTGCCCAATGTTTTCCCCGGTATGTAGAGGAGGATGAAGTGGAAGATTTAATGAGAGAAGTATCAAAGGAGGAAATTGAAGGCATTATAAAATCAATGGCCAAAGAGAAGAGCCCAGGCCCGGACGGGTGGACCGTTGAACTCTTTCTACATTTCTTTGATCAAATTGGCGCTGAGCTAACAGAGGTGGTAGAAGAGTCTAGGAGGAAAGGAGAAGTCTACCAACCCTTCAATTCAACCTTCATCGCACTTATCCCTAAGAAGGAAGACCCGGAGACCTTTGAAGACTTCAGACCAATATCTCTTTGCAACTGTATTTACAAAATTATTGCTAAAGTGATAGCTGTCCGCCTAAAGCCGATTCTGTCAAGATGCATCTCTAATGAACAATTTGGATTTTTGGACGGTCGTCAGATCCATGAAGCTATAGGAGTGGCGCAGGAAACTATTCATAGTGTAAAGCAGATGAACAGGAAAGGAGCAGTAATTAAAATTGACTTGTCAAAAGCCTATGATAGAATCAGCTGGACATATCTAAGGCTGCTCCTTACTCATCTAGGCTTTAAACCGGACTTCATCAGCTGGATAATGGGATGTATCACTAGTGTTAGTTTCGCGGTTCTCATAAATGGTGCAGCCTCCTCTTTTTTCAAAGGGCAAAGAGGGTTAAGGCAAGGCTGCCCCCTGTCGCCTTTGCTTTTCCTGTTGGCTGCAGAAGGCTTAAGTCAGCTGATCCAAAAAGCTAAAAGGGAAGGTCGTGTAACAGGTTTGGAAGTTGCAGTTAATTGTTTCATTTCTCACCTTCTTTTTGTAGATGACATCTTATTATTTACTAATGGAAACATGAATGAAATCAAGGAACTCAAAAACATTCTTGACCTGTTTATGAAAGCGACAGGGATGCAAATAAATTACAGAAAATCACAATTAATTCTGGAAGGCTTTAACAGGCACGAGAAGAGCCAGATCTCCGCAATTCTTCCTTTTGATATGTATAATCTGGAAAATCCTTTCAAGTACCTGGGTTTTTGGTTGAAGCCCAACGCATACAAGAAACAGGACTGGAACTGGTTGCTTGCTAAAATTGAAGCCAGAATTTCGCACTGGAGCTACAAATGGCTCTCAAGAGCAGGGAGATTGACCTTGATTAAATCAGTGTTATTAGCCATGCCGGTGTATTGGGCAGCTTTGACATGGGTTCCAAAAGGGATCCTGGAAAAGATAAGAAGGATTTGCAGTAGATTTCTCTGGGCAGGCTCAAAAGAGGATTCTGTGCTCCCTTGGGTCGCATGGGAGAAAGTGGCTAGGCCTAAAGATAGGGGAGGATGGGGAATCAAAATTCTACCTGATTTCAGCCTCTCTCTGGCTGCCAAGTCCGGGTGGAGAATCATCAAGAATGAAAACCTGTGGACGAGAGTGGTGAAGAGAAAGTATATAGACCCTGTCCCTTTAGAAGAATGGATTAGGAACCCAATCAAGAAAGGTAGGAATGTCTCGGTGGTATGGAAAGCTACTGTAGAGGCTTTCAAGGTGATAGAACAAGGTCTGGCATGGCAGATTGGCAATGGAGAAAACCTGAGGATAGGAAAAGACCCCTGGGTTGGGTGCAATGAAAATTTCGCTCTCTCCCCGGGCCTGATCAGACATCTCGAATCCAAAGGCATCCTTTTCTTAAATCAGGTAGAAAAAATTGGTTCTTCCACAATCTGGGGTCAAGCATGGAAATCTGGAGAAGAGCTAGAGCTTAGACCTCACTGGTGGCAAGAGTGGAGGGTCTATACCCAAGAACTATCCAGATCAAACGTAAGGCTGAAAGGCAGACAGGATCAACTAGTATGGGCTCATGCAGAAACTGGATCTTACACTCCAAAATTCGAGTATAAATTCTTAATGTCAAAAAAAGGATGGGAAGAACCGGAGTGGTGGGCAAAACATCTATGGAAACTCAAGTGCCCAGCAAAAGCCAGGTTACTATTTTGGTGCATCCTCAAAAGGAAAGTTCCTACTTGGGACATCCTTCAAGCCAGATATAAGCAAGGACCAGGGAGATGCCCTCTGTGCAGATCCGATTCTGAAACAATAAAACATCTATTCTTAGATTGCCCAGCGGTTAAAAAAGTGTGGGTGGAGGTTGGGATTCTCATCCAAAAACAGGTTGTCTGGCAAGGGGAAAATCTTTCCGAAGTTTGGGATGCATGGTGGCGACAGTATCCAGGAGGGAACCTGCGGAATCTTCCACCTATCATTTGCTGGGGGATCTGGATTGCAAGGAATAGAAGCATATTTTTGGAGAAAGAGACTCCCGCAGAGTCAATCGGGATACAATGTTCTTCTATCTATTCTAATATACCTGAATCAGAGGAGGAAAGAATTCCCAGACAGATAAGAGAGGAACAAATCAAAGAAGGTATTCCATGGGCCTTCTTTGATGGGGCTTCTCAGAACAACAAAGCAGGAGCAGGGTTGATTATCCATCTAAATAAGAATCAGACCTTAAAAGCTTCAGTGGGTCTAGGAAATGGTACAAATAACTTTGCAGAAATGTCCGCCATAAAGCTGCTTCTTTGTTGGCTCATACACAGGAACATCTTCACAGTTCAAATATTTGGGGACTCCTTAAATGTGATAAAATGGGTTAATGGTCAAAGTAACTGTCAAAATTATATGTTGAGACCTTTATTAGAAGAAATTCTGAATTTAAAGCTTTCTTTTAATGTGTTTTCTCTATGCCATATATACAGGGAACGAAACTCTTCAGCCGACAAGCTTTCTAAGGAAGGTTTGCAGCAGGATTTGGGCAGCTGGAGAATAGCAGAAGAAGACAATGGGCTGATTCGAGTGTCAGATCAGCCTCCTTACTCCTAGTTTATATGTTTTTTCCTTCCATGTTTTAGTACATATGCAGATGTGTATCTTATCAGACTTAAACTGCTACTAGTAAAATGATATTTTATAACACTTTCAGCATATATCTATCTCCTGTTTGGGTTGTTTTCCTCTATGAGGAGACCCGGGAATAGATATGTGGCTGGGACTTCTTTTTGGCACCGTTTTTTGGATTGTTTTCAACAGCTTTTATGCTGGCACGTGAGCTGAAAATCAGGCTCAAGCTCTCAGAAGGACTATAGATGTTTTTTGTGACAGAAAAGGCAGCCCCTGAGCTGCAGAAGCTCTATGATCTTTCATACAGCAATCAGAATGCCTAGGCATATACAATGTAACTTTTTATTTTCTCTATAAAAAGTTCTCTTTTTTCTTTGGAAAAAAAAAAATATGATTTATTTTATGTTAAATGGAAAGTAGTAAGAAATATGTATGGAGAGTAAATTGTTTTTAGAGCTTGTTTATAATATCTAAGATTAGTGTTGTTAAAGTTATCTGGGGATTGCATTTCGCTGAAGCTACATCAATTTTGAACATCGTTAAATTACAAAATTTCAAACCTAAAAATTTAATACAAGAAATATCTTAACCATATACCTTATCATATTTATTATAAACCTTATAAACTATATTAAAAATATAATTAATTTTAATAAAACAATGTATTTATATATAAACACTATAATATTAATATAACAATATAACTAATATTAATTCCTTAATCAACTTTATAATTTCTCTGGTTTTATAATGAGGTGGTGTAGATCATACCAATTACTTCATAACAATACTAAGAATTGTACAAAACAAGTCACATTGAACATAAATTATGGTTGTATTCCCTGTTTTTTCTTTACGGCCTCTGTGGCGGCTGCCATGAGCTCTGCCTCGGTGGTGGCAATGATAGGGGCATGTCAAACACGGTTTAACGTTAGTGTTCATAGTATTTTAATGTGAAATCAAACTAAAATTAAGTTCATTTATTTCTATCTTAGTTAATGTTCATAGTATTTTAAGGTGAAATCAACTAAAAATTAAGTTCATTTATTTCTATCCCAACTTGTTTTTTATATCAAAATAGTTCATGATGTAAAAACCTCTCGAAATAATTATTTCATAATTGTTTATTTAAATTTTAATGTTAAATTTACAAATCCACAAAACAGTTATAAAAGAAGAGTTAGACCTCTAATCGGAAGAAAACGTAGAATGGAAAAATTTTGAACGCAATTGGAATTGAAGCTTAAACCTTTACATAATTGAATTTAATAATGAAATACATTGATCCATACTCATTATTCTTACTGATACATGCATCATTCATCCATAGACCATGAGATTCAATAATGAAATACATCGATCCATATTTTTTTGAACAAAGAAAAACCAACAAGCCTTATATATTAGTATATCGAGAGGTTTACATACAGCAAATATATACCCAAAATAACTCTATTTCTAGTGTTATTCTGAAAATACTAATGGTATCAACATATACCAACATGGATGATGTATAATAGTTGATAAATAATCATAGAAACATATAATACCCACTACAAAACATAAGTTTTAAAACAAAAAGCCAACATATAGGCCACATATCAATTCAGCATATAGTGAAAAAAAACCTTATGAGAAATTGATTTCCCCCCTGCTTTGTAGCTTGTCTTCAATGTATGCAGAATATAAAATCTCCCAATATAGAAATTGATTTCCCCCTGCTTTGTAGCTTGTCTTCAATGTATGCAGAATATAAAATATCCCTATATAGAAATTTTTATCCCCTCTTTGATAATGCATCAACCATGCTATTCTATTCTCTAAAAATATGGGAGAAGGTGACATCCCTAAAATGATTAATCAACAACCTTATTTTCAACCAATCACTAAGCATAGGAGGGTGAAATGATGACCGCTCTATGACCCAGTAAATCACATCATTTGAATCACCAAATGCCTCCAATGAATCACTGTTTAACTATCGTGCAACAAAACACCCCAAAGTGTTATGATCTTCGCTCTAGTATTGGTATCCTTCCCACTGTTCCAATTAAAATGATAGTAGTGCCCATGCTTAATGAGGATGTAATCCCTATTACCACATTTATAATTGTAAGTTGCGCTAACAAGAAACCTACAGGAAATTTGTTCCAAATTTTTGTTATCCTTATATGTCTCAGTGACCTTTATTTCTCACAGGTCCAATTTCACTGAAATATGCACATATCTTCAAGAACGTACACTTAATATTTTATGGAGAATTGTAAAAATAATGACATTACTACATCTCCAAATACCCTAGAAAATATATAATGGAAGTGGCAATATTCCTTATAGCCTTTCCACCAATCTTGCAAACACACAACAATGGATGTGGAGTTTCAATCAACAAGTATATTCAATATGCCCATCATATTGATCCAAATAATAACTGTAAATGGACACTTTAGAAACAGATGGGCCACGACCTCTTGTTCCAATTTGCATAGTGTACATCTCCTCGGGCCAATAAATCCACGCCTACACAAGTTATCCTAGGTTAGTATTTTATTATGCCAAGTCAACCACCCAAAGCATCTGAGCTTATGTGGTAGATTCCATTTCCAAATTTTACATCACCATCCTCCTTTCGCACCATGTTGTTGATCACTCATGAAATATCCATAAACCTCAACAACATTGATCTGTCCCTGCATCATCTTCCCACCCCAAACAATATTATCTCCCCCACCATTCAATGTAATATTGACCAGATTTAGGTTTTCAATATATTTGTCCCAGTTAATTGCCATCTCGCTACAAAATCCCAAAAATCGAGAGTTGATTCAAGTAGTAAAATATGTGCAGATCTCTAGTGGAACATGTATTTAGTTAATGTAATAATAACCCAAGTTATGCAAGAACTAGATAAGCATGGTGGGAAAAGAGTGATCACCATCAAAACCTTTGATAGTATCTAATCTAATCTCCACATTATTACCTGAACCAATCTCCCATTTTAGATTTCCCAACAACCACTGTTTAACTTTAATAAAAATGCTCCATATATATGATATTGAACACAGTGATCTAGCACCCTCCTTTATCCATCCATGTACTAAACTATTCCAGAGGTATTTCTCTTTGATAATCCGTTGCCAAATGCCTACACCATTTAGAGCACGCCAATAACTCTTAACCAATAGTGCCTAACCAAACTTCTCTACATTCATAATACCCCATCCTTCGTCCTCAATCCTCCTTGTTATCTCCACCAACCGAGCAATATGTATCTTTTTTACATTTGATGCACTCGCCCACAAAAATTGGAGATGAATGTATTAAACCTTTTGATGATATTTTTTGGCAATATATATAAATGCATCCAATATAGCGATATACTTTGTAATGTAGATTGCACAAGGATCAACCTCCACCCAAGTGACAACCATTTATGGAGCCATATGGAAAACCTACGCTCAAATTTCTCAATAACCCAACTCCAACTTTTAACCCATAGTTATTGGGTTTCAACTGGAATCCTAGATATTTGAAACCATGATCTAAAGGAGCCATATCCATTTCAAATAAATTCACAACCTCCACTACCCTTGCATCATTCATCGACGATGCATTAGAAGAGATTTATTTTTACTCATGTAGAGTCCAAAAGCATCAACAAATGTGCCAATAATTCTATGAAGAAATGTCCATTCCCAAATGGAAACTTTCCAATAATAAGTACATCATCAACACAAATAAGATGAGTGATGGAAATAGATTAATGATCAGAAACCCAAAAAATGATCCCTTGGATTGAAACACAATGATCATCCTACTCATCTCTTCGATCACAAGCAGAAATAAGAGTGAAGAAATTTCACAACCCTGCCTCAATCCCCTAGTTGTCCCCATATGCCATGATCCATTCAAGGATCCTCATTGAAAGTCCTATTTTATGAAAAGCAATCCGTAAATAGTCCCAGTCAACACAATCATATGCCTTTATCATATCTATTTTTATAAGAATGACATCCTTCTTTTTAACCTTTATATTATGCATACACTCTTGAGAAATGGTCACTGCATCCTGAATCTACCTATGTTTTAAGAAACCAAACTATTCATGAGCAATAATTTAGACAATGTAGCTTTAGCATGGATGCTATAATCTTTTATATTAGTTTATACATAATATTGCAAAGTCAAATAAGCCTAAAATCCATGAAAGTAGAAGGCTTAGATATTTTATCAAATAATGTGATGAAGGTAGAGTTATCGCCCCAATGATCACAAAAGAGGTCCTAGACTCCTCCACCAAACGAAGTAAATCATGCCCCATAATGTCCATGAAATGAAGAAACAATTCCACGGACCACCCATCTAAGCCAAGACCTTTTTCCCTCGCGAAAGACTAAAGAACAATAACTATTTCATCATATGTGATTGGTCTTCCAATGATATCATTGTCATAGTCCTCAATCATAACAGGATATGTTTGAATGATCCTTCTTTGATTTTCAATATACACCCCCTCTCTGGCAGAAAACAGGAATCCAAAATAATGAACAAACTCCTCTTAGACATCCTTCTGAGATGTGGTGACCTTAACCTCACCATCCTTTAAATCCAAAATTGTATTTTCCCTTTTTCTTTGGGATGCATATCTATGAAAAAACTTTGTAATTTTGTCACCCCCACTAATCCAAATGGCACGAATTTTAGGTTGTCATTCCTCCTCTTTTAAGTTTAAAATGATCCCCTTTCATTCATTATTCACCATTTTGAAATCTACATTGATTTAAAAAATAAATGCATCATTCATCATTCTATGTTCTAAATTGATTTAAACTAAAATTCATCATTCATCATTCTATAATATAATTAGTAGTAAGCGAAATACACTTTGAAGACTTGAATAGTAAATTGATATAATTAAAACTCAAAAATAGTAAAGAGTAACAAGTGAAAAGATAAATCTAAGACCGAGTCACCAAATTTAAAGAATTTCAACGTTGAAATTCGAAAATTTTCAAACGTAAAAACAAACCAAATTTATTCATTTAAATTCGTTAGCAAAATTCAAATTGAACACAAACAAAAACCTAAAAATAATATTCGAATAGTTTAACAAAGTTTAATCCTACTTAAAATTTCTTTGTTTAAATTCACTAGAAAAACTCAAATTGAATATAATGGCTAACCTCAAAATAATATTTGAATGGGTTAAACTAGGGTTTAGTTCTATTTTTTTTAATAGAGACGTGGCTTCTTGAAGCCTTCATTATGTGTAGTTGAAATCGAAAATGTATGTAAAAAAAAAAATTACATAACTTGAAAAGTTTTTAATAATTATAGTTTAAATTAATATAATTTATTTATTTATCACTATAGTTATATAATAATATATAAATTTTAATATATTTATATATATATATAATTCATTCACATGGCTTTATATAATTATACTTTAAATTTATATAATTTATTTTTTCATCACTATATAGTATTATATAATATAAATTTTAATATATTTATAAAATTAAGTTATAAATGTTAATAATTTGAATTATAATATATAATTGATATTAGATTGTGAGTAATACAATATTCTCGCATAGTATCAGAGTGGGGAGTTCTTGCCATGTTGGGTATTTTTTTGGAGTTTTGTATTTTCGTATGATCTTGTATGGAATTTCTATTTTAGTGGTGTCTCAAAATTTCTTTTGAGAGGAGACGGCGAGGGTTTGGGCGCAGGTGCATAGGCCGGAACCAGGGCCAGCCGGGCCGAGGGCTTAGGGCCCAACAGTAACCGACACCGGATTGCGTTGAAGCGAGGATCAGCACTCCGGTGGATAGCGACAGGAGGAAGGGCAGCTGGAGGTTGGGATCAGCGCAGGGTTGACAGCTGGGAGTCATCGCGTTGAAGCACAGTAACAAGGGTTTTACTGAGGATAGCAAGGAGACAGGACCATTGTGCTGGCAACGAAAACGAACGGCGAGTAATCTTGTGAACCCTCACAGTAACCATGGTTAACCCTAGCGAACTTGTTGACCTAGACCCGGCAATGGAGGATATCCTATCGGTCTGGGGGAAAGACCCAACAGCCCAGAACATTGAACGATATTTTGGAGCGCCAGAAATCTTAAGTTCCGACCCTCTTTCACCGGAATCGCTAAGGATTAGCCATTCCTTTCTTCAGTCGACAAAGAAGTTGGAGGGGAACGTCTATTTTCATCAGGACTCCAAGGATCTGCAGCAGTCAAGCAAGGCGGGCGGAGATGAGTTGCATGCAGGCCCTCGACAATCCTTCCAAGGCAGCAAAGGGAAACCCCCTTCCATCGGTCCGGTTCTCTCTGGAGGTTTAGAGGATATCGTTAATTTCGGTTCAAGCATAGGGCAAAGGACTGAAGGGGGTTTTGGAAGGGTTTCGGCCGTTACCAGAGCATCCATAGCCAAAGGTCAGGGCAGCCCCAAAAGGATTGAAGGACGGAAGGAAGCCGAGTCTGAAGGACTTCCAGACCCACGAAAGAACCCTTCAGGATCAGCATTGGGGACTCAGGTACTAAATCAATCCCTAGCAGAGCCTTTCAATTACTCCATAAGCAATTCGTTTCTAGCCCCATTCGAGCAAAGGCTTTCCCCTTTGAATCCCGGCCTGGAACAGCAAGAAAGGAACGGGACAAACAAGGAAATAAGGGAGGAGGACGTCGGGACAAGGAAAAAAGGGGAGAAAAGGAAAAAGCAGAGACCAATCAACTCGCAGGATTTGGAAGGGAATTTGGTTTTGGGAATGGACGTGCAGATTGAAGAGGCCCTGGAGGTGGCTGAATGCACCTTGGTCGGCAGGGCGAGAGGGAAAAAATTCACTTCCAACTTCATCAAATCATGGGGGGAACAAAATTGGCAGTCTGACCTCATTAGAGGATTTGAGGTTTCGACTCTAGCAAAGGGCTGGTTTATGGTGCGTTTTGAGCATAAAGAGGCGGCAGATTGGGTGGTCGAAAAGAATTGGGCTTTCAGGAACATCCCTGTTCTTTTAAAAAAATGGAGTCCTCTGTTTGACGCTGTTCATGAGAAAACAGATGTCTTTCCGGTTTGGGTGAGGGCACCGGGGCTGCCTTCCTTCCTGTGGGTTGAATCAGTTTTCAAGGCAATAGGCTGGGTACTTTTCTGGAAGCGGATATGTCCTTCCTGCAAACCCAGAATAAGGCTATGGCACGGATTCTAGTCAGCCTAAATCCAAGCAGAGGTCTAGTAGAGAAGATCAATCTCCAGTACAAAGATTTCGTCTTCGAACAGATCCTGGACTATGAATATTTTCCCTTCAGGTGCCATAGATGCCACGTCTATGGTCATTTGGCCAAGGAATGCCCCTTAGGTAGGCGACGGAGACGATTCCAGAGGACATCAGCTCAATTGGAGAAGGCTACCCGTCACAACCAGAATTTCCAGAGGAAAGAGGCCTCAGTACATCAGATAGAAGAAGAAATGGAGATGGATTTTCAACAGGGGGGCAGACCCCGAATGTAGCAAACCAAGATCCTCTGATCAGAAGGGCAGACAAAGATCTCGAGCTCGGGAGCGAAAAAGCAATTATGGAGACCATTGTGGAAACGACAGCAACACAAAACCCCATCGAGAGCGAGGGCGCAAAGGGTATGTGCTTAGATCCAAAATTTTCCCCTATTCTTAATTCAGAAATAAAAGAAGATTGTCTGGTCCCTGAATCTCCTTCAAAAAATTTCATTTCTGATATCAATGAATTTATTGAAAGTCATGAAGGAAACACTGTGGAAAACTGTATTGAAATCATCTCGGCCGCAATCCCCTCCTTAGATCTGAATTGTGAAGGTGTTTCTTCTAAACCAATCCCCCCGGTCCATCATCCTACATGCCCATATAATCTTAGATCCCTGGACAACAAACCAGATCCCTTAGATACTGTGGGTGGTATAGGTCTGTCCCCTCCTCTGAGTCTGAAAAGAAAAAAAAGGGGAAGGAAATCAAATCTTTCCATGGCCCAGATAAAAGCAAAGCATGATGTGGCAGATGGGAAGCAACTGTCAATCACTGGGGCACTTAGAGCGGTGCAGGCCCCTGAGAATGTTCTGAAATGATTCTTACATCATGGAACTGCAGGGGTTTAGCCAGTAAACCCAAAAAACTGGCTCTTAGGGAGATGGTCATGAATTCAAAATCAGATATCCTTCTACTTCAGGAGACTTTGGGGAATGGAGCAGAAGTAGAATTGGTGCTAAATGCCCTCCTTCCAGGCTGGAAATTCTCGGCTATGGACTCAGAAGGACATTCAGGAGGACTGGCGGTAGGATATAGGGAAGGGAGAATCAAGATAAGGAACCAATGGGGCATGAAGCAGGTGATGGGTATGGAATTTCAATCCCCCGAATTCGACTTCCCATTAACAATCTTAAACATTTATGGGCCTTGTCAGGGGAGGGTGGCCTTTTGGAACGATCTGATGTCCAATTCGACAATGAAGAGTAAATACATGGTGCTGGGTGGAGACTTAAACTTCTCAATAGGAAGAGCGGAGGCCTGGGGACCCTCGGCTAGGGAAGATCCGCTGACAGATTTCTTCCAAAATCTCTTAAACGCCAACAATCTAATTGATGTTAATCTTATTAAGTTAAAGCCGACTTGGAGGAACAGGAGAGTAGGAGAAGCAAGAGTGGCAAAAAGACTGGACCGGTTCCTCATTAATGAAGAATTATCCTCCACGATCCCAATGTTTCGGCAATGGGTTGAAGAGGGAGGGCCTTCAGATCACTTCCCAGTTTATTTAGAACTCTCTAAACCTCCTCCAAAGCCGCCAGCACCCTTCAAGTTCAATGCATCTTGGTTGCAAGAAGTTTCTTTCACCAAACTATTTAAAGAAACATGGAGACATCCTGACAATAGCACCTCAGAGGACAAAGGGTTCCTGTTCATGGAAAACCTCAAAAGACTGAAGAAAGCAACAATTATATGGGCGAAGGACAGAAAGGCAAAACAGAACGAGGAAATAACCCGGATAAGTGAGGAACTTCAAAAGCTGGAAAGTATAGAGGAGGATGGATATGCAACACAGGAATCAAAAGAGAGGATCCTCCACCTTGAGAAACTCAAAAATCAAATCCTTCTGGCAAAAGAAGAGGAATGGCGGCTCAAGAGCAGAGCGATTTGGCTTAAAGCAGGGGATGAAAACACAAGTTTTTTCCACAACTATGCAAAAGGGAGGAAGACTGCAAACACTATCTGGAACCTAAAAAATGAAGAAGGAAGGGAGGCAAAGACTTTTGAATCTCTGTCAGCACTAGGGCAAAGTCATTTCCAGAATTTATTTGCAGATCAAGGAGAGGTCACCATCGCCGAGGTTATCAAAACAGCGCAATGTTTCCCAAGGTACGTGGAGGAGGAAGAAGCGGAGGAACTGATAAGTCCAGTAACAAAGGAGGAAGTTGAAAGTGTCATCAAATCTATGGCAAAAGAAAAAAGCCCTGGGCCGGACGGATGGACCATAGAACTCTTTCACCATTTCTTTGATCTGATAGGAGCAGAAATAACTGAAGTAGTAGAAGAGTCCAGGAAGAAAGGAGAGGTTTATAGTCCTTTCAATGCAACATTTATAGCCCTCATCCCGAAGAAGGAAGTTCCTGAAACCTTTGAAGACTTCAGACCAATTTCATTATGCAACAGTATATACAAGATTATTGCAAAAGTGATTGCGATCAGAATTAAACCAATTCTGTCAAGGCACATTTCAATGGAACAATTTGGGTTTTTAAATGGACGACAAATACATGAAGCTATCGGTGTGGCACAGGAGGTACTGCATAGTGTCAAGCAGAAGAACAAGAAGGGTGCAGTTATAAAAATTGACTTATCTAAAGCTTATGACCGGATAAATTGGATATATATCCGTTTACTTCTAACTCATTTAGGTTTCAAAACAGATTTCATCAGCTGGATCATGGGGTGTATTACAAACGTCAGCTATGCAGTTCTCATCAATGGCGCAGCCACTCCATTTTTCAAAGGATAGAGGGGACTGAGGCAAGGCTGCCCCCTGTCCCCTCTGCTTTTTCTTTTAGTAGCAGAAGGTTTAAGCCAGCTGATTCAAAAGGCCAAAAGGGAAGGCAAGGTAAGAGGTATCGAAGTAGCAGTCAACTTGTACATTTCTCATCTCCTTTTTGTTGATGACATATTGGTTTTCACAAATGGAGAGTCTAATGAAATAAAGGAATTAAAAAACATTCTTGATCTGTTCTTGAAAGCAACTGGAATGCAGATAAACTCCAGGAAATCTCAGTTAATAGTGGAAGGACTAGACAGACAAGAAAGAGCACAGATGCATTCGTTCTTTCCTTATCAAATGAGTAATATGGAATCCCCTTTCAAGTATTTAGGTTTCTGGCTAAAACCCAATGCCTATAAGAAAGAGGATTGGAACTGGTTGATCGCCAAAATAGAAGCCAGAATCTCTCATTGGAGCTACAAATGGTTGTCCAGAGCTGGGAGATTGACTCTAATCAAATCAGTGCTACTGGCCATCCCAGTCTACTGGGCAGCTTTAACATGGGTTCCTAAAGGAATCTTGGAGAAAATAAGGAGAATTTGTAGCAGATTTTTGTGGGCTGGCTCAAAGGAGAACTCTGTCCTCCCATGGGTTGCCTGGGAGAAAGTGGCAAGGCCAAAAGATTGGGGAGGATGGGGGATAAAAAGTCTTCCTGACTTCAGCCTCACGCTGGCTGCAAAATCAGGCTGGAGACTTATAAAGATGGAAAATTTATGGACAAGAGTGGTGAAAAGGAAATATATAGACCCAGCTCCTTTAGAAGAATGGATTAGAAACCCAGCAAAGAACAAGAAGAATGTCTCGGTGGTATGGAAAGCAACTGTGGAGTCCTTCAAAGTGATCGAACAAGGATTGGCATGGAAGATCGGGAATGGAAGGAATTTGAAGATAGGGAAGGACCCTTGGGTTGGATGCAATGAAAATTATGCCTTATCCCCCGGGTTAATCAGGCACTTAGAAAACAAAGGCATACTCTCCTTAAATCAGGTGGAAAAAGTTGGTCACTCAACTATGTGGGGACAAGCTTGGAAAAATGGAGAAGATCTAGAACTAGAGCAAAGATGGTGGAATGAATGGAATTCATATATTCAAGAACTCTCCAGATCAAATGTCAGATTAAAAGACAGCCTGGATCAGCTGATCTGGGCCCATGCAGAAACTGGAGAGTACTCTCCAAAAAGTGGATATAAATTCATCATGTCTAGGAAAGGATGGGGAACTCCGGAATGGTGGCCGAAGCACTTATGGAAGCTCAAATGTCCGGCAAAGGCTAGACTTTTCTTTTGGTGTATTTTAAAAAGAAAAATCCCAACTTGGGACATTCTACAGTCAAGATACATGCATGGACCAGGGAGATGTACCTTATGCAAATCTGAAGCGGAATCCATCAACCATCTTTTCCTATCTTGTTCAGAAACCAAAAAGATATGGGGGGAGGCAGAGAAATTGATGAACAAAAGGGTTGAATGGGGAGGTGAAAATCTGACAGAGGTTTGGGCAAAATGGTGGCAACAATACCCTGAAGGGAATATGCGAAACCTACCCCTCATTATCTGTTGGGGGGTTTGGATCGCTAGAAACAGGAGTATTTTTCAGGATAAGGAAACTCCGGCAACTGTCACAGCAATCCAAAGTGTCTCTATCTACTCGAGTATCCCAGAACCAGAGGAGAACAAATCTCAAAGACAAAACAAAGCTGTACATATTAAAGAGGGCACTCCCTGGGCTTTTTTTGATGGTGCCTCGCAGAACAATAGGGCAGGAGCAGGAATAGTCATCCATGTAAATGCAAACCATATCCTCAAAGCCTCAGTTGGACTAGGGACAGGATCAAACAACTTTGCAGAAATGTCAGCTTTGAAGCTACTTCTCTGTTGGCTCATTCAAAGGAACATCTTCACAATTCAGATCTTTGGAGACTCACTTAATGTTATCAATTGGGTTAATGGGAAAAGTACATGCAAAAATCAAATTCTGAAACCATTGCTGGAAGAAATGCAGGTATTAAAAACATCCTTTAACAGTTTCTCTTTATGTCATATTTACAGGGACAACAACGATTCAGCCGACAAACTTTCTAAGGAAGGTTTGCAGCAGAATCTGGGCAGCTGGAAAATTGTAGAAGAAAACCAGGGACAGACTCATATATCGGATCAGCCGCCTCATACATGTTTTCAGTGACAGCTTTACTACATATTTATTTTTTGTCATACTTTTTTCACAGACTTTATTATGAAATTTTGGTACAAAAACTGCATGTTTGGACACCTCAGAACATATCTTTTTTTGTAAGGGTTGTTTTCCTCGTCTGAGGAGACCCGCTTTTATGATGTTTTTGCTGCCCTCTTTTTGAAAGGGATGTTATGGTTCATGACCGGACAGTCTAAAGCAGCTGGTTTATATTGTTTTCAGCTGCCTTTTCTTGAGAACAGATGGTCCTTCCTGAAGGTAGGACGTTTTTTTATTGCAAAAGCAGTCATATAGCAGCAACAGAAATGCTCAAGCATATGCAATGTAACTTTTTATTTCTTCAATAAAAAGTTCGCTTTTTCTTTAGAAAAAAAAAAAAATATATATATATATATATATATATCTCATCGAACTTCAAGTCAAATTTTATCATTTAATTTTTTATTGTCAATTTCTTTTAGAATTTCAAAGTTGTTGAATTTGAACTGGAACCCATACCTCAACCAAGTGAATTAGGTCTAAGGTACATATAGGGCTTGGTGTTCTTAATTAAATACTCATTTCATACCCTCCTACATGATAAAATCGAATGGGCACGTTGCAATCCCCCCAATCCCGAAAAATTGTTAAGTCTTTTGGATTTTGAGTGAGAACTAAAAGTATACTTTCTCCATATGAGATCTAATGAGGCGAGAACCACTCTCAAACATCTTGAGTCATTTCATGGTAATGTTAAAAATTTAATTAAAAAGATGAAAATGAAAAATAAAAAAGTATGTTATTTTTACTTTAAGAATTTAATGTTATCATTAATTACATAGCATTAATAGGGACTTAGGGTTGAATATTAAGCTTCCCCACTCATAAATTATTGTTTTCAAGCAGTGTGTGGTGACGAATTATTTAAATTTCAATCGACTTAAGAATGCGTCAGAAAAATGTATGCGTGAGATGAAGCGTCAAATTTTTTACATTTAAACTAGAAGTTGCAACAATTTGTTAGAATTTAGCTGATAAAAGGGACTTAAATAGAAAAAATCTATTAAAAAGGTGCAAAAAACGGTTAAGTTCCATAAAAATAGATAAATTGGCATCAAAGTTATCTAAAACGCCACAAGATCAGGTGTTTTCACTTGATTTACCGAGAATTTTATGGGGAAGGTTGAATTATATGGCTAGAAGAATTAGGTTTTCATCGTTAGAGGCTTTAGTATTACATGTTGGGTTCTTGAATGGAGTATTTTTCATTTTGAGAGTTAGTGGGGGTCTTACAACGGGAACTGTCGTTAAGAATTGTGATTTCAAGTTGTAGGTTACAATAACCAAGTGTGTGATGATGAATTATTTAAATTTCAATGGACCTAAGAATGCGTCAGAAAAATTTATGCGTGAGATGAAGCGTCAATTTTTTTACATTCAAACTAGAAGTTGCAACAATTTGTTAGAATTTAGCTGATAAAAGGGACTTGAATAGAAAAAATCTATTAAAAAGGCGAAAAAACAGTTAAGTTCCATAAAAATAACTAAATTGGCATCGAATTTATCTGAAACACTATAAGATCAGGTGTTTTCATTTGATTTACCGAGAATTTTACAGGGAAGGTTGAATTCTACGGCCAGAAGAATTAGGTTTTCATCATTAGATGCTTTAGTATTACATGTTGGGTTCTTGAATGGAGTATTTTGCATTTTGATAGTTAGCGGGGGTCTTAATGCGGGAACTGTAGTTAAGAATTGCGATTTCAGGTTGCAGGTTACAATAGCCAAATAAATCAAAAAAATTAGTTGTTGATAGGATAATATCACTCACCAAGAGTATAGTTCGTTCAACAATGTGATTGCAGTGTGTGATGATGAATTATTTAAATTTCAATGGACCTAAGAATGCGTTAGAAAAAACTATGCGCGAGATGAAGCGTCAAATTTTTTACATTTAAACTAGAAGTTGCAACAATTTGTTAGAATTTCGCTGATAAAAGGGACTTGAATAGAAAAATATATTAAAAAGGCGCAAAAAATGGTTAAGTTCCATAGAAATAGCTAAATTGACATTGAATTTATCTGAAATGCCACAAGATCAGGGGTTTTCACTTGATTTACTGAGAATTTTATGGGGAAGGTTGAATTCTACGACCAAAAGAATTAGGTTTTCATCGTTAGAGGCTTTAGTATTACATGATAGGTTCTTGAATGGAGTATTTTGCATTTTGACAGTTAGCGGGGGTCTTACTGTGGGAACTGTCGTTAAGAATTGAGATTTTAGGTTGCAGGGTACAATAGCCGAATAACTCGAGAAAATTAGTTGTTGATAGCATAATATCACTCACCAAGAGTATAGTTCATTCAACGATGTGATTGCAGTGTGTAATGATGAATTATTTAAATTTCAATGGACCTAAGAATGCGTTAGAAAATTTTATGCATGAGATGAAGTGTCAAATTTTTTATATTTAAACTAGAAGTTGCAACAATTTGTTAGAATATAACCGATAAAAGGGACTTGAATAGAAAAAATCTATTAAAAAGGCGAAAAAATGGTTAAGTTCCATAAAAATAGCTAAATTGGCATTGAATTTATCTAAAACGCCACAAGATCAGGTGTTTTCACTTGATTTACCGAGAATTTTATAGGGAAGGTTGAATTCTATGGCTAGAAGAATTAGGTTTTAATTCTTAGAGGCTTTAGTACTACATGTTGGGTTCTTGAATGGAGTATTTTACATTTTGACAGTTAGTGGGGGTCTTATTGCGGGAACTGCCATTAAGAATTGCGATTTCAAGTTGCAGGTTACAATAGCCAAATAACTCGAGAAAATTCACTGTTGATAGGATAATATTACTCACCAAGAGTATAGTTCGTTCAACGATGTGATTGCAGTGTGTGATGATGAATTATTTAAATTTCAATGGACCTAAGAATGTGTCAGAAAAATTTTATGGGTGAGATGAAGCATCAATTTTTTTACATTTAAACTAGAAGTTGCAACAATTTGTTAGAATTTAGCCAATAAAAGGGACTTGGATAGAAAAAATCTATTAAAAAGGCGTAAAAAATGGTTAAATTCCATAAAAATAGCTAAATTGGCATCGAATTTATTTGAAACGCCACAAGACCAGGTGTTTTCACTTGATTTACCGAGAATTTTACGAGGAAGGTTGAATTCTATGGCCATAAGAATTAGGTTTTCTTCATTAGAGGCTTTAGTATTACATGTTGGGTTCTTGAATGGAGTATTTTGCATTTTGACAGTTAGCAGGGGCCTTACTATGGGAACTGTCGTTAAGAATTGCGATTTTAGGTTGTAGGTTACAATAGCCAAATAACTCGAGAAAATTAGTTGTTGATAGGATAATATCACTCACCAAGAGTATAGTTCGTTCAACAATGTGACTGCAGTGTGTGAAGATGAATTATTTAAATTTCAATGGACCTAAGAATGCGTCAGGAAAATTTATGCACGAGATGAAGTGTCAAATTTTTTACATTTAAACTAGAAGTTGCAACAATCTGTTAGAATTTAGCCGATAACAGGGACTTGAATAGAAAAAATCTAATAAAAGGTGCAAAAAATGGTTAAATTCCATAAAAATAGCTAAACTGGCATCGAATTTATCTGAAACACCACAAGATCAGGTGTTTCCACTTGATTTACCGAGAATTTTACGGGGAAGGTTGAATTCTACGACTAGAAGAATTAGGTTTTCATCGTTAGAGGCTTTAGTATTACATGTTGGGTTCTTGAATGGAGTATTTTGCATTTTGACAGTTAGCGGGGATCTTACTGCGGGAACTGTCGTTAAGAATTGCGATTTCAGGTTGCAGGTTACAATAGCCAAATAACTCGAGAAAATTAGTTGTTGATAGGATAATATCACTCACCAATAGTGTAGTTCGTTCAACGATGTGATTGCAGTGTGTGATGATGAATTATTTAAATTTCAATGGACCTAAGAATGCGTTAGAAAAAATTTATGCGCAAGATGAAGCATCAAATTTTTTACATTTAAACTAGAAGTTGCAACAATTTATTAGAATTTAGCCAAAAAAAAGGGACTTGAATAGAAAAAATCTATTAAAAAGGCACAAAAAACACTTAAGTTCCATAAAAATAGCTAAATTGGCATTGAATTTATCTGAAACGTCACAAGATAAGGTATTTTCACTTGATTTACAGAGAATTTTACGTGGAAGGTTGAATTCTACGGCCAGACGAATTAGGTTTTCATCGTTAGAGGCTTTAGTATTACATGTTGGGTTCTTGAATGGAGTATTTTACATTTTGACAGTTAGCGGGGATCTTACTGCGGGAACTGTCGTTAAGAATTGCGATTTCAGGTTGCAGGTTACAATAGCCAAATAACTCGAGAAAATTAGTTGTTGATAGGATAATATCACTCCCCAATAGTATAGTTCGTTCAACGATGTGATTGCAGTGTGTGATGATGAATTATTTAAATTTCAATGGACCTAAGAATGCGTTAGAAAAATTTATGCATGAAATGAAGCGTCAATTTTTTTACATTTAAACTAGAAGTTGCAACAATTTATTAGAATTTAGCCGAAAAAAGGGACTTGAATAGAAAAAATCTATTAAAAAGGCACAAAAAATGGTTAAGTTCCATAAAAATAGCTAAATTGGCATCGAATTTATCTGAAACACCACAAGATCAGATGTTTTCACTTGATTTACCAAGAATTTTACGAGGAAGGTTGAATTCTATGGCCTGAAGAATTAGGTTTTCATTGTTAGAGGCTTTAGTATTACATGTTGGGATCGTGAATGGAGTATTTTTCATTTTGACAGTAAGTGGGGGTCTTACTGCGGAAACTGTCGTTAAGAATTGCGATTTTAGGTTGCAGGTTACAATAGCCAAATAACTCGAGAAAATTAGTTGTTGAAAGGATAATATCACTCACCAAGAGTATAGTCCGTTCAATGATGTGATTGCAGTGTGTGATAATGAATTATTTAAATTTCAATGGACCTAAGAATGCGTCAGAAAAATTTATGCGCGAGATGAAGCGTCAAATTTTTTACATTTAAACTAGAAGTTGCAACAATTTGTTAGAATTTAGTGAATAAAAGGGACTTGAATAGAAAAAATATATTAAAAAGGCGTAAAAAATGGTTAAGTTCCATAAAAATAGCTAAATTGGCATCGAATTTATCTGAAATGCCACAAGATTAGGTGTTTTCACTTGATTATCGAGAATTTTACGGGGAAGGTTGAATTCTACGACCAAAAGAATTAGGTTTTCATCGTTAGAGGCTTCAGTATTACATGTTGGGTTCTTGAATGGAGTATTTTGCATTTTGACAGTTAGCGAGGGTCTTACTGCGAGAACTGTCATTAAGAATTGCGATTTCAGGTTGCAGGTTACAATAGCCAAATAACTCGAGAAAATTAGTTGTTGATAGGATAATACCACTCACCAAGTGTATAATTCATTCAACAATGTGATTGCAGTGTGTGATGATGAATTATTTAAATTTTAATGGACCTAAGAATGCGTCAGAAAAAATTATGCGCAAGATGAAGCGTCAAATTTTTTACATTTAAACTAGAAGTTGAAACAATTTGTTAGAATTTAGCCGATAAAAGGAACTTGAATAGAAAAAAATCTATTAAAAAGGCACAAAAAAGGGTTAAGTTCCATAAAAATAGCTAAATTGGCATCAAATTTATCTGAAACGCCACAAGATCAGGTGCTTTCACTTGATTTACCAGAATTTTACGAGAAGGTTGAATTCTACGACCATAAGAATTAGGTTTTCATCGTTAGAGGATTTAGTATTACACGTTGGGTTCTTGAATGGAGTATTTTGCATTTTGAGAGTTAGCGGGGGTCTTACTGCGAGAACTGTCGTTAAGAATTGCGATTTCATGTTGCAAGTTACAATAGCTAAATAACTCGAGAAAATTAGCTGTTGATAGGATAATATCACTCACCAAGAGTATAATTCGTTCAACGATGTGATTGCAATGTGTGATGATGAATTATTTAAATTTCAATGGACCTAAGAATGCGTGAGAAAAAATTATGCGTGAGATTAAGCGTCATTTTTTTTTACATTTAAACTAGAAGTTTCAACAATTTGTTAGAATTTAGTCGATAAAAGGGACTTGAATAGAAAAAATCTATTAAAAAGGCGTAAAAAAAAGCGCTTAAGTTCCATAAAAATAGTTAAATTGGCATCGAATTTATCTGAAACACCACAAGGTCAGGTGTTTTCACTTGATTTACCAAGAATTTTACGGGGAAGGTTGAATTCTACAGCCATAAGAATTAGGTTTTCATCGTTAGGGGCTTTAGTATTACATGGTGGATCCTTGAATGGAGTATTTGTCATTTTGATAGTTAGCAGGGGTCTTGCTGTGGGAACTGTTGTTAATAATTGTGATTCCAGGTTGTAGGTTACAATGGCCAAATAACTCGAGAAATTTAGTTGTTGATAGGATAATATCACTCACCAAGAGTATAATTCGTTTAATGATGTGATTGCAGTGTGTGATGATGAATTATTTAAATTTCAATGGACCAAAGAATGCGTCAGAAAAATTTATGCGCGAGATGAAGTGTCAAATTTTTTACATTTAAACTAGAAGTTGCAAAAATTTGTTAGAATTTATCTAATAAAAGGGACTTGAATAGAGAAAATCTATTTAAAAGGTGCAAAAAAGCAGTTAAGTTCCATAAAAATAACTAAATTGGCATCAAATTGATTTGAAACGCCACAAGATCAGGTGTTTTCACTTGATTTACCGAGAATTTTACGGGGAAGGTTGAGTTCTACGGCCATAAAAATTAGGTTTTCATCGTTAGAGGCTTTAGTATTACATGTTGGGTTCTTGACTGGAGTGTTTTTCATTTTGATAGTTAGTGGGGGCCTTACTGCGGGAACTGTCGTTAAGAATTGCAATTTCAAGTTGCATGTTACAATAGCCAAATTACTCGAGAAATTAGTTGTTGATGGGATAATATCACCCACCAAGGGCATAGTTCAAGTGATGTTTACTCTATTTTACATAAAATGAAATGATATTTTAATGTTTACGAGACTAAAAATAGTCTATGGGACCAGATAACTTAAGTTTACTGAATGATAAGTTCAAAAGATCCTCAACCATGACAAAGGAATGAATCCCGTAGACTAGTTATAGAAGATGTACTGGTTAAACATTTAAGAATTGTGGTGTGAGTTACTATTGTGACTTCTGGCCCACCTCCCTAGAAATAAATATATGTTTGAATTTTGGACAGATACTTAGTCTCCAATTAACATCTTAATGCTCGTGTTTGAGTTTGGGTAGCTGAATATCCTCAACCATGACAAAGGAATGAATCCCATAGACTAGTTATAGAAGATGTATTGGTTAAACATTTAAGAATTGTGGTGTGAGTTATTGTTGTGACTTCTGGCCCACCTCCCTAGAAAAAAATATGTTTCAATTTTGGATAGATACTTAGGCTCCAATTAACATCTTACTGCTTGTGTTTGAGCTTGGGTAACTCATTTCCACAACGTTGTTTCTTTCCATCTTGTCTTGGCATAATTTCCATG
Organism: Pinus tabuliformis; assembly: GCA_031772625.1. Taxonomy (NCBI): domain Eukaryota; kingdom Viridiplantae; phylum Streptophyta; class Pinopsida; order Pinales; family Pinaceae; genus Pinus; species Pinus tabuliformis. The sequence continues at coordinate 572,531,564 of CM062813.1, read as the reverse complement.
AATTATTTGTAGACTGATGTTATAAAATTACCTTATGTTATTGTGGGTTTGCAATTTGTGCTATTTTAATGAAAAGATGGGAAATGTTGTCGGCGTGAATTTGGTGATGCATCGTATTTCTAAAGGGAAAATTTAGGTCTCACAAAACCATCCAGGATTTTCATATCAGGTGATTGTATATATATAACAATCGTCCACAAAATGCAAAGTAGCTCCAACCAACTCACAACCACCAAATATGGTTTATCAATTTTTTGCTTATAATTTCCCTTCAATAACCATGTAGAATCCCATTAAAATGATGAGAAGTGCAGTGAGTGACTTGGAATAAGATGTGCCCTATGAGTATTACATTAAATTAGAGTAAATGCAATAAAAAATGGTTTCATTAACACTAGATCAATTATCAAATTTGACCATTTATTCCAGCCATTTAATAGGCTAATGACTTATACAATAAGTTGGATTTAACAGTAAAGAAGAGGCAATACAATTTTCAAGTTTGCTAGTCAAATTTTATATACGTTTTTTGTGTGTGTAAGGTTCGACATTAAATTACTGATGAAAATAAGTACAAATAGATCTATCTGGTGTTAAGAGCTTCCCAGCAGGGAAACCAACCCAAAACCCCCAGTTTAAAGTCATGAGGTTACATATGCTAAATTTAACTAGTATGTCTTTCAAAACCATAGGCATGAGTGATAATGATTTACAAAATGACACATTATATCCAAAAATTTGGCTTAGAGCCACAAAAATGAAAGTTAAGATGCTTTGCATGACTAGATTATCCTATACAAGAGGACTGGAAGCCACATAAGAGATGACGAACCAGTTGACTGAGATGAGATGACTTGAGAGCGTGGGTAGGCTATGGAGAGCCACGAACCATGGGCAGTGTCCTTGATCACGCATAACAGGAACATCCACAACACCCCTGAAGCATGAAAGTCGACGTTGCACCAACTGCAACCAATGAGCAACCACCAAGAAATCCACATACTGTCAACGAGTGTCTAACGCGTGACCATGCTTTTATCCATCCCATTAACCAATAGATGACCCGTCATCCCCTATTTTTGACCCTGACCGAGCCTTGACTAATCTCTAAGCAACACATATTTGTTCTCCTTTAGCAGCACTCCCATACGACGAGCCTGCACGCTAGGATAACCAATCAACATTCCAGAATGACGAGCTAGCTCTCCAATACTACGAGCCATGCACCAGAATAAGCCTTGACAAAGATAATTACCTGGAGGAGTAGTTATAAACCAGTCTCCTCCATGATTGATCATAAATATATTGATCAAACTCCATGAATGCCCCCCAACGTAATTACTCCATTAAGTGGCCAGACGCCTAGGGTCTAAAAGGCAAGCCTTAGTGTCAAATTGGATCCCCTGAGAATACATAAAAATTCACTGGGTTGTGAATTGCCCCATGTCTAGTCGACAACCAGCACCAACCTCCATGCAAATGAAAAGAGCAAAATTACAAATGAATGTGTCGTCCCTAGCCGCCAGAGAATTGCAAAGATGAGCGACATTACACTGACCATACACCATAGCTCGACCTGCAACCCAAAGCACAATGTGATTCTCCATAAAATCAAATGAGTGTATAATTTCCTCGCACGCCAGAGCATTACACTCACACAATTTTCCATGAGGTTGAATGACCTTATAGTTATGATACTCCATTATTAACCAGACTCGGGGTTATTGTCTTGCATCTATAGTGAAGCATCTAGACAAGATGGAATTTAAGGGAGCATACAATTGAACCATAGTTGATGAATGGTCCCCAGGTGGAGAGCCCTACCACCTCAGGAAGTCTTGTCAGTTCAATAACACAACATTCGCACCCATGGTGGGGGTAAACTTTATATACATTAAACAAAGGTTGGAAATTAATAAAAATAAAATATTTTACTCTGTATTTTGTGTGAAGAATAAACTTTAGAATAGTATTTTTTTATAATAAAAAATATACTTTCCAATTAAATAAAATAGACTTATAATTGATTTTGAAATGAGAATCTTTTATTAATAAATTTAAAGTATTTGACAATGGAGTAGTCTACCTAGGCGGAGGAATGGGCCGGTTTCCGTCACCGCCCGGAAAAACCTCCGGCTCCGGCGGCCGGAAATTCCGCCACCCACCGCGAGCTCCGCCCAGCGCCGCCGCGAACTCCGCCCTGTTCAATTTCGCTGACTTCCAGAAACTAATAAAAATTGATGCGTGGCGCACTGGTAGCGCGTCTGACTGCACATTACAAGGTTCCGAGTTCGATTCACCGATGTTGTGAGTTTGTTTATTTTTGGTCCAGATGTTCTATGGAACAGCCTGGTAATGTGATATATTTTGATTTGGGTATTTTTTGGAAGCAGTTACGGTACTTTAGTGTGAGTACTACCGTGCTTTGAGGCCAAAGTTTTGTCTGAGAATAAGTGGCTTATTTTAAATTTCGTTTAAAAGACTTCATCGCAACCTCTTGATTAACACTGGAGGTGGCCTGTACTTGTGTTATTGCGACGGTGTCGTCTCTTCTGCGCAAGAAACAGATCGCCATGAGCTCCAAGAGTCCCAGAGGTCCGAGGAGATTGTCCCCAAGACAAACTCCTCCGTGTGAGAATTACGAGCGATTCAACAGCAATGACAATCGAAATGCAAAACGTTGTACCTTTCGATATTGTGCCGAAGAAAGCCCCACTGGAGATTTTTCCTGATGACAGCGATCATGAAGACGAAATGCAAGGAGGATAAAGCAAGTTTCAGGGAGATTCTCCCTGATGACAGCGATCATGAAGACGAAATACGAGGAGGATAAGGGAAGTTTTCGGGTGTAAGAAGGAAATGTTTTCCGATTACACAATTCATAACAGTAAGAACAGAAATTTCATAATATTTTCCATAGAACATCTGGACCAAAATTAAACAAACTCACAACATCGGTGAATCGAACTCGTAACCTTGTAATGTGCAGTCAGACGCGCTACCAGTGCGCCACGCATCAATTTTTATTAGTTTGTGGAAGTCAGCGAAATTGAACGGGGCGGAGTTCGCGGCGGCGCTGGGCGGAGCTCGCGGCGGGTGGCGGAGCTGGGCGGAGGAATTTCCGGCGGCCGGAGCCGGAGTTTTTTCCGGGCGGTGACGGAAACCGGCCCATTCCTCCGCCTAGGTAGACTACTCCTTTGACAATATGTGGTTAAATAAAACTTTAGATTAAAATTACATACTTGGTGATGTCACTTGAAATTTTGATATTTTAAGGACATTATATATATATATATATATATATATATATAGATATAGATATATATATAATTTTTTTATTTTTTGTTGTTCTCGGAAATCAAGATAGGTCCACCCAAAGGCAAGGTGTTTTAACAATGAGACATCGACCAATTGAGCTAACTCTCACGGCAATATAATCTATTATATTTACGATCTAAATATATATTTATAAAAAAATTAAAAATACATTAAAAAATATCTTATAATACGATTTTTATGTAAAAGGATTCTTAATTATAATTTATCAAAGAGCTCAAATATGAAGCATTTAAACCAAAAAAAATTGATATGGTCAACCTCTTATTTTTGTTATCTTTTCATTGGCTATAATTTTTGCTATTGCATGCCCATTTTCTTATTATAAGTAATTTCCATAATTGAAATTGAAATAGTGTGAATGTTGGGTCCCTATAATACTAGTGATTACCCCATTACTATTGTAGTTGTACCCCTTATTAATAGTGTTGTGCCCCTATTATCCCCATATTGTTATTACTGTGCCCCATAGAATCCCTCTATTGTTATTTTTGTGGCTTTATATTATTATTGTTAGGTCAGTTGGGTTATATTGTGACTCCTTAGACTCCTATATATAGAAAGGAGGTTTTGTCATTTGAATCATGCAAGAATTGTTCATTTACGTAATGTAAAGGAGGTTGCCCCCTCGAAGAGGCTGAATTCTAAGGCGTTGATCTATCTTTTCTATCTTTTTCTTGAGCTGGTCTCATAACATTTGGTATCAGAGCTTTGGATTCTAGGGTTTCGCTGCTCCAAACAAGTCATCATGGAATTTTTGCTATAACTTCTTTTTCTGTGACGTTTCAGAAGTTGCAAAAAAAACCCATTTGAGAAGAAATCACGCTGAACCTCGAGTCCGAATTTCAGAGCTGTTCGCGCTATATTTGCAAAGATATGATCTGAGGAAGTTGGTCTTTTTGCAAACTCCTGAATTACATTCCAAACATGTGACCTAGGGATAAGCATCATAACTTTCTCTCTGGGGATCGCATTGAAGTTTCGTAAGAAGGTACAGAAAGAGGACGGACTGTAGTTTCTTGTATGCATTTTTCAGATCCAAAGGTCAAAATAGTGACTCGTGGCAAGTCGTACAAGTTTGCTCTACTGAACTAGTCTATAATCAAGTCACTGTGGAAGATTTCGCATAACTCTTCCTTGGAGAATCCAATTTGGGTCAGACTTGTGGCATTGGAAAGAGGAAACAGAGGGATACTGCAGGTCAGAAATTCAGATCTAGATGATTGGAAAGTACAGAGATAGATCAGAGGAAATATCGAGCTCCTACAAAGTGAAAAAATGTGTGTAGATTTTCTTAAATTTTTGCTTAAGCTTGGTTTGAAAATTTATTTTGAAGGAATTCAAAGGGCATAGTAGAGCATTATTATCGGTAACTGATGCCCCGAGGAAAGAAAATGCAAACACCTAGTAAGGAACCTGAAAGCTCTAGCATGACTCATGAAGAAGAGGAAGAAATGCAACATGATATATCAAAATTACAAGACCAAGTGCAACAACTATCCCTTGCACAAAAAGGAACAGAATCTAAGATGGATGGTTTAAAGAAAGGCGTAGAAGCTAAGATGGATTGTTTAAAGAAAGGTGTAGAAGCTAAGATGAATGACGTGGAAGCTAAGATGGATGATTTGAAGATAGATTTGAAGACAGACATGGAAGAATTGAAGATACATATGAATAAATTGCTACAAGAAAGGGTCACTAATGGTGAAAGGGTAGTAAAGGAAACTCATGATGAGAACAAAAGAAATGTTAATCATGATTCCATAGACTCTAATGTTGGATCAAAGACCCACCATATGCCAAAAATCGATATGAGGAAGTTTGATGGCAAGGATCCCGCAACATGGATATTACAGATGGAGCAATTTTTCGATCTCAATAATGTGCAAAACACACAAAAGGTACGTATTGCAACTTTATATTTGGAAACAAATCAGTTTGATGGTATCAATGGCTTTGCTCTCATAAACAATTTATCACTTAGGCAATTTTTACGGAAGAATTGATAGCACATTATGAGGATACAAAAAGCAACACTTTTTTTATCCAATTGATAAGTCTCAAACAAAAGGGTTCAATAATGGAGCACATTGAGGAGTTCCAAAAATTGAACATAAGGGTAAAAGATATTCCAGAGGAGCATAGGATTGATGTGTTCATAGGGTCTTTAAAGGATAATATCCAACATGATTTCGCCTTTGGGAACCTGATTCATTAGAGAATAGCAAGAAAAATGGAAAGCAAAATTATGGCAACCAGGAAGCATACCACTCACAACTATAAAGACGGAAGTGTTGTTGCCGCTAGTCTTCCACAACCTATAAGGTTGACACCACAACAATTGGAAGAAAAAAGAGCAAAAGGGCTTTGTTACAATTGTGATAGCAAATACACTAAAGGTCATAAGTGTGCTGAGAAGAAATTATTCTACATAGATTGTGAAGAGGAAGAAAAAAAGGAGCAAGAAAGGTCAAAAGAAGAGGATATACTCCAGGAACAAAGCCTAGATAAAGAAGAAATGAATCCGACCATATCTTGTAATGCATTGGTAGGAATTACCACTCCTCAAACCATCAAGATAGAAGGACAAATCAAGAAGAAAAAGGTAATAGTGTTGATTGATTCAGGAAGTACCCACAATTTTATTCATTGTAAGGTAGCAAGAGAATTGAATTGCTTCTTATATCCAGCACCAGAGTGTCAAGTGATGGTTGCAAATGGAGGAACAATAAATTGCTCTGGAAAGTGCCATAATATCAAGCTATCCATGGGAGAATATGTATTGACTAGCCCAATGTTTTCCATTCCAATGGGAGGTGCTGATGTTGTACTAGGAGTCCAATGGCTACAATCCTTGGGTACAATAGCTTTTAATTTTCAAGAACTTTTCATGAAATTTTCTGTGGAAGGAAAGGAAGTTGAATAAAGGGGTATTGCAGGGAAACCAGGAAAGATAATCAACTCTAACAGTATGACAAAGCTTCTAAAAAAGGAACAAAGAGGTGTAATTGCACAATTATGTTCGCTAAATGTGTCCATAGTGGAATCATCTATTTCTCCAGATCTCCAAAAAGTCTTGGACAATCATTCCAAGGTATTTGAGACTCCCAAAGGTCTCCCACCTATTCGTGATCATGATCATGCTATTCATCTGATTCCAGGAAGTGTTCCTCCAAACATCAGGCCGTAAGATATCCCTATGCCCAAAAGAGTGAAATTGAACGTATGGTTGCAGAAATGCTAGAGGCTGGTATAATTCAACCAAGTCAAAGTTCTTTCTCTGCTCCAGTAGTATTGGTGCACAAGAAGGATGGATCATGGCGCATGTGTCCAGATTATAGGGAGCTCAACAAGCTCACTATTAAAGATAAGTTTCCCATTCCTGTCATTGATGAATTACTGGATGAATTGCATGGATCAATTTACTTCACCAAGTTGGATCTTCGTTCAGGATATCATCAAATCAGAATGAAGATTGAAGACATTCCGAAAACAGCATTTAGAACTCATGAGGGTCATTATGAATTTTTGGTCATGCCTTTTGGCCTTACCAATGCACCTTCAACATTTCAAGGTTTGATGAATTCAATTTTCAAACCATTCCTTAGAAAATTTGTTGTTATTTTTTGATGATATACTAATCTACAGCAAGTCTTGGAAGGATCATGTTGAACATGTTGACAGGGTGCTACAACTATTGGAGGAGAAACAATTATATGCAAAAAGATCCAAATGTTTCTTTGGAGGACAAGAGGTGGAATATCTGGGTCATATTGTATCTCATGAAGGAGTTAAGGTAGACCCTAGCAAAATTAAAGCCATTAAGGAATGGAAAATTCCCACATCCATAAAGCATCTGCGAGGATTTCTTGGGTTGACAGGGTATTATCGCAAGTTTGTTAAGAATTATGGGAGAATAGCAGCACCTCTAACAACATTATTGAAGAAAGATGCATTTTCATGGACTTCAGAAGCAACAAAGGCATTCGAACATCTTAAAGAGGCAATGTGCCAAGCACCGGTCTTAGCTACACCGGACTTCACAAAAACCTTTATTGTGGAATGTGATGCTTCAGGAAATGGAATTGGTGTTGTTTTAATGCAAGATGAAAGACCCATTGCTTTTGAAAGTCGTCCAATCAAGGGAAAGTTTTTACACAAAGCTATTTATGAGAAGGAAATGTTGGCAATACTCCATGCACTTAAGAAATGGCGACCCTACCTAATGGGAAGAAACTTCAAGGTAAAAACAGATCATGATAGCCTTAAATACTTTTTAGAACAAAGATTATCCTCTAAAGAGCAACAAAAGTGGGTCACAAAGATGTTGGGTTATGACTTTGAAATCATCTACAAAAAAGGGAAGCAAAATGTGGTGGCAGATGCACTCTCAAGAAAGGATGAGGATGTGGAAGCATGTTGTGCGCCATTTCTATTATCCAACCAGGTTGGATAAACGAAGCAAGGGAGGAATGGAAGAATGACGAAGAAGTGTGGGCACTTATTGGAAAGTTACAACAAGATTCCAGTATGTCTGATACATTTAACTGGCAAAATGATTCGTTATGGTACAAAAATTGCTTATACATCTGTAAGAATTCCCAGATAAAACAAAAGATTCTTATGGAATTGCACACTTCTCCCTTAGGAGGGCACTCAGGATTTTTAAAAACTTACCACAGGGTTAAGAAGGAATTTTTTTGGGATGGCCTTAAAGCAGATATTCGAAATTTTGTGGCGGAAATTTTGGTTTGCCAACAAAATAAAGTTGAAACAATTAAGACACCGGGTCTATTACAACCTTTATCCATTCCAAGCCAACGTTGGGAGGAGGTTTCAATGGATTTTATCACAGGTTTACCCAAGTCTGAGGGAAAGAGTGTCATCATGGTGGTAGTTGACAAACTTACCAAGTATGCACACTTTTGTGCATTATCACATCCATTTAAAGCCAGTACAATTTCTACTACATTTAGGAAACAATTCAAAAGCTACATGGAAACCCAAAGATTATTGTAAGTGACAGAGATCCCATTTTCACTGGAAATTTTTGGACAAAATTATTTTCTTGTCTTGGTACTAAGTTAGCTCATAGCTCATCTTATCATCCTCAATCTGATGGGTAAACTGAGATAGTAAACAAATGTTTGGAAGGATATCTTCGTTGCTTTGTATCTGATAAACAAACACAATGGGTCAAATGGTTGCCTCTGGCTGAATGGTGGTATAACACTTCCTTCCATACAGCAACAAAAATGACCCCATTTATGGCACTTTATGGGTATCAGCCACCATCCATCACATCATATTTAAGATAAAATTCTAAGGTTCAAGCAGTGGAACATCACATTGAACATCAACAACAAGTCCTCCAACTCTTAAAGGATAACCTCGTGTTGGCACAGAATAGAATGAAACAACAGGCAGATCAACATCGTAGCGAAAGAAGTTTTGATGTAGGTGATTGTGTATTCCTACGGCTACAACCATATAAGCAAATGTCCCTCAAGCAAGCTAAGAAGGATAATAAATTATCACCAAAGTATTATGGTCCATACAAGGTGTTGCAAAAGATTGGTACTATAGCATACAAATTGGAGCTTCCTGCAGCTTCTCGATTGCACTTAGTTTTCCATGTTTCATGTTTAAAGAAGGTTATAGGCGACAAGCTCCCAGTTCAAACAATATTGCCAAAACTTGACGAGGAAGAAAAAATTATATTGGAACCAGAAGTAGTCACAGAAACAAGAACTCGACAGCTACGGAATCGATCGATTTCGAAGTATCTTATCAAGTGGAAGAACTTATCCGTTGAAGATTCCACATGGGAGGATGAGAATTTTATACACAAGCATCCAGAACTTCTCAAGCGTTGAGGACAACACTTTTTTGAAGGAGAGGGGCATGTTGGGCCATCCCTCTATTGTTATTTTTGTGGCTTTATATTATTATTGTTAGGTCGGCTGGGTTATATTGTGACTCCTTAGACTCCTATATATAGAAAGGGTTTTGTCATTTGAATCATGCAAGAATTGTTCATTTACGTAATGTAAAGGAAGTTGCCCCCTCGAAGAGGCTGAATTCTAAGGCGTTGATCTATCTTTTCTATCTTTTTCTTGAGCTGGTTTCATAACAGTGAAATTTTATTTATAATTATTTTTTCCAAATTAAATAATTAAAAGCAATTATATCTGATAGTTGAGAGTGTGAAATAAATTACTATGATTATGCTCTTAATTGTACTTCTAGTTTAAATTAACACATGATAGATGTAGGATAGAGGCAACTTATGCCCAATGCTCATAGAAGATAAGGATTAATTTCCTCTTCGCATATGTATGGTGAACCTAAAGAATGTTAATAAACTCATATTCACAATAGGAAAATTCTATGCATTAAGGAAGCATATGAAACTCATAGTTGGTCTAGATGGTAAACTACGATTAAGATAGTAGATTTATGTTTTGGACATACACTAATGAGTGTATGAAAAGAATCAAGATGTGTCTTAAGTTTTTCCCTTATGCCTAATAATACGAACTCTGTCATGGACACTTAGAAGAGGCCAATAGATTTGAGTAATGTACATTCACATAATATGTAGAATTGGTCGAGTTAACTTGAGGAAGTAAATAAAACATTGACTACTAAAGCAAGATGTGGATAAACTATAATGATCAAAGTGAGAGAACAATAGTACAACTCAAATGAAGTCAAAACTATAAGAAATATGCATTAAGATGATACGAAACTATGCCTGGAAGTATAGTAAACATATTATTAGAGTGAGATGATGGAAAAATATGTATAAATTGAAAATAGTTTTAAGAATATATGTTTGATCTCCAACATTAGCAGTATTCATTGATAAAGTTATGCATGGAGGAAGGGAAAAGGAGGAACTTACACATTTTCTAATGATGATAATGAATTGTAGCCTTCTAACCATAACCAAATTGGAAGAAGCAGATAAATAGAGAAGAGTTATATAAAGGCATTATAAGTGAGTGAGTAGAGGTTTCATAAGCCTAAGTAAACAACAATAAGCAATAGCCCATCCTAGAACATGACGGAAGGTTTTTGGATTTAGGAAATAGTCATGATGAAATAAAGTGGAATGATCATGATAGCTTGTTAATGAATCACCCTATGTGTAAAATTCTCACAATATAAGAACATGATAAGGATCAAAGACAATGTCTATCATAAAGAAAACATTATCAATCAACCAGTGAAGATGGGATAATGATGAAGGTTATTTTAAAGAGATGTAGGAAGAATGATAACATTAGACTATCGTGGTAATAAAGCCATGAATTCATGTATGATTAGAATAAAGAAGATAACAAATATAATTGGGATGATTTTGCAAGCGAAAAAGGGAAAGTGCCTTAGCATAATGGTAGTATTATATCCCAAGAATGTTTAATGATAGTTAAATAATGTGGGAAAACTAAGTAACAACACTATGGAATTGCTATAATTGAGGCTATATTAAATCTCATAGAAGTCTCTTATGTATACCTAATGGATAGCATGGAAATGATACACGAAGTACAAAGTGTAGTAAATCCTACAAATATTTATGTAAAAACGTTTAAGGGGTTACTTTATCAAATGACAAACTCACTAAATATTCACTCTTTTAGATGACACTCACATTCATGAGTTGCACTCTTAAGGATATAGACTAAGGGAATTGAACAACATGAATGATGAATAGGGATGAATAGTGAGGGTCACAATGATGACTCATATAATTCTAAGGTGTCAAGGTATTAAATTATGCACTAAAAAAACTTGCAAGTAGCTAGGATAGATCGGGGAAAATGTTTAAATGATCAAGGATAACAACTAAATTTTAAGAAGAAATGTTGTTGAAAACCATATCATGACACCTTGAGAAGGATTATGCCAAAATTAACAAAAGAAGTGAGAATCAACTAATAGAGGTTGTACTTGACTGATTTGCACTCATTGTTTCATGAGTAAGTTTACAATACAATGAGACTTCATATAGAAAAACTTATCAAGTTTGTGCCATTAATATTGAAATAAGTTATTGCCAAGCACATTAGTTATACGAAACCTTTTTGTTCATGACAATGGTACTAGTGGTTGCAAACACTTAAAATTCTAAATTAAAGATAGTATTCGATAAGTCAAAAGTTAAGGGAGAGAATCCCTAGTCCAACTTGAAGAAGGGTGCATCCAAGATAAAAAGAGATCAAGTGGTATTGAGTTGGGAACATGATGAGACAAGCCAATATTTTTTAAAGTAAATAATGATAATTACTAGGTGACAGACCATTGGGGATTAATTATCCCTTCATGCACATGAATTAAGCATGAAAAAATAGTTAAACAATGATAACCTAGTGTTTGTGTGTCATTGAGTAGAATGGTACTAGAATGGATAAACAAAATATTGTATAGTGGTCATGGAATTTAAATTTTATATTAATAATTTAAGGAATGATTATACAACCAATTTATCTTAGTAATGATTTTCACTAAATTTCCTTAAGGAAGGAAGAGCACATGACTAGAAATTAAGGCTCAAGACGATGAGGCTCATTTGTGTTAGAAACTTGACTAAACTGAGAGATGGTTGAATAAGTTTAATACATTCATGGATATTAAATTTTGTTTACTTTTCAATGCTTAACTAAATTATTAATGAGCAACATACACCTTATGAACAATAGATTTAATATGTAAACAACATTAAATATATAAACCACATCATAACAACTTTCATGACATTGTAAAATCAACACACAGAATCATCACATGGACACCAGATATAAGTGGAAAGCCATAAAGGGAGAAAACCATGAATTTGTTATTGTTGTGATGCAAAGACAAGCTTCCATTTCCTTATTACATATGATTTTTTGTAGGCTCCAACCTACAAGAGGTTGCTACCTCAATTCTTCTGCAAGCTTCAATTTGCAAGGAAGCTCCAACTCCCATAATTTTTTTGTAGGCTACAACCCACAGGAGGCTCCTACCTCAACAGACTCCAACATGTTATTTATCAAGCTACAACTTGAAAGGATACTACAATCCCCTAATACATAAATAAAACAATGTGTTGGTTTACCTGGTCTCTCACTCGACATACCTTCATCTCTATTTCTGCTTCTTCTTCTCTTCAAATTGGCTTCACATCTACCCTACGTGTTCCCTAACAACCCAATTAGCTCTTCCATTCTCAAACTCTTTAACACTATGAAAAACAATTAGCCTTCCAACCTCACACATTTTATAAACAAAATTTGATGGATGTTAATATTCCACACATGGATATTCACAAGGCAACTTTAATGTTTACAACATCAAACATCCTTATTACATCTAATTTTCTATAGGCTCTAACCTATAGGAGGTTGCTACCCGAATTGTTTTGCGAGCTTCAACTTGCAAGGAAGCTCCAACTCCCACAAGTTTTTTGCAAGTTATAACCCACAAAAGGATCCTACCTCAATAGGCTCCAACATGCTCTTTATCAAGCTACAACTTGAAAGGAGACCACAATCACATGATTCATAAAGAAAACAATTTGTTGGTTTACCTAGTCTATAACTTTGCATAGCTCCATCTTCGTTTCTGCTTCTTCTTCTCTTCAAATTCACTTCACATCTGTTGTATATGTGCTAGGTAACTAACAACTCAATCGACTCTTACATTCTCAAACTTTCTAATACACTAAAAACCAATTAGCCTTCCAACCTCAGACATTTTATAAGCAAACTTTGATTGTTGTTAATATTCCACGCACGAATCTGAATTGACAAGTCTTGTCTCTTTGCATTCCAATGGTTGTCTATTCATTTCCAAAGTTTTTTCAATATTTGAATATTAAAACACATGAAATAAATTTGAAATATGCATTAACATGAGCCATCTTTAATATTTACAACATCCAACATCTTGTCATATGGGTTATTTCTTAGATAGTTAAGAAAACACATTGTAATGTGTGTTGGTTGAAGAAATGGTGTGTTATAGTCTAGGGTAACATTGTTTGTATACTAAATGACCTACCTTAAAACACACGTCCTTAGAGTTGAAGGGGTGTTACTGTCATAACACCTTTGTTTTTGTTGTCATAGCTTTTGTCTTGAAAGACCACATTCTATTATGTGGGATGGCATATGACTGTCAAGATCAACATACCTCAGGAATGCCATTGCCTTAGCTTTGCATCATACATTTTCCTTTTCCCTTGCCTTGCATCACAACATCTCAACTCAACCATCATATGCATATAGCAACATAAGCAAGCTAACATTTGTCACCAACTTATCAACATCTCCATTCAACTAGGACACAATTTTGTCAAGCATCACAAGCATACCTTACTCAACTCCTTCATCTATGATTAACATAGCCCGCAACATACCTTGCAATTAAACATAACAATGATCAACGATATAGCAACATAAAAAAATAATAATATATGCAAGTAGTCCAGTAACAAGCATCACAACTGCTTCACAACATAACGTCAACACAAGCATAATTCAATGAATCACATTGTCTTGCCTTGCACCTCTTCAATTAATATTTGTTATATAATAATCTCTACAACTTTCTGTGTTCTACCTTGCTTCTCACAAGCATCATAACACCTCATCAATTGTGCATACATCAATGACATCAAAGACCTATCTTGCTACTCCTTTGTTCTTCTTTGCAATCAATGACAACAATGCCAATAGTTTGAAGTTTAAAAATGTACTTAAATAACTCTACCTACTTGTAAATCGTGAACTCCCTAGTCGAAAGAAGTGGAAATGATTATTAAATGTAATTGGTATCTTGATGAAAGCATGGTACTCGTAGTATTGAGGATCCAAAAAAACTTAACTAACAAACATTAAAAAAAAAAAGATCTTGGATGGAGGTTTAGCGATATTGTTGCATTAAATAAAATAGATGTTATTCATTGTTTATGCATATTAATGAATCATGATAAGAACACTTATGATTTTGTTTCTCTCCATGGGAGATGTGTTGAGATGATTATCATATTTATGGTGTTAAGTTATACAGATATATTAACCTGTGACTCCATTTATTGTGTGATTTAATGATATATCTTTGATACAAATATGTGGATGTTATAATTCATGATGATATTTCATGATGTAGAGCAAGTGAATTATATAACATGCATGGGTTGGGGATTGACTCAATCAACTACTTATGCCAATGCTTATTTTGCATTGTATAGCTCTCGATGGGTTATGAGACCATCTTGAGGAGATCAAGTGCATGATATTGGAGTTGTGATGTCGAAGTCCAAAAGTGGGTGTGGGACTTTGATGCCAGGGGATGTGCCTGGTAGGAACTGTGGATGGAGTTTGAATCAACCTTTCGAGATGCCTGGGGTACATGAGTACTAGATTAGATGTCTACCTTGGGTTGATGAGGTTTGAGCCTTGGGTCTCTAGTATAGACTGATGGGGCTTTATGCCTAGTTCTAAAATTTGGGAAAGAGAGTTTAAGGGCACTGGTGATTTCCCCAGTGATGTGATGTAACTTTCGATGCTTGATGTGGTCACTTGGGTGGCTTTATACTATTTTAGTAGAGGGTGTTGGGTATACGAGAAGAAATAAATAAATAATGTATAAATTAAATAACTAAACTTAACTTCAGGATGAAGTTCCTTGAAGAGGGGAGTATTTAATGCCCCGTATTAATAAATCGTTAAATAATAATGATGATGATGAAAAAATAAATAATAAAAAATGAGAATATTAATAAATAAATAAATAAAATTATGAATAATAAAGTGAAGTTTCAAATAAATAAATAAATAAAATAATGTTAAATTACGATTAAGATAGTAGATTAATGTTCTGGACATGCACTAATGAGTGTATGAAAAGAATCAAGATGTGTCTTAAGTTTTTCCCTTATGCCTAATAATACGAACTCTGTCATGGACACTTAGAAGAGGCCAATAGATTTTAGTAATGTACATTCACATAATATGTAGAATTGGTCGAGGTAACTTGAGGAAGTAAATAAAACATTGACTACTAAAGCAAGATGTGGATAAACTATAATGATCAAATTGAACAATAGTACAAGTCAAATGAAGTCAAGACTATAAGCAATATGCATTAATATAGTATGAAACTACGCCTGGAAGGATAGTAAACCTATTATTAGAGTGAGATGATGGAAAAATATGTATAAATTGAAAATAGTTTTAAGAAATAAAAGTTTATATGTTTGATCTCCAACATTAGCAGTATTCATTGATAAAGTTATGCATGGAGGAAGGGAAAAGGAGAAACTTACACATTTTCTAATGATGATAATGAATTGTAGCCTTCTAACCATAACCAAATTGGAAGAAGGAGATAAATAGAGAAGAGTTATATAAAGACATTATATGTGAGTGAGTAGAGATTTCACAAGCCAATATAAGAAAACAACAATAAGCAATAGCCCATCCTAGAACATGACGGAAGGATTTTGGATTTAGGAAATAGTCATGATGAAATAAAGTGGAATGATCATGATATCTTGTTAATGAATCACCCTATGTGTAAAATCCTCACAATATAAGAACATGATATGGATCAAAGACAATGTCTATCATAAAGAAAATATTATCAATCAACCAATGAAGATGGGATAATGATGAAGGTTATTTTAAAGAAATGTAGGAAGAATGATAACATTAGACTATCATGGTAATAAAGCCATGAATTCCTGTATGATTAGAATAAAGAAGATAACAAATATAATTGGGATGATTTTGCAAGCGAAAAAGGGAAAGTGCCTTAGCATAATGGTAGTATTCTATCCCAAGAATGTTTCATGATAGTTAAATAAGGTGGAAAAACTAAGTAACAACACTATGGAATTGCTATAATTGAGGTTATATTAAATCTCATAGAAGTCTCTTATGTATACCTAATGGATAGCATGGAAATGTTACACGAACTACAAAACGTAGTAAATCCTACAAATATTTATGTAAAAATGTTTAAGGGGTTACTTTATCAAATGACAAACTCACTAAATATTCACTCTTTTAGATGACACTAGCATTCATGAGTTGCACCCTTAAGGATATAGACTAAGGGAATTGAACAACATGAATGATGAATAGGGATGACTAGTGAGGGTCACAATGATGACTCATATAATTCTAAGGTGTCAAGGTAATATTAAATTATGCATTAAAAACACTTGCAAGTAGCTAGGATAGATCGGGGAAAAGGTTTAAATGATCAAGGATAACAACTAAAGTGTAAGAAGAAATGTTGTTGAAAACTATATAACGACACCTTGAGAAGGATTATGCCAAAATCAACAAAATAAGTAAGAATCAACTAATGGAGGTTGTACTTGACTGATTTACACTCATTGTTTCATGAGTGAGTTGACAATACAATGAGACTTCATATAGAACAACTTATCAAGTTTGTGCCATTAATATTGAAAGAAGTTATTGCCAAGCACATTAGGCATACGAAACCTTTTTGTTCATGATAATGGTACTAGTGGTTGCAAGCACTTAAAATTCTAAATTAAAGATAGTATTCGATAAGTCAAAAGTTAAGGGAGAGAATCCCTAGTCCAACTTAAAGAAGGGTGCATCCAAGATAAAAGAGATCAAGTGGTATTGAGTTGGGAACATGATGAGACAAGCCAATATTTTTTAAAGTAAATAATGATAATCACTAGGTGATGGACCATTGGGGATTAATTATCCCTTCATGGACGTGAATTAAGCGTGACAAAATAGTTAAACAATGATAACCTAATGTTTGTGTGTCATTGAGTAGAATGGTACTAGAATGGATAAACAAAATATGTATAGTGGTCATGGAATTTAAATTTGATATTGATAATTTAAGGAATGCTTATACAACCAATTTATATTAGTAATGATTTTCACTAAATTTCCTTAAGGAAGGAAGAGCACATGACTAGAAATTAAGGCTCAAGACAATGAGACTCATTTGTGTTAGAAACTTGACTAAACTGAGAGGGGGGTTGAATAAGTTTAATACATTCATGGACATTAAATTTTGTTTACTTTTTAATGCTTAACTGAATTATTAATGAGCAACATACACCCTATGAACAACAGATTTAATACATAAACGACTTTAAATATATAAACCACATCATAACAACTTTCATGACATTGTAAAATCATCACACAGAATCATCACATGGACACCAGATATAAGTGGAAAGCCATAAAGGGAGAAAACCACGAATTTGTTATTGTTGTGATGCAAAGACAAGCTTCCATTTCTTATTACATGTGATTTTCTATAGGCTCCAACCTACAAGAGGTTGCTACCTCAATTCTTCTGCAAGCTTCAATTTGCAAGGAAGCTCCAACTCCCATAATTTTTTTGTAGGCTACAACCCACAGGAGGCTCCTACCTCAACACACTCCAACATGTTCTTTATCAAGCTACAACTTGAAAGGATACCACAATCCCCTAATACATAAATAAAAAAATGTGTTGGTTTACCTGGTCTCTCACTCGACATACCTTCATCTCTATTTTTGCTTCTTCTTCTCTTCAAATTGGCTTCACATCTACCCTACGTGTTCCAGTTAACTAACAACCCAATTAGCTCTTCCATTCTCAAACTCTTTAACACTATGAAAAACAATTAGCCTTCCAACCTCACACATTTTATTAACAAACTTTGATGGATGTTAATATTCCACACATGGATATTTACAAGGCAACTTTAATGTTCACAATATCCAACATCCTTATTACATCTGATTTTCTATAGGCTCTAACTTATAGGAGGTTGCTACCTCAATTTTTTTGCAAGCTTCAACTTGCAAGGAAGCTCCAACTCCCACAAATTTTCTACAAGTTATAACCCACAAAATGATCCTACCTCAATAGGCTCCAACATGCTCTTTATCAAGCTACAACTTGAAAGGAGACCACAATCACATGATTCATAAAGAAAACAATTTGTTGGTTTACCTAGTCTATAACTTTGCATAGCTCCATATTTGTTTCTGCTTCTTCTTCTCTTCAAATTCGCTTCACATCTGTTGTATATGTGTTAGGTAACTAACAACTCAATCAACTCTTACATTCTCAAACTTTTATTACACTAAAAACCAATTAGCCTTCCAACCTTAGACATTTTATAAGCAAACTTTGATTGTTGTTAATATTCCACGCACGAATCTGAATTGATAAGTCTTGTCTCTTTGCATTCCAATGGTTGTCTCTTCATTTCCAAAGTTTTTTCAATATTTGAATATTAAAACACATGAAATAAATTTGAAATATACATTAACACAAGCCAACTTTAATATTTACAACATCTTGTCATATGGGTTATTGCTCGGATAGTTAAGAAAACACATTGTAATGCGGGTTGGCTGAAGAAATGAAGTGTTATAGTCTAGGGTAACATTGTTTGTATACTAAATGACCTACCTTATAACACATGTCCTTAGAGTTGAAGGGTGTGTTATTGTCATAACACCTTTGTTTTTGTTGTCATAGCTTTAGTCGTTAAAGACCACATTCTATTCTGTGGGATGGCATATGACTGTCAAGATCAACATACCTCAGGAATGTCATTGCCTTAGCCTTGCATCATACATTTTCCTTTTCCCTTGCCTTGCTTCACAACATCTCAACTTAACCATCATATGCATATAGAAACATAAGCAAGCTAACATTTGTCACCAACTGATCAACATCTCCTTTCAACTAGGACACAATTCTGTCAAGCATCACAAGCATACCTCGCTCAACTCCTTCATCTTCGATTAACATAGCCCGCAACATTCTTTGCAATCAAACATAACAATGTTCAACAATATATCAACATAACAACATAATAATATATGCAAGCAGTCCAGTAACAAGCATCACAACTGCTTCACAGCATAACGTCAACACAAGCATAATTCAATGAATCACATTGTCTTGCCTTGCACCTCTTCAATTAATCTTTGTTACATAATAATCTCTACAACTTTCTTTGTTCTACCTTGCTTCTCACAAGCATCATAACACCTCATCAATTGTGCATACATCAATGACATCAAAGACCTATCTTGCTACTCCTTTGTTCCTTCTTTGCCATCAATGACAACAATGCCAACAGTTTGAAGTTTAAAAATGTACTTAAATAACTCTACCTACTTGTAAATTGTGAACTCCCTAGTTGAAAGAAGTGGAAATGATTATTGAATGTAATCGGTATCTTGATGAAAACATAGTACTCGTAGAATTGAGGATCCAAAAAAACTTAACTAAAAAAAAAGAAGATCCTAGATGGAGGTTTAGCGATACTGTTGCATTAAATAAAATAGATGTTATTCGTTGTTTATGCATATTAATGAATCGTGATAAGAACACTTATGATTTTGTTTCTCTCCATGGGAGATGTGTTGAGATGATTATCATATTTATGGTGTTAAGTTATGTAGATATATTAACCTGTGACTCCATTTATTATGTGATTTAATGATATATCTTTGATACAAATATGTTGATGTTATAATTCATGACGATATTTCATGATGTAAAGCAAGTGAATTGTATGACATGCATGGGTTAGGGACTAACTCAATCAACTACTTATGCCAATGTTTGTTTTGCCTTGTATAGCTCTCGATGGGTTATGAGACCATCTTGAGGAGGTCAAGTGCATGATATTGGAGTTGTGATGTCGAAGTCCAAAAGTGGGTGTGGGACTTTGATGCTTGGGGATGTGCCTAGTAGGGGCTGTGGAGGGAGTTTGAGTCAACCTTTCGAGATGCCTGTGGTACATGAATACTAGATTAGATGTCTACCTTGGGTTGATGAGGTTTGAGCCTTGGAGCTCTGGTATAGACCAATGGGCCTTTATGCCTAGTTCTGAAATTTGGGAAAGAGAGTTTAAGGGTACTGGTGATTTCCCTAGTGATGTGATGTAACTTTCGATGCTTGATGTGGTCACTTGGGTGGCTTTATACTAGTTTAGTAGAGGGTGTTGGGTATACGAGAAGAAATAAATAAATAACGTATAAGTTAAATGATTAAACTTAACTTCAGGATGAAGTTCCTTGAAGAGGGGGACTATGAAATGCCCCATATTAATAAATCGTTAAATAATAATGATGATGATGAAAAATAAAAAAATAAAAAATGAGAATATTAATACATAAATAAAACAATAAATAACAAATATAATATAATAATAAATAAAAGAGAGAATATAATAAGAGTAAATAAATAAAATAATGAATAATAAAGTGAAGTTTCAAATAAATAAATAAATAAAACTATAATAATAGTAAGAATGAGTAAAGCTAACAAAATTTAGAAGGGAATAAAATAAGCAAGATTCAAATTAAGAAAAAGGTTGAGTTAAGGAAAACTTAAGGCAAAATAGAAGTTGACGTGATGACACATGGATTGTGTGCATGAAGATTCCCTTTCCAATTTTGGAACAAATTGTTCTATTTAACATATGAAAAGGAGAATAAGAGACATTCATTCTTTCTAGAGGAGGATTCACTGATTATAGTAGTTGTTTAAGGGATCAAAGGTGGCCAACTGTAGAAATGCTTATTACAGTTGAGCTTAGAGTCGTCCCCAAAACATTGTTGCAGTAAGTGGGATCCGAATAGTGCAATGACTTTGAAATCTCTAGTAAGATATATCTTCACTCTACAAGTAAGTCTTCCCTTTTCATGGTTTCGAAAAGTATATAATGAAAAATTGAATATATATATATGTGTGTGTGTGTGTGTGTGTGTGTGTGTGTATGTATATATGTATGTATGGCTATTAATTGTTTGATGTAAATAATTTGTATGTTTTAATTCTGGGTTGTTACACATCATGCATTGCTTTTCTATCATATTGTCAAGATTTCCTTAACAAAACGTGACATACATCCATGGGCGTGACAGCACAAAGTACTTTATCTTTGTAGCATCCAATCTGGAACTCTACTTCACATTGTTTGTTTACCAATATCCGATCTCTTTTTTATAGCCATGACACTTTGTATGGAACAAGATGCATTGTCCTATTTAGATTTAACTTCCCCACCATCTCTGTAGACACCAAATTTTTAGTACTTCCACTGTTAATAACAAGTTTACAACATTTACATTTTGAATTACGTGTGGTTCTAAATAACACTTTTCTTTGTGGAGGCTCCTTAATCTCCTTGGCAAGTTCAGTAAAACTCTCTTCATTATTAGGAATTCACCAAATTTTGGTGTGTTCTCATGTATGGAAGACTTCACACTTTCTATATTTGTATGTGTAATGTGGATGCTTTCTGCATGTGTGGAATTGTTCTCTAGACATTCATTTGATTTGTGGTTGATTGTGTTGCATGTGTAACATCTAACAACAAAATATCTTACCTCACCTCTTTGATATTGTCTTCTTCCTCTTAAATCTCTTCGTCCTCATGATGTTTTTGGTTGATGGGAATTGCTTCCTTCTTGTGTGTGCTTTGGAAATCTTCCTCAACTGTTTGTTTATTCTTTGCTTCTCATTATACTTCATCCCTTTTCTCTATGGCTTTGTTTCCTTGCCAGTTTCTCTTTGTTTCCTTGCTAGTTTCTCTTCAACCTTAAGAGCTACCCAATATGCTTCTTCAACAATTCTTAAATGCAAAATACTTAGCTTATATTGGATTTCATATCTTAAACCATTAATATATCTAGCTACCTTTTCAATTCCTTCTTCTACATGACCAACCCTTATACTTATTTATAAAATTCTTATGTATACTCTTTCACAAGCATTGCTTTTTTCTTGAGGTTTCACACTTGTCTAAAGAGATTTAGCTGATAATCATGGGGTTAAAATTTGTGTTTTAATTTCGCCATCATTCAATCCAATTGGTTATCGTCTTCTTGCCTTTGTTCCTTTTCTCTGATTGCATGGTGTCCCACCATACTGAGGCATGTCCCTTCAATCTAGTCACTAGAAATTTTACCTTCTTCTCTTCTCCTCAACTACATTCTCTTAGTGAAAATATTTATTCATGGCATTGATCTAATCAATCAATTCTTCCAATTTTAGTTGCCTTCATACATAGGCACTTTCAATCGTGGTTTGGCGCTCATTCTTGTAATTATTTTAATCATGCTTTTTGCTTTAGTTTCTTCTTCAATATCAACTTCTTCTTCTTTTTAGGACTCTTCTTGGTCACTGATGTCATAGGTGTTGACACATCTCTTTTGTGTCATCCCCATTGCATCTAATCTCATTCGTATTCTTCTTACTTCTTCGAGTAATATTTGGTTGGCAGTTGGTCTTCCTCAACCAATTCCCACTCCTCTGGTTCCTTTAGATGTAGGTTCCATCTCTTATTACACAACTTAACTTATTGTTATTTTTTATTTGTAGGAATGGAACAATTCAAATGGTTTTCATATATTTACTTCAAAATAATTAATTGTGAAAGTTCTTGCTTCAACAAATAAATTAATAATCTATGACGATATCATAAGATTAGTCGTGAATTTTAATTTGACACTAAAAACCTACCATTGTTAACCATCATCAAATGCAGCATGTCGCTAATAACTAGTGCCTCTTTCTCAACATCTCTAAAGTGAAATACAAATGGCATGACCATAGAGACAACAAATATGCCTAAAACATCAAAAAATAATTTAAGGGATGTACAAACAAGTTACAAAACCCATAGTAAGTGTATTCAACTAAACATCAAGGTAAAATGTCCACGATAGACCTTCCACATTTCAAGTCATCTCTAATGTAGGGATTCAAGGATGCATCCAAGAACAATCCAAACTCCACGAGTTCACTGTTCAACTCAATTTGTAGTAGCATTGGTCCACAACATCCACGTACAAAATCAAATTGTTGGTTTGCACTACAACATCCATGTACTTTACAATTGCCACAATAGTTCGTTGCAATTCAAGTGGATTAAATGTTGGTAGAGATCACTTCAACTTAACTCTTCTTAGTCAAATTATTATCATGCTTGAAAGAATTCAAGTTCTCATCTTGATGTGTGTTACTCTTCATGATGTCTACATTAAAACCATCGGTTGCACCAATGAGATAAACAATTTTTATATTTGATGAAGCTTTTATGGTTGGATAGATTTGGTGTGTGAGGCTCTTTGGGCTAACTGTAGTCTTTAGATTGATCCATGGATCAATTGAATGCTTACTCCCTCATCTATTGCAAACCCTA
The DNA here is from genome assembly GCA_031772625.1 of Pinus tabuliformis. NCBI lineage: Eukaryota > Viridiplantae > Streptophyta > Pinopsida > Pinales > Pinaceae > Pinus > Pinus tabuliformis. Next base: position 572,508,007 of record CM062813.1, on the reverse strand, counting down.
GTTTGTCATACCTTTATATAACAATTTTTTGTTTCAAGGTCTTTATGGTGCAATTTATCTTAAGATCATTGGGTTACTTGATCCCTAAGCCTTATAAGGGAAGCCTCCCTTATGTTGGATTGCGTCCTTCACTAAAAAGAGAGGAATAATTGTTGAAGTGATAGTGGTAACCTAGTGAGGCTTTGCATTAGGTGTTAGTTTTTGTTGTAATATGCAATGTTATGGTTCTTGCATAAGGTAGAGTTGAAAGGAACACAATAGTAGTTATAAAGGAAAATTACATCATTGTACTAACAAACGATATTAAGTGAGATGTATTGGTTATATCGATCACTCTCACACACTTTAATCTTTGAGTTAAGCTCTCTTTGGTGTAATAACAAATCTATATATTGCATTACTTCTCCTTTTTTTTGTGCCAGATCAATAAAAATGTGTATCCATATAAATTGGGTACTCAAGATTCTTCATATTCCCATATTTTAACAAGTATTGCAAGATGAATTGAAGTTGACATCTATTTAAATGGCCACAAGACTTAATGGAAACAACTTAATCATTAAAGTGATTAATTAAAATTAATAATAGATTATCCCCAATAATATGAATAGACTCCATAAGTAAAAAATCGAGGCTATCTAATCATTCATTGACTTTACACCAACAAACATACCCATATAAGGTTAAATCACATGTTACCTCAACTACAAATATGGATACCAATAATTTAAGGAGTTGTAATGTCAACTAACCTATATCCATCTTAAACCTCGATCTATCAAGTACTGAAAGGGATTACATTTTTTAATGAGTAATTTTTTATCATTTAATTATGTCTTTTATTTTATTTTTATTTATTTACTTTTTTTCTAAGGAAAATCTGAGCATATCCACCCGAAGGGATCACATCCCACTGACCAAACTAATCAGAGCCTAACACCAAGGGCGTTGAGGAGAATTCACTGTGTGATCTCCTAATGGAGAGGTGCGTTAGAAATGGGACCTCGACCAATCGAGCTAACCCTCGGGGTTATCATTTAATTTTATGTCATGTATTAATTCCTTCATATTAAAAAAAATAGACATTAATAAATTTGATGGCTCTCGATGTTGGATATAAGGGTCCAACCTATAGGCAAGGGCATGATATTCTTAAAGGCTGAAGGCCATTCAATACCTATTATCTCAACCACACATGTGAATACATATAACATAAGGAGTTGCAATGTCAACTAACCTATATCCATCTTAAACTGAGATATATTAAGTACAAGAAGGGATCGATTTTTTTTAATGTATTTTTTGTTATCATTTAATTTCATGTCATGTATAATTCCTTCATATTAAAAAAAATTACACATTAATAAATGTTAAGATCACAAAACATCGAGAGGAGTGGTGGTGTCCAAGGACATTGTTGTTGGGATCCCACTGATCACTGTGATCAATTTACCTAGAGTTTTTCCAGCTTTAAATAAGCTACACTATAGACAAATACCATGGGAAAAATCATGGGTTCTCATAAACTTGGAGCTCAAAAATTTCTAATAACTTAATTGAGTCAAGTTTACGGAAACCACCCAAACAATCTCGCCTTAAACTTGACTTGGGGAGATTAACCTAGTCCCAATGATTCATCAACCATCTCTTCTAAGATCTCTCTGTCCTACCCTCAAGCTAAGATACAAATACACCTCCCACCCTGGCACCTATCCAAGTGTTCCATTCCATAACTTGATGACTCCATGCGCCACTACACTACACTTATGCCTAATCAAATTCTTAAGGCCTTACAACAATCTGTGATCCTAACATGTACGCCTGAACAACAGGTCTTAAAACTTCGTGGGGAAATACACCCGATTGGACCAAAGCCCTTAGGGTGTTCATACACCACTGCGACTCTCATCACATGTTGGCTCCTTCACTATCCTTAAACCATTTACTCCATCTATGTTTCCCATCCATACAACCACTCTCTCACTACATCTCTACCTTTGTCGATCCATAGCTTGACCTGACCTTTCTTGCTACTATACTTCTCTCTCCTTAAATCTCCAACCTATGTTGTTCATTTGCATCTTTGTTATCATTGTGCATCCTCTTCTAGGCTTTTCTTGCTACTCTCGAAATTGCTGCACACTTGCCTCCTTACATAACTATCGTTCACTTTCATCATGGGTTCATCCACTAACACACTGTCCAATGAGTCATCCTCGAGTGTCTCAAATAGGGTGCACTTGTTCATTTCCATCCTCTAACCACTTATTACATTTTTCTATTAATACCCCCTTTAGATACTTTTCGAGGCAATCATGAATAAAATATGCTAGCATGCTTACTAAATAATGGTCCCTCTCCTCGACAGAGTGAAATTTCATGTACAATTTACAATATGAATTAAAATGCACAGTTAATCTCATCTAATACTTGGAACCATGCTTTGATAACAATTGTTAGGATCATGAAACACATAGAGAAGTGATGGTTTCTGAAGACATTGTTGTTGGGATCCCACTAGCCACCAAGACCAATTCATCTAGAGTCTTTTTACCTTTAAATAAGCTACATTAGAGATGAATACTATGGAAAAACAATGGGTTCTTGTTAAGTTATGGTATGTTCTAACAGTTTACTTATCTTTCTTATTATTATCCACATATTAGCAATCACATGTACATAAAGTAAAGTGTAGATAAAACATTAAACGATCGATAGAAAACAAGCCAAGACAAGAGACACAAGATGTGGTGGCTAGCTAGGGACAAACCCCAATGTGGGGAAACCCTTTGATCAAATCTTCCTTTATCTTCAATAATCCAGTAGAGAGAAATAGTACATAAATCTGATTTACATCAACAGCAACAAACCCTAGATCAGCCAAACTGGGGCAAACAATATCTTGCAAATCGACCGTCGGATTGGCTTGATTCCACCACCAAAAAATGCAGCCTTCAGAGGAGATCCATATGGACCTGCAACGCAGTTCTAAGGAGGGAGTCTTCTGGTCAACACTGGTCAAACTTTGGTTCTGCAGTTGTAGCCCTAAATTCTACACCTTCCTTCCACATGTGTGAGAGAGAGTCTCTTTTCTGCGCAGTAGAGAAGAGCCTCTTTTCTGCGCAGGAGAGAGAGAGATGTGATGAGATGAGTGATAGCAAATGAGGAAAAGTCCTCTTGTATTTATCCACAACTGTTGATGTTTGAATAGATGCGATTGTTGGGCTTCTGAGCCTACATGAGTTGTAGGTCGGCTTGATAATTATTCCATAATCAAAATAAATTCATATCTCAATAAATACTTATCAGAATCGGATGGTCTTTAGATCAATCCTACACCTCTTGACGAGAGGAATCTAATAAAAATATTATCAGCCATGAATAAGATGACCGACATGAATTTTGGCCCTAGTTGCCAATTTCAACACTCCCTCTCAACTAGGGAGAACTCCATCTGCAATCTGTCTGTCGGTCGCTACTATTCATCCATTAAATGTACTGCCTTGTACAACTTGACCCCTGCTCTGCTCTACTCTATCCTGCTTGCTTTGCTCTATTCTGCCTGCTCTGCTCTGTTCTGTTCTGCCTTGTTCTGATCTGATCTGCTCTGTCCAAATTATGAAGAGGAAGAAATGATCGAGGATGTATCATACTGACTCAAAGTCAGTCTCAAAGCATGTACCACTGGTCCCAGACCAGTCTCAACCGACCTGAAGTCAGCGTCATAGTGGGTACAACTCCTACCACTGGTCCCAGACTAGTATCATCCTCTACTGACTCAAAGTTAGTCTCAAAGTGCATACCACTAGTCCCAGACCAGTCTCAACTGACCCAAAGTTAGGGTCATAGTATGTACCACTCCTACCATTTGTCCCAGACCAGTCCTTCACTGATCTGAATTCAGTCTCAGAGTATGTACCACTGGTCCCAGACCAGTCTCAACCGATCCGAAGTCAGCGTCATAGTGGGTACAACTCCTACCACTAGTCCCAGACCAATATCATTGATCCCAGATTAATGAAGGTCATCCTAGCATAGGGAGTGCGGTAGATACAGCGATGCGTCCATCGGTACTACTATGGTCCCTATCCTCATTTCCCTGCTCATTGATCAGATGAGAGGTACTTCCCATGAGTCCCAGACTGCATGGGTAGGATGCCTTGACAGGAGAACTTAATCAATCCTATCCTCACAGGAGAACTAATCATCCTGCTACATAAACGCCATGGAGAACACATCATCCAGGCCTCACAGGAGAACTAATCATCCTGCTACATAGTTGTCATGGAGAACACATCATCCAGACTTCATAGGAGAACCAATCATCCTGCTACATAGTCGTCATGGAGAACACATCATCCAGACCTCATAGGAGAACCAATCATCCTGCTACATTGTCGCCACGGGGTGTACATGTACACCACCAGGGGATGGTGAATCACCATGTGGTCATATGTCGCTCCAAGACGTACCCCACACCCCCCCGGAGCTCCCAGAGCTTAATGCATCATACATGTCCCTCATCATAGAGTCTTTGAACAACACCAAGTTGTTCTCGGAAAGTCAGGAATTTGACTTTCCCTAGGGGCTTTGTTAGAATGTCGGTGACCTGTTCATATGTACCGATATGTTGGAGCCTTATAGCTCCCCGCTGCACCATATCTCGAATATAGTGGTACCTGATATCGATATGCTGGGAGCGATCATGAAATACGGGATTCTTTGACAAACGAATCCTACTCTGGTTGTCACATAGGATCACGGTGGTATCCAATGTAAATCCAAACAGCTCACTGAAGAGCTTTCGCAACCAGATTGCCTCACAGGAGGCCATACTAGCAGCAATATACTATGCTTTGGCAGTGCTCAAAGCCACCGACTTCTGCTTCCTGCTCATCCAAGATATCAAAGTAGATCACAAGGAGAAATAGCACCCGGAAGTGCTCTTACAGTCCTCCATATTGCCTGCCCAATCAGCATCAATGTATCCAAGTAGTCTCACATCTCCGGCAGTGTATCTTAACCCATAAGTAATTGTGCCACGAAGATATCTTAACAGATTCTTGGCACCAATCCAATGTATTTGGTGAGATTCAACCATATGTTGACTCAACGTGTTGACTGCGAAGCATATATTTGGACGAGAGTTCACTAAGAACATTAGTGCTCCAATGAGTAGATGATACTCGGTGGCATTTCGTAAAACAGGTCTAGCAGCGCTACCACTTAACTTCTTAAAGTCAAGCTCCATCGGGTTAGTAACAGGCTTGCAATCAACCATACCGAATCTTTCCAATATCTTCACCACATATTTTCCTTGAGATAGGAAAATTTCCCCTGTCTTTTGCCACACTTCAAGTCCTAGGAAATAGTGCATTAGTCTTATGTCCTTCATTTCAAATTCAGAAGCCAACTCCCTCTTACATTTGTGAATAAGAGGGTCTACGCCTGTTAGGAAGAGGTCATCCACATACAACACCAGTATGAGAGGTTTGTCATTTTCAACCTTAACGTAAAGGTTAGGATCGGCTTCACTCCTAGTGAATCCCAACTTCATCAAGTAGCTATCGATCCTCTCATACCATGCTCAAGGTGCTTGCTTCAGCCCATAGAGAGCTTTCTTCAACCTGCATACATGAGATTTTTCATCATAAATCTCTAATCCTTCAGGTTGCTCCACGTAGACCTCTTCTTTGATCGAACCATGTAAGAAAGCGGTCTTGACATCCATCTGATGTAGGTTCCATCCTTGTGAAGCCGCAAGGTTTATGATCGAGCGGATGGTCGTATATCTGGCAATAGGTGCAAATATCTCATGATAGTCTATACCTTCCTTCTGGGAGAAACCACGAGCAACAAAACGAGCCTTATACTTTTCCGTACTTCCATCTGCTGCATGCTTTATCTTGTAAAGCCATTTAGAACTGACAATTGTCTTGTCCTGGGGTCTGGGAACTACTTTCCAGACATCATTCTTCATAATAGACTCATATTCTTCGGTCACAGCATCCTTCCATACTTGATGCTTGACGACATCTGAGAATGATGAAGGCTCATTTTGTATGATCGTGCTCATGATGGTTAGGTATCCCTGATACATGTTAGGTTTCTTACTTTCACGAAAGGTTCCTCTAGGTGCAGTGTGTCCTTCAGCATCATCAAGTAGCCCCCTAAGCCAAGAGGGCCTCTTCGTAGAAGAGGAAGGCTCGCCGCTTAGGTGGATAAATAGGATCCATGGGTTCCTCCACATTAGGCATTGTTACATCATCTGCCCATAGAAACTTCAGAAGTCTTTGATCATGGACCATGGCACGGACAACTTACACAATCGTACGGTTCTTCCTTTCTGCCACACCATTCTGCTTAGGAGCACTGTTTGACTCGACCGAGTTGATCCGAGTCACTAAAAAATCTCTGATCCGACAGAAATACCAGTCTGGGAGGCCGAGTCATGACTGACTCGGCCGAGTTGACATTCTCCTTAATCTTCATTTTCATCCTTTTACTTAAATTTTTAACATTACCATGAAATGACTTAGGATGTTTGACAGTGGTTCCAGCCTCATTGGATTTCATATGGAGAAAGTAAATTTAGATTTCATTCAAAATCCAGCAGACTTATTGGTTTTTTAGGATTTCAGGATTGGGGGATTGCAATGTTTCCATTGAATTTTGTCATGTATTAGGGTATGGAACTCGTATTTAATCAAGAGCACCAATCCTTCTATGTACCTTGATGTTAGTGACATTGGTTGTCGAACTCATCCGGGATTCGCTCCCAAACCGAGAGCTTCCGAAAATGTTGCTCTCGCTCCCGTTTTCGCTCCCACTCCCCGTTTTTGCTCCCGCTCCCAAGTAACACTGAGCTAGATGATGTTGGCAACTCTAGCAGTAGCCAGTAGTACTGGTCACAAACTTTTGTTGTAGAGGCCATTTCTAGCCTCCTTGGTTATGTGTTTTTGTTTTGATCTCTATATCATCATCGTGTATGTATTGGACAGTGCACTGGGTGCCATTTTAATATAATGGATATATTCATGAGCCTACTTTGATCATATGTTGTCTTCTATCTATATTCTAATGCTGTGTGTTTGGAAACATGAATGAAAATCTTTACAATTATGTGTTTTTATAAAAAAATAATTATTTAACGTATTTTTTACAACAATTGAGTCATTGAAATCGAGCCGGCCGAGTTGATACCGAGTCGGAGTCGACCCTCGCCCGAGTCGGAGTTTTAAAACATTGCTTAGGAGTATATGGTGTAGTAGTCTCCCTCTTAGTGCCAGCCTCAAATATGCTTGAGTGAACCAACTATGATATATCGGAGGTCTTGCTTTGGCTTGAGGGGAATGGTCCCCTTTTGAGCTTTCCTTCGACACATCCCGAACATACACCTTCTTTCTCTACTCGGAATTCGGGCATCCCTGTTACCCTTTGTCTTACATCGGGTAGAGCTTTGTAATGAAGGTGGGCAAACCTTCGATGCCAAAGTTCGGACTGAAGAGATGTGTCACAAGACATGACACCCAGCGGACTTCCACCGACTTGATATAATGAATCAACTCGAAACCCAAGAGTGAAGGCATCTTTAACATTATTTTTCCATATACGTACCTTGCCATCGTTGAAGGTTACCTTGTAGCCTTTGTCTTCCAATGCCAAGATGGACACCAGGTTATTTTTGAGGTCAGGTACATATAATACATCCTGTAAGTGGATCGTATTACCTTGATTCAATTTGAGAGAGACATTGCCTACACCTTTCATGGGATATTTCATATTATCTCCAAGGATAATTTCCAGGTTAGTTTCTTTCTCTATCAGATTATGGAGAACTTCTTTGTAACCAGTGAAGTGCCTTGAGACACACTATCAATGAGCCAAATTCCCATTGAGTCCGAAGGAACAGAGGTAGATAGAGCAGCTGGTAGATAATATTCATCCTGCTTATTTTCAACAATGTTGGATTCATACCTGGAATTTCTAGCTTTCTTGAATGATTGTCCTCTTCCTTGACTTCCAACACTCCTTTTACCTCTGCTATTAGATTTGTCATTCCTTTGATAGTCATGAGAGGGATTTTGATCATCGTCCTGGTGTGAGTCCTTTCTATCAGGGCACTCCCTCGCATAGTGACCTGCTTTATCACAAATGTAACATCGTCCTTTTCTTCCACCCTTAGGTCCAACCTTTCTTTTTGATTTAGTCCCGGAATTATTTCTTTTCTTAGCATGAGAAGAAAAGGCAACAGGAGGACCTTTAGGCATGGGCATTTCTTGCTCTTCTACCCTTGTTTCTTCTTGAATGCATCTAGCCATTAATTCCTCGAAACCAAGAATTACATTTTTGTTCAGAAGAGTAGTCTTGAACACGTACCATTCGGATGGTAATCCTCCAAGAGTTGTGAGTGCCATTTCCCTATCAGTAATAGTTTCCCCAATAGATAGGAGATCATTCCTGATTTCAATGATCCTTAAGAAGTATGCTTGCATACTCTCATCTTTACCCTTCTTAATTTCCTTAAGCTTATTTCTAAAACAAAACTTGATTTGCATCATTAACTTTAAATAAACTCACCAGTCTATCGTAGATTTCCTTGAAGGTGTTCAGGTCGGAGATGTAGGCCACCAAGCACTTGTCGATAGAGTCCCGAATGATCTTCTTTGTTTTGACTTCTCCGGTTTTCCATTTGTTCCTGGCAGCAACAGATGCATTTGATGGAGGCTCAACAATATTGCCTCTCACATGGTCCAATACTCCTTGATCTTCTAAGGTTAGATCGATAGACATCTTCCATCCGTGATAGTCAGCTTTCTCACGGAGCTTGTCCTCGGCATGAAAGAGTGATGAGGACCCCATAGTTATTTTAGGATAGCCTTGGCAATCTTCTCTTCGGTGGTTGCTCTTGCTCTTGCTCGGGCTTTGTCTTCATCTCGGCTCTGATACCATGTTAAGTTATGGTATGTTCTATGCTTATAACAGTTTACTTATCTTTTTTATTATTATCCACAAATTAGCAATCACATGTACATAAAGTAAAGTGTAGATAGAACATTAAACGATCGACAGAAAACAAGCCAAGACAAGAGACACAAGATGTGGCAGCTAGCCAGGGACAAACCCCAAGTTGGGGAAACCCTTTGATCAAATCTTCCTTTATCTTCAATAATCCAGCAAAGAGAAATAGTACATAAATCTGATTTACATCAGCAACAACAAACCCTAGATCAGCCAAACTAGGGCAGACAATATCTTATAAATCGACCGTCGGATCGATTTGATTCCACCACAAAAAATGCGGCCTTCAGAGGAGATCCAGATGGATCTACAACGCAGTTCTGAGGAGGGATTCTTCTGGTCAACGCTGGTCAAACTTTGGTTCTGCAGTTGTAGCCCTAAATTATGCACCTTCCTTCCACATGTGTGAGAGAGAGTCTCTTTTCTGCGCAGTAGAGAAGAGCCTCTTTTCTGCGTAGGAGAGAGATGTGACGAGATGAGTGAGAGCAAATGAGGAAAAATCCTCCTGTATTTATATACAACTGTTGATGTTTGAAAAGATGCGAGTGTTGGGCTTCTGAGCCCACATGAGTCGTAGGTCGGCTTGATAATTATTCAATAATCAAAATAAATTCATATCTCCATAAATACTTATTGGAATCGGATGATCTTTAGATCAATCCTACACCTCTCGACGAGAGGAATCTAATAAAAATATTATCAACCATGAATAAGATGACCCACATGGAGTTTGGCCCTAGTTGCCAATTTTAACAATTCTCATAAACCTGGAACTCAAAAACTACCAGTAACTTGACCGAATCAAGTTTATGTAAACCACGCTAACAATAAGTTTGATCACTCCCGATGCTTGATAGATCCAGATTTAAGATAAATCTAGGTGTCCAACTAAGAAAGATTATGATATTCTCCAGGGTTCAAGGCCATTCAATAACAAGCTCAAAGCCATTAAGATACTTAATATGAGCTCAACATATCGCTTTCAAAAACTAAACTCAAGTGAAGAGGATAACAATCATTCTTTCTAACCACCAAAATAAACCCAATTAATATATATGCATATAACATTATGTTATATTGTGGTAACTTCTCCTCCTTGCTTAATTATAAAATAGTAAATTGATTGTAAAGCACCTCATACCATTATTAAACATATAAAATCCACTTCAAGTGCATATTAATGAATACTTAATAACATATGGTTTATCACTCTAAGGATTATAAATTTAAATACTTCAATTTATCACTCTAAGAATTATTAACACTCAAAATACATTTACTAACCTTACACATTACATTAATTAAGAACATAACTATATATAACATAAATAAAAAATATACACATATATAATTTTAAGGGGTGAACTAGACCGGTAAAGTAAATTTGTTGCAGAACACCGTGCAATCCACAGGATGTTAGGAAGAAAAAGGGAAAGCCGCGAAGTTTTGCACGAGAGCGATGCTCACTCGGTATAATTGAGTCGATCAAAGTCCATTAAATTAGAATTTACCTGCAACGGAGGAAAGGGCAGGCGTCGAGTTCATTCTCTAGGCAGCGAAAATGCAGTTTTTTGGAGGATCAGACGTGGCATCTGCAACAAACTTACCCAATAGAATGAGGTGCATGTACATATTCAACAGGAATGGGATCTGCCTTTATTACAGGGAATGGCATCGTCCTCTCACCACTCTCAGCCCTCAACAGGACCAGAAGCTCATGTTCGGACTTCTCTTCTCCCTCAAATCATTTACTGCCAAAATGGATCCTACCAGGTCTGTTCACACCACGAGATGCCAAAATCTCTTTTTGTATCAAGTGTTTACTAATGTAGGGCTTGAATTTGAATTTTGCACTTCAATTTTTCTTGCAACAAACCGAATTATGTAGATTTATGTTAAACTGAACATATGAACCCTTCAAGGTCTTCTCTTGTTTCATTTACAACAAGGCTACCCATATTCACAATCTCATTATGTATAACTGGGAGACCAAGGGACTCGATCTTGTAACCACTGGGGTACAAATGTTGATCTGTATTGTTAAGATCAGACACTTTTTATCCCCATGATGAACAGAGAGTTTCAAGTCATGGATGGAACATGTTGGTACGAGTTGTAGCTCATCAATGCTTGTGAAACTCGTGTTTTCTGTCGAGATGTTGAATCCCTTGCTCTTGGTGCGCGGGCGCATTTGTTGTTCTTTTGATTTTTGTAGCGTGGGATTTTCCCATAGTCCTTGTTGTTCTCGTGTTGTAGTTTTTTTCTGTTTCATGATGTACTTGCGTGTTCTATGAAACAATATATGCCGCATTTCTGAAGGAAACAATGGAGGTTCTCTTGAGATCAGAGGCGAAACAGACATGCCTGCTCTACTTGCCTATCTAGAGAGGGGCATATATTATCTATGTGCCCTCTCTTTGGCTTTCATGATGTATACATGTGACGTGCTGTAATAGTTTTCAGTAATGCAATGTCTCAGGAATTAAAAAAAACTTGTATAGCCTAAGTACATGTTTTGCACGCTCCTGCAAGGGGGCTGTTGATTAGCAGAGCTGTCATGGTTGTTAAGTCAAGCTGGGTGGTACATGTCTCAACATGAAGTATATGGAAGTGCTGCCATTTGAAAAGGTGGTTAATGTCCACACTTAGTCAGGGGGCTGTTGATTAGCAGAGCTGTCATGGTTGTTATGTCAAGCTGGGTGGTACATGTCTCAACGTGAAGTATATGGAAGTGCTGCCATTTGAAAAGGTGGTTAATGTCCACACTTAGTCATAGGAAGCTTTCTCAAGTTTCCTTTTAATCCCGCTTCCAATGTTTTTCCGTACAGATCATTACTATGCACACATGCCAACTCCACTGTAGCTCACCTCCCCTGCTTATGTACAATGTCATTAGTATGGTAAATGAGGTATTAATTAGTACCGGAAGCTGCTGGAAAATGCTTGGCCAAGGCACCATAAGCAGTCTTCAATATACAGTTTAAGTGGTGATGGCAACTGCTATTAAAAGGTAAACAGAATGAGATCGAAGGCTTTGGAAACTAATAAATGCACTGAAGTAGTGAGAAGTTGCCTTTATGATGTACCTTGATTGTCAATCAATCAATATTGTGTTTTGCACCCTGTTATGTGACAAGCATAGGAAGCCGTGGAAGGAATTCCAAAATGTGAAAAATTTGTAGCAGTCGCGACTTGCCACAAGTCACCGGTAGAATCCAACACTAATAATCACCCATTAGGCTGCTAGCTTAAAGGAATCCATGCAGATGCACAGGTAAGGTTGTTATTTGTAAGAGAAAAATGTTGTTATGGTATGTAGCCCATTATTGGTCGAGGGAACACTAAAGGGACCAGACCAAAGTTTGAAAGCCAGAATTGAACTTGGAAACGGCCCAAGATCAGACTGTACATTGGCTGATGACTGGTTTACTGGTTTACTAAAAAATAGATAAAATACTAAACTTTTAATTAAAAAATATATTTTTAAAATTCCAAACTATGATTCCAAACCGTTAGAGACAAATTATGCCAAATATGCTGATGTAATATGTATATACCTTTATAAGGGTGAATATAGCAAACTGGCACTGAGTGCAATACTCATTCGAAACAAAATACGTAAACAACAAGGCTCTAAATGGCCTCTAGGGTCCAAAAACCAACATGCTATAAATTACTAACCTACTAAATAATATGGAGTGTTCCCTAGTAAGGAATTCTAGGGATACTTTGCTAGGTCTTCTTCATATCATTTCAGGCCTTTGAGGTTCAAATAAATGTTATACCAAGAGATGGTTTATTGATTAAGCATCTACCACATGATCAATTGCATCTAACCCTAAACATTAGATTGATAAAGCATCTACCACACGGTCATCTATGTCTAATCCTAAACAGTAGATTTTCATTTTAGTTTACTTCGTTAACATTGAAATTATTCTGGTTATATGGTATTGTACAACCCTTAAGCTTTAAGTAAACTTTCCTGTTTGGTATAGTTACCCACAGTATTGTTGGGTAATGTCTAGGATGTTCTGAAAGCACCTTGAAGGCCCGAGATGCCCATGTAGACTTTCATTACAGGGACTTTACCATGGAAGATGTTTATAACTTCGTCTAGCCCTGTTATGGAGGTTCTATGGGATTAGAAGTTGGAACTGCATACCCAAGGGGCTGTCTATACAGGGTTTTCACTGAAATTTTGGCACACCATTGTGATCCTTCCTCTGAAATCTAGATTTGACATTAAAGCTACAGAAGCAACTATCCAGGATTGTCTTTTTTTAAATGATTATAACGATATGCCAGAAGCTGGAAGACATTTCAGGCCAGATATTTTGAGTAGATTATGATTATTTTCTGATATGTGGAGCCTTGATTGTGTGTTTGCTGGAATTATCTTTCCGAAGGAGCCAGAGCTTGATCCTCAGCTTGAAGCCCTTGTTCGAAGGCATTGTAGGAGAACTTGGTCAAAATTTATTAATGGTGCTCAGCATCTAGTATCTCCAGAAGCTGTTGATTCTCTGGATAAGCTTCTTCACTATGATCATCAAGACAGGCTTACTGCATGAGAAGCAATGGCACACCCTTACTAAAATCAAGTGAGAGCTGTAGCAAGCAGTTAACCGGCACAAAGCAGTTAACCTAAATGATAGAATCACAATGGCAGGGCTTTGGTTGCTATGAACTATCATGGATTATAAGTAAATAATAGTCATAAAAATCAGAATGCAGCACTGAGGCACTTCGGACCTGTAATAGCCTTTCAAGTTTCAACCCAGCAATTCAGAGCATCTGTATTGTCTTAGAATGCAATCTACATGTATACATACATATAATCCGATTTGGAACACAATATTGCTCAGCCGGCCCTCAAATTTAATTCAAGCCGACTTTAGACAGAGTCCTAAAGAACAAGTTCCATCTATATTTGGCTTGAAGTTAAATTGAATGTCACAAAGAAGTTGAGTTGAAAGTAGACATATAATTTAGGCCTAGGCTGACCTATACCCCTTGATATGAATGTAAGGAGACCTGACATGAACTGTAGGCCTGATGTGAGCCTACTTGTGCATGCTTGGTTTAGTTTGGTGGTTTGCTCACTTTCCATTTGGACAGAATTCAACACTTCCTGAGCCTTTGAAGGTCGGAAATCCCCCTTGGAAGCCCATGTCCACGTGTTGAAGATTTGGAGTTATTATTTCTGAGCTACATTGAGGGGGTTTTGGGGCTGAGTTGTCACCTTGAAGCCCCATGTTCCCATGCTTGAGACATTACTTGTAGAAGTATGGGGCTTGTGTGCCCACTTTGGAGATTGCTTGGAAGATTGTAAGTGATTGAAGGGGCTTTGGAGGCTGGGCGCGGTCACTTTGAAGGGCATTGGGAGGCTGGGTGCTGCACCAAAACCCCCTTTTTGCCTTCATTCCTGGAAATGGGTCATTTTTGAGGTGCCATGAAGAGCTCTTCAGTGCTTCAGATCTATTTTGTACATGTGGCATGAATAACCCACATTGTAACACACCCCATTTATTAAAAGCTAAAAAATTTAAATTTTAAATACAACCAAAATTAAGATAATGGAAGACAGTAAACAAAAGTTGATTTTTAAATTCTTTTTTTGGATCTCATTTTTCTATTTTAGTCCCAACCCTTTAGGTTATCTTCATAAATGGAAATCTAAACATCCTCTTCCTCTAGTGATGTCAAGTCTCTTTTCTGAGGGCACCATCATTTTCTACTTGTCGACAACTTTCCAACAATATAAACTTCATCAAATTCTAAGCTCTGGACACAAAGTTATGGCCCTTTGAAGATTTACCTGTGAAATTTCCACGATTGCAATAATTGGAATTTAATCTTCTATCTACTTGATTGTTTGTCTTTTGAATTATTAATTCGACAAATAACGATTAAATCACTATTGCAATCTTCATAAACAAAATACATTGCAGAAGATAAAATACAGAACTAAGAAAATAATGCACACACACAATAATTTGACACTGTTATTTTTGGACAATAGTCCTTGGAAAAACCTCGAAGGGAAACTAGTGTAGCAAATGAATGTTTTATTGTTATTCAACAATTTAGGAGAAATTATAACGGGTTTCCTTTCAATAGCAAACCTCCGAAAATATATTGATCTCCATTGGCAAAATAATTTGGAGACTAACTATCTTCCTTTGCTACTCGATCTGACACTCTCCAGGCAATTCACACTCTCCCAGGCTATTCGCACTACTTCTCTTTGGAAATTCGTTTAGACTTGGAATCTCCCTCCTGTAAGTTGTCCTGCCTCCTGGACTGCTCTAGGCCCACTTGCTTTGAGTTCAGATGATAGATTCAGCCTCTAGCTCACTGAACGAGCTCCTTTTCCACTCGCATTGGCAACTGGCTACTCGCATTGGCTGAATACAATCTCCTTTGCAGATAATTCATCCTCCTCTTCTTGTCTCCCAAACAGTGGAAAATATCGAGGAAATCTCCTCCAAAATCTTACTCCCAAATCTTTGCTGAACCCCTACTACTGATGCTTCCCTAGCTTCAATTGTGCCCTTGTCGAATACCTGTAATTGGGTAGTCGAACTGCTTGACTCACAACTGATTTGATGCCTTCTCCAAACCCTTCGACCTGCTTTTATAATCTCTTGTTGGAGTCTCAATGGCCACAGTCACATCCAAACTGATGGCTGAGATCATATTGATTTAGTCATTAACTTTTTCGAAAGTCTTTAAAGCAAAATTTAACTTCCCTAATTAATTCACTTTAATTAACCAATTTCCTAAGTTAGACTTAGGAAATATTTAATTATTGGCTAATTAATTTAATTAAGGTGTCTCCAAGTCTTTTCTTGCGAAACCTTTTTTGGGTTTTGGAGATCTCGTGTTCCTTAGCCTCTTAGACATCATAGAGACTAGAACACTTGTCTGCTGCTACCATAATAAAAAACTAACACTCCCTCTTAGCGAGGAAGGTGTTCTCCACTACTCCCAACGAGTGTTTTAAAATTCGGCCGGATCGAATCGGATTCGGCCGAGTCGACCTAGCCGGACCCCTGGTCGGACCGACTCAGTAGAAAAATCGGTTTGGTGGCTGGTTTGTTACCGAACCGGTCGAAGTGAGCTGACCGAGCTGGACACTTGACCACTTGGTTAAGGTGTTGCGGTTGGTGGATAGGGAAAGATTGGCTATGGGCTTCATTTATGAGGCTATGGATCAAGCAAAGGAGCAAATAAAGGCATCATACAAGGATAGAGTGGCTAAGTATGGGCCCATTTGGGAAATCATTGATCAAAGATGGAACAATCAACTCCATCGCCCTATACATGCAGTTGGGTTTTTACTGAACCAAGATATCATTATAAAGCTCTGGAGGCAAAAGCTTCATTGGGGAGGTTAGTAGTAGCTAGTAGTATTGGTGCCTAGTGATGTTTTACAATTTGCGTTTGTTGTAGAGGCCATTTAGAGCCTCCTTGGTTATGTCTTTTTGTTTTGATCTCTATATCATGTATGTATTGAACAGTGCACTGGGTGCCATTTTGATATAATGGATATATTCATGAGCCTACTTTGATCATATGCTGTTTTCTCTCTATATTCTAATGCATTGTATTTGGAAACATGAATGAAATCTTTAAAATCATGTTTTTTCATAAAAAAATAAATATTTAATGTATTTTTTTACAACGACCGAGTCATTGAAATCAAAACGGTTGAGTCGATATGGAGTCGAAGTCAGAGTCGACCCTCGGCTGGTTCTGAACCCGAGTCGGAGTTTTAAAACCTTGCTCCCAACTGCTCACTAAAGTAGACAAACTTTGCCCTACCCAAGGCTTTTGTGAGTATATCAACTACCTGTTGATTTGTGGGAACATGCTATAGCCGAACTGATCCACGCAACCCACAATCCCTGATTCACTTGCTACACGTTGTAACTGAACCATCATGTGCTTCCACTGCGCTACTCTGATCTCACATTGCTGATGCCCATGCCCTACCTCTGCGCTTTTGCTATCATTGCAACTGTGTGCACTAAACTCTCATTGATTTACTGAGAAACTGCAACTGTCTCTTGAGAATCTGACTGTGCCTTGCCGACTTTGCACTGTCCCTCAAGCATCTGACTGCTCCTTGCAGACCTTTCGATCTTCCTACTACTTTAACTCTTGGGCTTCCGTAGCAAAGGTAATGATCCAACTAAGGAACACACAACAACTGGATCTGATCTACTGATCAAGCCCTCCTTGGTTAGGTCTAGATCTCCTCGCTACTCCTCCCTACGACCCTGCCCACTCTTACATACTGGAGTGTCATACTCCTCCTGCTGGAGTTACTGCTACTATCAATGCGAATTCATCTTCCATTTTGGAAGACAGTTCCTCGATCTCTGCTGAAGCTGTTGTCTACTTCCCCTTCTTGTCCTTCTTCCTCTTTAGATACTGGCTGACATAGTGACCAAGCTCACCACATCTGAAGCACTTGACCTTCGATAGATCTTTCTTCTTCTTTTCTCCCTTTGAGTCTTGTCCTTGGTTGGGAACCTTCTTCGCTTTTCTCTTCCATGCAAGAGCAACGTTCTCCTTCTCCTTCTCTACCTTCAGTCCCTTGCCACTGCTATTGGTAGTGCCATTGACGAGGCTGATCCTCAACTCCTCCTGAGTGAAGTCACTCCATAGGCATTCCCAATCTGGAAGCTTGTCACGCCTAGAGATCACCTGGACGAACATACACCATTCCTTGGTAATCCGTTGAGAGCTATTTGCACAAGCTTGTCATTTGCTGACTTCTCTCCAACTGTTGCAAGTTCATCTCTGACTGACTGAATCCTGGCAAGATAGGATGTTATGTTCTCGCCCTTCTGCATCTTGACCATCCTCAACTTCTCCTTGAGTATCATCTTCCGGTTCTTGGAAGGATCCTGGTACAACTTGACTATGGCGTCCTACATCTCCTTGGCACAACTATCATTGCTGTAGAGAAATCCTTCAGACCGTGCTCATCTAATAGAAACAACATCTTGGCCTTCCAGTTGCCGTTGGAGGCTCCATCCAACGTGTCCTGATCTCTCAATCTCGTTGCGACCATCTCTTGAAAATATTGTGGAACTCAATAAACTAGAGAAATCTCACTCCTCCAACTGTCAAGTGGATCTAGAAACACTGATTTTCCTCCGCAAAAACCTACTTGGCCTCCTTTTGCAGACTTGCACCTTCTGCCTGCAACTCGCACTAGATCCTGCAACTCGGACTAGATCCTGCAACTCGCACTGGTAATTGTGAAATGCTTTTGGAAATTCTTTTCGGCAAATACACTGCCTCCCTCTGTCCTCGAAAGCTACTTGCACCTCCGTCCTGTACCGGAAATGGAATTACTACTTCAGATATGTGAAGTGGGAGCACTGGCTATTTGTTCTGCTTGCTTTGGCCCTCCCTTGTAGAATGAATTCGACCATCTCTGACTCTGAGAATATTGAAGAAATGAAACCCCTGTGTGCTTTCTCTTCCTTGCCCTGCGCTGATCTGTCACTGCAAAACCTTTATGTTGCAAATCTCTGGGCTAGATTTGCTCTGCAAAATTCTGATTTGCCTTTGGAAACCCTTTTCGGCAACTCATTGCTGCTGCCACTGAGACAATTCTTTTCCTCTTGATCACCTCCCTGGACTGGAAATCAAACCTCTGTCTCAGCAATTTATACTGCTTGGCTAATTTGCACATCTGGCTTACTATGCTTCAGATCTCCCTTGAATTGCACAACCTTCGCTCTAGAGCCTCTTTGATCCGATTTGCTTTGACACCATGTGAAATTTCCACGATTGCAAAAAATGGAATTTAATCTTCTATATATTGATTGGATATTATTTGTCTTTTGAATTATTAATTCAACAAATAACAATTAAATCACTATTGCAATATTCACAAATAAAATACATTGTAGAAGATAAAATACAGAACTGAGAAAATAATGCACACAAAATAATTTGACACTATTATTTTTGGACAATAGTCCTTGGAAAACCCCGAAGGGAAAACCAGTGCAGCAAATGAGGGTTTTATTGTTTTTCAATAATTTAGGAGAAATTACAACTCATTTCCTTTCATTGGTAAACCTTTGGCAATATACTGATCTCCACTGGCAAAATAATCTGGAGACTAACTGTTTCCCTTTGCTACTCGATCTAGCTCTCTCTAGGCAACTCACACTCTCTCAGGCTATGCGCATTGCCTCTGGGAAATACGCATTGTTGCTCTTCAGAAATTTGTTCAACGTCATAATCTCCCTCTTGCAAGTCATCTTGCCTCCTGGACTGCTTCAGGCCAACTCGCTCTACCTTTGGATGATAGATCCGACCCTTGGCTCACTTAACGAGCTTCTCTACCACTCGCATTGTCAATTGGCTACTCGCACTCGCTGAATAATTTCTCCTCTGCAGATAATTCGACCTTCTCTTGTTGTCTCCTAGACATTGGAAAATACAGAGGAAATCTCCTCCGGAATCATGCTCCCAAATCTATGTTGAACCGCTGCTACTGATGCTTCCCTAGCTTCAACTGCGCCCTTGCTAAATACCTGCAACTGGGTAGTCGAACTGCTTGACTCACCACTGCTTGGATGCCTTCTCCAAACCCTTTGACCTGCTCTTATAATATCTCGTTGGAGTCTCAACAACCACAATCACATCTCAACCGATGGCTAAGATCATCTTGACTTCGCTAATTAACTTTTCTGGAAGTCTCTAGAGAAAAAGCAAACTCGCCCAATTAATTCACTTTGATTAATAAATTTTCCTAAGTTAGACTTAGGAAATATTTAATTTTTGGTTAATTAATTTAATTAAGGTGTCTCCAAGTCTTTTCTTGCGAAACCTTTTTTGGGTTTTGGAGATCTTGCGTTCCTTAGCCTCTTAGACATCATAGAGACTAGAACGCCTAACATTACCTCTCTTAGAGCCATGTTATCGTCTGTACCATTGACATGTGGCAATCCTTTGGGTCACGACTCACCATCTATAACGCCATATTAGGTAACATATGGCAACCCCAGCCCACGTGTCACCATTGCAGAGGGCCATGTTTGTAGACAGACATGTCAACATACCTAGCTCACATTTGGATCTAGGAATTTCCATTAATTCCCTTTATTAAAATTTCTTGATCTTCGGTCTTCTGAATTTTCCATTTATGTGGATTTATCCAAAAAATCCAAAGCTTTCGGGTACATTTGGATCCAGGGAAAATGTTGGGGTCAACACCCAAATTTAGGAAAATCTTAAGTCTCAATTAGTTAAAAAGCAGGATTTTTGGATAAATCCATATCACAACCATTGTTTTAAGAACTGGCCGCAGTGTTGCGGGGGAGCGCCCCCCCCCTTCGAACCCGCTCCCGAAGCGCGCTCCGGGCGGGAGCGGCTCGGGAGCGCGCTCCCAAAATCGCTCCCGTAAAAAAATTTACGCTCCCTGGTTTGTTAGGGAGCGACTCAGGGAGCGATCGCTCCCGGAGCATTTTTTAGTGCCCGGGAGCGATTGGGGAGCGATCGCTCCCGGGCATTAAAAAACGCTCCGGGAGCGAATTGGGCCGGGCCGGGAGCGGTTCGGCGGAAAAAAAATTCGCCGGACTCGAAAAAATTAAAAATTTTAGATTTTTTTTTTTGTTTTATAAGGCCAATGGGCCAAAAAAACATTCATTATCACCTCATTGAGCAAGTTGGAGCTGGAGCAAGAGCATTGGAGCGAAGAGCAAGTGCTGAGGAGCGAGGAGCAACTGCCAAGGAGCGAGGAGCAAGCCTGCAGAGGTAAGTAACTTAGTAATCTAGTTAGTTTAGCTGGTTAGGTAGTTAATTTAGTTGATTTAATTTAGTTGTTTGAGTTTAACTGTTTAAAAATCATGTATTTAAATTAAATTAATAAATTAAATGAATTAATCCCAATAAACTAAATTAATTTGCAGATTCAAGACTCAAAACCCTACAAACATCAAACACCATGGACCTGGGGATATTTATTGGCATTTTCCTCTTCCTGGTCCCTTTTATGGTTATTATGGTGGTGGAGAGTAGGAAACGGAGGGGGCCTCAAACTGAAGAGGTGGATGAAGAAGCCGGAGGAAGTCAAATGGGTGAAAACCCCAGTGAGGAGGAGGTGGAGGAGGGTGAACATGACCCTCAAAAAACTAAACAAGACCAAACTCCATTGTGGAAATATGTTCACAGGGCTGAAACAGGGAGAGGGGGTGGAACCACTAAATTTCATTGCCCCCATTGCAACACTGATTACACAGGTTCATACACCCGTGCTAGAAGACACCTCTGCGGGAAAAGGCCATGGGATGGAGAGAAACAAATAGGAATCAAAACTTGTGCAGCGGTGTCAACAGCAGATAGAGCCAAATACATAAAGGAAGAGGAGGACGCCCAATACAGAACAAAAAGATCAAGGGGTTTCTTTGAACCAAGCTCACAATCACAAAGAACTCCTTCAGCATCCTCCCAAGGCAGTGGATATGGACATGGAGGCACAGGGTCATCATCTTTAAGGCGTAGAACCATATCAGATTTCCTTGATGAGGGGTGTAGGAATGATGTGGATTCAAAAGTTTACAGGTTCCTCTATGCATGTGGGATACCATTCAATGTTCTACGCTCACCTTATTGGCACGAAATGGTTTCTGCCATAAATGATGCCCCTAAAGGATACAAGAGCCCTGGGTATGACAAGGCAAGAACTGTTGGCCTTGATCATGAAAAAGCAAAAATATCACATTCTTTGAATAAAATGACAAGTTCTTGGACTGACAATGGGGTGTCCATTGTATTTGATGGATGGACAAATGTAAAAGGCAAGCCATTGATAAGTGTTCTTGCTGTGTCTGTTAGTGGTCCCGTCTTTCTAGCTGCACATGATTACTCAGACAAGTTCAAGACCGCTATCAACATTGCAGAAGCATTACTTGAAACAATTGAGCGTATTGGCCCATACAATGTCATCCAAGTCATCACTGATAATGCTCCTAATTGTAAGGCAGCGGGAGCAATTATTGAGGATAAATACTCGAACATATTTTGGTCTGGATGTTTGGTTCACACATTGAACCTTCTGTTGCATGATATTGTCAAAAACAAAAATGAACAATACCAATGGATTGGTGATTTGTACAAGAAAGGAAAACAAATGATAAAATTTATTACAAATCATAGCAATACCCATGGCCTTTTCCGCAGTCACTCGAGATTGGAGTTGCTGAAGATTGCGAGGACTAGATTTGGTAGCTATTACCTCACCTTCAGGCGCCTTTTGAAGGTAAGAGAGGCATTAGCTAGCATGGTATCAAGTCCACATTGGTAGGTGTTAAAGGAAAGGGCTACAAATGTAGCTGACATGGCAGGTTTTGAAACGGTGGAGGAGGCTGCTCTTGATGGGCAGTTTTGGACAACTGTGAGGCAGGTATTGGATTTCACCAAGCCAATTTATCACATGATTCGGTTTGCAGATACAGACAAACCAATGATTGGCGAGGTGTATGAGCAAATGGATACCATGTTGGGGGAAATAAAAGACATTGTTCATAATAAAGATCCCAACTTGTACAAACTGATTCATGATTGTGTGTGTGAACGGTGGAATAGGCTTAACCTTCCACTACATTGCTTGGCGTATATCCTTACGCCAAAGTACTACTCTACATCTTGGTTGGGCCAACCTGCAGCAGGGGGTGGGGTTAGGACCAAACCCCATTTAGATCAAGAGGTAACTAAAGGATATCTGGAAGCATTAGAAAAGTTGGTGCCTGACAGGGAGGAATGTGCAGCTGTGCGCCTTGAAATAGGAAGATACTTCAGTGGCACTGGTTTGTATGGTAACTTCCATGCAATGGACGACAAAGATAAATTTGATTCTCTCACATGGTGGGAAACATATGGCGGCTACGGACTTTTGCCAAAATTGGCAAAAAAAGTTCTTTCACAAGTTGTAAATTCTTCTTCTGCAGAGAGGTGTTGGAGCACCTACAGTTATATACATAATGTGAAAAGAAACAGACTCAACGAAAACCGAGCAGAAAGCTTGGTTTATGTGCACTACAACTTGAGGTTGTTGAGCCATTACTGTGATCGGGCTAATGAAGATCCCACATATAAAATTTGGGACAATCACCCTGAGGACGACAATTTGGAGGATGGCATTGTACATATTGAAGAACTAGAAGAGGAGCTTGTAAGGGATGAAAATGAAGCAGCTGCAGCAGCCATGCCACCTCCACCTCCACCATCCAGTAGCAGTGCTCGAGGCCGGAGTCTTGTTCCATTGCTGTCGCCACCTCCATCGACACCCTCGCATGGAGGTTCTAGTTCTGGTCGTCGGTCTGTGCGGGAGACTCCTAGAAGACCACCACGACCTGCTTATACTCCTGGAGACTCTCGTGGCAAGGGCCACTTGTAGATTTACAGTTTACTTGTCTTTTTTAGTTTCTATTAGACTTTAGTTTTCATAACTGTTGAGTTTTGAGTCCTTGACTCTTGACTCTTGATTCTTTCATATCATTATGATATTTTTTGTAAACATTATATCACTGTGACAATGAAAATTTGAAGTTTGAAGTTGGGCCTTGGCAATTATAACTCATTGGTAATGATTGTGAATTATGAATATGATGCTTTGTGAAAGACTAAAGTTGTTTCATTTCATCTCATTATTTATGTTTCATTTTATAAATTTTTAACATTTCATATCATGTTAACAGTTAGAAGTTAGGACTTAGAAATATCTTCGATATTACTTCTTGTAATGGTTAAACTTGGCTTACAAGTACAACTTTGGTGATCAATGATGATAAATGTTATTGAATTTTCAATTCTGAAAGCTTGAAGTTGAAACTTTAATATTGAATTTGATGAATCATGATTTATAAGACTCAATATGTTGCAGTTGTAATATGTATTTTACTAACTTGTGGACATGGTTGATGACGATTATAATTTCTAGATGATTGATGTGATATGGTTCAATGATCAATTTATGTTTTTTTATGTCTATTTCATCATTCTACATGTTTTTGTTGACATATATGTATCAAAAATTAAAAAATATAAAATATATATATATTTTTAAAAAATCGCTCCCAGATTTGCTCCCAAACCGGGAGCTTCTGAAAATGGTCGCTCCCGCTCCCGCTCTCCGCTCCCGCTCCCAAGTAACATTGACTGGCCGGCTCGGAACCAATTCGGTCGAGTTGGTCCGAGTCAAGCCCTCACTGGGTCGACTCGGCCATCAAACTAGTTCGGCCGACCGGGTTATTACCGAGCCGGCCGAGTTGTCTAACAACTCGACCGACTTGGTAATAACCCGGTCGGTTCAGCCGAGTCCGAGCCTACTCAGCCGGCTCGGTAACAGTGGCCTGAAAACTCAAAAAAATAGCGAATTTTTCTTTTACTTGCTTTTTGGTGAAGAGATTTGTGTTAAAAGCTGGTGGACACATGAATTCCACATTAGCTGACTGTTTTCATAGGTTGTTTACTTGTTCACTCGGCTTCCTGTGGCATGAATCGTTTAGTGCTTGAAAATAGAAAGTGATGAGTCTGGCGCTGGCAATTTGATAGGATCTAATGTTGTGAACTTTTTGCCAAGAACATGAAATCTCCTATAAGAATGGAGCAAGACATTTGTTGCCTTCATTGTATAAAATTCCTCAAGGAACAATGTGAATTTCTAAGTAAACAATGATACTATCTGAGAACCATGTAATAAAGAGGGCACATGAAATTGAAATGCTGATCAGACATGTGATCCTAGTTAGAATGTTTATAGGTGCAATTCTCTCTTGGAAGATGGCAGTTTATCTTTATACATATTACAAAGTTGATGGGAACAAACTTGAAGTTGCCCCAAGGGATCCTAAAACTAGAGAATAGCCACAAAATATTTTATGGGTTGTAGATGGGTTTGTCATGACTGCATGTAGATGTGGATGCAGAAGTTTTGGCGTTAGGGATCCTATATCTTGATTTGGACTGTGTCACATACAAATAGCTTTTGTAGTTCTTCTCATGGATACATCTATTAACATCCATCTTGACGAGATGGTCTAAGATGATTGATGAGGGTACAAGATTAAAAATGAGTTACAAATTATGAAGCATGTGGATATGCTACCAGTGGTTGATCCAGATGATCTTTGCTCCTCTAGTAGTAACCACTAGCCAGTAGTACTGGTCACAGTTTACTTTTGTTGTAGAGGCCATTTCTAGCCTCCTTGGTTATGTGTTTTTGTTTTGATCTCTATATCATCATCATGTATGTATTGGACAGTGCACTGGGTGCCATTTTAATTTTTGATATAATGGATATATTCATGAGCCTACTTTGATCATATGTTGTCTTCTATCTATATTCTAATGCTGTGTGTTTGGAAACATGAATGAAAATCTTTAAAATTATGTTTTTTATATAAAAAAAATATTTAATGTATTTTTTACAACGACCGAGTCATTGAAATCGAGCCGGCCGAGTCGATACCAAGTCGGAGTCGACCCTTGGCCGAGTCGGAGTTTTAAAACATTGGTCACAACCATGACATCTGTCACCTGGCCTCCAACATAGCATTGCCATACATCGATTTCCATGTCAACCTCATGCCACATTAGATCAGTCTAATATTGCACAAAGCGGGGACGAAACGAGTGTGTTTTTTCGGAAGCGAAGCATCGAAAGCATCATTTTCAAAAAATTCTTGGATGCGTCTCTTTTATATATATATATATATCATTGCAATTATATTCAAACAAACATCTAGAATGCCAAATTATGTGTAGAATATATAAAAGCATGCATACTTGTACATAAATCAAGATAGAAATGACTTCCATAGTACATTACTGATTAATTATTCGAGCATCAACCATCTAGAATCTAGGTTCTTCTCCTCTTGTCTAGCCTTTGCCTCTACCTCAATTCTCTAGGGACATTAGTCAATATTGCCCAATTTTGATCAAACAGCCTAATCCAAGCCTTAAAATGTGGTAGAAAAAGCTCAACATGCATGATCAATGGTTTTGACTTGAGCGAAGGGTACATTTTTGCTAAGGCCATGACAAAGGAGTTCAACAATCAATACCACTAACACTGGGATAAGTATAGGGCTTGGTGCTCTTGATTAAATGCTGATCACATACCCTCATACATGAAATAATATAATGAAATGCCACAATCCCATTGATCTTGAAATTTTGAAAATTGTTAAGTCTACTGAATTTTGAATGGGATATGAAATTCTATTTTCTCCAAATGAAGTTTGATGAGGTTGGAACCACTCTCAAACTTCCCGAGTCATTTCATGGTAATGTTAAAAGTTTAAGTAAAAGTGAAATGTCACTTTTACTTTAACAATTTAAGGTTACCATTAGGCAGCATCTAGGAAGTGTCTAGGGAGCATCAAGGGAGCACCTTGGGAGTGTTCGGGAAGCATGGTTCTTCACATAGCGGTTCCAAATTCCATGAACCATGCAAATCCACCTCCAAGCATGGTTCTTTTTCTTGGAAGCGTGGTTTCGAGCACGCTTCACTTGTGATTTCGCAAGGTGCGCAGTTTCGGGGTTTGGTTTGTGGGGGGGGGGGGGGAGGAGTAATTCTTGCAACACTAGATCAGTCATACTTCCGCTCATCTAGATATTTGAATTTTCAACTTTTTTGGATTCATCTGGAAATCCAATCTTTCAGATTCATTCAGATCAGAAAAAACCCCAAAAAAGCCATATTTCCAAAACTATGAATTTCTGAACATGCAGATTCCAGATTATTTATGCCATGCAAGTACCACATCAACTGACACCTTCGCACTATAATGCCACATCAGCACACTATGTTGGCATGCCATGTCATCCAAATTTGTTAGCATGCCACATCACTCCACATCAACATGCCACATCGCCAACATAGTTTGAGGTTCTTGCACATGGACTCCACGTGATCCCCATGCAGTCTGTCCCACTGGCATCTTGATCTGAGTTTTTCCAAGAGGGTGCAATTTAAGGAAGTTCCAAATTTTCAGACTTTTAGATCCAGATAAATAGAAAACTTCTAGATCCTTTGGATATTCGGATTCCGTCAAATGATGGAAAATAATCTGGGTGACTGATGGAAAGGCCAAGTTGCTGGATTCCAAAACTTTCAAATATTTGGATTTGTCAAATGATGGGGATTTTTTTTGATAACCTTTGGAAAGGGCAAGTTGTCAGATTCTGCTCTTAGAGATACTTTTTATGGGGTTCCAAGGTTTAAGGTTCCAACACTCGAGATTCTCCACTTTGCAGAACTTCAAAGGTTTCCTTTTAATTGGTTGTTCGAATGCTTAGATATCCAGAGCATCCTTAAACTTTCACTACGCTTTACACTTAAGAAACTTTCAGATGTCTGGTTATCTGGATATTCGAATAACAAGAACATTTGCTTTTTAGCTGCTTCCTTTACTAGCCTTTGATCATGGCCATCGCCAACCCATGTGGCCAGGATCTAGGGCCAAGACTTCAAACCCAAATTAATAGAGTTTTAGGCTTCCGATTCTTTCCACTAATACGTCAATTTGCACTTTAATAGATATTGGTTGAATTATGTAAGGGAAGACTCCCTGCCCAAAGAAACATATGCAGCCAATTACACATGAGCTACAAAATATCACAACAGTGACAGGAGCAAGATATGAAATGAAGCAATTTAATAGAACAGGGACACAATATACTTTCAAATAGTATCATCAAATCATAGGAAAGAAAGACAGAGCTCTATAATTTTGGAAACTACCAAGAATGAGATTTTCCAATTTTCAGAAAACATATCATACCAGGAAAGAGAAGAATCTCGTAACAATATAATCAAATCTTTATTTATTTTTTTCTTAATTTCATAGAGGCTATAGAGAAGAAAATACAGAGATATATAGTATTGATTCTATCTAATAACATATAATAAGTTTTACAGATTTAATAATTCAAACAACTTAGCAATTTTCTATTTGTTTAACCATAGCATATTCAAAATAATATAGTAGAGGTTGAAATAGAAACTTATCTGAATGCGGAGAATATGATTAGCAAAACCCAACAAATTGAGTGATTTTCACCCAACCATAGCTAGTTCATTGTAGAACTCCACCCCCTAGCTAGGTTATGATACCATTTGGGCAAAGTAGGAACAATGATTATGGATTTAGACTATAAGGAATTTAACCAAATAATTCCCACTTCAAAGTTTTGCAAAAGACAAAGCAATTTCAAGTATTCACATTACCTGTTTCTCACAACACAAGAAGACTTCTATGCTTCTCAGTCCCTCAAAAGTCTCTTCTTCTAGTGATTTTTAGTGAGGATGTAGAAAGGTCCAATTGATGTCACAAAATTTCCTTCCAGATTTCCTGGTTTCACAGCTCTTTCAGCAAGAATATGGTTTGTTTTCATGGCTGTTCTAATCAATATGTGCATGGCAGTTTGTTTTCTACTTTTCTCGTCTCTAAAACTTCTCTTCCCTTCCCTTTTTCCCAACCTCCTCCCTTCTATTCGATTTTTTCCATGCATTCCCCTTTAACAAGAAGCTCCCCTCACTAATTCCTGTTCAACATGGTCAAATGTATCTATTAGGTAAAAGTGTGTTTCTTTAGTAGGCATTAGTTGCGTTGTAATTCAACAGTCACGTTATGTTTTAAACATAGAGTGATCCAACGACTCATATTCTCCTCAATACTAATGGCTATTGATTCGTGCCTTAACACCCTATTGGTCCATGATTCCCTATTGGTCCATGATCTTTATTTAAAGAGCATGGTGAGTCATGTCTGATGATTGATTGTGAGAACTCTCTTATGCAAAATATTTTCTTTTGCGTAAATAAAATTGCCTCAAGTGGCTGAGTTGGTTGTGGCCGTGGATTGTTTCCGTCCCAAACGGTTTTAACCATCTAAAAATACCGATGTTGTGATCATTGATCTAGTTATGTGAGTGGTTATTGAAGATGTTCATCGTGTCTGGAACACCGTGTTTACTCGAACATGATCTTCTATCTTCCAGCACTCTTTTCTTTTAAAATCCTTTGATCGTTTTGTTGGGGTTTACTCTCCAAACTCACCTTGTAGTTCCTAGATTGTGGGTCTTTGGGGACATTCTTGTTGAGCTCAAATCTAGAGATTACCCTAAAAACCCTAGCAATTCTATCTTCAAGATCCGCTTTAAACCTTTATTGTTATATCTTTTGACTAGTGGTAATAGACGTAGAAGCCTTAGGGGGATCTTAACTTGGTTTGACTTGGCCATTAGATCCTTAAGATCAACTAGGGAGAACCCCCTTTGAGCTAGAGGAGTGTTGACCAGAGAAGAGGGTTGGTGAGGTGACAATTGGCCCGCTCTTAATTATAGTGGGCCTCATATTTGAACTTTAGGACATTATCTCAAGAGGTGCGAGATTTTGCTGTAATAAGTATATTATGAGTAAAGAGGATACATGCACCATTGCGGAAGTTTGATGGCTCTCAAGTTGGATAGAAACAAAATTGTATAGGTTGATTCAATACTATTACCCACCACCAATGGGTGACACCCATAGGGGAATTTTTTCTCCTAGATTTGTCTTCAGTCGACAGCGAACAACCCCTTGCAACCACCAGATAGCTCAATGTGTCACCATTCTCTGCCACTTGAACCAACCATTATGTGCCCTCGCCCATCTGTTATGATCGTATGTTTGAAGGTGGGCCTTCCAACCTCGAAGGTATGGCTTTTCATTATGTAATTGGGTATTTTTGCTTACTTATCATGGACACATTTGGACATGGATTAGTGGGGGATTCGACGGAAAGAATGGGCTTGGTCTGTACCCTTGTCCCTTGTCCAATTTGTTAGTTAGTCTTGTATCATAGTCCCACGGGATCTCCTTTATTAGCTACTAGCTTTATGAGTGTCACTACATGGGAAACCCTGATTTTGGCTATGTGGTCCCACTTCCGAACATCACGTGTATCACTCCTCTCCGCTCATTATAACTCCTTTTCACATATTTCCCATCTGGGTCCACATTTGTCCATTGGGTCCACAAGGAGTTAGCTTTCCCCTCCCCTTGTCCACACTTTGGGTTGGGCCTGGAACGATGCCCCAGAGGTTGATGCAACTAAAAAGAAAGTTAAAAGCACAATTTGGCCACTTACAACAGGAAATGTACTATAAAATGCAAAAGATGGCCAGGACATAAAAATTTAGCACGTGGGCAAAAGCCAAACATGAGCTCTACCCCTTATCATTATGGCGATCACCCTATTTCCTCAGGCCCCTAATGTGAGCCCCTTGCATCATTAAGGAACCCATGATTGTCCCAACCCCTGGTGGGTGATGAACTGCCCAAACTTAAGGGGGTATTCACTGCTATATCATACACATCATGCTCTCATTCCTGGAGCCCCGAGCAGTTAAAAGAAAGAAAAATCAATAAAAAGGAAAAATACATATGAAGAAGGGTGGAACCACGATAGCTCCCTCCTACATTTACACACCCATGTGTGGGTTTCCCTCATAATAGCTACCCTTGTTCTATGGCATGTGGCTTGGATCCCCCCCCTTCTACCCCACTCCGTTCCATCATTATTTCACATGACACTTGCCAGTTGACGGATGTACCATGGAATTGTCACTACCTTAGAGGTTGAAACCACCTAATGGGGTCCTTGATTAACCTCCATCTTGAGCTTGGGGACACTTGTACATTCTAAAGCCCATGGAAGGGCATGCCACTATGAAGTGCCCACTTGGGCCCCTAATTTGCAAGCTCGTTTACTCAATTGCACCAATGAAATTGTTGCACTGGAAGGTGAGGAGACGTGTTAGATCTTATACAGGATTGCAAGTGGGTTGTCCCCTTAGGTTTGACCTCCCTTTACGGGATCCAAGCCTTCCAGAAAGTCATAATGGCACTTGTAGGGTGAGCATTGAGGGCCATGGGCCTCCTTCACAACATAGCATTGATTGCCACGCCATGGGATCCTTCAACACCACATTTGACTTGCTAGTGCCCCACTCATGCAAAGATGATGATGCACTTGGACCACATTGCCCAGTTGGCTACATACTTGCACCAAACACTTGGCATTTGATCCAGGGCCCAGATGGGGTTTTGTCTCACTTAGGGAGACATGGGAGGGCTTGTATCATCATTCCTGCCCTCATGGATGGAATATCGACACCTTTGATCTAGTTGGAGACCCATGAGATCATTCACTGTGCCCCCACAACCACTAGGGACACCACAAATGTTTTGCTTGGAAACTAAGGGGCCAACCCCTTGGTCATCATGAGAGCCCTCCTCTTCGATTTGGCACATGGAGGACTTATCTAGGCCTTCCAACGACCCTGTTGCACCACTTGTCTGTCATTTCGGCCTCATTAGGAAGGCTCGTTGAGTACTCTTGAGCTATTTGGTGGGCTTGCCACCAATTAGATTGTTATTTTGCACTTTAGCTTCATTTCTAAGGGCTCATTAGGCGAACTTGATCAATTCAAATTGTTATAGGATCATATAAATACAAGTGAGGCCTCATTTGTAATTCATCACACTTGGGATTTTCGCTAGCCTCATTAGAGGATTTCGATCTACAATTTTGGGAGAGAATTTGGATGTTTTTGGGATTGCACATTGATGTATGGATATATTGCTATCATTTTCGAGCTTCTAAATGCATTATTGGTGGATGGATATACTGCATATTGTCTAGTAAGTGCCTTTTCTTGTTGAATATCTTTATGCAAATGTCTAATGCAAGAAATTCTTTCTCATAATGAAAATTTGTGCCCTAATTTAGTTGATATGGTGCAAATTGTGATCTTGAGAAGTTTTGCATGTTTTACTCATTGATGATATGAAATGAATGTTCCTAGTGGAAAATTGATATAATTTGTCCATGAAACTCCATTAATTAATGTAATGAAGGTAATTGTTGAAAGGGGTAGTTAGGGCTTCCTCTTTTAGCCTCCTTGAAGGTCAATTTAACCTACTATTAGCACCCATGACTCCATTCTCCCAATGGTACAAGCACTAGTCGAATTCCTTGGTGGTCACCCTTCCTTAAACCTTTTTCTTCCTCTTTTTCTATTTTCGGCCCTAACCCTAGAAGGCCAACTAGGGCCTAGCACGAATTGCATTAGAGACATCTCCTTGGGGTGCAAATTGGTACACTACTGCGTTGTCCTTTTCTCTAGGTGCCCTCAAAGTTTCAAGCAATTCCCGTGGCTAGTTTGAGAGAAATCTCAAGCCCTAGCTCCAAAACCGTTTCTATTCTTCACCTTCCTTGGTTAGAGGCATTTCTAGGGTCATTTTCTCTTGAAAACTCATTGGAAGTTCACCTTTCTTCGACCCTTCCTTCTAATCCTTGCTTGACCTAGTCATATTGTTGATGATCACCCCAAACCCTAGGCCTCGCTTGGATCCCCTAGGTCTCTCTTGTGGTCCCAACCTTTGTATGATCTATATTTCACAAAACCTTAAGAGAGGTCCTCCTCCCTTTCTAGGAAACCTTGATCTAGGCATAACTCTTTTATTGAATATCCTTTCACCTAGGTCTAGGCCTCCTTCCCTCAAGCCTTTCTTGGAGAGCCCTTCTTTTGCTTCTAAAACAAGCAACCTATTATCTGAGCCTCTCCTTTGAATGGGCTTTGGAAATCACATTGTACATTGTTATTGACCTCATCATCCTAGTGATTTCCACCATACAAGGAATCCTCCCACTGGTATTTAACTTTTGAAATAAAATATCTACAATGGAAAAATAAAATCAAAGAGATCAATTACATCACAATAGTGAGTATACACCCATAACAATTTTCCTTCTTTAAAATCCTTAGGAAAATTTGGGTTTAGACCCAAAAAGAAAAATACACAGAAAAATGCACTACTAGAACCAGTAACTCGACCCCCATTGGAAAACTTAGCCCAAGGAATTTGCCCCCCCCAGAAAATCAGCCTCCTGAAGAATTCGGCCTTGGAGAAACTCGACCTCTGCCGCCAACAAATTGGCCCTCTCCTTTCCTCCTACAACCCCTGCACACTCAAGAAAATCAACACCATTGGATAAATTGGCCTCTCCAAATCTCGGCCTCCTCTGCACTTCAACTACTTGGCCTCTCAATTTCCTAAACTCAACCTCCTAGAAATACTCCCGAAATTTCCCTGCACTCTTCCTTCCTTCTCTTTAGTCTAGCTGAGCCTCTCATTCTAGAGCAAATCACTTCTCCACTTGTGTATCTTCACCTCTCCCTTAGACTTATTCTATAACTTCATAAAGCGAAATCCCTAACCCTAATCTCGTAAGTGATTTATGATCGAGATTAGATCTCACTTCACTTGAGATCAATGGTTGAGATCATATCTAAGTCCCTTATATAATTTTATTATTTATCCTTAGTACTTTGGATAGTCCACAATAGTTACTTGACTTTAATTATTGTACTTTTCCTAAGTTAGGAAAGAAGTCATAAATCACTTACTCCACCAAGCACGCTTACTCCACCAAGCACGCACCTAAAGAGGCAATCAACCATATCCTACATGCTAAGACAGCAAGCTCATGTAGAAGACCTTCCAAAGCTACCAAGAACTTCAACAGTCCCCCTCCTTTTAATTTAAGGATTTAATATTTCCTTTAATTATCAAGGTCACGAACTCCTCAAAGCTCTATCCTGTATCTTTCTTTTATCTTTAAGCATTGTTGGACAAAAAATTAGAGGCAAAACACATCCCCATATTGGGGACATGTTCCCCATTTGTTTCCCCAGGTGTCCCCTGGCCCTGGAGTGTGGGAAACGTGGGGGGTGCACCTCCCACCCTGTGGTACATGTCCCCATGGAACACTGCTATTTATTTATCAGTATTTGCTCTTCATTAGTTGCTAAGTAGGTTTACTATATTTACCTTTTCTCATTGCAAATTTCAAAAATCAAATGGCAGCTCTGGTGGTCTTTTAACAGAGGGTTGATTCCTTGATTTAGTTCAAACTTCATA
The DNA here is from genome assembly GCA_031772625.1 of Pinus tabuliformis. Taxonomy (NCBI): domain Eukaryota; kingdom Viridiplantae; phylum Streptophyta; class Pinopsida; order Pinales; family Pinaceae; genus Pinus; species Pinus tabuliformis. The sequence continues at coordinate 572,473,974 of CM062813.1, read as the reverse complement.
TGATTGGTTCATCTAGTTTGTTAGGGTAGCATGAGAATATTTGATCAGAAAGACACAAGGTTCTTTTGAAACTAGCTTGTTTTTGCACATTTGAGATTCGAGATTTATTTCAATTGTAATTTGATATTGACCTTTTTAAAAAACAGCTATTCTTCCATGTTTGGTCTGGACACTGGTTAGAATGTGAAATCTAAAAGAATTAACGTAACAGAAATTCTCAATTTGCTGGCAAAAGTCTAAAATAAATCCGGGATTGGATGGTGCAACCTGCCAGGAAACATAAGAGTATAGTTCTTTCATTGCATGATAGCCCTTTAGGTCTTCAACTTGTAGCCTGTTGTATATTCCTTGTTCATTATTTGTAATTTACTTTATGTTTTGTTTGCCTAGAGGCAAAACTTAGTAATGATTTCTTGAAAAGGTTACAAATTATACAGCTACTTACCATACACGGTATGTGATTTGGATGTTTTGTAGTGCCAATAAAGGAAACCTGGGAGTACCTCAACTACCTGGCCAAGGCTGCTCTTTTCATAGCTTCCGTACCAACACATACAAACTAAATTTAATGGAAAGTCCATCAGGAATTAAGGTGTGCACTAAGAGCACAAATTATGCGCATGTATTATGTTTCATGAACAGTTTTCAATAATGTTCATCTGGCATATTTCCATTCCAATTGTGCCTGCTGCAGACCTTCCTGTTTTCTAAAGAAAAGGAAAATAAGTTTCTCTGTGATTGACTGTAAGAGTTCTTCATAAATAGTTCACCCTTTTTTTGGATAATAAACAACAATTTTGAAGTGTATTTGACGAATTTGGATATAATTCAATAAGAAAATTAGAGGATTCTTGATATATTTGCAATCTATTTTGTGATATCAATAATGTGGTAGTTCTTGTTCCTATTCAATATTCCTATTATGTTTTAATTACACATAGCAAACTAATTTTCCTTGTACGGGTATGGATTTTGGATTGGTGTCTTCCTTCCATAAAGGCTAAAGCACTATTTGTTTACATTGTACAAAGTCAGCATTGCTGTTCTTTATACCTTATAAGACATTGAATGTTGTATCTTTTACATGTTCTGTGCTTCCTCTTCAAATGAGGTCCTTGGCATCTCCACAAATCAGCCAAATCTCAACGTTGGCATATGGAACTAATACATAAAAAAGGTCAAATGTTGATGACATAAAATTATGAATCTTGCCCTAGCCATCCTGAAACTCATGCCTTTTTCCTTCTGTTCAGTGGAATTGGACAATATAACCTTCTATGTGATAGAGTTCACTAAGTAGTAGTACTTTGAAGTTTGGAGTAGGCATCTAGAAGCCTTTCTGTATCTTCCCAGTAAAGAGAAAGAGCAACTAAAGGAATCTAGCAAGTAGATAGTATCAAATATGGGTTGTTGATGTGATGAAGTTCTCTAGGCCAACCTCAAGAGCTCCCGAAATCTTAATTTTTAGGCATGTTCAATTTGTTGTTGCTGATTTTACAGTCTATCTTCTAATCAAGTTTGAATGTTGCTTGTTGCTTCTACATTTCCATAATGAAGCCCCATGTTTGCAGCAGTAACTGCTGGAAATTAAATTATGTTTTAACTTTTTACTTTGGGCTGGCTTGGTGAACAGTGATTTAGATTCACTAGATTGCATAGACAAAGGTGCATATATATTACCATATTTGGGTAAAATTTTGGATAGTCATACCTTATATGTTGCACGTATTTTTGTACCTACAGAAGCTAAAATGCATAAATATAGAAAATTATCAAGGTACAAAACTAGATTCTAAAGTGTATTTCAACAAATATGCCCAATTTTACACCATAACTGAACTGGCCATTTCTGGCCTCAAAACAATGAAGGTTATTTTTAATATTTCTGCGTCTGAGAGTATGTTGTTGACATCATAACATAGTGTTTCTATGGTGAAATATTCAATAAATGCTAATCCAGTATAACATAGATGAACCCATACCATGTGCTTGAAAGAGAAATCCAACACCAATGAAGGAGGACCTCTGTCCAGACTCCAAATACAAAGCACTCAAGAGAGGAGCATTATAGGTGAGATTGTTCTTAGATCTTTTATCAAATAACAACTTGAGCGATTGATTTACAAATGGAGATCGTGTATTTATACACCTTAAAACTCCATAACGATTTAGGGCTCTAGCCCCAAGAGCGTGGCTATGCTGACCTAGTCAGACATAAATATGTGCAATATAATGGGTTAATTAGCCATGTGTATTCTCTTTAAAGCCAACAATACCTCAAATAGAAGGTCCACATATGGCCTGAACTGAAGATTAGCCATAATCCTAACACCCTGTCTTCTTAAGTTGAACGAGGGACCACAGAGAAGGCATTACATCCAGAAATCATTTCAGTAGATCATCCAATACCCACTGTAATGCTGATTTTGGGGTCATCAAAAGCTATATTGCTCATGGAAAAACCTTCATGATCTACGTTGGGATTGATTGCTAAATAGAGTCTTCAGTGAAGCAAATTGATATTTGTCAAGAAGATGAGGTCTAGCTGAAAATAAGGGTTTGAAATGGGGGCGACTTTGACCTCTATGTGTAAGGACCTACAAAGGAATCAACATCAATGAGACTAGAACAACCCACTTAGGTAGAGATGAGAACATTGAGAACTTAGGCGGAGATGGTAACATTGGGTGTGAAAGTTCATTGTCATCCAACAACTATGCATCACAGTGGAAAGTGTCATCACTGATTTGAATATCACTAGGTGGAGGAGCATTAATAAGTTGCACATCTGGGGTGCCAGTAGCCTCATTTGTGGATGGAGGAGTGTCAATAGTCAACACATCTGGATTATTAGTAGCCTCATTTGCAGATGCAGGAGCATCAATAGGTGACTCATTTAGGGTGTTAGTAATTTGTAACCTTGTCTGAAGATGAAGGAGCATCATTAGGCGACACATTTGGGGTGTTAGTAACTTAGTAACCTTGTCTGGAGATGGAGGAGCATCATTAGGCGACATATTTGGGGTGTTAGTAATTTAGTAGCCTCATCTGCAAATGGAGCAATAGAAGATACATTGAGGAGAGAGGAGAGGACTGTTGCCACAAAATCTAGTAAGCCTGGTGCAATGTCTCATTGATCAGGGCTAGACCCTGTAACAAACGTAAATATATGTTAAATAATAATTAGTTATTGAAGGGACATGCCCCAAAGGACATGACTATTTGTGAAAGGGCACCTTCCTTAGTATATAAGCAGGACCCTCATTGTAACAATCAATCATATTCTATCGTTCTATCAATATATAAATATATATTTTACAATACATTTGTGTACAACACATTTTGACCAGAAACAGACCATTGTTTGTTTACTACAGTGGTATGAGAGCTGTTTGACTCTCTAGCCAATGAACTGCTGCACCAAAGCCACGTTAGGCTACCTTTATATGCTCTCGGTCTTGAATCATGGACACACATTTCAAAGAATTAAGGGATTATCATAAATCGCAATGGGAATTGTTACAAGAAATGAGAGAAATAATTAGAGAAATGAGAGATACTTTTAGGATGGTCGAAGGATTCAGAAGGCCAAGACGAGGAGGAAAAAAATGAATTTATGCAAAATATCGATGAAGAGTCACTGCATTTGGCAGAAGACGATAATAACGAGTTAAGGAGGATGCTAAGGAAGAGAAAAATCGTACTGCAAAGGAAAATGCGGCTGATAATCAAAGTGGGTATATGGTAGCTGAGGATGAAATCAGGGAGGAAGAAAAAATGAATCTACAAAAATATTGATGAAGAATCACTATATTCTACAGAAGATCAGGAAGAGGTTATGTCAATTATAGATTACAATGAGAATGAAGATGATCTTAAAGATGAAGATGCCCTAGATTGTGATAATGGTGAAGATGACTATGAAGAGGATGATGATGATGATGAAAATGATGAAGATAACCTTGAAACATTTGAAGCTATGCAGAATGTTCCCTTAAATGAATTTAGCAAACTTGATCCATTGACTATTGAGGAGGAATTTATAATTAATTTGGCTCTTAGCGAGGAATTTGAAATCAATTAGCATGGAAGCCATATAATTGAAATACTTGTTGAATTTTCCTTAGGCCCTAGATCTGGTCTTAAGGCCAATCACACACACAAACACATTAGAAACCCTCATCTTACAAACACTTTGAATAACAGAAATCTTCTGCAGTAAAATCAATTAAGTACATAGAGATTTGAGCCCAACGCTCGATTACTTTATTAGTTCATCAATAAAAGAATCATGGGGCTCCCGTACCAGGGATCATGGCCCTCGATCACTAGTACAACTAGTATACACAAAATATACAAAACTAGGGCTTGCGATCTGCAATCTGCCCAAAAATACCAAGAACAAAACTTGACTTACTTGTTGAAGATGCCCTTACAGAACAGTCCTTTTAATCCACTTTGTCTTGACACCTGGCAGGTCTTTTGTCTCCTTTACTCGCCGAGAGATTACTCCTTTAATTTCTCTATATACCAACTTCTCATAATGTACTTGCTCCTTCAAATAGCTTGCATATATCAGCTCCAAGGTCAATGGCTTCTCACAATAGATCTGGCCTTTCAAAATCATTATATATCAGCCTTCAACAAACAACTACACAAACAGTGGATCATGCCTTCGATTCACTATGTAACAATTCCTTTAAACATCAGCTAGCTACTCACAGCCCCGTAGATCCTTCACGGTCCTGCACAATCAACGCTTAAACATGCACTGCCCACTTCTCCTTAATGGACAGACTTCAACAATCCACTTCAAAAACCTCCTTCAATGAATAGCAACCCTATTGGGCTTCAACCCTTCCACAAATTCCTAGTTTCTACCTGCGGTCTCTTGAGGCCTTTTTGGGCCTCCACCTACACCTAACCCGAGGTCCTCTTGGCGATGTAGTTCATGGAAACCCTTGCCATTGACTCTCTTCTTTAGATATCTATACATACTCGACCCTTCAAGACTAAAACAACATGGACAGATCTAAGTTTTTGGCCTTGATCAGGCCCCAAACGAAACTCAGCTTGATCTTCAGCCCTCCAAAGCCTCGTTCCTCAACTGAGCTTTGACTCGGCCTTCTCAAAATAGGTGCTGCATCTTCTCTTAAGGGTACTCAACCTCCATGCGAAGAGCTCGACTCTCCTAGGGCATCCTTAGCACAAGAGAAGTCACATCTCTCTTGCACACAATGAGCCTCTCCTTGGCTCTCCTCCTCTATTTATCCTTTCTCTTGGGTCACTTACAAAACCTCTAGACTTAGGGTTTTAGCCTCTCAACCCATTAGAATAAATAATTATTTCCTTTTGGTCCTAAATTCACAGCTTTGGGTCCAAAACCCCACTTTTGGGTAAATTGCCCAACCAACCACTTTTGGTGGGCATCCTTCTCGGAAATACCTTCCGAGCTACCCAATACTCAACAACAATAGTAGTTATGGTGACAAAAAAGGCGCTTTACTTAATCTCTTGATACCAGATATCCTTGAAGAATTAATAAATGATGTAAAATTTGTACGTGATGACAATGATGAATGTGTATATTGCTTTAGCCTAACCGATGGATGCGACCAAAGAACATACAATGTAAGCATCAATGATTTAAGAGAAGGAAACATTTAGTGGAAGAAACTTCTTGTCGCTGCCTATCTTGGAGGGACATTCTTTGTTAAGTTGTTCTTTTGACAATGGTGGGGGTTGTACTACTTATTATAACGTGTCTTTTCCAATAGTTGTCCAAAGCCCAAGATGGAGTCACACTTAAAGTAACAACATAACATAATGGTAGTCTCAATGGCAATATAAACTGGGTGCCAGTCCTAAACTAATCAATTAATTAATTGACATTGATTTAGACGAAGAGCCACCGTTATATCATGAGTTTACCCTACCAAATGATTCCACAAATCCTTTGAAGTATTTTTGTGAGTGTGAGCATGGCGATTATTCTATAGATTACAACAACACGTTTAAGAGCTCCTATACTTATTTTCTCAGATTCCGTTTCATCAAAATGGCAGTCGATAGATCATCGCATGTAGACATGTATGATCCAAGTTGGTTGAGTCCAAGAGGAATTTTATTCAGTCAAATTGGTGTTGAAAACCAATCCGACAATGAGCACAACAATTTTCAAAACCTAGACAATAGTAAAGTACCGTTCGACATAAACAATATTTAGCCTGTCCAAGAATAGGTGAAGATTGATTCTAGATCATAAACATGGACAATATACGAGACTATGTGAATTTACTTGTTCGTTGGATCATATATGATATTCATATTCCTCAGGATTTGAAAGCCTTTTGGAAGAGTGTAAATTTTCTTTGCCTCAGTTGCCATTATAGCCATGCAAACTCGAACTTGTTGCATTTCGTGAATAGATTTAACACGCTAATTGAAGCTTTGAGGGCACATTTATACATGAGGGGGCTTAGAAATGGGTCAGATCACTTGTATCACAGAGTTGAAATGGAGTAAACCCTAAATTTGTGCCAAGTGATAATTAAACTCCTAGAGATTTTAGGTTTGAGTACAAACATGTCGTTCCTTTTGAAACCTTGAGTAGAATCTTGCGCATTGTTTACATTGAGAGTGAAGACAAGCCACCTCCATTTAATGCTTGGGGAGATGAACTTGAATCTTTAGTGCAATTATATATACAAAAACCACCATTTAATGATTGGGGAGATGAACCCGCAAACCAACTAGCCAAAATAATAATTCTGCAAGCTAGTCTCTGTCAAAAAAGCCCTCAGTTGGTCGTGACCATACGAATCCATACGGTAACTATTGAGCATAAAAAAATAAAATAAAACAAGTTTAACAAATTATTGAGGTCACTTTATAAAGTCATTGTAAAGTTACTTTCTTAAATTATAAAGTCACTTCCTTAAATTATAAAGTCACTTTATAATAAATAAATTATTATACAGTTACTTTCTTAAAAAAGATTATATATAATAATAATAATAAAAAACAAACAAACAAATAAATAAAAATTGAAAAAAGAAAAATTCGAAAGGGAAATGTATAAGACCCGATTCCAAGATAGTAACAATGACAAATTATACATGTCGAGTCATTTTCATTATGCTTTGTGGACGAAGCATCCCTTAGGAGGGTGGCAATGCAACAAACATAAATATATATTAAATAATAATTAGTTATTGAAGACAGATGTCCCAAAGGACATGACCATTTGTGAAGGGTCACCTTGCCGAGTATATGAGCAAGACCCTCATTGTAACAGTCAATCATATTCTATCATTCTATCAATATAAATATATATTTTACAATACATTTGTGTACAAGACATTTTAACTACAAATTGACCATTGTTTGTTTACTACAAACCTTGTGGTAATAGGAAAAAGGGTTGCTACTGTTACCTCATCAACCTTTCTCCTGCTCTTTAGTGGTAATTAACGGTTAACCACAATGGAGGCTTCCCTAGATCACCTAAAGGATAATTCTAATGCTATGGTTCAAGGTGATGAATGAGAGGTCTAAATATTGAATAGAGTATCGACAGAGCCCATAATGGCCTAGATGTTCTATACTAGGGTTAAAATACTCTATGATTAGACCAAGACAAGGCTGCTATAAGTTAGAGTTCGGATAATATATAATTTTAAGGTGTTTAATATCATATAGCAGCCCAAGAAAAGATCTTCAAATGATATTCAAAAACAAAGGATCAAGGATCTTCCAATAGAGACTAGGATTAGGTTAGGGAATTTATTTCTATGGCTGTTAGGAATGCATATACAACAAAAAGAAGGTGATGTCAGCCCTAATTAGGATGTATCAACCATGCACTATTCTAGATTTTTCCTTTACACTATTTATAGATGCAAATCCTAATTTATGAGCCACAACAATCCACACAAAATTCACTTTTATACGTAAATATGCCCTAGAAATCCTGTTAATTTTAGATAACAATGGTATATTCTATGCTTTAGAGCAATTTACTTCAGTTTTCTTATTAGCCCAATATCCATTTCCAGATTAGAAATCACATTAACATTGATAGTAAATGTAGATAGAACATAAACAATAAGCAGAAGACAAGCCAAGACAAGAGGACACAATATTTGGCGGATGCCAGGGAAAAACCCCAATGTGGGGAAAACCCTTTGATCAAATCTTCTTATTATTCTTCAAAAGTTTAGCACAGAGAGAGATAGAGAGAGTACAGTATACAAAATTCACTTGCCCAAACACTATCAAAACAGTCCAGTCAAATTGCAGTCAACAGGATGCCCTAACCAAAAGTCAACGCTGGTCAAACCAACAGAAATTCTCCTTCAATTCAGGTCGGTCAAACCTAGTCAACTCGGCCTCCAAAGATAGTCCAAATCAGCCCAAAACAATCCTGAAATATTTGGTCAAACTTGGTCAATGCACAGTCAACTTCTGCGGTCAATGACTCTACAGTCTACGCTGGTCAAACAGCTGCAAACACCACGATTTTTGTGCCAGGAACTGCGGCTTAAGAAAAATGAATTTCCTAACTGAAAAACACAGTCAAAAGATGAAGTTTGACCATCAGTCATTGCTGGTCAATGTCCCTGTAATAGCCCAAAAACAGATCTGAAATTTTTGGCCTGCAATTTCAGTCAACCCAAGTCAATGTATAGAGAAGAAGGGGTGCTCCTGTTTGCTGTACGAACCAATGAGGAGAGGAGAGGAGAGAGAAATATGAGTGATGATCAGTGACCAAATGAGGAAAATGACTCCTTTATATATACACAATGTTGAGGGTGAAGAGACACGTCTGTTGGGCTTCATGAGCCTAAATTAGACTTTTGGCCGACCTTGACAATTTGTCCATAGAAGAAATAAATTCATAATTCCATTTGTACTGGTCAGAATGAGATGATATTTAGAGCAATCCTGCACCTCTCGGAAAGAGGAATCCAATAAAAGTATCATCTCCATCATATGAGCTATCCAAGGTGGAGTTTGGCCCTAGTTGCCAATTTTAACACTCCCTCTCAACCATGGAGAAATCCACATGCCAAACCATCTGTCAATCTGTACCATCTCTGACATCCCTACTTTGCTCTGCTTTGCTAAACCATGAAGAAATAATGAAGAAGAAATGATTGAGAGTGTATCATACCACTCTCCACTAACCCGAAGTTAGTCTCCATTGATCCTAGATCAATATCAAACATCCTAGCATAGGGAGTACAGTAGTACACGATGTGTCCATCGGTAGTACTATGGTCCCTATCCTCATTTCCCAACTCATTGGCTAGATGATAGGTACTTCCCATGAGTCCCGGACCGCATGGTTAAGATGTATCGGCAGGAGAAGGTGAACCACTCATCCTGCTCATATGTCATAGGAGAAGGTGAACCACTCATCCTATGCATATATCAACCATTGTGGGGTATCACAGGGGAAGGTGAACCACTCACCCTATACACAACGCACCACTAGGGGAAGGTGAACCACTCACCCTATGGTCGCTCATAGCTCCAAGAAGTACCCCCAAGCCCCTCGGAGCTCCCAGAGCTCAATATCCAACTCAAACGGAACCCTCATAAGAGGGTCTCTCCACGACTCCAAGTCGTTCACGGAAGGTTAAGAATTTGACCTTCCCCAGGGGCTTCGTAAGAATATCTGTGACCTAATCATCAGTCCCAATGTGATGGAGCCTCTCGTTGTACCATATCCCAGATAAAGTGGTACTTGATATCAATATACTTGGAGCGGTCATGAAACATGGGATTCTCAGAAAGACGAATCCCACTTTGGTTGTCGTAGTAGATCATGGTGGTATCTGACACATGCCCAAACAGCTCACTAAAGTGCTTCCTCAACCAAACAACTTCACATGAGGCTCTACTAGCAGCAATATACTCGACCTCGACAGTTGCTCAAAGCAATCGATTTCTGTTTCCTGCTCATCCAAGATATCGAAGCAGAACCTAGTGAGAAGCAACATCCCGATGTGCTCTTACGATCCACCACATTGCCAGCCCAATCAACATTAGAATAACCATGGAGCCTCAAATTCCGGTAGTGTATCTCAGTCCATAGGTGATTGTGCCTCGAAGATATCTCAAGAGATTCTTGGCAACAATCCAATGTATGTGATGAGGCTCAACCATAAATTGACTCAATGTATTCACAACAAAGCATATGTCCGTACAGGAGTTCACCAAGAACATTAGGGCCCCCACGAGTTGATGATACTTAGAAGGATTTCCCAACTCGGGCCCAACAACACTTCCACATAGCTTCTTGAAGTTAAGTTCCATCGGGGTAGGCATAGACTTACAATCCATCATCCCAAATCATTCAAGTTGCTTCACGATATATTTTCCTTGGGAAAGAAAAATCTCACATGGCTTTTACCAGACCTCCAAGCCTAGGAAGTAGTGCATCAATCCTAGGTCCTTCATCTCGAATTCGAAAGCCAACTCCCTCTTGCTTTGATAAATAAGAGGGTCTACACCTGTCAGAAAGAGATCGTCCACATAAAGTACCAAGATGAGAGGTCTATCATTTTCAACCTTAAAGTAAAGGTTTAGATCAACTTCATTTCTTGTAAAACCAACTTCATCAGATCACTGTCAATCCTCTCATACCAAGCTCGGGGAGCTTGCTTCAACCCATAGAGGGCTTTCTTCAACCTGCATACATGTGTCTCCCGATCTTGAACTTCGAATCCCTCGGGTTGTTCAACATAGACTTCCTCCTTAAGTGAGCCATGGAAGAAGGCGGTCTTGACATCCATTTGATGTAAATTCCATCCTTGTGAGGCAGTAAGGGCAATGATTGAACAGATGGTGGTATATCGAGCAACTGGTGCAAATATCTCATCATAGTCCACACCTTCCTTTTGAAAGAAGCCTCGAGCAACAAACTTGGCCTTGAACTTTTCAACACTTCCATAAGCTCCATGCTTGATCTTGTAGAGCCATTTTGAGGTGACAACAGATTTGTCCTTGGGTCTTGGGACCCCCACATCCCAAACATCATTCTTCATAATCGACTCATACTCTTCGTTCATAGCATCCTTCCAAACTTAGTGCTTCTTCTTCTTCGAATGTGCAAGGCTTAGTTTGAACAATGGTGCTCATGGCAGATAAGTACCCTTGGTACCTATTCAGCTTCTTACTTTCACGAAATGTCCCCCAAGGTGCAATATGTTTCTCGACATCTTCGAGAGTGTCCCTAAGCCACGAGGGTCTCCTTTTTAAGGAGGTCTCATGAGGAGGTGGATCAATGGGACCCATCGGTTCTTCAACATCGGGCATAGGCTCATCCTGCGGTTCTCCCTGCTTTCCTATATCTGCTTCTTTGCCCTTCCTTGGAATAGGAAGGTTCCTAATCTTGCCAAGGGTACCATCTTCATCAAAGGTGACATCATAGTCCACACCTTCCTTTTGAGAGAAGCCTCGAGCAACAAACTTGGCCTTGAACTTTTCAACACTTCCATCAGCTCAATGCTTGATCTTGTAGAGCCATTTCGAGGTGACAACAGATTTGTCCTTGGGTCTAGGGACCCCCACATCCCAAACATCATTCTTCATAATTGACTCATACTCTTCGTTCATAGCATCCTTCCAAACTTAGTGCTTCACATCTTCTTCGAATGTGCAAGGCTTAGTTTGAACAGTGGTGCTCATGGTAGCTAAGTACCCTTGGTACCTATTCAGCTTCTTACTTTCACGAAATGTCCCCCGAGGTGCAATATGTCTCTCGGCATCTTCGAGAGTGTCCCTAAGCCACGAGGGTCTCCTTTTTGAGGAGGTCTCATGAGGAGGTGGATCAGTGGGATCCATCGGTTCTTCAACATCGGGTATTGACTCATCCTGCGGTTCTCCCTGCTTTCCTGTATTTGCGTCTTCGTCCTTTCTTGGAATAGGAAGGTTCCTAATCTTGCCAAGGGTACCATCTTCATCAAAGGTGACATCATGACTTATTTCCACTTTTTTTTGACCAGACACATAGATTCTATATGCCTTTGAAGTTTCACTGTAGCCCACAAATGTTCCTTTCTTCCCAAATGCATCTAATTTGCTTCTCTTTTCTTTCGGCACATGAAAATACACAGGGCTACCAAAAATTCTAAAGTGAGAAACATCAGGTTTCTTACCGGTGAAAACTTCATCGAGAGTTTTGGAGTCTAATGCTTGATGTGGCCATCTATTTTGAACATACACGACAGCGTTGGCAGCTTCTCCCCATAGGAACTTCAGAAGGCATTGATCATGAAGCATGGTACGAGTGGCTTCTATAATAGAACGATTCTTCCTTTCAGCAACACCATTTTGCTCTGGAGTATATGTGGTAGTAGTTTCCCTCTTAATGCCAGCTTCTCTACAATAGTGGTTGAACTCATTTGATTCATATTTAGTTCCATTATCGATTCTCAATATTTTGTTCTTCTTCCTTGTTTGATTTTCAACCAAGGCTTTGAAAGAGCAGAACCATGTGAACACTTTGTCCTTCTTCTTCAAAAAATAAATTCAAGTTTTGTGAGAGAAGTCATCCACAAAGATAACATAATATCAATATCCTCCCAAAGATGTCATAGGCAACATACCAGATAAATCAGAATGAACCAATTGCAAAATATCGGTAGTCTTGCTATCACTTGAGGGGAATGGTCCCCTTGTATGTTTTCCTTTGACAAGTCCCTGAAAAACACCTTGATATTCTACTTTAATTTGGGCATACCTGTCACCATCTTCCTTGCATTGGGTAGGGCTTTATAATGTAGATGAGCAAACCTCTGGTGCCATAATTCAAATTGAAGAGATGTGTCGCAAGACATAGCTCTCAATGGACTTCCTCCAACTCGATATAGGCTGTCAGCCCTGAATCCAAAAGTAAATGCTTCTTTGAAATTTCTTTTCTAAACACTTACCTTTCCATCAATGAATGCCACTTTGAATCCTTTGTCTTCCATTGCCGAGATAGATATCAGGTTCTTCTTTAGATCGGGTACATATAGTACTTCTTGTAGATGAATGGTGTTACCTTGATTCAATTGAAGAGTAACATTCCCAGCTCCTTTCACGGGATAGGTGGCATTGTCTTCAAAAATGATTTCCAAATTTGTATCCTTTTTTATCAGATTTGAAAGAGCTTCCTTATACCTAGTGAAGTGCCTTGAGGCACCACTATCAATCAACCAATTTCCCAAGGTATCCGAAGGAGAGGCAGTAGAGAGGGAAGATATAAGATAAAATTCTTTTTGCTTGTTATCTACAACATTAGATTCATCATACCTGGAGTTTCTTGATCTTTTGGGAGGTCGACCATTTCCATGTTGAGTAGCGGGAGCATTCCTTTTTCCTTTGTTGTTGAACTGCCATTCCTTTGATTGTTGTTGCCCCTGAAATTGTTGCGGTTGTTGTTGTCATCATCCTGAGGTGTATCCCTTCTATTAGGACACTCCCTAGCATAGTGGCCAAACCTGTTACAAATGAAGCATCTACCCTTTCTTCCATCTTTGAATCCTGGTCTTCCTTGACATTGCTTCTTTGAACTTGCATTTTTCTTCTTTTGACTAGCCACATAAATTTTATATCCCTTAGAATTTTCACTAGAGCCCACAAAGATTCCTTTCTTCCCAGATGCACCAATTTGCTTCTTTTCTCTTTCGGCACATGAAAATATATGGGGCTTCTAAAAATTCTAAAATGAGAGACATCGGGTTTCTTACCAGTGAACATTTCTTTGGGAATCTTGGAGTCCAATGCTTGATGAGGGCATCAATTTTGAACATACACGGCGATACTTGCAGCTTCAACCCATAGGAACTTCAGAAGGCCTTGATCATGAAGCATGGCATGAACTGCTTCTACAATAGAGGGATTCTTCCTTTCAGCCACACCATTCTGCTCAGGAGTGTATGGCGTTGTAGTCTCCCTCTTAATGCCATCTTCTCTAAAATAATCTTGGAATTCATTGGATTCGTACTCGATCTCATTATCCGTCAATATCTTGATTTTATTCTTGGATTGGTTTTCGATAAAGGCTTTGAAGTGTCAGAACCAGGTGAGCACTTCATCCTTCTTCTAGTTTACGGGCATCATACGAGATATGTCGGAGTGGATCAATTGCAATATATCTGTGGTCTTGCTATTACTTGAGGGGAATGGTCCCCTTGTAAGTTTTCCTTCGGCACATCCCGGACATACACCTTCATGCTCTACGTTGAACTTGGGCATACCTATCATCATCTGTCTCACATCGGGCAGGGCTTTATAATGAAGATGGGAAAACCTCTGGTGCCATAGTTCAGATTGTAGAGATGTGTCGCAAGACATGGCTCCCAATGGACTTCCTCCAACTTGATACAAAGTGTCAACCTTGAACCCAAGAGTAAAAGAATCTTTAAAATTTCTTTTCCAAACACGTACCTTTCCATCGATGAATGCCACCTTGAATCCTTTGTCCTCCATCGCTGAAATGGGCACTAGGTTCTTCTTGAGATCAGGTACATATAGTACTTCTTGCAAATGAATAGTGTTACCTTGATTCAATTGAAGGGTAACATTCCCTACTCCCTTCACGGGATAGGTGGCATCGTCTCCAAGGATGATCTCCAAGTTTGTCTCCTTTTCTATCAGATTAGAGAGAGCTTCCTTGTATCTGGTGAAGTGCCTTGAGGCACCACTATCAATCAACCAATTTCCCAAAGTGTTCGGAGGAGAGGCAGTGGAGATGCTTGTCAATGGAATCCCTGATAATCTTCTTCGCTTTGACTTCAACCCTATTGTACTTGTTCTTCGCAACAGCCAATGCATTTGAAGGAGGTTCAGGGATTTTACCATGCACATAGTTCATCACTTCTTTTTCGTCCAAGGTCAAATCAAGAGACATCTTCCATCCATGATAGTCAGATTTATCATGGACCTTGTCTTTAGCCGGGAAATAAGATGAGGAACCCATTGAACCTTTTGTCCTTGTCCAACTGTCTTTGGTGATTGCTCTTTCACTCTTGCTTGGGCTTTTTCTTCACCTCAGCTCTGATACCATGTTAATTTTAGGCAACGATGGTATGTTTTATTCTTTAGAGCAATTTTACTTCAATTCTTTATTAGCCCAATATCAACATTTAGATTAGCAATCACATCAATATGTTAGTAGAACGCAGATAGAACATAAACATAAACAGTAGAAGACAAGCCAAGACAAGAGGACACAAGATGTGGCACTAGCTAGGGACAAACCCCAATGTGGGGAAACCCTTGATCAAATCTTCTTTTAGTCTTCAATAGTTCAACAGAGAGAGAGATAGTGCAATTTACAAATCTGATATTTTGTAACAGCAGTAAAGGAGCCCTAACCGAAAAGTCAACGCTGATCAATAGGGCAGATTTGACCCTCAGCAAATCGGTCAACTTCTATCAACTTCGGTTTCCAAACAGCAAGATAAAACAACCCTCTAAACAGTCAAATTCAGTGGAGTCAAAGTCTAGTCAAACAACCCAGAAATTTGGTCTTTTGAAATTTCGATTTACTGAAATTTCGGCCTCCTGAAATTTCGCTTTCCTGAAATTTCGGCCTCTTGAAATTTCGCTCTCCTGAAATTTCGGACGTGTGGAGAGACAGGCCCAGAAATCTGTACCCAATCAGTGAGGAGAGAGAGAGAGAAGTGTGAAGATGAGTGTGTGTAAATGAGGTTAGGTCACCTTCTATTTATATGCAACGTTGAGGATGAATAGACGTGACTGTTGGGCTTCTGAGCCTACATAAGTTTGCTGGCCGACCTTGACAATTTGACCATAATCAAAATAAATTCATAACTTAATTTGTACATGTCAGAATCGGATGATCTTTAGATCAATCCTACGCCTCTCGGAGAGAGGAATCCAAGAAAAATATCAGCTGTCATAAATAAGATGACCAATGTGGAGTTTGGCTCTAGTTGCCAATTTTAGCACAGATGGATGGACCGATGGAAAGAACCACACTATCATTAATTTCCTTGTTTCTTGCCCTCAAGGAACCATGTTTTTGAGATTAGTTGATGCAATTTGATAAGGTGAAGGATGTAACCCTTCTATTTGAACTTTTGGATTAGATTATTCAGGAAATGGGGGAGCAAAATGTTGTGCAGGTCATCACAGATAATGCTTCAAACTATGTTCTTGCTGGAAAGATGCTTGAGTCCAAATATAAGACCATATTTTGGACTCCATGTGCTGCACATTGCATAGACCTCATTCTTGAGGACATAGGCAAAGTGGAGTGGGTAAAAAACATTGTATAGCATGCCAAGTGCATTACAAAATACATCTACAACCACTCATGGGTATTGAGCCTAATGAGGAAAAATGTTGGGGGAAAAGAGCTTGTTAGGCCTGCAATTACGAGATTTGCAACTCACTTTCTCACGTTGCAATGTCTCAATTCTCAACAAAAAAAACTGGCATAAATGTTTTCTTCTGATGATTGGACTGAATCTCAGTGGGCTCGTAGACAAGATGGCAAAGACACCAAAAAGAAAGTTTTGACAACTATTTTTGGAAAAGGTTTGTAGAGCTTGTGAAAATTACCGAGTCTCTTGTTAAGGTGCTAAGGATGGTGGATGGGGAAAAATTGGCCATGGGCTACATTTATGAGGCTATGTATCAGGCAAAGGAGCAGATATGGGCAACTTACAAGGACAGGTTAGCTAAATTTGGCCGTATATGGGAGATCATTGATAACAGATGCAACAATCAACTCCATCGTCCTATACATGCAACTGGGTATTTTTTGAACCCAAAGTACCATTATAAAGCTCAGCTAGGAGATCTGTAGGATGGGGAGGTCAGAGATGGATTGATTGATTGCTTGGAGTGCATGGTCCTTATCCATGCAGACCGGTTGGAAATACATAAACAACTTACTCTCTTCAATATGGCAGCTGGGACCTTTAGAAAAACCTTGGCAAAGATGTGGATCAACCAAGTAAGCAATTCCAATTTGTTTTTCTTTTCAAGTTAAATTGTTTACAAATTTACAATTCAAATTATCTATAAATATTTGTAATTTGTAAATAAGTAATGAAATGAACTAAGTTACTAATTAATGTGTTTTTCTTTGCAGAACATTGGTGGGAGTCATTTGGCGACCAATGTACTCAATTGCAAAAGTTTGCAATTAGAGTCCTCAACCAAACTTGCAGTGCTTTAGGTTGTGAGCGCAATTGGTCTGTTTTTGAGTGCATACACACGAAGAAGAGAAACCGTTTAGAACAAAAACGGTTAAATGATCTTGTCTTCGTGCAATACAACCTTCGACTAAGGCAGAACCAAATGATAAACAAAACACATGATCTAGATCCCATTGTGTTGGACAATATTGATCCAACATCGGAATGGGTGGAGGATACTAAAGATCCTTTGTTTGATAATGATTTTGATATTGACATGGCATTAGGGGGGGATGAAGCAGATTTGGTAGCGCCATCAAAACCAGGATTAGTAGCCGCATCAAGCAAAGGCAAACAACCAATGGAAGGCACTAGTCGTGCAGCTCGACGAACTCGTGCTTCCATTAGGTCCACTTCTATTGTTATTGATGGCAGTGTTAAGACTGAGGTTGTAGATGAGGTTGAGGCATCAAACTCTAAACTAGATGATGTCTATGTAGTTCCTATTGATGATCCTGTGTCTAGTAGTGGTGATGAATTTGATGATTGATCATGTGTAGACTTGTAGTCTTGTAGTAGGCCAATGGCCTCATAGCTTGTAGCATTGTTTTTGGACTTTATAGGCCATTTAGAGCCTCATTGCTTATGTATTTTGTCGATGATATGTATTGCACTCGGTGCCATTTTGATATATTCACCTTTACATGGTATATAGATGAGCAAACTTTGCATATTTTGTCTCTATTGGCTTGGAATCATGGTTTTAAATCTTAAAAATAGTTTTTTTCTCATTAAAAATTAATTATTTAATGTATTTTTTTAAAAACCGGTTCATTGAGATCTAGTTCTGGTTTGAAACCCGATTTATTAGGTGGACTAGTCCGGTCACCGGTTCCGGTTTTTAAAACTATGGGGATATTGTCAAGGAGGTAGTACAACCACATGCTGATCCAATTTAGTTGTTAGACTTCAACAAGCGCAATGTGAAGGCTAAGAGAATCCTTCTTGATGTGATTAAATACCACCTTATACCTCATGTGTCAAGGAAGAAATTTGCCTGAGAGGTGGGATTTCTTGATAAAACTTTTCCCAAAGCACTAATGAAAATAGGAAGATGGTGTTATGTGAAAACTTCAGAAACCCCAAGATGACCAAAATTGACGCAATGACCTCATATCTTACCAAGATCATACAGGTGAGAGATGAGTTGGCTGTAGTGGGAGAGATTATTCTCGATGATCAGGATGATATTGAGTGGGATGGATTCGTGGATGGTATTGTGGCCCGAGAGAATCTTCTAGATTGGGGGAGGGTGTGGGATGATTTCATTTGGGAGGATATCAAGAAGAATGTCAAGAGTGGCAATCAACATGGTGGGATGTATGAGGAGGAAAATGTTGCCCTTGTAGCTAAGGGCAAGAAGTCCAAGAAGGGGTCCATGAGTAGGACTATGCATAAAGGGAAACATAAGACATAAAAGAAGGACATGAACAAAGTGAGATGCTTTGTTTGCCAGAAAGTGGGGCACTATGCCTTTCAGTGTCCCAACAAGAAGGGGAAGAAGAAGAAAGGTGTTGCAACATCAACAAGAGTGGATGTGTTTTCCAACAGATTCCACATGGAGTTTTCTTTGATTGTTAGTCTTACCACGAGTGTCACATCATCTTGTGTCTGGTACATTGACAATGGAGCTTCACATCACATGACAAGGGCCAAGGAGCATTTTATAGGTTTTATAGAGAGGGATATAGATTTGGAGGTGGTGCTTGGAGATGACTCCATGGTCAAAGTAGTTGGTGTTTGAATTGTGTCCTTTTTGAGGGAGTCACAACCTCCCTTGAAAGTGACAGAGGCCTTATATGTTCTAGGGTTGAAGAAGAACCTAATATCAGTGTCCACTATTGAGGGCAAGGGATATGAAGTGGTGTTCTAACATGGACATGTTCTTATGTATCCCTGGGGATCTAACTTATGCTGGAGTGATTAGAGGTCGCTATGGGAAAGTCTACAAGTGCATGTTTAAGCCTACTAGAGCGTTAGTTTTGACCAACAACAACAACGATTTGTGCGGTTGTGGCATAGGAGGATGGCCCGCTTGCACCATGGGGCTCTAAGAGTATTGAGGGAGAGCATCGCAAGATTTCCAAAGTTTAGCACAAAGCACCATCATGTGTGCTGGGGTTGTGCTTTGGGAAAGTACACCAAGATAGGTTTCCCAAGCAGTGATAGCAAGGTAGCTCAGATACTTGACTTGATTCACTCTAATGTGTGTGGTTCGATGTCTTCTTTATCATTGAGTAGATGTGAGTACTATGTCACTTTTATTGATGACTACTCTAAGAAGACCTGGATCTACTTCATGAAGACCAGGGTTGAGGTCTTCAAGAGGTTCCAAGAGTTTAAAGCTCTTGTGGAGAACCAGACAAGGAAGAAGACCAAGGTCTTGAGGTTTGACAATGGGGGCGATTATAAATCCAATGGGATGAAGGATTTCTATTCTAGAGTGGGCATCAAGAGGGAGTGGATAGTTCCTTACACCCCCAACAGAATGGGGTTGCAGAAAGGAAGAACACGAGCATAATTGGGGCAGGGAGAGCCATGCTCCATGATCAGGGGTTACCATTCTTTCTATGGGTTGAGGCATGCGACACTGAAGTATATGTAGAACATGAGTCCACATAGGGTGTTGGGGAACAAGACTCCTAAGGAGGCTCTTTGTGGAAAGAAGCCTGAGATTGAGCACTTAAGGACTTTTAGGTTCCTAACATATTCACACGTCCCTGAGGAGTAGAGGACAAAGTTAGAACCCACAATAGAGAAGGGCATTTTCGTGGGGTAGAGCGAGACCTCCAAGGCCTACTACATATATATTCCTTTACAAAGGAAGGCCATTGTGAGGCAGGATGTGAAATTTGAGGAGGTGAGAGCCTTGAGGACGTTGTGAGATATGGATCAAGTAGAGCATCAAACTCCTTAGCAGGGGAATCCACTACAAGGTATGGGTGGTGATTTTTTATAGCAATGGGGGTTATTACCATATGGAAAATTGTCTTCAAGTCAGCCTAGAAGAATTAAATAAAAGGTTTATTTTTGGAATGACAAGTTGGTCCAACTCAGGGAAGGGTGTGTCTCTTGGGGTTATTTTTCCCATTCGACAAACATAAATAGATGTTGTGACATCTTTGTTTTTTCCACCAACGAAGAGCAAGTCTTATCTAGAGGTCTATCTTTTCTCTCTTGGACAACTGCACATGTGAAGGAGGGTAGTTTGAAGAAGTTTGACTAGACGTTGACGAAGCTGATTTAATATCTGTTTGATCGAGTTTGATTGGGTGTTGACCAAGGATGCTTGATTGTAGGCAAATCACAAGATTGACCGCAAAGCGCAAGGTTGACCTTAGACTGCAGGTTGTTTGACCACAAGGATTTGACTATAGGACCAAAATTGATCACAGTTCTATTTGACTAGGTTGAGTTGACCATCATTGAAATTTTGAATTTTGGTTGGTTTGACTAGTGTTGACTTGCTGAAGATTTGACCAGGTTTGATTGGTATTTGATTTGGATTATTGTCAAAGATTTCTAGACAAAATTGCTGATTTTGTAAACCTTGTTGTTTTGAATGGAGTTAGAGGAGGAAGGGTTCAACTAGATTTAGAGGTGCACTAAATCTAACAAGGGGACCCACAGGTGGAGTTTACACTTTATCTCATTGTTTGACTTAGGAAAAATTTAATTTTCCTATTGTCAAAAATTGAAGTGATCTCAACCATCCATAAAGGTCTAATCTCATCCATTTGTGGATATGGTAGGCCCAGGTCGACTTCAAAGGAGGAAAAGGGCGCAAACTAGGCTCATTATGCCCTAGACAACTTGTGTGTTCAACTCAGCAGAAGAAGGGTGTTCAGTTCAACGCTTAGGGTTTTCAAATCAGTGCAACTAGGCCAAGAGAGAGTGGTAAAACAACCTCAGAATCTTCTAGCCAATGTTCATCATTAGTCAACCTATTTTAGTTGTGAAAAGTGTGAAAAATAAATAAAAATATCGCTTATTGCAATCATCCGATAATTATCCATTGTATTTAATTTTGAGCAAAATTATTTTACTATAAATACAAGTAATAACACAATTGCAATATTCACCAAAATAAAGTGCTGAAACTCTGATAAGAAATACTAATCACAAGATGGACAAATATTTTTGGACAAAAGGTGCCTGGAAAATCCGTGAAGGGAAAACCAATTCTTCAGATCTGAGGGTTTTATTAATCTTTAGCAAATTTTGCAATTGATAAATATTACAACACTGCTTGCCAAACCCCAACCAAGCTCCGACAAAAATATTTCTTCACCTCCACAAGTCGATCTAACCCTTGGAAGGCTCACAACCTCCCTCTACAAATTGACACGACCTCACACACGCAACTCCTGGACCCTTTAATGCTCATGACTTGGACAGAATTAGCCTCTCGACTCTTCTGACAACTCGTACAACCCTCTTGGCAATATCGTACGACCTCCTCTTAGCAAATATGGCCTCCACAAGGAATCTCGGCCTCTCTTAGAGAAAACACGATCCTCTTGGAATCCTCATGGTCTCAATAACTCGGCCTCCCCGTTAGTAGGAAAATTGTGGAAGAATTCCTCCTTCGGATCTCAGAAAAACTGGAAGTATACTGATGAATGAAAACCCAGGAAAATATTCATTGCTTCCACTGTTGCTAAAACCTTCGTCGGTGACAAATCCCAATCACAACAATCATTGATCTCCAATGTTGCCCATCGATTTCCTTTATAATCTCTTGTTGAGAAATCAACGACCAAGATTTAGATCTGAAATGATGTAATCGATGGCTAAGATCACTTAGAAACTTTTCTAGAAGTCTCTAGAGGAAAATTGACCATGTCTCAATTATTATTAATTAATTAATCTATTTACTAGTTAATTAATTTAATTAATACATTATCATTAAAATGAATAACTTGGGCTTGGAGATATTTTCTGCTCGTGTTCCTAGCCTCACTGACACCATTTGAGGCTAGAACACTTGTCTGAGCTACATCAACCAACATAGAGGATCCGTACTCATGCCATATGGACTTGTTAGATTTCCGTACAGTGTGCAGGCAGCCAGGCCTAGAGGAAGAGAAGGGTGCAGATCAGTTTTGTGTTGAGGGATTTGCTGAGTGAAGCGAGTCTTCCGTCCTCTTTGTAATATTTTTCTGAATATTTTGTTAAAGCATAATAAGAACACACAAGTTTGCAGGTTTTTCCCAGCTGGGGTTTCTCGGGTAAATTTATGGTGTATTGCTTTTATGGTGTGCTTGTGTCTTCAAGTTTGTTTTCTGCTACAATGTTCAGTTAGGAAACTCAATATATTTATTGAATGCTTTTGAAAGTTCAGTTTCAACTGTTTCATTTTTGAAATTTCATGAAATTAGTTGTGGGGTTTTGAAAACTAACATAGTATCAAAGCTCAACATCTTATTGAAGACCAGAAAGTGTGTTTACTTCTTTAGGAATAGATTAAAAGGCGTAGAGAAGGGCATAATTTAGCTTTGGGGTGCGCTAGGGTTTCTAGTAACGTAACATAGGGTTTTCCAGAAGTTGACCTGCGCTAGGGCTTTCTTGAAGCTACTCTGCGCAAGGGTTTCTGAGTAGATCGAACTACAATATGCAATATTTGGGCCTGAGATTTGAAGGTTGCTTTGATGGGGCCTCAAACTTATGTTCTTAGAGGAGAGGATTGGTGTAGCGCTGGAGGAGCAAGGAGTTTGGGAGTTTGTGGATAGGCCACAAGCCCAACTAATAGATCCTTAACAACTAGCTCAACACAATAAGAAAGATGCAAAGGCTAGAAGCTATGTTGCCAGGAAACGTGGGTTCGGGGACAGGTACGGGGACGGGGACTGGGACGGGGACGTCATTTTTTGAAACAGGGTGCGTGGGTTCGTCGGGGGTATATTATAATTTATATATATAATATATAAATATTATATTTTATAAATTATAATATATGTGAATTTGTATATTTTTCAACTTTAAACAAGAAAACTAAAATACTTATGATTTAAACTTTAAATATTTAAACACGCACATCATTGAACTTTCAACATTCACAATGAAATTTCAAAATTTCTAGTGTTATATCAAGTGCAAATTGGAGTTTACATATTAATAAGAATCATGATATATGTCCATTGTCATTCTACATTCAAAATTTGCCTTAAGGAATCTCCAAACAAAAACTAGGAAATTTTAAAATACTAAAATAAAAATAGCTAATAGTGAACAATGGCTTCCTCAAGCCATGTCATCAACATCACTCAGAGCTTCAGTTAGCATGCTCTCCAGGTAGGAATCACTCTCATCTTGAGGCTCTTTCTCATCCATAGCAACTGGAGGTAGCTCAATAAGGCCATTTGGTTGTATCTCCTCGCCCACACACATAGCATCATCTATGTATTGGTCCCATCTCTTGAAACGACCCTCCTTATAACCAAGATCTTTTTGAGATATGAGACAAAGTGTGCTATGAATGTACACTAAGTTCTCTGCCTTTTTTTAGCCCAACCTATTTCTCTTTACTGAATGGATAAAGGCGTAAGTACTCCAATTCCTCTCGAAAGATGCAGAACTAGCTACTTGGAATATTAGGGAAAGCCCATTAAATTAATTAAAATTTTAAAAATAAAAACTAAATTAAACTCCAAAGAACCCAATTTTGGGGTTCCAAGTACCCATCATCAGGGTTCTTTGTACCTGTCAAGACAAAAGAACCCAATTTTTTTTAATGGAGAACCCGGTTCTTCATAGAAGAACCTGGTTCTTATGGGTTCTTCTCAAAAGCACCCGTACTAGAATCCGGTACTTGGGTTCAAGAATCCGGGACGGGTTCGAGAACCCCACCCCCGGGTTCGGGAACCCATGCAACATAGGCTAGAAGAATTATCCTTGAAGGAGTTAATGATCACATCGTACCTCACCTATCCAGTAAGAAGACAACTAAGGCTATATGAACAATCATCATAGGTTTGTACCAGGGTTCGAGTGAGGCCAGGAAGGTAGTACTCAGAGACAAACATAGAAATATCAGGTGGTGAAGTAAGCCTGTGGGTGGGGGGGTCACATCTCGGAAGCCCACAGAAAGCCACGCAGAGGAATGCTCTGGATGATGGGGAGCAGGATAGCGTGGCAGGGCTAGTAGTGTGGAGTAGGCTGAGATGTAGTGGACGCTGTGCATTGGTCGGCGGTGGAGCTCAATACACGTAATCTCGACAGGAGGATTCTCAGATATTCAAGGGTGAAGCTCGCTTTGGATGGAGCGAGATGAAGTAGGGCCGAGATATGGTGGCCTCCACGTGATCCTGGTTGCTATTGTATTGGTGTGGGTTGGACCCACGAGATAGGTCAACCCAGATGGTTTTCCTCATAGCAAACTTGGCATGTGCATTGGTGAAGGGCTGAGTAACAAAGCCCAGGCAACGAGAAAAGTTCCGTCAACAGGCGATCTGTCAATTGTCCCTTTGACAAGTCAGCCTGGAAAACCTTTCGCGGAGTGATTCAGAAGAGGGATGAAGCGTTAAGTGCTGGGATGACGGACCTAGGTAATGGGAGGAGGGCCAGTAGTTGACGACCTGTCATTCTGTACAGTTTATGTGTGTTTGTCTATATATATATTGAAATAATAATATGTGGCTGGAGGTTATATGCAGAATGGCACACATGTAAATATAAGCGGGGATAGCGAAGCCCAAGGCTATGAATCGGTTGGCAGCCAATATTTCACTGCTAGGTGGTGCCGACAGGTTGGCTATGGCAACCGCGTGGCAAGGTTGATGATGTGGTGTTCTCTAGTGATTAGGATTAGGAGGGGGTGTGTTACAAAGTGGCATCAAAGTATCCAAGTTCAACACTTGGACTGGATGGGCTTTATCATGGGCAAGTTATAGTAGGACCCCTGCAAAGGAGTTTCGTATTGATTTCTAAAGAATTAACTAAACAAATGTTTAGGTGTTAAAAGTTAGTCTTTGGTTGATTGAATGCATGTACGAGTGTTGAGCTTATCTTGTGATGTGGGTCAGTAGCATGGTACTAGTGATTGATATGATTTCATTATTATTGTTGTGGTAACTTGCAATGTATTTGTCAACTACCCTTGTACCAGTAGATTTCCAACAATGAGCCAAGGTGATAACAATTGGTATATGCTTGAATTTTGTCTAGATCTAACAATTGTGTGTGTTTGTAGCAATACATAACATAAGATGAAGGTGACCCAGGACAACAAAGGGTGGTACGCCATAAATCCTGATAGCCAAAAAATGAACAACAATATGGTGGGATATAGTTCTCATCACACCCAACATGGGGAAGAAGAAAGACCAATTGGCCAAGGGGGAGTGGCAAACTCTTGACTTAATGGATATCTTGCGGAGCCTAAGGGCCGAGATTAGGAGTTGCAAGGCAGATAATAAGAGTTTGGTATGGGCTTAGGAAAAGCAAGTTGAGGCAAATGCAATTATACTGTAAAGCCTCTCAGACTTGCAAAGGCAGAGGCAATATGAGTTGGGAGCTAGTCATAGAGACAGGTAGAGCCCTTTGGGATTAGAGGAGAGAACAAATGGGGTAAATGGTAGTAGGTCGAAGAAGAGGCACAAAAGGGAAAGTGAAGACGCTGTGAAGGGGAATGCACCACTAAGTACCCTAGAAAGAACAACTAGCACTCATGGACACCATGTTGGTGGACATTCTAGTGCTACTGCCAGGAGATGTCATCGCCATTCTCATCATCACCTTCAAAGAAGGAAAGGGACCATATGCCAGAGGAATTTAGGAAAGCGAAATTGCCCTCATTTGATGGAGAGATGAAGAAATCTGAAGAGGCAGAAGCTTTGTTGCTTGGAATGAAGAAGTTCTTTAGAATCCATAGCTATTCCGAGAACATGAAAGCAAAGGTAGCCACCTATAGCCTGAAAGGAAAAATTGACATATGGTGGGAAGATCTAAAGAATGTTAGAGGCATAACTGAAGAGGGTTTGAGTTGGAATGAATTTGAAAGGCTCTTCAGAGAGAAATATTTGTTCGACAGTTACTATGATAGCAAGGCGAAAGAGTTCTATGAACTCAAAATGGGACAAATGACAAATGACGAGTATGTCACCAAGTTTTTGAATTGCTAAGATATGTGTCATGTCTTGAAGACGAGAAGGCAAAAATTCAAAGGTTTATTAGTGGGTTTCCTCTATCATTCAGAGATCGAATTGAGATCCATGAGCCTCAGAGATTGAGTGATGCCATTAAAAAGCTGAAACTAGTCTACGAGTAGTCTAGACGTAAGCCAAAGCTTCAGGTTGACTTGAAGGAATTAGGAAGCCTCGAAGTTAGAGGAAAAAAGCAGGGAAGTTCTGGACAATGGCTTGGGGAGAAGGCAAGAAATTCCACCAACAGTAGAGGTCAAACCCAACAGAAAACCAACACAACTCGTGAAGGGCGACATGCTTAAGCCAAAGAAGAGAATGGACCTGAGAAGAAGTCCTTAGTGTGCTGGAAATGGGGGGAGAATCTTCTACATAGAGATTGCCCCCAAATACAAAGGAATCAACCAGGATTGCATACTGTGCAAGAAGCACAAACAATGGAGGATGTAGCTAGAAACGTGCCTAGAATCTGCGCAACCCTGGAAAACAGACACATTGTCCATCTGGCATCAAGGGTCGAAATGGTTGATTATATATATCCATTTTCTGCTGAAGCAATAGAATACATTGTAAATAAATTTGAGCAGTGGTCGAGAATAATTGATTGGTTGTAGTCAAGGAGATTGATTAAGATTGTGGGGAGGGCTCAGGTGGAGCCTTACTCAAGCACCATTAAAAATTGCAGGACTTGGGGATTTAGTCGATTTTTGGAACCGCCTTGTTTTATGCGTATTTGTTGTGGTCTTAAATTGTTGGCTGCATCGTTTGTAGTCTTTTTATTGTTGAATTTTACATGGCCATGTTATTCTATTTTACGATTTTATGACTATTGTCATGAATTTCTTTCTTTTACTATATCCCTCTTTATCTTTGGGCTTTGCCTTTCGTTTTCATGCTTTGGGTTTCTTGGGAACATTGTTTGGGCATGGCAGGAAGGCCACATGGATCTGGTAAGAGAGCCAAGGAGGCCCTATGAATGGATAAGAACATGAACAAAATGAGAAAGGTTGGACTTATGCGATGGGTTGAGAAAGACCATTGCTGGTGTATATTGGAGCATTTCTCCTAGATATGACAACAATATAGGGAGTTCTTCAAACACTGATTTTAATAGACATATGAGTATCCATGGCTAATTGAATGGTAGTGTGACAGTCAAAAAGGTCGGTTTGGTCCATGGGTATAATGGTCAGTGATAAAAAATCTGTGAAAATGGTTCAAAATTAGGTTCTCTTGACTTTGACTCTAATTACATATGCAAATGCATGTTCATGATCATGTTGATATGTATGTATAAATGCCATTGTGTCTGATAGGGTCTTGTTAGGAATCATTCTTATGGAAGAATGATTGTATAAAATTTATTTAATGCAAATATAAATGGCTATATGGGATGACATGATAAGTGTCCAATGAGATTCCTGGTTGAAAGAGGAATTGATGGGGTAGGGGAAAGCCTTGACTGATTGATGATTTTAATGTCATAAGAATATGACTTTTATATGCTCATGTTGTATCATGCTGGTGACAAAGAAGTGCTGATGGTATATCAACTAATAATCAAACTCTTTGATTGCATGATTGGGTATGTACTCCACTAAGTGTTGTGCAGATTCCATAAGAGAGTTTGGTGGAGTAGAGAAGCTTTGATGATAGCATAGCTGATAAACCCATGAGGCTTGTTGGTTGATAATCACCGAGCATAACTTTGATGATAGCCAAGCTGAGAAACCCACAAGGCTTACTGACAAAAGGCTTTGTTGATAACACTACTGAGAAATGCATGAGGCTTACTGGTTGATATTCATAGAGTATGCTCAGATGATAGTCCAGCTGAGAAACCCATAAGGCAACAAGTGAGCTTAGGTGATGGATGAAGGCAACGAGTGCCTTGTGACACCCTGCTTCAACTGTGTTGGTTGGCTGAAAACACTTAGAAGCACCCCACCTCAAGCTTTGGAATTCGGCTTGGGGGTGACAATTGCAAGTACAACTTGGCTGCGACTGACTATGGTTGGGTGGAGAGTTGTTGTCTTGATCTCAGTTGTCAACTCTAGTTTTAATTCCAGATAAGTGTTTGTAATTGCTTCCTCTTGTTATTGAACTCATGTTGGGTTGTAAATCATTGTTGTGTTTACTGTATGAATGGCTCAATGGCTTGCTAAAATTGGGATAGTGAAACTTTGATGCATATGTGCACAGTAGTTGTGTCATTGTCGGTTATGCATGAAACACTTGTATATATATAACCACCTGTGTGGTTGTACTATGCATGGGGTAGCATTGCGGTGTGGTATGAGCATTGGAGGCTCTTCGGGAGTCTTCAAGCCTGTAGCAAGGGGCATCTAACGATCATCTATGCAGCACATGCCTGGAATTCCCGTCCATACGAATGAAATGCTTGTAGGCTTGTGTTGTTCTCAGTTATGTGCCAGTACTTATGGTCCGTTCCTGTAATCAGACTTAGTAGGAGAGTTCCTTGTTTCTTTGAAGTATCTAGATCTCCTGGCAGCCTCTTGGGCACCATATGCTTTCTGGTTGCCTTTATGAGTTTGTTGTGCTTTTTGGTCCTTCAAGAGAGGGCTTGGAATCTATGGACTGAGATTGACCTGTTCCTCATAAGTTATTGAGGACCCAAGGAACCACAGATCTCGGAAAGGCTGAATGGACAAGTTCCTGGCTTGAATGGACAACTCTTTGTTTTGGTGTCTTGTATTGCGTCTACCAAGAACCTAAAAAGGGTAATATGGTTGTAAGCTCAAGAGGGATAACACTTGTGCTTGCCTCACAAAACCCCAAGGGTAAGAGTCGGACCCTGGCACAGGTCCAAACTCTTATAGAACCACATGATTGAGCCATGGCTAAACTCATAAAAAATGGTTAGCGTGACTTACTCAAACCAGGCTTCAGATAGTACCACCCAATGTTACTTGGGAGCGGGAGCGGGAGCGACCATTTTCAGAAGCTCCCGGTTTGGGAGCGAATCCCGGAGCGATTTTTTAAAAATATATATATTTTTTATATTTTTTAATTTTTGATACATATATGTCAACAAAAACATGTAGAATGATGAAATAGACATAAAAAACATAAAAAAACATAAATTGATCATTGAACCATATCACATCAATCATCTAGAAATTATAATCGTCATCAACCATGTCCACAAGTTAGTAAAATACATATTACAACTGCAACATATTGAGTCTTATAAATCATGATTCATCAAATTCAATATTAAAGTTTCAACTTCAAGCTTTCAGAATTGAAAATTCAATAACATTTATCATCATTGATCACCAAAGTAACAAGTTGTACTTGTAAGCCAAGTTTAACCATTACAAGAAGTAATATCGAAGATATTTCTAAGTCCTAACTTCTAACTGTTAACATGATATGAAATGTTAAAAATTTATAAAATGAAACATGAATAATGAGATGAAATGAAACAACTTTAGTCTTTCACAAAGCATCATATTCATAATTCACAATCATTACCAATGAGTTATAATTGCCAAGGCCCAACTTCAAACTTCAAATTTTCATTGTCACAGTGATATAATGTTTACAAAAAATATCATAATGTCATAATGATATGAAAGAGTCAAGAGTCAAGAGTCAAGGACTCAAAACTCAACAGTTATGAAAACTAAAGTCTAATAGAAACTAAAAAAGACAAGTAAACTGTAAATCTACAAGTGGCCCTTGCCACGAGAGTCTCCAGGAGTATAAGCAGGTCATGGTGGTCTTCTAGGAG
Source organism: Pinus tabuliformis (assembly GCA_031772625.1). Taxonomy (NCBI): domain Eukaryota; kingdom Viridiplantae; phylum Streptophyta; class Pinopsida; order Pinales; family Pinaceae; genus Pinus; species Pinus tabuliformis. The sequence continues at coordinate 572,443,852 of CM062813.1, read as the reverse complement.
TCTCCCGCACAGACCGACGACCAGAACTAGAGCCTCCACGCGAGGGTGTCGATGGAGGTGGCGACAACAATGGAACAAGACTCGGGCCCCGAGCACTGCTACTGGATGGTGGAGGTGGAGGTGGCATGGCTGCTGCAGCTGCTTCATTTTCATCCCGTACAAGCTCCTCTTCTAGTTCTTCAATATGTACAATGCCATCCTCCAAATTGTCGTCCTCAGGGTGATTGTCCCAAATTTTATATGTGGGATCTTCATTAGCCCGATCATAGTAATGGCTCAACAACCTCAAGTTGTAGTGCACATAAACCAAGCTTTCTGCTCGGTTTTCGTTGAGTCTGTTTCTTTTCACATTATGTATATAACTGTAGGTGCTCCAACACCTCTCTGCAGAAGAAGAATTTACAACCTGTGAAAGAACTTTTTTTGCCAATTTTGGCAAAAGTCCGTGGCCGCCATATGTTTCCCACCATGTGAGAGAATCAAATTTATCTTTGTCGTCCATTGCATGGAAGTTACCATACAAACCACTGCCAGTGAAGTATCTGCCTATTTCAAGGCGCACAGCTGCACATTCCTCCCTGTCAGGCACCAACTTTTCTAATGCTTCCAGATATCCTCTAGTTACCTCTCGATCTAAATGGGGTTTGGTCCTAACACCACCCCCTGCTGCAGGTTTGCCCAACCAAGATTCTGAGTAGTATTTTGGCGTAAGGATATACGCCAAGCAATGTAGTGGAAGGTTAAGCCTATTCCACCGTTCACACACACAATCATGAATAAGTTTGTACAAGTTGGGATCTCTATAATGAACAATGCCTTTTATTTCCCCCAACATGGTATCCATTTGCTCATACACCTCGCCAATCACTAGTTTGTCTGTATCTGCAAACCGAATCATGTTATAAATTGGCTTGTTGAAATCCAATACCTGTCTCACAGTTGTCCAAAACTGCCCATCAAGGGCGGCCTCCTACACCGTTTCAAAACCTGCCATGTCAGCTACATTTGTAGCCCTTTCCTTTAACACCTGCCAATGTGGACTTGATACCATGCTAGCTAATGCCTCTCTTACTTTCAAAAGGCGCCTGAAGGTGAGGTAATAGCTACCAAATCTAGTCCTCGCAATCTTCAGCAACTCCAATCTCGAGTGACTGCGGAAAAGGCCATGGGTATTGCTATGATTTGTAATAAATTTTATCATTTTTTTTCCTTTCTTGTACAAATCACCAATCCATTGGTATTGTTCATTTTTGTTTTTGACAATATCATGCAATAGAAGGTTCAATGTGTGAACCAAACATCCAGACCAAAATATGTTCGGGTATTTATCCTCAATAATTGCTCCCGCTGCCTTACAATTAGGAGCATTATCAGTGATGACTTGGATGACATTGTATGGGCCAATACGCTCAATTGTTTCAAGCAATGCTTCTGCAATGTTGATAGCGGTCTTGAACTTGTCTGAGTAATCATGTGCAGCTAGAAAGATGGGACCACTTCGGGACACAGCAAGAACACTTATCAATGGCTTGCCTTTTACATTTGTCCATCCATCAGATACAATGGACACCCCATTGTCAGTCCAAGAACTTGTCATTTTATTCAAAGAATGTGATATTTTTGCTTTTTCATGATCAAGGCCAACAGTTCTTGCCTTGTCATACCCAGGGCTCTTGTATCCTTTAGGGGCATCATTTATGGCAGAAACCATTTCGTGCCAATAAGGTGAGCGTAGAACATTGAATGGTATCCCACATGCATAGAGGAACCTGTAAACTTTTGAATCCACATCATTCCTACACCCCTCATCAATGAAATCTGATATGGTTCTACGCCTCAAAGATGATGACCCTGTGCCTCCATGTCCATATCCACTGCCTTGGCCTGAGGATGCTGAAGGAGTTCTTTGTGAGCTTGGTTCAAAGAAACCCCTTGATCTTTTTGTTCTGTATTGGGCTTCCTCCTCTTCCTTTATGTATTTGGCTCTATCTGCTGTTGACACCGCTGCACAAGTTTTGATTGCTATTTGTTTCTCTCCATCCCATGGCCTTTTCCCGCAGAGGTGTCTTCTAGCACGGGTGTATGAACCTGTGTAATCAGTGTTGCAATGGGGGCAATGAAATTTAGTGGTTCCACCCCCTCTCCCTGTTTCAGCCCTTTGAACATATTTCCACAGTGGAGTTTGGTCTTGTTTAGTTTTTTGAGGGTCATGTTCACCCTCCTCCACCTCCTCCTCACTGGGGTTTTCACCCATTTGACTTCCTCCGGCTTCTTCATCCACCTCTTCAGTTTCAGGCCCCCTCCGTTTCCTACTCTCCACCACCATAATAACCATAAAAGGGATCAGGAAGAGGAAAATGCCAATAAATATCCCCAGGTCCATGGTGTTTGATGTTTGTAGGGTTTGAGTCTTGAATCTGCAGGATAATTTAGTTTATTGGGATTAATTCATTTAATTTATTAATTTAATTTAAATACATGATCTTTAAACTCAAAGAGCTAAATTAAACTAACCAAATTAACTACCTAACTAGCTAAACTAACTAAATGATTAAGTTACTTACCTCTGCAGGCTTGCTCCTCGCTCCTTGGCACTTGCTCCTCGCTCCTCAGCTCTGGCTCCTTGCTCCTCAACTCTTGCTCCAACTCTCAATCTCTTGCTCAAGCTCTCAATCTCTTGCTCAAGCTCTCAATCTCTTGCTCAATCAAGTTGAAATGAAATGTTTTTGCCCCATTGGGCTTATAAAATATAAAATTTTTTCTAAAATTTTGGGAATTTTCGGGTCCGGCGGATTTTTTTTCCGCCGAACCGCTCCCGGTTCGACTAAAATCGCTCCCGGAGCGTTTTTTAATGCCCGGGAGCGATCAAGGAGCGATCGCTCCCGGGCATTAAAAAACGCTCCGGGAGCGCGGGAGCGATTGCTCCCTGAAACGCTCCCTATCAGACCAGGGAGCGTAAATTTTTTTACAGGAGCGCGCTCCCGAAAATCGCTCCCGTCCGGGGCGATTTTGGGAGCGCGCTCCCGACCCGCTCCCGAGCCGCTCCCGCCCGGAGCGCGCTTCGGGAGCGGGTTCGAGGGGTGGGCGCTCCCCTGCAACACTGGTACCACCAGGGCCTCGACTGAGTATACTTATGCATGAGCGCAGTAGGGTTCCCTTACCGTATTGTAGCCCAGACTCATCTCATTACCGTGTGAAAAAGTGTGTGGGATGGAATCTTATATGGAGCTTATCGTTAATACTCTCTCTTACCTCAGTGCCAATGTTCTACAAATAACCATAACTAATGACCAAGAGTGGACGTTGCATAATGAAGGTCTAAGATCGACCATGAGAGATCAACATCTTATCTCAGTTCCAATGTTCTAGATATAACCGTAAATAATGACCAAGAGTGGACGCCGCATAACGAATGGCTAAGATTGAGGATGAGAGATCGACAATATAAAAGGAATCCGGGATGACATAAGCCCAGTGGGGTCGCATGTCAGAAGTCCAAAAAAGGTTGCATAGAGGAACTATCGGGTTGATGGGGATTGGACTAGCGTGGCAGAGATGGTAATGTGGAGTAGGCTGTGATGGAGTGGAGGCTGTGCATTGGCCGATAGCCAATTACATTAAAATCTGACAGGAAGATTCCTGGAAGTTCAAAGGTGAAGTGCTATTTGGAGGGAGCGGGGTGACATAGGGTCGGGATATGACCTCCACATGATCTCGATTGCTATTGTTTTGGTGCTATGCGGACCCAGGGGACAGGTTAGCCTGAAAGGTTTTCCTAGGAGCAAACTTGGAATGCGCAAGGGTGAAGGGCCAAGTAAAATAGCCCAGACAATGGGAAAAGTTCCGTCAACAAGCAATCTGTCAATTGACCCTTTGACAAGTCAACCTGGAAGAGCTTTCCTGGAGTGATTTGCAAGAGGGATAAAGTGTTAAGGGTCGGGGTGACGAAACCGGGTAATGGGAGGAGTGTCGGTACTTGACGACTCGTTATTCTGTATTGTTTATGTGTGTGTGTCTATATATATATATATTGAAATAACAATACGTGGCTGAAGGTTAGATGCAAAATGGCATAATTATAAATATAATCGGGGATAGCGAAGACCAAGGCTATGAATGAGTCGACAACCAATATACCACTGCCAGGTGGCATTGACATGTTGGCTATGCAACCACGTGGCAAGATTAGTGATGTGGTGGTCTATTGTTTGTCATCATTTCAAATGGTTATATCTCTTGATCATAAGGTTGGATTGAGGTAAAATTTTATGTCACCAGAATTGTCTTGATGAAACGGTCGCAATGGTGATGTCCCTTTGAGGCTTTAAGCTTGGTAGAAAAGATCAAACTTTTTAGACCCAATTTCTGTGACGACACCTTGGACCTTGGGTCAGCATAGTAACCACCACCTTTTAATCGGTGTTTGGATGAGGATTAGGAGGGGGTGTGTTACTTGATGGGAGGTACCTAGCCAAGGACACGGGTACTATCAGGTTTGAGAGGGAGTTCGAAAATCCTGTCTACCCTAGAGATGTCCTTTATGTCCCAAGATTGAGGAAAAACTTTCTTTCAGTCTCGACCTTGGAGAATAAGGGTAATGAGGTTGTCTTCAACAGAGGAAAGGCCTTTATGAATCCTTTCAATTACGGAGTAGTTAAGGTGAAGAAATTATATAGGCTTTAGTATGAGACAACCACATCTTTGAGCCATATAGGAGTTAGTGAGTAGAGCCGTGACCTTGGGGAGCTTTGGCATAGGCGTATGGGTCACTTACACCAAGGAGCGCTGAAGATTCTTAGAGAGATTGCCATAGGATTAACACGATGCATTGTTGACCTGCATGACACGTGTAAAGGGTGCACACTTGGCAAGTATGATAATACATTCTTTCCCAACAGAGACAACGAGGCCGATAACATCTTGGAGCTGGTGCACTCGGATGTCTATGGACCATTTTCCTCCCCATCTCTTATGGGAGACAAATATAATGTCACCTTCATTGATGACCACTCGAGAAAGGCTTGGATCTTCTTCATGAAGAAGATAGGCAAAGTCTTCTCGATGTTTGTGGAGTTTAAAGCCTTGGTGGAGAACGAGACAGGTAAAAATATCAAGGCGCTAAGGTCAAACAATAGTGGGTAGTACATCTCCAATGCCTTTAGGGACTTCTGTGCCAAGGAGGGCATTCAGAGACATCTTACCATGCCTTATAACTGCTCAGCAGAATGGGGTGGATCAGCGCAAGAACCAGAGCATTGTTGGAGTGGCTAAGGCCATGTTGCATGGCCAAGGGTTGCCAATGTTTCTTTGGGTAGAGGTATGCAACACTAGTCTTTTTGGAAAGTAGGAGCTCACACACCGTGCTGATAGGGTGCTAGACAAAGTCACACTAGAGGAGGTTTTCACAAGCAAGAAGCCTGATGTGTGTCACTTCTAGATTTCTGACAGTCTAGTCTACTGCTGTGTGCCTTCTGATAATTGGAAGAAGCTGGAGCCTAGAACAGAGAAGGGTATTTTCGTGGGCTACAGTGAGACATCTAAGGTGTACATAGTGTATGTCCAAACACTCAAGAAGATCTTGATTAGGCGTGATGCGAAGTTTGAGGAAGAAAGGGCTCTCATGGAGTCCTTGGAGCGTGAGCAATATGTAGCACAGGAGGAACAATAGGCTCCCAATCATGAGGCTCAACCAACTCAGACTTCATCATAGGCACTGGGCAGTCATTGGGCAGACCGAGCACCACGTAGATGAGGAGAAATCACAGGAACAAGATGAGAGAGTTGAGCGAGTGGAGCCCACTTAGCCAGTGACACCCAACACAGGGAAAGGATGAGCCAAGTGGGTAGATCAGTTGATCAGGGAGGCTCACAGTCATTGGGCAGGCCAAGCACCACGCAGATGAGGAGAAATCACAGGAACAAGATGAGAGAGTTGAGCGAGTGGAGCCCACTTAGCCAGTGACACCCAACACAGGGAAAGGATGAGCCAAGTGGGTAGATCAGTTGATCAGGGAGGCTCAGGAGAGAGTTGGACCCCTCAACTCCACATTCAAATAGGGTAAACAACCACAAAGATATACGGGCTACATGGCACTGATGACTGAGTTGATAGACTTAGAGCCTTCTTGCTACAAGAGGCAATGTTTCAGCGAGTATGGCGAGATGCCATGGTGGAAGAGTACTCCTCCATCACAATGAATGACGTATAGGATTGTGCCAAGACCAGTTGGTGAATCAATGGTTTGTTCACGTTGGGTGTATAAGATTAAGCACACAACTGAGGGGAGTGTGGAGAAGTGCAAGGCTAGATTTGTGGCCAAAGGGTTCTCTCAGGTTGAGGGGATAGACTATGATGAGATGTATGCACCTGTGGCTCAGTACTTGTCCATTAGGACCATATTGGTGATTACAACGAAGATGGGGTGGAAGATCCACCAAATGGATGTGAAGACTCCCTTAACGGAGTTGTTGAGCAACCTGAGGGGTTTGAGACTTTAAGCAGAGACACACATGTTTGCAGGCTTCAGAGAGCTCTCTATGGGCTTAAACAAACAACAAGGGCACGATATGCCCGAATAGACAACTACCTTCTAGGATTGGGCTTCACTAAGGGTGAGGCGGATCCCAACTTGTACTACATTGTGGTTGGAGGTCTTCCACTCATTCTAGTGATGTACCTGGACGACTTGATATTGACAGGAGCAAATAGTTTGATCCAGGATTGCAAGAACGATCTTGCAAGGGAGTTTGAGATGAAAGACTTAGGGTTGATGCACTATTTCCTTGGACTAGATGTATGGCAAGGTGATGGGGAGATTTTCTTGGGACAGGGAAAGTACACACAGGAGATTCTCAAGAGGTTCCACATGCAGGATTGTAGGCCCATGACCACGCCTCTAATCACAAATTGGAGGAAGGTGGATGCTACCAATGCAAAGTGAGTTGATGCCACTCGTTACAGGCAGCGTAGTGGGTCGTTGATGTATCTAGTGAACGCACGGCCTTACATTTGCTTCACAGTTAACCAATTGAACCAATTCATGGTTGAGCCGACTAGAGTGCATTGGGTTGCTGCCAAGCACATGTTGGGGTATCTTAGGGGCACAAACGATTATGGGTTGTTGTATAGGTAGGTAGTTGGTGTGAGCGTTCAGGGCTCTAAAAATGCAGATTGGGTAGGGGGTTCAATAGACAAGAAGAGAACTTCAGGTTGTACCGCAGTGTTGGGTCAACAATTGTTTCATGGTTCAATAGGAAGCAGATATCAGTGGCATTGAGCTTAGCGAAGGCGCAAGTCACCGTGTTCAACGAACTTTATTGATCAAGTTCGAACTTCGCTGAACTTTATCCCATGCCGAATTTGTTCCATTAAATTCGGCGAAAAAATTTGTGTAGATTTTGGTGCGAGAGATTCTAGAGTTTCATATTAAAAAAAAACCCTACTCTACCCGCCTTCTCTAGCCCTGAAACCTCACGCACCACCAATTGCCCCTACTACAACTTACAATCACAAGCTACGTTGCTACAACACAATGAGTATCCATGAGTTAGCCCTTGATGGCGCAAGCACATCTGCATAAGTCATGCGCCTCTGCCCTCATCCACTTGTATGGTGGATTCACATTGGCAAGATACAACTCTCTCCCTTTCATTAATCAAACACGCAAGTTTATAAATTGTTCCCACTCATGTATAAGTAAACAATCGACACTCTTACACTTAGATCAACTATCTCTCATTTTATTAGTCAAACACACATAACCCATAACATGAAGATTGTGATCACGACAAAATAAATAAAGGAAGAGCTTGTAGAATTACTTGGATGCAATTTTAAAAGACAATGGACTATGCAATTTTAAAAGATAACGGACTATGGTTGTTGTCGAAGTTTTTAGCAAGAATCCTTTTGAAAGGATGAATAACAAAATGATTCACATTCAAAAAGTTAAATTTTAAAATTGTAGTATTACTTTCAGCCTCCAGGTTCTGATTCTCAGTAAATACAAGTGTGAAAGCATTCCCTGTAGCATTAGAGGAGGGTTCAACCTAGGATATCGCATTGACAATAAATATAGGAGTGGATATTAGGAGTGGACGATAATATTGAATTTTATTTTATAAATATATTTAAATTTTAAAATTTGTAGTATGTCGAATTTAATGCTGAATTTTATCACCAAAATTTTAATTGTCGAACTTTATTCGAACTTCAAAATCACCAAACTCAAACATGAACACGAACGTGGTGACATAGGTTGAGGCAAAGTACATGGATGCCAATTTGGCAACCTGTGAGGCCATATGGGTAAGGAAACTACTTGTTGGGTTGTTCAATCAAAAGTTGGAGCCTATAGTCAGAAGGTGGGCCAAGGTTGACTTCAAAGGAGGAAAAGGGCACAAACTAGGCTCATTATGCACCAGACAACTTGTGTGTTCAACTTAGCAGAAGAAGGGTGTTCAGTTTAGCACCTAGGGTTTTTAAATCAGTGCAACTAGGGCAAGAAAGAGAGGTAAAACAACCTCAAAATCTTCCATCCAATATTCATCTTGCAGAGGGGCCATACTTAGGCCGTATAGACTTGTATGATTTACGTATAGTGTGTAGGCAGAGAGGCCAAGAGGAAGAGAAGGGTACAGATCAGTTTGTGTCGAGGGATTTGCTAAGTGAAGGGAAGTCTTCCCTCTTCATATTCTTTATGTTTTGTTTGTTTGAATATTTCGCTAAAGCATAATAAGAACACACAAGTTTGCAAGCTTCCCCTAGTTGGGGTTTCCTGGGTAAATTTCTGGTGTATTGCTTTTATGGTGTGCTTGTGTCTTCAAGTTTGTTTTCCGCTACAGTATTCAGTTAGGAGACTTACTATATTTGATGAATGCTTTTGAATATTCAGGTTCAACACCTTCATTTATGAAATTTCATTAAATTAGCTGTTGGGTTTTAATAACTAATGTGTTGAAGAACAAAAAGAAAAGTTGCGGGGTTTTCTACTAAGGTTTGGTTTCCCAGGGTAAAAATATTGCTGATATTGTGCATGGCTGCCTTTCTATGATCTTTATTGTTTTCGCTGCATTTATTGTTGATATTTTCTAAAGTGTAATTGCTCAATGATATTAATGGCATATGAATACTGTGTGAAAAATCATTAGGAAGCAATTATTTGGCAGAAAATTATATTCTATTATGCATCTTGTAGGAAATTCAACATGGTATCAGAGCCAAGTTGAAACATTAGCCATTGGAATCAGCCTAAGAGACATTATTCAACAACTTGATTGGATTTTGGATCTCTTGTAAAAATGGCACCAAGTCTCAAAGTTGAAGACAGGTTAGACGGTGCCATCAACTTCAGATCTTGGAAGAGTAGGATACTCCTTATCTTGGAAGAGAATGGCATTTAGAATCATGTGAATGAAGTTATTCCAAAGCTGGAGGGAGTTGCGGACAAAGTCAATCATCGGAAGAATGAAGTCAAGTCTAAGAGAATCTTAATAGATTCTATAAAGGATCACTTGATTTCACACGTTGCAGAGTTGAAGACTGCCAAAGAAGTGTAGATGCTTTGGTGGGTTTGTTTTAGAGTAGCAATGCTAGTAGGAAACTAACCTTGAAGAATAAACTCCGTAGTATCATGATGATTTGATCGGTTTTGTTGTCTCTTATTTTATGAGTCTCTCAGTTGGGAGATGAACTTAGAGCCGTTGGAGATAACATTGATGATACAAGACTTGTTATAGTGGCTCTTAATGGATTCCCTTCCTCTTGAAAAATAAACTCCATAGTGTTATGTTGATTAGATAGGATTTTGTTGTCTCTTATTTTATGATTCGCTTAGTTGGGAGATGAACTTAGAGCCATTGGAGATAACATTGATGATACAAGACTTGTTATAGTGACTCTCAATGGATTCCCTTCCTCATGGGATCCATTTGTTCAGGGAATTTGTGCACAAGAAAATCTTCCTAAGCTTGATAGGCTATGGACTCATTGTGTCCAAGAGAAGGCTAGACTATTGTCCAAGACCAACTTGTAAAATCCACAGGATGAAGAAACTCAAACTCTTGCAGCTCATGCAAGGAAAAGAAAAGGAAAAATAAATTTTTGGGAAGTTTGATAAGAAGAATATAGGTAGAATACCTACTCTAGTTTTGGATCAACATAAGAAGGAAATGTCAAAGATCAAGTGCTTCAATTGCCATGATTTTGGGCACTATGCATTCCAGTGTCCTTAGAGGAAAAGGAAGGGAAAGAAGCATGCATCAACAACTAATGTTGATGATGACGGTGATGAGCATCCACCACCAAAGAAGGCAAAGGAATCTAAACCTTATGAGATTACAAATGGACTTCGGAAAGACTACTTATTTTAACATTCGTGGATGATTTTTTCCTTGCATGCCTAGGATGAGGTCTTCAATAGGTTCCAGGAGTTTAGGACTCTGGTAGAGAACTTGATAGGTGTCAGGCTAGGCAGTAACTCCACAAAACAAAACTGATTCGTGTGTTATTCCATTAGGTAGGTCTTTGTTATATACAATAGGGAGTGACTATTCAGTTCATCTCCCGATGACTGCTCACATTCCTAATTTAATTATTTACATAAATTCACCCAATCATGAAGATTAGGTGTCAACATTCCCCCCCTTAATCTGAAGGGATGTTGGTGAGTCCAAGCATCATTCTGAATCGTTCAAGCTTTTCCCTTCCAAGCGCTTTGGTGAAGATGTCTGCAATTTGCTCATTTGTGGAACAATGACGGAGATGGATTGTTTTGGCCTCAACATGATGTCGAATCAGATGATATTTAGTATTGATGTGCTTTGTTCGATCATGGAACTTTGGGTTCTTGGCCAACTTTATTGCAGAGGTGTTGTCAATCATGAGTGGAGTTGATTGTACTTGTTTTACCTGCAAGTCTTCAAGAATTTTCCTGAGCCACCCAATTTCTTTTGTTGCTTCAGCTGCTACCATGTATTCTGCTTCTGTTGTGGAATCTGCTGGAACTGATTGTTTGCGTGATCTCCAGGAGACAGCTCCTGATCCAAGACTCATAGCATATCCTGAAGTAGATACCCCAGTTTCTTTGTCTCCATCGAAGTCTGAATCAAAGTATCTGATCAAGCTGAAGTCATCCACCTGTGTGTACTTGATTCCAAAGTCTTGAGTTCCCTTCAAGTACTTTAGAACTCTTTTTGCAGCAGACCAATGTCCCTCACAAGGCTTTTGCATAACCTGGAGACGATTCCAACAGCAAATGAAATGTCTGGTCTGGTGGTAGTTAGGTAGTTGAGACTTCCTACAAGCTGTCTATACTTTGTTGCATCCTCAAATTCCTTTCCTTCAATTGATGTGAGCTTCAAGTTTTGTTCCATTAGAGTAGTAAGAGGATTGCACTCTGTCATGCCAAACCTGTTCAACAAATCTCCAATGTATTTCTTTTGAGAAAGAAATATGGACTTTGGATGTTGGGTTACTTCAATGCCAAGATAGTAATGAACATAGCCCAAATCAGTCATTTCAAAACTTTTTCCCAATTCCTTCTTTATGGATGCAATGTAGCTTTCATTGTTCCCTGTCATTGAAAGATCATCTACATATACCACAAGATATACAACTGTTTTGCCAACTTTCTTGACAAATAAAGTTGCATCATCAAGATCAAAATGATTGAAATTGAGTTTCAGAAGATGCTCAGTTAGTTTTTCATACCAGGCTCGCAGTGCTTGTTTGAGGCCATACAAAGACTTCACAAGTTTGCATACTTTATGTTCATGTCCTTTCACAACAAATCCTTTAGGCTGGGACATAAAAACATTCTCTTTTAGATCTCCATTCAAGAAAGCAGTTTTTACATCCATTTGATGGACTTTCCAACCGTTCTGAGCAGCTAGTGCAAAGAGTGTCCGGATGGTGGCCCATTTTGCTGTGGGGGCAAAAGTCTCCTCATAATCGACCCCTTCCTTCTGTGCAAAACATTTTGCCACAAGCCTAGCTTTGTGCTTGTCAAGTGAGCCATCAGCTTTATACTTGTTCTTGTAGACCCACTTGAAGCCAATTGGTTTGGTTCCAAATGGAGGATCAACCAGCTTCCAAGTGCCGTTCTTTATGAGGGCATCATACTCCTTTTGCATCGCTTCTTTCCATTCATCATGAGAAGCAACTTCTTTGAAGGAAGTTGGTTCAAAATCTGTAGACAAGTTCAACTCACAATCATAAGAAACATCCATATCAACAGGTGAATTAGAGTCATCTACATCACCTCCATTTTGTCGGTTTGAATTTCTGGTTCCTGTTTTTCCAATTTCATCAGGATGAACACTTTCAAGTGTCTTCGTCAGCGACTTTGGGGGACCTTTCTGAGATGGTCCAAGCTGCTCTGTTGATTGAGTTGGGACTGAATCAAGATTGAGTCTCCCAATTCTATCAATTACATCACTTAAAGCATCATCTGTTGTTCGAGTTTCATGCAGGGGAGAGTGTTCTTCAGAAGAAGATTCCACATGTTGATCTAGTATAGGAATCCCCCCTTCAAGATGTGGAATTTGATTATCAAATTCTTGAAATGATTTTGCTTTTGCGAATCTATCCAAGCGATCAAGTTGCCGCTCAACAACATTGTCAGTTTTGGATGATTCAAGGAAAATTACATCTCTAGATACAACAAATTTCTTATTTACTTCATCATAGAGGCGGTATGCTTTGGAGGTGTTTGAGTACCCCAGGAAGATACACTTACGACTTCTAGCACCAAGTTTGTTTCTATGTACCTTTGGTATCAAAGCATAACAGGTGGAACCAAAGACCCTGAGATGTTTTACCGAAGGAACATGTCCATACCACAATTCATAAGGAGTCTTGTTTCTTATAGCATTAGATGGACATCTATTCTTTATATATGCAGCACATAGAACAACATCAGCCCAAAACATTATCTTTACATTTTTGAAGAAAAGCATGGATCGTACCATATTCAAGATTGTTCTATTCATGCTTTTAGCTACACCAGTCTGTTGGGGATTATAAGGCACAATTGTTTGATGTTTGATCCCATGTTGGCGAAGATAGTTTTCAAATTCATTTGATGTGTATTCTTTTCCATTAACAGCGCGAATAGACCCAATATGAGATTGTGCATCATTTTCAATCCATTTATGAAAATTCTTGAATGTTTGAAAAGCATCAGATTTGTTCTTCAATAAATAAACCCAACACATTCTGGTGTAGTCATCAATAAATGTCATGATATATTTATTTCCATTTGCAGAAGGAACATGCATTGGACCACATAAATCTGAATGAATGAGTTCAAGCTTCCTATGTGCTCTTGAATGTGAATCATGAAAAGACTGTTTGCTATGCTTTCCTAGAATGCAAGCATCACATTGCTTAAGTTTCCTAGGAATTGTAGGCAAACCAACAACACCATTTTTCTTCAATAAGCGGAGACTGTCATAGTTCAAATGTCCAAATCTAGCATGCCATAATAAACTTGATGGAAGTATACCTTCTTCATGATGACAATTGTATGAGAAATGTTGTGCATGAGCAGATGTTCCTTGCAGTTTGAGAAGCCTTTCTTCTTCTATTCCCCTCATGACAAGTGAGTGGTCAGATGCTTTTCTTACCTCAAGCTTGCCATCAAACATATGAATGGAGTGACCTTGCTGGCGGATGTGGACCAAGGATAACAAGTTTCTCTTGAGCTGTGGGAGATATAGAACATGATCCAAAAGAAAGTCTGGAAGATCAGGCAGTTTAAGCCTGATTGTGCCAAGCCCTGATGGCTTGATTGTTGATTGATCTGCAAAGTATACTGCTCCATCAACATTTTCAAAAAAATCTTTTCTATGAGTCATGTGACAGGTTGCTCCTGAATCAAGCAACCAATCATTTTTCCATGAAGCAAGTGAAGCATTAAACAAATCTTCTTTTACTCCAATGTTACATTGTGTCTCAACATAATGAGCGGATTCAGGTGCTTTACCTTTGTCTGTATCATCAGTTTTACCTTTCTGTTGATTTCTTTTCTGCTCAATTTTGTCCCATGGTAGCTTGCATGTAGAGACATCATGTGATCCATTTCTTTTGCAGCGAATGCAGTGCAGATTTGCCTTTTCTCCTTGAGAATGTCTGCCCCCCCTGCCTTTGAAATATCTTCCTCTTCCTCTTCGTCCACCTCTTCCTCTTGTAGAATCTTGAGCAGGATGCTTTTCTTTATGAGCAAGGCACGCAGTCTCTTTAAAAGATTCAGGGGTTGTCTTCTTTCCAAAAGCTTTCTCTCTTTCAGCAAACGTTTTCACAAGAGAGTCAAAGGTTATATCTTTGAGATTTCCATTTGCTTGCAATGACTCAAGATAATTGGAATAAGTAGGATAAAGTGCCTTGAGAAAAGCAATAAGAGGAATATCCAGCTCAACCTTAGTGGAATTGATATCATGCATTATAGACTTTACTTCAGATGCAAGAGCAAGAGGATCATTATTTTGCAGTTCAAGAGTGAAGAGTTTAATCATAAGTTGAACAACTTCAAGTGCAGAATGTGAGTCATAGAGTTCTTTCAGCTTTTGTAAAGCTTCAAAGGCAGTTGAATATGACGAAATATGGCGACTCACCTCTTCATTTACAGATGCTGCGATTAATGCATAAGCTTTGCTGTTCTTGTTTTCCCAAATGACGAGCTCTTTGTCTGAGGTAGGCTGTACTGGGTCATTGTCTCCTTCTCCGACACACACTCCTTTCCACAACTCATTGAAAATGAGGGTGTGTTTTATCATCCGGGACCATTCAGGATAGTTCTCCTTGCCAGTGAGAACTATTCCCACCATAGATATGATTGAATGCATTGTAAAATCCGAGAGCTGTAAAAATACTTTTGCTGGCAAAAAATGTGCTTTTGTGGAGAAAAAAAACTTTTGCTGCTAAAAGAAAATTGATTCTGATATCAAAATGTATTCTGGCCTCAAACAATATATTAAACACAGTCAAACGCAAGAGCGTTAACTATGTTAGTCACTTTGAAAACAACTTTATGAAAACAACACTATGGTAGCCCAACAACGTGGTATATATAGAACAGTAGCCACACCAAACATTATATACAAAGTGTATTAAAACCATCCAAACGCTATTCATATACTATTGACCATTGGAAGGCATGAATAGAATTCTGCTGCGCTAAAGATCTTCACCGCATATAATTCCCCGAAGCTATAGCAAATAAATGTTATCTAAATTTCAATACTATTCACACGCATATACTGTCATAATTTAAATTTCAATACTATTCAAGAGTACTCGTCCGGGCGGCGCCACCACTAGAACGAGGTCTTGGTTCTGGCCAGAGCTCGTAGACCACAACTCCCTGGCAAAGCCCGCGTCCATGGCAGAAACGGTCACCAGGGTCCGCAAGAGCTAGACATACTTCCGCGTGAAAGTGAGGACGCTAGAAAGCAAGATTAATATCTAGCTAGAAAGCCTGTAATTTCGAGTACGCATCCATCTGGGGCAAAGAAGTCGACGGTCTAAGATTGGCTACGCCATAAGCGTTTTGCCCTTCGTCAAATACATGAGTCGAATCCTTAACGGAAACGTTCTCTCCATCGGCAGGCTGGTAGGATTTCGAAGCGAGTTGCAGAGCCTGTTCGGGTTAGGCAAGGAGGCAAATGACCGACAATAGTAAGTGAGGTGGGAGTCCCTGGTTCTGCTCGATAGAACCTACAGCAAGCGGGAGATGCTGGGGATCTGCACAATCATAATATGCAATGGAGGACATAATAATCAGGTGAAGCAATTCATGCAATGGAGGCGCAGGTGCGATAACACCCCTTTTTTTGAAATGTTTATGAACAGTCAGAGAATTGAACAGTCAGACAGGATGGACAGTGCTGGATATCGGAGTAGTATGGGCAATATGGACAGTGGGGTAGCTACCATGTCAGGAGCAGCTAATTTTATGGAGAACCTGCTCAGCTATATGGAGAGCAAATAGGGAGTTACAAGGGACACAAAGGCTAAAAAGAGCTGGCTCTGATACCATGTCAGGCCAGGCAGTAACTCCACAAAACAAAACTGATTTGTGTGTTATTCCATTAGGTAGGTCTTTGTTATATACAATAGGGAGTGACTATTTAGTTCATCTCCCGATAACTGCTCACATTCCTAATTTAATTATTTACATAAATTCACCCAATCATGAAGATTAGGTGTCAACAATAGGGAAGAAGATACAAGTCTTGAGGTCAGATAATGGAAGAGAGTATACTTCTGAGGACTTCAGTGATTCTTTGCAAGGAGGAAAGGATCAAGGAGGACAATTCCCTACAACTTTCAACAATTTCTTCCTTGATTAAGAGATAAGTGCTTCAAATCATATTTTTTCTGCTTTGATTTTTTGGTTAGCCTCGTGTCTTTTTATATTATATGTTTTAGATACCAGAAAATGATTGCTTGGTTATGATTTTTCCTTTTTCCACGGCCTCCTAAATGACATTTGCGGAAAGGAAAAACAAGTCCATTGTGGAGGCTACCGAGGTGATGATTGATGCAACAAATGGCAACATCGAGAAATACCAAGCGAGGTTTGTGGCAAGAGGGTGTTCCCAGAAAGGAGTGGACTATGAGGAGATTTTTGCTCTAGTCGCTAGATGGTCAGGTTCTTTGAATGGCCTAAGGGATCGAGCATAAACTCATGATGAGTGATTGTTATTCAAGAGGTAGGATTGTACAGATTGTAAGGACATCTAGGACCATGCTAGATGACCGGAAGAGCTTTTAGTTTAGAGGAGGCAGATAGTCAGGCCTAATGGAAGGAGCAACCTTCCAAGAGGATGTCATGGATTGAGATTGTCAAACAAGATACTCAGAGACGGGAGGCCTCTAGAAGCAATATGCCCTTTGTGAGGGGACCATGCTAGACAACAGGGTATGCTTTAGTGACAGAGGGAGCAACAATTATAGGAGTATTTGCTCCCGTGACAATGGGAGCAACTAGGATTGCCACAAGAGGATTTGCTTCAGTGTCAAAAGGAGCATCCAGTCAGGGTGACCAAAAAGCAACTGTGGTGATGGATTCAATGAAGGATCTTGGTTCAATGCACTATTTCTTGGGATTGGAGGTGTGGTAAAGATCATATGAGATCTTCCTTGCAGAAGGGAAGTACGTTGTTCTGATTAAGCAATTTCGACATGATGGACTACAAGTCGATTGCTACACCTATGACAAGAAATCTAAAAAAGCTAAGTGATTCCGCTTTAGATTCAGATTTGGTAGATCCAATGATGCATAGGAAGTTGATTGGATCCTTGATGTTCTTGGTTAATACCACGCTTGATATTTGCTTTGTAGTGAACACCCTGAGCTAGTATATGATTGAGCTGAAGTAGATGCATTGGGTTGCAACAAAGCATGTGTTGATGTACTTGCGTGTTACAATTGGATATGGTTCGAGATATGTCTCAGGTGGTGAAGTGAGGTTGATGTATAGGAAGTTGATTGGATCCTTGATGTTCTTGGTTAATACCACGCCTGATATTTGCTTTGTAGTGAACACCCTGAGCTAGTATATGATTGAGCTGAAGTAGATGCATTGGGTTGCAACAAAGCATGTGTTGATGTACTTGCGTGGTACAATTGGATACGGTTCGAGATATGTCTCAGGTGGTGAAGTGAGGTTGCAGGGATATACATATTTGAATTGGGTTGGAAGTGCAGAGGATAGAAAGAGCATCTCAAGGTGCCACTTCAGCTTGGGATCAACTATGATATCCTATTTTAGTAGGAAGCATACTTCTGTCATACTCAATACAATAGAGGCAGAATATATCGCAACTAGCGCAACAAGTCAAGAAGCAGTGTGGCTTTTGAAGCTACTTGTAGGGCTATTTGATCATGAGTTTGAGTTGACCTTGATATTTTGTGATAATCATAACTGTGTCAAGCTTTCAAAGTGCAATTTTTCATGACAGGTCAAAGCATAGTGAGATCAAATATCACTTCATCTGAGACATGGTCCAAAGAGGAGCAGTGAAGCTCCAATACATATCCATATGTGAGTAGATTGCATACATTCTCACCAAGCCTCTGTCTAAAGCGAAGTTTGTATACTTAAGAGACAAGCTTGGCATGATGCAAAATGTCTCCCTTGTTGAGAGGGAGTTTTGATGTCTTTGCAGGGTCGGGTACACTCTCTCCCGAGAGGCCATGCTCATTTGGTTGGGTCATGTTGATTTGGCCTGGAGAGGTCAATACATTCACCTGAGTAGCCATGTTGATTTGGTCAAGGGTGAATGGTCTAGGGGTAGACTTTCTCTTGAGAATCCATGCTGATTTGATTAGGGTAGATGGATACATTTACTTAAGAAGCCATGCTAATTTGGCCAGGGATAAATGGCACATGTTACTCACATTGCCTACTCTAGGATAGAGTGATCTATATTTATAGACGTGCAAGGACTCATATTGCCTACTCTAGGATGGAGTGATCTATGTCTATAAATGTGTATGTGATGTCGGTCTTCCTTTCCATGGTTCGTACGGAGTCATGTTACAATTGTTCCTGAGCAGGCCTCTGTTTATAATGAATACAAAAGTATCAATTGCTTGAACCCATAATTTATCGTCTAAGTTTGAGTCTTTTAACATGGTTCTAGCCATTTCCTGTATGGTTATGTTTTTTCTTTCAGCTACTCCATTTTGCTGTGGTGTTCTGGCTGTCAAGAATTGCCTTTTTATTCCATTTTCGTCTTAGTATTGCTGAAATGATTTGGATGTGACTTCTCCGCCATTATCTGATATTAGACATTTGATCTTCAAATCGGTTTCATTTTTGATCAATTCCTTGTAGATTTTGAAACATTCGAATGCCTCAGACTTTTTCTTCAAGAAACTGATGGCTGTCATTTTGATGTAATCATTTACCATTAACATAAAGTATAATTCACTGTCTAAACCTTTTGTTCTCATAGGACCACATAGATCAGTATGTATTAATTCCAATGGACATGATGCAAAATGTTCCTTTGTATTGAACTCGAGTTTTGTCTGTTTGCTGTGCCGACAAGATTCACATATCGTATTGGTAGGTTTTGAGATTTTCGGCATTTTTTTAACTGCTTCTTTTTGTTGACCTTGACCAAATTGTCGAAATTTAAATGTCCCATTCGTTTGTGCCATAACCAACTCTCGTCTTCTTTTGCTAAGAAACACCCTTTAGGTGTCTCATCTAAAATATATATGTCGTTTGGAGCTCTGCTTGCTGTAGCCAAAATTTTACCAAACTTGCCTTTCCTGATTTCACATTTCTTCGAGTTGAATAACATCGTGTGTCCTTGATCACACATTTGTCCAACACCGAGTAGATTATGATTCATATTTCAACCAACAACACATCCTTTGCTAATGCATCCTTGCTTCCAAGAGTGACTCTACATGCTCCTATGACGTTTGAAGACTCATCATTTCCAAAAGACATTGTTCCATCCTTCTTTTCTTTCAAGGATATGAACTTATTTCTATCTCCAGTCATATGCGTTGAGCAACCACTGTCAACATACCATACGTTTCTGTTGCTTTGAGCCTTGAGAGCGAGAGCACACCTTTCAGTCTTCCTTTTCCATACTTGTTCATTCTGATTTTGCGAGAATTCCTTTGAAGAAATTCCAAGTCTGCAATCTTTGGCCAGGTGTCCAAAATTGTTACATTTGTAACATTCAACATCATCTCTCAAATGATCAAATCTGTTGATATTCTGCTGAGTTTTGGAATATCCATTTCTGAGAGATCTCCTGGAATTATATTCATTCCAAACATACATGCGACATTCTGCAGCTCTATGTCCAAACCTTCCACATGAATAACAATGACCATAAAAGATAGGTTGATACCTGGGAGGAAATCTTCTTCGAGGAATTGTCTTCCAAGGTTCTTCCTGCGAGTCTTGATCTCTTGATCTAGCTGGGAGATCTACTTGCTTGGTAGATTTTGCATATCCATCTTTAGTTGTCATAGAAAGACTTGACTTCTTTTCAAATTTTTCTTTGTAACCAAGACTAGTCTTGTCGCTGCATGATCGCTGGTTACTGATGAGTTCGTCCAAAGTCTTTGAACCGTTGGCGTAGTTTTGAAGAGTTTTTTCCATTTTTTACTTCCTTTTGTAAAGAAACGATTTAAGCTTCCAACGTTTCTCTTCTCTTGTTGCTTTCCTTTAATTCTTTCATGAGCGATTCTTCAATTCGTTTGTATTCTTCAGCCTTGATTTTAAGATTTAGGACTTGTTCCCTTTCTTTCTTTAATAAGTCTTCAAGAGTGTTGACGTGCTTCTTCTCGGCCTTGAGCTCTTTGAGAACCCATATCACTTCGTTTTGAAATTCAACCTCAGTCATTTATTCTTCTTCATCTCCTTCTTTTTCAGGTGCCTCTTGCTTATTGTGCTTGGCCATAAACAACACTCTTTCGTTGAATTCTTCTTCATTATGACTGTCTTCTTCGGATGAGGAGCTATCTTCTTTGGAGAAGAAACTTTTCTTAAACCATTTCTTCTTGCCTTGCTTGTTGAACTTCCTAGGACTTTTCTTTCCTTTCGTAACAACCTCATTTTTGTGAGGACATTTGGTTGCAAAATACCCAACCTCACCACAATCAAAACATATTCATGGAAGTTTACCTTTGAATTTTATCGTACCTGTTCTCATTTTCTGGGTGAAGTAGGCAAATTCTTTATCTGAGAATTCTTCTTCATCTTCTTCTTTTTCCTCATCCTTACAATTGCAAGTTTTTGCTTTTAGAATCTACTTGTCCTTTCTATTCGTCTTGGATGCGGCAAATGTTGTTTTTAAGTGAGATGTGCCATCCTCTTCTTCAATCCGCATTTCATATGCCGTAAGAATTCCATGCAATTCATCTATGTTGAGATTGGTCAGATTCGATCTATCTTCCAAGACAAATACCTTAGGGTTAAATCTTGCTGGCAAGGTTCAGAGGATCTTTCAGACAACAATTTTTGTTTCAATAGGTTCTCCCAAACCTTCCAATGTATTTGTTGTTTCATCAACACGCTGAAAGTATGCAACAATATCTTCATCTACCCTCATTTCGAGTTGCTCAAATTTTGCACTAAAAATTTGAAGCTTTGCTTCTTTCACCTTTGAGTCACCTGCATATATATTTTCAAGCTTGACCCATACCTCTTTAGAAGTTTTGCAACTCAATACCTTAAGATAAACAGATTTGAAAAGCCCATTGATAATAAGATCTTTAGCCTTTGTATCATATACCATATTTTTCTTACCTTGTTCATCCTGGGTCGGTGTGAAGCCTTTGTCAACAATTTCCCATACTTCGTATCCTTGCGCTAGCAAATGAACTTGCATTCTTCCACTCCAAAAAGTGCATGGTTATTTCCATTGAACAAAGGAACTCTATTCTTAGTATACTCCATGATATCCTTCCAGTTGTTTGACTGCTATTGAAGGAACCAAGCTCTGATACCAATTGTTGGAAATACTGGGGGGGGTGAATCAATATTCCTTAACAATTAACACTTTTAAAATCTTTCAGAGCATTAGTTAATCTTCAATTATTATTAATGTTTATGCAGTAAAAACAGTAAACAATAGAACACAGTAGGCACAAGAATTTTAGGTGGAAAACCCCCTCCGGGTCAAAAACCACCGAACACTTTTCTAATAAATTCTTTAATCTCCAGCCCCAACTGAAATGAAACTTACAACTTCCTAGAATTCTAGAAAAGAATTCTTCTCCAGCTCCCACTGCAAGGACACCCTAATGCTTTGGTTTCTTTAGTAGTCAATTGAATGGAGCCCCAACATCCTAGACCGATCTACCACCTTGAAGTGTTCACAGGCTCCAATCTATAGGCAACTTCATCCACCTGCCTCACACCTCCCTGCCACCCTATAATGCCTGAAATGAGACAAGAGTGTGGATTCCCGTACTAAGGACAACGATCCACGATACAATATGATTTACAATGATTTTGACCGTACACCCAATCACACTATGACTTGCAACCCGACCATGACATCATCCCAACATAGAGTCCTATACCTCTCAACAATGCCTTTTCGACTCTAGGCAGATTGACTCTTTTACAATAATGACCCTTCCAGTGATAACACTTTTACAAGTGACTCTTTTACAACTTTACAATGATGACTTTTGGCCTTGACACTTCTTCACAACAATGTTTTAAAACTACGACTTAGCCGAGGGTCGACTCTGACTCTGACTCCGACTCAGTATCGATTCCGCCGACTCGATTTCAATGACTCAGTTGTTTAAAAAAATACATTAAATATGTATTTTTTATAAAAAAACATAATTTTAAAGATTTTCATTCATGTTTATAAACACACAGCATTAGAATATAGATAGAAGACAACATATGATCAAAGTAGGCTCATGAATATATCCATTATATCAAAATGGCACCCAATGCACTGTCCAATACATACACGATGATGATATAGAGATCAAAACAAAAACACATAACCAAGGAGGCTATAAATGGCCTCTACAACAAAAGTCTGTGACCAGTACTACTGGCTACTGCTAGAGTTGCCAACATCATCTGGCTCAGTGTTACTTGGGAGCGGGAGCGAAAGTGGGGAGCGAGAGCGAAAACGGGAGCGGGAGCGACATTTTCAGAAGCTCCTGGTTTGGGAGCGAATCCCGGAGTTCGACAACCAATGTCACTAACATCAAGGTACATAGAGGGATTGGTGCTCTTGATTAAATACGAGTTCCATACCCTAATACATGACAAAATTCAATGGAAACATTGCAATCCTCCAATCCTGAAATCCTGAAACACTGATAAGTCTGTTGGATTTTGAATGAAATCTAAAATTCTACTTTCTCCATATGAAATCCAATGAGGCTGGAACCACTCTCAAACATCCTGAGTCATTTCATGGTAATGTTAAAAATTTAAGTAAAAGGATGAAAATGAAGATTAAGGAGAATGTCACTTTTACTTTAAGAAAAAGTGATCCGAGTTGATCCGACTCGGCCGAGTTGATCCGAGTCGTTGGGATTTTTTGTGACCTAGTAGAAAAAACAAAACGGGAGGCCGAGTCATGATTGACTCGGCTGAGTTATTGCATGACTTGGCTGAGTCAGTCATGACTTGGTCAACCCGGCCGGTTCTGCAATAACTCGGTCGAGTCAATGAATGCGGCCTGTAACCCCCAAAAAATGCGATTTTTCATATTTAAAAAAAATATTTAACTGTTAGCTGAGTGTTGGGGACTCCAAGGTGTTTTCTAAATTAGTTAAATGCTATTTGGGGTCCATTCCCCTCTCCTAGTATTGATATGCAATTCAAATTTCAAGGTAATGTTAAATGACATTTCCTTTAATTTTCATTTTCATCCTTTTACTTAAATTTTTAACATTACCATGAAATGACTCAGGATGTTTGAGAGTGGTTCCGGCCTCATTGGATTTCATATGGAGAAAGTAGAATTTTAGATTTCATTCAAAATCCACCAGACTTATCAGTTTTTCAGGATTTGAGGATTTGAGGATTGCAATGTTTCCATTGAATTTTGTCATGTATTAGGGTATGGAACTCATATTTAATCAAGAGCACCAATCCCTCTATGTACCTTGATGTTAGTGACATTAGTTGTCGAACTCCTCTGGGATTCGCTCCCAAACCAGGAGCTTCTGAAAATGTCACTCTCGCTCCCGTTTTCGCTCTCGCTCCCCACTTTCGCTCCCGCTCCCAAGTAACACTAAGCCAGATGATGTTGGCAACTCTAGCAGTAGCCAATAGTACTGGTCACAGGCTTTTGTTGTAGAGGCCATTTATAGCCTCCTTGGTTATGTGTTTTTGTTTTGATCTCTATATCATCAACGTGTATGTATTGGACAGTGCATTGGGTGCCATTTTGATATAATGGATATAATCATGAGCCGACTTTGATCATATGTTGTCTTCTATCTATATTCTAATGCTGTGTGTTTGGAAACATGAATGAAAATCTTTAAAATTATGTGTTTTTATAAAAAATAAATATTTAATGTATTTTTTACAACAACCGAGTCATTGAAATCGAGCCGGCTGAGTCGATACCGAGTCGGAGTCGGAGTCGGAGTCGACCCTCGGCAGAGTCGGAGTCGGAGTTTTAAAACATTGGTATAGAGGCACTGTCTTACTTGCTTTGATCGCTGTTCAGAGAACTGCTGTCTGTCCTAATTCGTGCCTCCAACGAATTTCAAAACATGTCAATTTTGAGTTGTAATAAGAGTTTTAATGTAGGTAGATACAACTTGGTCGTCACATGTATTTTGATGCCCTAACCGCAGGGATCTAAGGTCGTATGAAAGAGAGGTTGTGGTAGAGATAAGTGCCCTAGATGATCATCCTTTGTTGGCTCATTTCAACACTAGACCACGTTTTGCCACACACTAAGCTTCGGAGGGCCTCAGAAATGACACGCTGCCACAGCCAGCATCACAAAGATACAATCCTTACGCAGCCACAATTTATTGCCTCATAAAACCCTCTCGCTGCCACAGAAGTTATGCTACCAGTGCTTCATATCCCAAAAGTTCTCACGTTGCCATATCAGTGATACGTTGCAAAGAATAGTGATACGCTTGCCCAACGAATCACCAAACACAAATAAAATTGATCCCTAACCCTCTGAATTTTCTGCGTTGACTACCTTAGGGTTAGATGAAGATTTTGAGAGCCCTTTTCACAAGATCATTCGTTACATTCCATACATTAGGATATATCAAAGTTTCCTTTTATAAATAATCTCTATGAATAGAGGGGGCTTTCAATAATGACCGTTGGAGGACAAATGAACTTGATGTTTTAATTTTTATGTTGGAGCTAATTTTTATTTATTTATTTAACTAAATGATATATCACCTTAAGCCTTAGGCAAACGAATTACATGTTGATTGTGTTTAGAATGTGTTATAGTGTTTTGGAGAGGAACACTTTTTGATTTTATATTTTTTTAATATAGTAAAATTAATTTGATTTAATAGTTATTGGCAAATTGTTTTTTTAAGCTCTAAGGAATTTGTACACTAACCCTTTTTGGTGTGATTGTAGGTGACACATGAGTGTATTAAGTCAATGATGGTTCATTGCCTTTGGATTTTCAATATATTCAACTTATACGTGGTGAGATTACAGTGAGAATCCCTGTCATATATTGACAATCGTTGGGGAATAAGGTGATGTCTCAACCCCTGGGGTTTTAGCCCACTAATGGGGGTTCTAACTTCAAACACAAATAACGCTCAAACTGTGAAGAATTGGGAGGCGTACCATATATCAACAGAAACATCATGACAAGTAGAATCCATCGAGAAGATCTTTGACGCAAAATAATATGAGTTGTCAAGTCAAAATGCCCATGCAAGATTGGGGTAGCCCCTGGCGCTGTTTGGGTTGACATCAATGACAACCACTGATAAACAGGCATGGCATAACCTATTTAGTTAAATGTAAGAAATTCAATGTGCAACCTGTACAATTCTGGAGCCTTATTAGAAGATGAGTGTCCCCCCAAAAATCCACACATTTATGACAATCAAACCAAATGGCAAAGAAACAGTCCAGAACCACCTTGAGCCTTTCAACAAATATGTTAATCCCAATAGATTGATCTTCCATGTCTCCTCACATTGATCTTATTAGCGCGCTGCCTTCATTCTTGTATCCACTAAGCTGGTCCTTGTGGAGATCACTGATCATAACCCTCTACTATGCCTTTGTCCTCTTTTCTATGGCTGAACTATGGCCTAGATGACTTGTATGTCTTTTAGTTGTGTGCTTCTCTCTACTTACTCATCATAATTATATTGCCAAAAGAATAATGAAATCCTCAAAGAATGAGGTTGAAAGGGTTATCTTGGCTTAATTGTTTTAACAAAAGCAGAAAAATTGCTTTTCATAGCTCATATCTCCAATAGAATGATCCAGCGGGATCCTCAAAATGCTCAAAATTAAATAGTCTCAGATGATCGTGAAAACAATTCAAGTTAAAGAGCTCGTCGCGTTGATTCCGGTGGTATTTTCGGTTTTCAAAATGGGTTCCATATGAGGAAGATAAGGCATTTTGAAGTTTTATCGAAATAGGCAAAAGAAACTGCACAGTCAGTAGTGTGGGACCCACAAATGTTGACATGGCAAGAAGTGTGGTTACGCAATGGCCACGTGGCAACGCTAGAGCAGGACAAGTGGCAGCATCAGAGCAGGACACGTGGCGGCAGGGTGACACATCCCAAGGTCCAAACCACCACCGAGAAGTTCATGGGTCGACCCGCAATCTCCGAACTGTTGGCCCAAAATTCTACCAACAAATCACGACTTGACTTATTATAACAATGGCGCAATGTTATATTTGAATGTTTGTTATATTGGGTTGGTAATAAAAGGATTGGCGGCCTGCCAAACCAAGGCTATATACAACTGTCGCCAAACCAGACTCCAAGTCTAGTGCGCGTGGTGATACGCTTTACAACAAACCATACCATATTTTACCATATGTTATATTGTATGCCAAACGGTGTGCCCCTGCCGCCAACGTTATATGTTTAACTATATCGAATATATGATATGCCATATATAATCAAACAAATCACGGGAGGCCCGCGGGTTTGACCCCGGAACCTCCCAACAACCATATAAAAGACTTAACTAGAGCGCCATCGGGTAAAGAGATGTAAGGTGTGGGTTTTGAAAGCGTTTTATGTTGCCTGTAAATGTCTTTTGAGGCATAACTCAACCATTTTTGGGCCTTTTTGTAATCTGAAAGTTGCGTTGGAAAGCTGAGGCGGAGACCTTTCAGCGAACTATGGGCATTGTAGCTTGTGAGCAGATTCCAGAATGGAGAATTTTAATGTAAAGAGACTTTATGAGCATTTTCAATACATCGGACGCCGATTGGAAGCAGACCCAGAGATGTTAGTCCAGGAGGGACGAACCCCATCATCAATTTTTTTGTTTTTGCTTCTTATTTTTTGCAGTTCATGGTTGATTTCAGATTTCAAGTTTTCAAGTTAAAGGCACATAAATATCAATTTATCTTATTAATTCACTTAAAAAACAACCTTAGTTAATATTTGATTAAATTGTGCAAATAGTCAATTCTACTCTTTTTGGATCATGGAAGCATCCTGTCATTTTGCTAGCTTTATTCATGACAATTTTAGCAAAAGCTCCCAATTCTCATTAAAGTAATTTGACCTTGTTTATATGTGATCAAATAAATTAAACACACGCTTCAATAAATCAACCACCCTATAACTTATGAGTTCAAGGACATAATACATGGGAACTTACTTGGAGACATCATTTTGATTCATACAAAGTGTCATTTGGAGACACATGTGATGAAATTGTTGAATGCTGTTGTCATTGATGCCAACGTTGGTCTTTGAACGCTCTTAATATTTGTCTATGGATTGCGTTGATTGGTAGCTCCATTGGTCAAGAAGCCATGGAAGGATGAGAATCTCTTGTGGGGGTCGTCATGATGCGTCGCCTTTGATGAAGAATTTGGATAAGAAAATCAACGTTTTTGCTCTCAAGACCATTTTCATTTGATTCCCCTAGTCGTGCCGTTTCTAACGGTATGTGGCATGTCACGTAACTCCTGATGGTTGAAGAGATATTCCACGTCAAAGTTGGAGCCCCATAGTACCCCAATTTGAATGCTGAAACAATTCACTAAGTTGAGTAAAAATGGATCAGTAAAGCAAATCGAAGTTTGCCAAGAAAATGTAAAGTGCTTGCATATAAAATGGGTTGCTCCAAAATAAATTGCAAATCTTGTAACTCAAAGCAACAAATAAATTAAACAATGCAAGAGCTCAAGTAATGGAATCGCAAACTTGATCTAGCAAATGAAATGAAATATGA
Source organism: Pinus tabuliformis (assembly GCA_031772625.1). Lineage (NCBI taxonomy): Eukaryota > Viridiplantae > Streptophyta > Pinopsida > Pinales > Pinaceae > Pinus > Pinus tabuliformis. Next base: position 572,415,943 of record CM062813.1, on the reverse strand, counting down.
TGTTGTGTTTAAAAGCCATGGAAGGATGAGAAGATCTTGCGGGGGTGGTCATGATGCCCTGCCTTTGATGAAGAATTTGGATAGGAAAATCAACATTTTTGCTCTCAAGACCATTTTCATTTGATTCCCCTATTCGTGGTGATTCTAACGGTATGTGGCATGTCACGTAACTCCTCATGGGTGAAGATATATTCCTCGTCAAAGTTGGAGCCCCATAGTGCCCCAATTTGAATGCTGAAACAATTCACCAAGTTGAGTAAAAATGGATTAGTAAAAGCAAATCAAAGTTTGCCAAGAAAATGTATAGTGCTTGCATATAAAGTGGGTTGCTCTGAAATAAATTGCAAATCTCAAAGCAACAAATATATTAAACAATGCAAGAACTCAAGTAATGGAATAGCAAACTTGATCTAGCAAATGAAATGAAATATGATGTCGTGTTTAAAAAATTAACCAAACTACATGTAAATTGGATTAGAGACTCAAATGTGCATGCAAGTAAACTAGACTAGAGTATGCAAATCCATCCCACCCAAATGAGTCCTTCTAAATGAGGAGGTGGGATACCATGGGATAAATCCCAAACTCCGTCAAGATTTTTTTTTTGTTTTTTGTTAATATATTAGAATTGAGTTACAATAAGGAGAAAGCCTCTCAAAGGCTGCCAAAAAAAATGGAGGAGAAGCCTTACAAAATATGAACTATGAGAGCTAAAATCTCCTCCTAAGACAATGTGAAACTTGGCAATCACAATAGGAAATGGAACTTCTTCAAAATCTGAAAATTACAAGGACTTTTATTGCAGCAAAAATAAGCTTTAAAGAGTGTGAGAATTTGCGCTTGAACAAGGGAAGAAAAAGCCTCAAGGAACTCATGGCTTAGCCACTTTTGATGCTGCCCTCAAGAAAGCTCGGCCTTGCAGAAAATATGAGATCTTAAGTGTTCACAGCCTTCTTGAAATTCGATCCCAATGTGTGCCAAAGGTCCTGTAAAAACTTATGAGATGTTTCAAGAAATTGCTCCTCAAAATCTGTCACAACAATGAGTTAGCAAATACTTCCAACAAATGGGCTGCAAGACAAGACGAATGTTAGTGAAGAGAGCATGCAAGAAAGACAAATTATAATCAAGAACTAGTATACAAGCAACTAAACCAAGTGATGGGAGTGAGACTCCATACTTGTCTAGTCTAGTGTTGAAATTTGGTACCGGAGGACAGGTGGTTCCCTTAGGCTTTGATCTTTGGCCTACGGAAAAGTGTCCAAAAGAATTTAATTTTTCTCCTAAAGTGACTTTATAATTTTATAAAGTTAAATCTAATTTAAAAGTGACTTTAAGTGATAAAGTTATTAAGTCTAATTATAAAGTGACTTTTATAAAGTCAATGAAAAATTAGAAAGGAAAAGTGACTTTGGAAATAAATGACTAAGTGGGTCTTTATTAAAGTGGGGTGAATTAAAAAATAGAAAGTGAGATTTAAATGAGCATCTAATCTCAGCCATTGATCTAAATCTATTTCAGCCATTGGATTTAGAGATCACCCAAAAGTCACTTGGATCACCCAAAAGTCACTTGGAGTTATATTAAAGGAGGAAAAGGTCATTCATTCTTTCATGAGCAGATTGGGAGAAGGAGAGCAAGAGAGCAAGAGAGATTTCTGAGCAGGGAGGAGAAGGAGACATCAGCTTGGCACACATTCCAAGGTAGCAGTTGAGCAGATTTGTACAGCTGATTCAGCACATAGTGAAAGGCAGATTTTTACACAAAATCGAGGAGCAGTTTGCTGATTTTTTTGCACACAAAACGGAGGCCGTACAACATTTATTGCTGTCCAGTTTGCTGTAATTTCCAGATTGCTGTGAGGCACGGGAAATGAGATAAGTTGTAAATTTGCTTGCTGATTTTTTGCTGAATAATTCTCACTGTAAAAAGGCAATTTTCAAAAATAAAGAAGAGCTCTCAAATTGGTTTTCCCCAAGAGTTGTAGGGGGTTTTTCCAGGGTCAAGTTGACCAAAAATATCAGTGTTTTAATGTGTTTTAATGGCTGTTTTTGATTGCCGATTTTTAATTCTGCAATTTCCAGCATTATGAAAAATTTCCAGAATTTGTGTTTTCAACAATATTTATTTTTTTCAGTCTGTTAAATGTATGGTTATGGGAATGGGCATTTAACTACATGGGAGAAATAAGGAGAAACTGAAAACCGGGGTGGGAAAACAGAAATTTCTACATGGTATCAGAGCTTGAGTGCTGAAGGGCAGTTTGGGACAGCAAAAGGAAAAATTATAGTTTCTGATTTTTCACTCAGAAAACTCCAGCAAGCTGATTTTTTCATAAACAACAGTTTTATCTTTACTACAGCAGTGCTATTTTTCAGTTTTAGGACAGCAGGATGTCATTGGGATTGAGGGTGGAGGATAGGTTGGATGCGCATATAAATTACAGCGTTTGGAAGGAGAGAATGCAGAGTATCTTTGAGGAGGCAGAAGTCTGGGATATCATGGTGCATACCGCACAGAACCCTGTTGTTGTGCCCATTGATGTTACTCAGTTGGCTGAGTATAAAAAGAAGAACAATAAGGGTAAGAGGCTGATTCTAGACAGAATCAAAGACCATTGCATTCCTCATGTGAGAGGAAAGAGCAATGCCCATGAGATGTGGACAGCATTGTCCAATCTCTACCAGAGTACCAATGAGAACCGGAAGATGGTCCTGAAGGAGAAGCTGAAGAACATTAAGATGGGGAATGATAGTGCAGCTGGATATCTCACAAAGATTACCAATGTGAGAGATGAGTTGGCAGCGATTGGAGAGGCCATTCCATCCATTGAGTTGGTGCGTATTGCAGTGAATGGCCTCCCCCGTTCATGGTTGAACTTTGCTGATGGGGTTTGTGCACGTGAGACCCTTCCCACATGGGAGAGGTTTTGGGATGATTGCATTCAGACAGAGATCAGAAAAGGACAGCTTGGGGCAGCCAAGCCAGTTGAGCAGGATGAGGACGTAGCACTGGTGGCAGGAGGCAAGAAAGGCAAAGGGAAGAAGCAGGCTTCCACAAGCAGTGGTGGGGGCAAAGGCAAAGGTAAAGGTAAACAGGGGAACACACAGAAGGACTATTCCAAAGTGAAGTGTTGGAATTGTCAAAAGATGGGACACTATGCAGTTGTGTGTCCGGAGAAGAAGAAGAAGGGGAAGAACCAGGACGTGGCAGCTTCAGCAGAGATTGAGGACTTTGCAGGTCGTTTTGACCGGGAGTTTGCGTTCACTACATGTGAGTCCTCTAGTGCAGGATCACCTGCCACACAGGTTCAGAGGGAGCATGCTTTTCCCTCGATTAGCGGAGCATCTTCAGGTATCTGGTATGTGGACAGTGGGGCTTCACGTCATATGACAGGAGTCCGTGAGTACTTCTCAGAGCTTTCAGAGAGTGGCACTGATATTGAGGTAGTACTCGGTGATGACAGAGTTGTTAGAGCAGTCGGGGTGGGGACAATGACATTTCAGAGGGAGTCCAAACCTCCCTTGAAGGTGTCAGAGGTTCTTTATGTGCCAGGGATGAGGAAGAACCTCATATCCGTCTCAGCTTTGGAGGACAGAGGATATGAGGTACTGTTCAGGGGAGGACAGGTGTTGATGTATCCCGGGGGCACTCCAGCTGATTCAGCTAGAGTGATAGGTGTACGCCATGCAAAGGTGTACAAGTTTGCATTCCAACCCCTTTTGGCATTGCGCAGTAGTACCGACAGCAGAGCTAGCAGTTCTGAGCTGTGTGAGATTTGGCACCGCAGGATGGGACATATGTATCATGGAGCCTTGAGGACATCGCGGGAGATCACTACAGGTGTGCCAGATTTCAGTACTGATCACTTTGATACTTGCAGAGGTTGTGCGATGGGCAAGTTTGCCAAATCCCCTTTTCCCAGCAGTGACAGCAGAGCGACGGGGATACTTGATTTGATTCATTCCGATGTGAGCGGTCGGATGTCTCATGTTCCCTTGAGTGGATATGAGTACTATGTGTTATTCATTGATGATCACTCCAGGAGGACCTGGATTTATTTTTTGAAGACCAAGAGTGAGGTCTTCAAGCGGTTTCAGGAGTTCAGAGCTCTTGTGGAGACTCAGACAGGTCGAAAGATCAAGTCCTTGAGGTCGGACAATGGAGGAGAGTACACCCTTGGAGAGTTTGTTGATTATTGTGCGGAGGCAGGCATTATGAGGGAGTTCACTGTTCCTTACAACCCCCAGCAGAACGAAGTTGCAGAGAGGAAGAACAGATCCATCATAGGGGCTGCCAAAGCCATGTTACATGATCAGGGGTTGCCATTGTTCTTGTGGGCAGAGACGTGCAACACAGCTGTTTACTTGCAGAACAGGAGTCTGCATCGTGCCTTGGGGCACATGACTCCGGAGGAGGCTTTCTCTGGGAAGAAGCCTGATCTTGGTCATCTTCATATCTTTGGATGCATTACATACTCTTATATACCTAAGGAGAAGAGGACCAAACTAGAGCCCACCGCAGAGAAGGGTATCTTTGTGGGCTACAGTGAGACCTCAAAGGCCTTTCGGATTTACATCCCTGCACAAAGGAGAGTTGTTGTCAGACGGGATGTGAAGTTCGAGGAGGACAGGGCCTTTAGGAGGTCAGGGGAGTTAGAGTATCTGGATCAGCCAGACCCTCAGCAGCAGTTGAGTCAGTCGCAGGGATCAGGAGGATCCGGAGGTACATCTATGAGGATGTCAGGTCCGTCAGTAAGCAGTGGCTCGTCGAGCCAGAGGGGTGGTGCTCCGGGCAGCATGCAGAGCAGTTCACTAGGAGTCCACTGATGGACAGTTCACACGGTACCTCAGCTTCTACAGGTTCAGGTGCAGGCAGGAGGACAGCAGACAGACAGTCAGGAGTTTAGGCTACTGATGATGATGAGGAGGAGGAGTTTCATTCTCCGGTGGGAGAAGTGCGCTCAGGGAAGAGGAAGCCCAAGTGGCTTCAGGACACCTTGAGAGATGCCACATCGTTGCTGAGTCGAAGAGGCCGGTCAGAAAGAGTAGACCACCTGAGAGGTTTTGTAGCTATATGGCGATGGTTACCAGCATCCTTGACTTTGAGCCTTCTAGCTATGAGGAGGCAGCTAGCCAGCAGGTCTGGAGAGAGGCCATGCAGGAGGAGTATTCTTCTATCATGAAGAATGATGTTTGGGAGGTGGTGCCGAGGCCTGAGGGCAAATCCGTGGTTACTTCCAGATGGCTTTACAAGGTAAAGCATGCCGCAGATGGCAGCATTGAGAAATTCAAAGCGAGGTTTGTGGCTAGAGGGTTCTCCCAGGTAGAGGGAGTTGATTATGAGGAGACCTTCGCTCCCGTGGCTCAATATACTTCGATCCGCTCCATTATATCGATAGCAGCAGAGATGGGTTGGAAGATCCACCAGATGGATGTGAAGACCGCATTTCTCAATGGCTTCATACAGGAGGAGGTGTACATTGAGCAGCCACAGGGCTTTGAGGTGCATGGGAAGGAGTCCCATGTGTGCAGATTGAAGAAGGCCCTTTATGGCCTGAAGCAAGCTCCCAGAGCTTGGTACTCCAGGATAGATACATACTTGCAGGGGATGGGTTTCACAAAGAGTGAGGCAGATCCGAACCTTTACTTTATTGTGATTGGTGAGGAGCCTCTCATTCTGGTGCTGTATGTGGATGACTTGATCATTACAGGTGCAGAGAGACTCATAGAGCACTGCAAGAGAGATCTTGCGGCGGAGTTTGAGATGAAGGACATCGGCTTGATGCATTACTTTTTGGGTTTGGAGGTGTGGCAGGAGGAGGGGCATTTCTTCCTGGGGCAGGGGAAGTATATTGTGGACATCCTTAGCAGATTCCACATGGAGGATTGTAGACCCATGTCGACACCGATGATCAACAACTGGAAGAAGCTTCATGCTTCGGATTCCGAGTTGGTGGATCCCACATTGTATAGGCAACTGATTGGTTCTTTGATGTATTTGGTCAACACTAGACCAGATATCTGTTTTGCAGTCAACACGATGAGTCAGTTTATGTGTGAGCCTAGGAAGGTTCACTGGGTGGCTGCAAAACACATTTTGCGGTACTTGCAGGGGACAGTGGATTATGGTCTGGACTACAGGCAGGGAGATGGAGTGAGATTGGCAGGATACACTGATTCTGATTGGGCAGGTTGTGCTTCTGATAGGAAGAGCACTTCAGGGTGCTGTTTTGGGTTGGGTTCAGCAGTAGTGTCATGGTTCAGCCGGAAGCAGCAGTCAGTAGCACTGAGTTCAGCAGAAGCAGAGTATATGGCAGCCAGTCTAGCTAGTTGTGAGGCTATCTGGCTTCGCAAGATGTTGTTTGGCTTATTTGGTCAGCCGTTGAGACCTTCAGTGATTTACTGTGATAATCAGAGTTTCATTAAACTCACGGAGAATCCAGTATTTCATGACAGGTCAAAGCATATCGGGATCAGATATCATTTTATCAGAGACTATGTTTAGAAGGGAGTTGTGATGCTTGAGTATATTTCCACTGATGAGCAGGTTGCAGATATCCTTACCAAAGCCTTACCACGGGGCAAGCATGTCTACTTCAGAGACAAGATGGGTGTGGTGAGGAACATCTTCCTCGGTAAGAGGGAGTGTTGAAATTTGGTATCGGAGGACAGGTGGTTCCCTTAGGCTTTGATCTTTGGCCTAGGGAAAAGTGTCCAAAAGAATTTAATTTTTCTCCTAAAGTGACTTTATAATTTTATAAAGTTAAATCTAATTTAAAAGTGACTTTAAGTGATAAAGTTATTAAGTCTAATTTTTAAAGTGACTTTTATATGAGCATCTAATCTCAGCCATTGATCTAAATCTATTTCAGCCATTGGATTTAGAGATCACCCAAAAGTCACTTGGATCACCCAAAAGTCACTTGGAGTTATATTAATGGAGGAAAAGGTCATTCATTCTTTCATGAATAGATTGGGAGAAGGAGAGCAAGAGAGCAAGAGAGATTTCTGAGCAGGGAGGAGAAGGAGACAGCAGCTTGGCACACATTCCAAGGCAGCAGTTGAGCAGATTTGTACAACTGATTCAGCACATAGTGAAAGGCAGATTTTTGCACAAAAATCGAGGAGCAGTTTGCTGATTTTTCTGCACACAAAACGGAGGCCGTACAACATTTATTGCTGTCCTGTTTGCTGTAATTTCCAGATTGCTGTGAGGCACGAGAAAGGAGATAAGTTGTAAATTTGCTTGCTGATTTTTTGCTGAATAATTCTCACTGTAAAAAGGCAATTTTCAGAAATAAAGAAGAGTTCTCAAACTGGTTTTCCCCAAGAGTTGTAGGGGGTTTTTCCAGGGTCAAGTTGACCAGAAATATCAGTGTTTTAATGGCTGTTTTTGATTGCTGATTTTTAATTCTGCAATTTCCAGCATTCTGAAAAATTTCCAGAATTTGTGTTTTCAGCAATATTTATTTTTTTTCAGTCTGTTAAATGTATGGTTATGGGAATGGGCATTTAACTACATGGGAGAAATAAGGAGAAACTGAAATCCGGGGTGGGAAAACAGAAATTTCTACATCTAGGAAATTGCTCTGATTAGCTAATATACTCTTTTGAAGCTCTAGATTTAGATCAAAGGAAATATGAAATTTAAATTATAAGCGATTCAAGTAGAATATGGGAAAGAGAACTCCCCTCTTGCTTTTCTTTAGATGAAGGCTTTCAAGTTAAAATTGATGGGTCTTTCGTATCTTGAATCCGAGAGTGAGTTGATCTATTTGAGACTCCTCCCACGCCCAAAAGGATCCTACACACAATTCCAAAAGACTTTCTACACACTTGGAGACAAATATTAACTTACATAAAGGATATAGAGCAATACAATGGGTGGAATAAACTAAAGATTCCTTCTAAAATCAATTAGTAATTTCACTCCTAGAATACTACTCCAAATCAAAGATATATGCAAGATAGCTTGCACATAAAGATCCACAAAAAATGGCAATAGAAAGTTAATACAAACCAAATGCATAAGAAATTGAAGCATAAAAATATAACATGGAAAGAAATCACCTCAAGATAGACAAGATAACACCACCAATGGTACCCCAAAGTCTTTGTTTTATTAGCAAAAACAAGTGTACAAATTGACAGAGTTTCCTCAAGCCCAATAGCTAATAACATGAATATAAAATGAGAGCACAAAGCTCCATTACATAGAGAAATGAGAGCAAATCCCAATGAGACATCCTTGTGACAAGTGGAGTTGGAGAAGATCCCAAGAAGAGAAGTTGAATTCCAAGTGGAGAGTTGACATGAGACATGTGGAGCTGTAATCAATTTGAACTCTTGAGTTGGCCATTGAATTCTTCATCAAGCAACTTGAGCTCTCCATGTGTGAAGCCAAGAAATGCCAAGTGTAAATCAAGAGGGACTTAATTCCCATCCAATCTCAACCATCAACTCATGAAATGACACATCTCCTTTATGCCATGCGTTGAGCCTCCTTGAAGAAATGCGTTGAGCCTCCTTGGGAATTCCTTGATCCTCGTGCCAAGTGCAGATGCCAAGTGTAGGAGCTAGTAGATTTAAGGTGGAGACAAGCCTCCAACAAAATCTCAATCAAATATCCCATCAAATATTCCCCCACATGCATTTAATCCCAAAGAATTCGATTTTCCAGGTCAGCAAATTGATTTCCTCAATTGTAGTTGGGAATTCGATTTCTCCATGTGCTTATTGCTTTTATGATGTCACGTGCCAAAACATCTTCCACTTGTCCTTCGACTTAACTCTTGACTTGAGATAATTTCCAAGTCATTTCCATGTCATTCTGTCACATGGAGTTATTTATTTTTCTCCATTTAATTTATTTATGGGCTAATTCATTGCCACATTTTCCATTAAACTTAAGAAAAGTGGGTTTTGAGGGTTTAGAACTTATTTTTTACCCCTCAAAGTATGTCTTAGTAGAAAGTTGGTGAGGAGAGGTGTAATTTTGAGCACACACACCCCATACAACTTCTCTAGACTATTCTTATTACAATTTACATTCAAATTTGATTAAAAATTCCGTCTTGCGGGAAATTTAAAAAAATTAAAAAACTGATCCCTAGACTTAATCAAATTCCGTGAAATTTTACGAGTGATCTAGTATGGTGATATACAATGAATCTAGACACTAGGACTCACCCAAGGCCTTGCCATCAAGCCGCATTCCAGCTTTGGGGTTACACTTGGAGGAAAAAATTCAATTAATTATCAAGTGCTAGAAAGTAGCTAATAATTAATCAAGTAAAAAAATCCTCTCAGAGTAAACTCACTTGATGACAATGTCCTAAGTTACCTAGGCCTGTTACATGACTCAATTCATCACACTAACATCACTTTACATCATCCCTGTGGGGCTTGTGGAATCTGAGTACAACATAGAAGAAGATGAGAAGAAGAAGTTAGAGTTAAAAAACTCTGATGATATTTGAACTCTGATGGTACATGAAGCCTCTGACATATCCTCAAGCGTGGAGTCTTCAAATTTTTTTAGGTGGAACTCTTAGTGGTTAACAAGGTCAAAAGAAGATTTTTTTATTCAGAAATCAACTTCCAAAGGAGGATCTAATCGACCCCCAAAAAGGGAATTTTATTTATGAATTTTTTTCGTCTTGAAGGTCAAGTCAGTTCAGTTCAGTGAATGAAATTTATTTTTAATTAATATGACAGATCAACTCCATGGCTTGTTGGGCTAGTTGACCCCTCTAGAAGACCTCTGTCATTTAGTATATATTAGGACCTTGGTTAGCCACCAATTAATACAAATTGACCAAGCAATTTTCATGCATTTGATTGAGGCCAGGATAGAATGAAAATCTTAAGGAGAAGGTCGTTTTTTTTATTTATTATTTCAATGCTTGCATGTTTTTATTTTGGTTGGTGGTTTATGTTGGGTCAAAAACAAGGTTCTTGAGGTTATTTCAGATCTTCTGTGGTAAGTTTCCTGAGGCTATTTTGGACCTTCTGAGGCATACTTATGAAGCAATCTAGAGCTATTGTGACTCTGTTTTGAGGTGCTCTGCGACAAAGTTTGGCCCCCTCTTTGAGGTCTAAACAGAGGCTTTCAAGATTGTTTTTTTTAGCGTTCTTGAGGTCATATTTGTGGCTCATTCTATACTATTTTGTGGGCTAATTCAGCCCTGGTTTTGAGGCTTGATTTCGGCTCTAAGGTAGTTTTTGCACTGATTCTATTCCATATCTATGGGTTAATTTGGAGCAATTAGTGGCATCTTTTTCACATAATTTTGGACTGTTCGTGGATCATATTTTGCACCATCTATGGACGGATTTGCCCAGACCTGAGTCACATCTTGGTCTTCTAACCAATGTTGCACGAAGCGGGAGCGAAGCGGAAGCGCGAAGCGGAAGTGCGGAGCGCGGAAGCGTCATTTTCCAAAAATCTAGGGAGCGAAGCGTCCGCGGAAGCGTCTGCTATATATATATATTTTTTTATATTTTTTTGCATTTATACTCAAAACAAACATCCCAAATACCAAATTAATTGTAGAAGACATGAAAACATGCATATTTTTGCATAAATCAAGATAGATATGGCATCCATGATTCCATTGTAGTTACTAGTATGTACAACAATCATCTATATTCTAGCTATTACAAACATACATCAAAGTTTGAAGCATATTATAAAACATAAAACATTTAAGCATATTATAAAACATAAGACATAGAGCATATTATGATTTATCTAGCAAGTGAGCAACTGTCAACATTTGTCATGTCCAAAATTCAAATAATAATGTTTACAAAATATGTCACTTGGTCACCGCCAAGCCAAAAAGGTTCAAAATTCAAATTCACAAGTCTACAAGTCTAATGAGTAATCTATGACAAAAAGAAGTAGATTGTGAATATATCTACTAATCTCTCCTCCTTCCACCACGAATAGAACGTGATGGCGGGCCTCCACGTGGTGGCAATGAAGAAGATGGTCCCTGTGTAAGTCGTGGCACTGGAACTGATGAAGAAGAACCTCCTCTAGTAGAAACCAAGGGACCAGATGGGGGTGGGGGTGGTGGCATATCAACACCCGTGTCATCATCCTAGAATCGCTCAAAAAATTCATGCAAAAAAAAAACACTAGTTAACAAAAAAATTAAAAACATGAATTCTTTATAAGGGAAAATTGGAAAATTCATACCACAATGGACATACCTGGATAAGAGAATCCTCTAATTGCTCTAGTCGCAACACTCCATCCTCCAAATTGGGCTCCTCTGGATTCTTGTCCCAAGTCAACAAGTCTTTATTAGACTTTGCATCTTCACAGTAATGGGACAACAATCGCAAGTTGTAATGAACATAAACCAAGCTCTCTGCCCGGTCTAAATTCAACCTGTTCCTTTTAACACTGTGGATGAAAGAATAAGAGCTCCAACACCTCTCTGCAGAAGAAGTGTTTACCACCTGTGATAGCACCCGCAATGCCAAACTCTGTAGAAGTGGAGTAGGCCCTCCATGCATGTTCCACCACTCAAGAGCAGAAAAATTCTCTCGATCTTGAATTGCATGCATGCTCGAAAATGGACCAGTGTTGCTCGTATAGTTGCTCACGTGTCTCCGTACTAATGCAGCCTCCTCCTCATCAGGGATTAATCTACTCAATGCAGCCATATATTTTTCGTGAACCTCTTTATCTTGGTGTGGTTTTCTCCTGACTCCCCCCCCAGGTGCTGGTTTTGAAAGCCATGATGGATGATAGTATTTAGGTGTCAAAACATATGCTAATGCATGCAATGGAACATTTAGCATATCCCATCGTTTTACCACCTCTTCACGAATATAATTGTACAAGGTGGTATCTCTAGGCTCAACAATGTCTTTAATCTGCCCCAACATGCTATCCATTTGCTCATACACCTCCCCAATTACTGGTCGATCTGAATCTGCAAACTTGATCATGTAATAAATTGGTTTGGTGAATTGCAAAACATATTTAACCTGTGACCAAAAGTAACTGTCAAGAACAGTGTCCTTGACTTCATTAGCACCATCTGTGTCATTGTTAATTTCATCCCATGTTTCAGCACACACCAGATTAGTTAAAGCTTGTCTCACCCTCACTAGCCGCCTAAAGGTGAGGTAATAACTAGCAAATCTTGTCTTTGCAATTTTAAGCAATTGCAACTTGGAGTAAGTGCCATAGAAGTAGTTTACCCTTGTATGCCCTGTGATGAATTTAATGAGCTGCTTCCCTTTCCTGTAAACCTCAGCAATCCACCCACAATCTTTGTGTTTCACAATATCATGCATCAAAAGGTTCAATGTGTGAACCAGGCACCCAGACCAAAAGATGTGTGGATGAGTACGCTCAATAATTTTTCCTGCTAACTTACAATTTGCTGCATTATCTGTGATCACTTGAACCACATTATTCGGACCAACATCTTTGATTGATTTCAATAGGAGATCTGCAATGTTTGGTGCAGTTGCACTGATGGAGGAGGAGTCATGAGATGCAATAAATACTGCACCACTAGAAGAAACACCAAGAACATTTATCAAATGTTGGTTTCTAATATTTGTCCACCCATCTGATACAATGGATACCCCAGAATCCACCCACTCATGTGTAAAACGTGTCAAAGCTCTTTGAACCTTAGCTTTTTCTCTTTCTAATAACACTGTTCTAGCTTTCTCATAGTTGGGGGCCTTGTATCCTTTTGGGGCTTCATTGATGGCCTTTACCATGTCATGCCAATAGGGAGAGCGAAGCACATTGAATGGTACACCGCAAGCACAAAGAAAACGGACTATCTTTCCATCCACATCATCCCTCCCAGTAACATTAAGGAAATCCCCTATTGTTTTTCTACCTCCAGAGGTTGCAAAAGTACCATGAGGAGATGGGCAACTACCAAATTTAGAGGTTGCACTTGATTCAGAATGAGTTTTTTGTTTCTTGTTTTTTCGTTGTGCAGCCATCTCTATTTTGATGTATTTTTGTCTTTGTTCACTTGAAATGTTTGGGCAAATGGTTACCCCCACGGAACCCTTTTTTTCATCACTGTCTAGCACCCCACAAAGATGCCTCCTCAGACGGGTATATGAACCTGTATATGGTTTTCCTCCATGACAACCATGAGGGCACATCCATTTGTAAGATCCACCACCCTTTCCCCCTTCAAGTTTGGTCACATAGGTCCACAAGGGATTTGATGTACCTTTCCCATCTTGTGCTTCAGTGTCCTCTTCAAGTTCATCCCCTTCCTCTTCAAACCCTTCCTCCTCATCATACATTGGGTCACTACTATTAGGACCAAGTTCATCCCCTTCCTCTTCCCCTCTATTCCTCACCCTTGCCATCATTAAAACCAAGAGTGGAATGATACATAGAAGCCAAAAGAACACCATCTTGGAATATGGATATAGGTGGTGGACAACCTGTAAATAAAGGAGCAAGTAGAAACAATGGGAAAGAGTAGGAGAGGGAGGAGAAAAATACAATTTTTTTTTCAAAAAAACAAGGGAGTTTGGGGTTTGAACTTACCTCTTTAGCTCTTGTAGATGAAGTCCTCCAAGCTCTTGCTCCAAGCTCCTCCTCCTTCTCCTAGCTCCTCCTTCTTCACTCCTCCAAGCTCTCCTCTCTTCTCCTCTCCTTTCCTCTCTTCTCTTCTCCTCTCCTCTCTTCTCTTCTCCAACTCTCATAAACTCAAAGTGAGAAAATGAGAAGAGAATGGGGGCTTTATTCTTTTCTAAAGTCACCCTAGACTCACCCTAAACTCACCTAACCCACCCCCTCATGCTAGTTAAGTTACATGTTAAAACAAATTTAAAAAAAAAAAATTAAAAATCCGCTGCCGCGGGGTTGTGTCCGGGTGCGCCTGGGTGGCGTGCGGGTCCGGGCAGGAAGCGTGGCGCCACCCCGTGCCCGAACCGTCCTCCGATCCGCGGTTCAGGGCTGGCGCAACCCAATATGCCAGGAATCGATTTTTTTTAACGGATCCGCGCAACCTCAAAATCCGATCCGCGCTTCCAGGGTGGATTCCGGGACGGTTCGCTCCGATCCGCGGTTCCGGGTTTGGATCCGGCGGGGGGGGGGCGATTCCTGCAACCCTGCTTCTAACTGTCTGAGGTTCAATGATGAGTCTCGGCCTGTCTAAGGCCTGGTTCTAATGCGAATTTCGTCTATGCATCTTAAAGACTTCTTTAGCTCGCTTCCAAACTTATTTGTGGCATATTCGAAGGGTTTTGAAGGTGTGTTAAAAAGGGGCGCATTAAAGTTTGTTTGGATACATAGATATCTTCAGGACAAGCTTGAGGCCATAATTAGGGCTTGTGAATGACAATGGCCAAGTTGAATCCACAAAATTTGGGAAACTCAAGTTTATCAGTATCAAAGTCAATCACATTTATCCCCAGAAGAGAGTTATACATGCCAAACTTAAGGAGCAGTGTCCCTGACTTGTTGAAGCTTGTTTTGATCGTCTAACTGTTGAAGAATGTAACTAGGTTCGGTCTTCATAATTGTATAATGTAATATATTTCTCTAAAGAAATTTTATTATTAATAAAATGACTTATTAAAGTATGGGTTTCATGCCTGGGTCAATGTTTTCTAGGTCAAAGTTCCCATTGAGGACTTTTAGGTTTTGTCTTGAGTCATTAGAGTCATTGTCCATTTTATTAGACCCTTCTTGGGCTTTTGTATAATGTAAAAATAATTAATTTTGAGTCAAATAGGTCATTTGACACCTACACACCAAGTTGACCCTTACCGGATGAAGTCGACCTACATTAGGGCAATTCGACCCACATAAGAGGCTATATATAGAAGAGCAGTTCAATTCATTTGCATCACACTCACTCAACAAGCTCGATACACAAGAAAACGAGGCAGAAAAGTGCAAAGTTGCAAGAGAAGGAAGAAGATTACAGGGAAATACAAGATCGAAGTATTGGGCCATCTATCTCACACGTGCTAAGTTATTGGGCAATTGCAGGGGTCGTAAATCTGAAATTCACTGCAAGTCAAAGTTTTGTTGCAAGGGAGGCCGAAATTTTGCTACTGCAAGGTCAACATTCTAGGTCAAAGTTGCTACTGGGAAGTTATCATTTGGAGAAGAAGGAAGGGTTGACTTGGTGGTTGGAGGAAGTCTGTGCCTAGGTCAAAAAGTCTTCGATCTTCTCATCTTGTCTTATGAATCTACTGAAGAGTTATGACTGGATTTTCCCCTCATTAGGGTTTTGCCCTAGCTGTGCGCCTATATCTTGTGTCTCTTGTTCTTGTGATCTTCATACACATATAATTTTGTAATTGCTTGATGAAAGATAATCTAATAAAGAAGTAAAAGAGGCCAACATAATTCACAAGTAATTATCAAGAAATAGGAATAAAACCCTAATTCTACTAACATTGATTTCTCAACATGGTATAAGAGCTAAGGTCAAGAAAGATTGAAGATCACTTTGTTGGCTTGAAAGGAAATGTTACTCCCTCTATGATAAGTTAATTGAAGATGGGATTCAATATTATAAGAATTACAGGGAGCTGGATTAAAAGAATCATCTACAACTTATCTAATAAGGTCAAAAGCGAAGGGTTCTTTTGAACTCATAGGTACACTTGATGATGACAATGCATGGATCATTGATAGTGGGTCATCAAGACATATGACGAGAGAAAGTAGA
Source organism: Pinus tabuliformis (assembly GCA_031772625.1). NCBI lineage: Eukaryota > Viridiplantae > Streptophyta > Pinopsida > Pinales > Pinaceae > Pinus > Pinus tabuliformis. Next base: position 572,400,246 of record CM062813.1, on the reverse strand, counting down.
CAACTTCACACTCTATCAAAGGAACCATCTTCTCATTCTGTGGAGATAGGAGACAAGAACAATTATGTAGTCAAGGGCCTAGGATCAACTTCATTGAAGTTGGAAAATGGAGCAAAGCTACATCTCAACAATATACTCTATGTTCCAGGTTTGAAAAAGATTTTTCTTTCAATTTTTTTTTTAGAAGACAAAGGAGATTGGGTTGCTTTTGTAGATGGTAAAGTTCTGGTTTGTGGAAAAGATTCAAGCATTGATAATGCAAGAGTTGTTGGAGTACATGAAGGAAGGTTATATAGAGTCATAACACCATCTCTTCAAGCCCTAGTTCACATGGAGATCAATCCCATCGAACTATGGAATAGAAGATATGGACATATACATTATAAGGTCATACCCTCTCTTAATCAAATGGTAAATGCCATCCCCAATATCAAAGAAGATCATGAAGGAATATGTAAGGGATGTGCTTTGCGGAAGAATACAAGGAAACCCTTTACAAGCAGTGGAACAAGGTCTAAAGAAATATTGGAGCTCATTCATTCAGATGTATGTGGGCCTATGTCTGACAAATCACTTGGAGGTCATCTTTATTACGTGACCTTCATTGATGATCACTCTAGAAAGACATGGCTCTACCTTCTCAAGACAAAGGATGAAGTATTTGAAAAGTTAAAGGAATTTAGATCTGAAGTGGAGACCTTAACCGAAAGAAGAATAAAGAGACCTTAACTGAAAGAAGAATAAAGACTTTGAGATCTGGCAATGGTGGGGAATACACTTCAAAAGAAATAATTGCATATTGCAAAGAAGCAGGAATTAAGAGGGAGCTCATAGTTCCCTACAGTCTTGAGCAGAATGGAGTTGCAAAAAGGAAAAATAGAACACTTGAAGAATATATACAAACATTGATTTTTGATCAAGATCTACCAAAATTTCTTTGGGGTAGAGCAGCAATGACTGTAGTATATATACAAAATAGAAGTCCTCATAGAATCCTTGAGAATATGACACCCGAAGAAGCATTTACAGGAAAGAAGCCATGTGTGTGCCATCTTTGAATCTTCGTGTTTCCTGCATATATCCATGTTCCAAAGGACAAGTGAAAGAAGTTAGATTCTACAAGCATTAAAGGGATCTTCGTTGGCTACAGTCTTTCTTCAAAAGCATATAGAATCAACGTCAAGGAAGGAAGACAAATCGAAGTAAGTAGGGACGTTATATTTGATGAAAATCATGCCTACAAAAGATCCAAGGATAGTCCTATTGATTCTGATGACGAAGATATACCACTATTTGAAGAAGAAGAGCACCATGATAAAACTACTACAATCCAAGAAGAAGAAGAATAAGGACCAAGTGAGCCTATTCAACCCGTGACAATACCTGAAACAAGGAAAAGGCCAAATTGGTTGAAAGCAAATTTTGAGGATCTCGAAGGATATGGAGCTACGAAAGGAACTTTTAGAGAAAGCAAAAGACCAAAAAGATATTCAGGATATGCAACATATATGACAAAACTAATAGAAGCTGAACCAACTACATTTGAAGAAGCTGCTCATCAAGAAGAATGGAAGAAGGCAATGCAGGAAGAATATCAATCCATTATGAAGAATGGGGTTTGGGAATTTGTTCCTAGACCAAGTGACAAATCGGTTGTCACTTCAAAATGGATTTACAAAATCAAACATGCTATTGATGGATGCATAGACAAATATAAAGCTAGATTCATTGCAAGGGGTTTCTCACAAAAGGAAGGCATAGACTATGAAGAAACCTTTGCACCTACTGTAAGATATACTACTATAAGATCTCTGGTTTTGCTGGCTGCAACAATAAGATGGAATATCCATCAAATGGACGTAAAAACAACATTTCTAAATGAAACCATCAATGAAGAAGTATACATTGAAAAACCTGAAGGCTTTGAAATAAATAACAAGAACACTCATGTTTGCATACTCAAGAAAGCCCTATATGGCTTGAAGCAAGCTCCTCGGGCATGATATGCAAGAATGGATGCATATCTCTTAAGAATTGGGTTCGTCAAAAGTACTGCAGATCCAAACCTCTACATCAAAGTGGTGGACCATGAAACAATCATTATTCTACTATATGTGGATGATTTATTTATTATAGGTGTGGAGCGAAGAATACAAGAATGCAAGAAGATGTTGGCAGCCGAATTGGAGATGAAGTATCTGAGACTTGTGCGTTATTACTTAGGTATGGAAGTTTGGCAAAAACCTGAGGAGATATATCTGGGGCAAGGAAAATACATAATGAAGTTATTGCAGAAATTCTGTATGATGGATTTCAAGCCTATGACTACTCCCATGATCACTAATCTAAAGAAGTTAAGAAGCTTCAACTCTAGTCTCGGCGATCCTACTAGCTATCGTAAGTTGGTGGGTTCTCTGATGTATCTAGTAAATACTAGACCTGATATATGTTTTGCTGTAAACATCCTTAATCAATTTCAGTTGGAGCCTCGCCATGACCATTGGATAACTGCCAAGCATATATTAAGATATCTATGTGGTACTATACATCACTGCCTAAAGTACGAGAGTAGGGAAGTCAAGTTAACATGTTTTACTGATTCAGATTGGGGTGGCAATGAGACTGATGGAAGGAGCACTATAAGTGGATGTTTTAGTTTAGGATCTGCCATGGTTTCATGGATAAGTAGAAAATAAGATTCTGTTGCATTAAGTAGTGTTGAAGCAGAATACGTTGTTGCATGTGAAGTAGGAAAGGAAGCTGTATGGTTGAGGAAACTTCTATCAAATTTGTTTGGGAAGCCTATAGATCCTACTGTGATAAATTGTGATAATCAAAGCAACATCAAGATGTCTGAAGATCCTGTGTTCCATGCAAGAACGAAGCATGTCAACAACAAGTACCATTACATTAGAATTTTGGTACAAGATGGGATTGTAAATCTATAGAATATTTTGTTTGACAAATAGGTAGCTGATGTGTTGACAAAGTCTCTTCCAAATAAGAAGTTTGAATATCTTAGAAGCATGCTTGGTTTGGTTGACATTACTGATTTAGTTGATAGGAAGTGTTGAGGCATCTACATGTGTTTGATGCTTGGGAGGACATCTACATGCGTCTGATGTCTAGATCCCAAAGAGGGAGGGTGGCGTTGGTCATAGATCTCTGACCTTGGATACGCACCCAGATCTCCGGGTTGATGGTTAGTAAGTAAGTCAGATGCTACCTAGACTGGCTGAAAGCTTTAGTCCATCTTAGTCCCACGCAAATAGATTACCTTGGTCAGGAATCTAGTCCGTGGCACTGAGTGTGCCTGAACTCTTCGTAGTTCATGTGCTTTGAGATCGTCCATGTACTTGTATATATATGTAATTATAAATACCTTCCTAGTTAAGAGGGAGTGTTGAAGAATGTAACTAGGTTCGGTCTTCATAATTGTATAATGTAATATATTTGTCAAAAGAAATTTTATTATTAATAAAATGACTTATTAAAGCATGCGTTTCATGCTTGGGTCAATGTTTTCTAGGTCAAAGTCCTCATTGAGGACTTCTAGGTTTTGTTTTGAGTCATTAGAGTCATTGTCCATTTTATTAGACCCTTGGGCTTTTTTATCATGTAAAAATAATTATTTTTGAGTAAAATAGGTCATTTGACACCTCCACACCAAGTCGGTCCTTACCTGTTGAAGTCGGCCTACATTAGGGCAATTCGACCCACATAAGAGGCTATATATAAAAGAGCAGTTCGATTCATTTGCACCACACTCACTCAACAAATTCGATACACAAGAAAGAGAGGCAAAAAAATGCTAAGTTGCAAGAGAAGGAAGAGGATTGCAGGGAAAGACAAGATCGAAGTATTGGGCTGCACGTGTAAAGTTACTAAGAAATTGCAGGGGTTGAAAATATGAAATTCACTGCAGGCTGAAGTTCTGTTGCAGGGGAGGCCGAAATTTTGTTGCTGCAAGTTCAAAATTCTAGGTCGAAGTTGCTATTGGGAAGTTATCACCTGGAGAAGAAGGAAGGGCTGCCTTGGTGGTTGGAGTAAGTCTGTGTCTAGGTAAAAAAGTTTTGGATCATCTCATCTTGTCTTATGAATCTACTGAAGGAATAGTTCTGACTGGGTTTTCCCCTCATTGGGGTTTTTCCCTCGCCATGTGCCTATATCTGTGTCTCTTGTTCTTGTGATCGTCATACACATATAATTGGTAATTGTTTGATGAAAGATAATCTAATAAAGAAGTAAAAGAGGCCAACATAATTCACAAGTAATTATCAAGAAAGAGGAATCAAACCCTAATTCTACTAGCATTGATTTCTCAACACTCAAGGCAAGTGTAATTTGAAGCAGAGGTAAAGTTTATCTTTGAACCTATTGAACAAGCTATTAAAGGGCAAATCTCTCAATGAAATCAGAATCAAATAATGGTATCATCAATGGCATTTAGAAGTGTTGCAATCAAAGGTACGGTTTGTCAATCTATGGTACTGTATCTTCTTATGACTTGAAATTTATATGTGATAAGGGTCCATACAAGAGTCATTGATTTATAGCAAGAAGCAGACTTAAAGTTTGATAACAACTTAGCAAGAACTTCATTACAAATATGGACATATATATAGAAAGCATTGATTAGGAATCAATGTTCTGAATATTTCATCAATGCATGAGCACATTGTCCATACTGAGATGATTTCAGATAGAATAAAGAGAGTGGTTGTTTTTTGAAGATCAGATCGGTCATTTGTTTTATGTACTTGGGTCAGGCAATACATGTGATCAATTTATCTTGATAATACTACTGCTATTACAAGACACATGTATGCTGCCACTAGGATATGATGCCTTGAGCATGGTAAGTTGTATTGCAAATATCATTCTTGTAAGAAGAGGCTGATCATTGTTCTATCACTAATGGTTGACATGGTTGAAGTTGCTAGGGTTGTTGAACAAAGCTGTTAAGGTTTTTATATATGTTGATGCCATTAAGGTTTTCACAGTGGAATGTTTTGAGAAAATTGCTTACATTGCAGAAAGGTAGCTGGCCTGGTGTCTTATGATTGTGTCTCCTAAGGCAGAAGTTGAAAGAGCTTGAGGCTGGGCATAGGATGGATTTGTGGCACATCAAAGTGTGCATTTGCATTGGCAACAATATTGCTGGACTCAAGCAGAGACAATTCAGTGGCATCTGATCAAAGCAGTGGTTGTGCAATAGAGTGAATTCATCTTAGAGATTTGTTGTGGATCTATCTCTATGCTGCTAGGGTTTGTCATCAGATATGCATATTGAGCAGTAGTAGATCTGTTTGTTGAGCAGAGAAAGCTGGTATTGCTGTTGATGACCTTGTACCAGTATTGCAGATTGATAGAGTCAATAGATTGATTAGATGCTGTTTATACTGATCAGGGTGACCAGTGTGATCTATCTGTCTTTTATCTTCGATCTTAAGGGTGACAGGGTGGTGCAAGGCGGAGATTGGAGTCTCCTTCAGGTTGGCAGGGTGGTGCTAGGGTAAGTTGGAGCTTGCATAGTGTAAGAGCATCCTTTTAGTTGGAGATGATGAAACTAGGGGGTTGGAGCCTTCTTTTAGTTGGAGTTGGTAAAGCAAGGTGTTGGAACATCCTTTCAGTTGGAGCTGATAAAACCAGGGGGTTGGAGCTTCCTAGTTGTTGCTAGAGAATCTTGGAAGCTGGAGGTTCTTGTTGATGTAACCTTTAAAGACCTATATTAAAAGTGTTCGGTGGTTTTTCTCCGATAAGGGTTTCAACTTTCCACCTAAAAGTCTCTTGTGTACTGTTTTTGATGTTGTGGATTGTTGAATGGTGTTGTTAACAGTGATGTGATGCTGATTTATGTTTTGATTTGATGTTAATGTTATTTAATGCTCCAAAAAGTAAAATTAACTAATTGAAGTGAAACACTGATTCACCCCCCTCTCAGTATTGCCAGCAGAAACAACACTGCTCCTTAACTCTCCTCATTTCCAAATAGAGGAAACATAGACCACAGTTTGATTGCTTGCTAGGAACCATGACTAGGGCCCGCATTTGCTAAATACATAAAGTTTCTAATTATAGGCATGCCTGAAAAGGCAGTCTTCCCAAAAAAGCAAAAAGCGGGATAGTACAATCTTCGGCCAAATGAAGTATTGGCCTATAATTATAAAAATAATAAAGCAAAAAGATGCGGAAAATGTGTCATCTCGTATCCAAGTGAAAATGGTACCATTGGATTCGCTTTTTCTCTGAGATTAAGGAAATGTAGTCAAGTCCATTTTGTGGGCCCCTGATGCCTGGATATCAGAAAAAGCACAACTACCCGAAATAGTAGTCTCTCTAAAATTGACGACATTGACTATGAGAGGAACTCTGATTGATGATAATGCCTGGCAATGTTAAAAAAGAGACCAGTGTGACGAAGTCTAGCTAGATCTTAACCCTTCAGTAGCAAGAAGCGCTACTTGGGGTTAACAGTATCCCAACAAGGTTTTCGTTAGAAAAAAATGTGAGTATGGATGATGGTACTGCATTTCTTTTGTAATGATTTTTTAATAAATAAAAAAAACATACAAAACATGGCTCTCCTTTTTCACTGGATAATGATTTTGCTAATGTTTGTATTTTGCTTTGTTCTAACTTCCATATAAAACCTTTGCAGATGATCTTGATCACAGACCCAAGAATGGGGGACCTTCGGGAGGCTTTGAAATATATTTACAACATATATGTGGAGTATGTTGCCAAGAATCCCCTTTACACTCCAGGTCAACCATTTAGGTTGGTACTCAATATTCCATTTGATTTTCAACCTTAGGCCAATATTTTGTTCTTTCTCTGCACCTTTGCAAATATCTTTTTAAACACTGAGAAGTGACTGATAACACATAGTGAGTTTTCTGCAATAATACATATTATATTTGATTTGAAAATATGGAAATCTTTGTTATTACCAAGGATGGTATTCTAAATTGTATGCTTGCAAGGGAGGATAATTCAGATATTCATCCGTTGGGATTGATTGTAGCCCTCACAACTTCCTATTTTGTAATAAGTATGGCATCATGTGGTTGTATTTTATTTTCTTATTTGGCGTGGACAAAATTACTGATGGATGGAAAAACAAGGATATGAACGAATATTTATTGTTAAATTTCAGATTGATAGCTCTTACCAGTTTGTTCTTGGAGTGTTTAGATGAGATTTAAAAAGGATTTTATTCGAGATTAGAGAATAGATGGATAAATGAATGCTTTGAGTATAGCTTTATTATGGACACACACATACGAAAGTTCATGTATCTTTTACTTCTTACCATACAACTGTATAGCCACTATGATGAAAACAACTAGAGGTGGTGTACCTGGCTCCCTCTTTGCTCATTTGTGGGAGCAGGGTATACTATCTTAACCTTTCACTATATATCCTCTGAAAGGTTCTGATGCAGAGTTGTAACTCAACTCTGAAAACTAATTGACAGCATAAATCTTTTCTCATATGTTGGATTGATGTGGAGATCAATCCCTCAACTAACATAAATGATAAAAACAAATGCACAATAAGAGCCCAGTCTCCACGTTGGATGACATATGCTATTGGTGTGAATCTCAAACATGAATACAAAATGCCAGATTCACACTATGCTGGCATGCTTAGTGGACTATTAGTCTATTACAGCTTTAATAATTTGACTACTGATGCAACAACCAAACTACACACATTTCAGCATGAATGCTAAAAAATCAAGCATTCAGATCTAGGATTCTAGCCACTAACATATCACACAGATTCTGTCACAATTTATTGCTGCAAACACAACAGAAATAATACTAAAGTCTTGAACATATAGAGTGGCCATGGAGGAACAGTTTTCCACCAGCCATAGGTGTCACTGTGAATGCCTACTCTGTGCTGAGAGTATGAAGTGTCAAGAGCAAGGGAAATCCAGTCACAAACATAACCTCACAGCATTTCTCCACAAAAATCCACTACTCTCAACAACAATATGCTAGCCTTCATGCTAGTCATGGGAAAGCACAACCTCTTGAAGCATACATAGGAAGTAACAACTGCAACAATTAGCTGGGTGACTTGCTAGTTTATGCAATAGCCAAACATCCCTTGCTAGCCTTCTTGCTGGACAAGAGGTCTGATTCTTCCTAGCTTATAGGGAAATCCACTTCTATTTTAGATAAAATGTTACTCTCTTTTTATCCTTGATCCTTGATGATGACCATGTTCACTATATGAATTAGTCATTTTATGCTCTAGATGGATCAAGGTAATTTTTTATTTCAACTCTAATTTATTAAGCCTTCCTGTATTAGACGAAATGACACTGAATAGTTTTTTCTATTTTGGTCTTGATGACTCCATTTTTCCCTTTAGATAATGAAAAGTTTCTTGAGTAGATGGAATGAAACTTATCCTAATTTGAGTTCTTCAATCCCTTCACTAGATGAAATAAAACTCTACTTTAGAGCAAGAAACATAATTTTTTTTTGAACTTCCAGCCTTTCAAGTGTATGGAATAAGTCTCTTTACGAGACCAAATGGGACCTAGAAATTTTTCACGATTGGTTGCTCTTTCTTTATAAGTTGAATTGATCAATTCCTTGATTAGACAAAATGGGACTTAGACATGCAATTGTTTGTTGTTTTGTACATGAGTCTGAAGGACTTGATTCCTTCGTTAGACGTCAGAGGACGTAGAAATATTTCCCTTTCATCCTCTCGTCTACAATGCCACATCCACTATTTCACTTCCATTGTCATGCTGTCAACACATGGGATATGTCACCCTATCTTGTCATGTCAATGACTATGTCTCCTTTGGGTGAAATGCAACTTCAATGGTTTCATTCCCTTTATAAGCAAGAAATTGTTGAAATTGTCACCCTATCTTGTCATGTCAATGACTTTGTCTCCTTTGGGTGAAATGCAACTTCAATGGTTTCATTCCCTTTATAAGCAAGAAATTGTTGAAATTCTGATGTTGTATGTTGTTACAATCACTTAAATCCAGAACTTCTTTACGCTGCAAAATATGTTAAGTAATTGTAGATAGAACATAAACCATATAAACCATATGCACAATGGAAGACAGTCAAGAACTCAATGAGACACAAATAAGTCAGGTCAATGACTGGGGCAAAACCCACAAGGGGAAAACCCAACCAGATTCTTTTCTATTAGAAATCAATTGTTCAGCAGAGATAAAAAGTACAATGAGAGAATGAAGAAGTTCACCCAAATTTGAAGATCTCTGATAGCAGTAGCTGATACTTTGGCTCTCCAAGATCTGCTCTTGCTCTTGAAGACTCTCTCTCTCTCTCTCAATCTTCCTCTAGACTCTCAAACTCTCTCTTTCTCAAGTTCGAATTCTCCTTTCACAAGCACAAGTAAGTGTGTCAAATGAGGATGAGAGGCACAAATATATAGAAAGATCAAGGAGGTCGAATTCATGAGGGAGTAACTCCTATTCCTTGAGGACTTACATATGCCAAAATAAAAGTGTAACTTATGCATTTAGGAGAGAAGTGTAACTTATGCATTAAAGAGGTGTAAGAGGATTTTTGTTGTTGTTGTTATGATGAGTCATTAAAGTGTGTAAGAGAGTGTAAGGGGTGCGTAAGAGCATTAAAGAGAGAGAGGAATGAATCCTTTAAGAGAGAAAGAGAGTAACATATGCATTAATTGAGGGGAGTTACATATGACATGATTGGGTTTCATGATTGAGAGACTTGAATTTGTTTTTAATTATAATATAATAATATCATAAAGAGGATAATAGTAGTAATAATAATACTATTGATGATTAAGTTAAAAATTAAAACATCGAGATTGATTAAGGACAAGTTAAGTGATTTTCCATCATATATATATGATTATGAATTGATGGAAAGTGATTTACCATTTTTGGAAAGTCATGGTTGCAAAGATAGACATGACTTTTTATTTTTTGAAAGTCACTTTAGAAAGGTTGGAAATGAAATTTTATTCAAGGAAATTCATCCCATAGCTGTGAATTTTCAACATTCACTCTTAGCTAGGGAGGAATTTCTTTTTGATACAAGGATCTTTGCTATCTCTGCTTTGGATCAATGATGTTACAATCTATTGAGAAAGAATCATCATAGAGGAGATACATCCATCACCCTATCCACATTTGGGGGGATCCACTTGTCAACACATGACAAGGATCTCTCACATCCATGGCTCATCACTGCTTGGGAGGTCCACCTGTCAACACATGACAAGGATCTCGCTCATCCAAGGCTCATCACAACTTGGGGGGATCCATTTGTCAACACATGACAAGGATCTCACACATTCAACGGTCATCATTGCTTGGGGGGATCCGCTTGTCAACACATGACAAGAATCTCGCTCATCCAAGGTTCATCACTGCTTGGGGGTATCTACTTGTCAATACATGACAAGGATCTCGCTCATCCAAGGCTCATCACTACTTGGGGGGATCCACTTGTCAACACATGACAAGGATCTCACACATCCAAGGCTTATCATCCATGACCACCCTCTCTAGGAAGGGTCACATCTATCAGTCCAAGCTGCTCTTTGAAAACCAAGAACTTTCCTTTCGGCAAAGGCTTGGTAAGAATGTCAACGATCTGGTCATCAGTCGATATATGATGAAGTCTTACTGCTCCTCTTTGCACCATATCCCGGATATAGTGATATTTGATCTCAATGTGTTTGGACTTGTCATGGAACACATGATTTTCAGCAAGTCAAATCCCATTCTTATCGTCGCAGTAAATTATTGTAGTATCCAATACTTGCTCAAATAGCTCTCCAAAGAGCTTACTTAGCCATACTGCCTCATAGCTAGCCATGCTAACAACAATGTATTCTGCTTCAGCCGTGCTAAGGGCAATAAACTTTTCTCATGGGAGATCTTAAGTTGAAGTAGCACCCTGAATTGCTCTTTCGGTCAGTAGAGTTACTAACCCAATCAACATCAAAGTATCCATGTAGCCTTACATCTTCAACGATATATCTCAATCCAAGATTGATGGTCCCATGCAGGTACCTCAATACATGTTTTGCATAAACCTAGTGTGCATGAGCAAGCTTAATCATGTATTGACTGCAAAGCATATATCTGGTCTAGTGTCCACTAAGAACATCAGTGCCCCAATCAATTGACGGTACTCAGAAGGATTGGACAAATAAGGTCCTGCAACTTTACCACAAATCTTCTTGAAATTCATTTCCATTGGAGTATTCATGGACTTACACTTAGTCATGCCAAACCTTTCTAGTAGTTTGACGACATATTTTCCTTGAGAAGGGAAAATCTCACCAGATTTTTGCCATACCTCCAGGCCCTAAAAGTAGTGCATCAAACCAAGATCTTCCATTTCAAATTCAGAAGCTAACTCCCTCTTACACTGGAGAATAAGAGTTTCACTATCGGTCAGAAATAAATCATCAACATGCAATACCAAAATCAAAGGCATACCTTGGACTGTCTTAAAGTAAATATTTGGATCTGCATTGCTTCTGGTAAAACCATAGAGGGATTTCTTCAACCTACACACATGGGTTTTTGGATCATGTACTTCAAAACCTTGTGGTTGCTCTACAAATACTTTTCTTTAAGGAAGCCATGCAGAAAAGTAGTTTTCACATCCATTTGGTGAAGGGACCATCCTTGGCTAGCAACTAGAGCTACAATAGATTAGATGGTGGTGTAACGGGCAACAGGTGCAAAAATTTCGTCATAGTCTATTCCCTCTTTCTGAGAGAAACCTCTAGCCACAAATCTAGCTTTATATTTTTCAATACTGCCATCAACACCATGTTTAATTTTATACAACCATTTAGAAGATACAACAGATTTACCATGGGCCCTTGGAACCATTTCCCATACATCATTATGAATGATGGATTCATATTCTTTAGCCATTGCATCTTTCCACACCTGGGCCTTTACAACTTCTTCAAAAGTGCACGGTTTAGCTTGAATAATGTTGCTCATGGCTACAACATATCCTTGGAACTGGCAAGGTTTCTTGCTTTCTCTGAAAGTTCCTCTGGGGGCAACATGTTTATCAACATCTTGAAGAGTGTCACGAAGCCATAAAGGTCTCCTTTTAGAAGGAGGATCACATGGGACTAATTCAAATGAGATAGTCCAAGACCCTAGACCAGTAGACCTTCCTCCTCCACCAAGTCAACCTTCCAAAGAGATACAACAACCTTCAATAGTATTTTCTTGTCCAGTAGTTCTCCAACATCAACTCAGAAATTTCGGCCCCAACTTCACTATAATTTCAGCCAAGCTTCAGAATTTCGGTCTAGCTTCAGAATTTCGACCTCCCCAACAACTGCAAAATTTCGGCCCCTCCAACAGCTTCACAACTTCACATGTGTGGGAAAAAGAGAGAATTTCGACTTCTTATATTTGTGAGAGACCTACTCCTTTGCTATCCTTCTTCTTCTTCTTCCTTGAAATTCACAGTTTTTCTGGTCCCAAAAGTTGTAGATCGAACTTGTTGAGCCAATGACAAATGAGGTCGAGTTGTTGCCTTTATATAGTGATTCTGCTGCCCAGTTTAGGCTGACTTGTCCAGTTTGAGGCCGACTTGGTGGAGGAGGCCTAATTGATCTATTTTACAATAAAATAAATGTCTTCTTTGAAAAATAATTCCCAAGAAGGGTTCTTTGCAATATGACATGGACAAGGACATTTGACATAAACCCTAGAAGCCTTCAATGGAGGCTTTGACCTAAAAACAATTGACCTAAGCATGAAACCCATCCTTTAATAAGTCAATTTATAAAATTTCTTTTTCATTCTTTTGATAAATACATTTAATTATGACTCAAGTACAATTATGAATACCGACACTAGTTACATTCTTCAACAGAAGCATCCTGAAAAAAATGAAATTGGTGATTTTTTTGAATTTGGGGACAAGGAACATTGAACTAAGGACTATCCAATGAGGGGGGAGAAAACTAAAATCATAGGAAACCAACAAGGAGCAGCGCAGGGACCGTAGTGGAGGTGACCCTATATGCTACTTCATATTGGTGAGGGACCAACTTCTTCCAAACATTGCCATGATATGTGAGAAATGAGTGAAAGAAATCACTAAAATGTTCCCTGGGATCAGTTTTGGTGGATCTGATCACGTGATTACTGTGATTTTCCACCAATGATTTAAATTCTTTGAATTTCTCGAGGGCTTCATCTTTGGATGGAATAGTATATATCCAAAGCAAGTGAGAAATGGTGAATGAAGGTGAGGAGATATGTAGCCCCATCAAGTGAAGAACTAGTCATATGTCCACATATATCACTATGACTTACTTCAAGAGGATGGGAGGCTTGCCCCATTAATCCTTAGAAAATGACTGATTATGATGTTCTCCTAACAACATTCTTCATGGACACCATTAGGTGGTTTAATATTGGGAAAGTCATTCACCATCCTTAGATGGCTCTTATGATGCAAGGTCCCAAAGTTAGTTTGACCCAACCATTGATACCATAGTTTGTTGGTGTAGTTACTATTTTGTTGGTGTTGTTGGCATTGACAACTTTTACAATAAATCCACTTGTTTGAAGGAGATGAATATTTCCCCAACTTATGCATATGATTGGGTCCTTCGCACTAGCTGGAAGAAACCATTTTGAAACCTCATTTATGTTCGATAACCCATTGATCTGGTCAAATCTCCATCTTTGTGTTGGTGTGGGTGATAAATTATATAGAAAGTAGATTTGTTCCTATTCCTAGAACAGGAAGGGGTTCTCCAAACTTGGCATTGCCAAATTCTGAACCTAGTAGGGGTGAGTTGTCACCAATATCAACTTCCTCTCCTTTTTATTTTTGTTGATATTTGGAGAGTAAGTTCCTAGTGGATCCAAAGTTGGCAACCCATTCTTTTGAAGAGGTGGAGGACCAATATGCACTGTGAGGGTCCATTAACCCCCGCTAAATTTATGTACAGAGTTATTGAGTCGTGATACTGGTGCTAAATTTCTGGCTGAAAGAAGGGAAGGGTGTTCCACCCTAGAAGGGCACCATCTTGGACAAATACTTCACTTACACTTGCTGAAAAAGAAAAAAAATGCCAAAAGTGGGAGGGCGGTTGATGATAAGAGGGTTGAAACTGTTGAAAGTCCTAAGATCAGATTGCGGTCCTGAAAATAGCACTGTAAAACCCTATCTGTCAGACCTAAAATGGATTTAGAACAGGGTTGGATAGAGTAGGAAGAGTTCACATTAGTTATTATACTATGTTGAGATCATAAGGAAACAATAAATCCTTTTTCCCCCGATGGTATATGCTTCCCGGGGAAACACTCATGGCACTTGCCCTCATTTCGAGGATTGTACCTGGTGTACACCAGTTGGTTGCATTTTTGGCAACCTAACACAATGGGAACATGGAGTGCGCCCCAATAATACTTATATAGGCAGCTAGCCTAGGGACCTGACCCTGTGACCTCTTGCTTGTAATTCACAACACTCAACCACTCAAGCTAACCCATTGAGTTAAGGAAATAATAGATCTACAGCTGACACTTCAACAAATCCTAATAAAGTAATTGAACCTAGAATATTTATAACAGCTCTTAATGTAGATCACAAAAAGGATCTACTCATACCCTAGTGCACTCAAGTGGGATCAACCAGAATCAAGAATATATAATGATGAACATACTGAACTTTTTATGTCCACATACTGAAGAATCCCATTGACCTACTTTTGGCCATTTGCTGGACATTAATAAATTTATCTTATCTTTGACATGGTTTAATGCTTACCTGTATGGCTTCATCCATTATTAGTATTATGGTTTGATTTTTCTTTCTTTCTTGTCTTTGGAGATTTCCCAGACACTCTTTCATTGCGATTAATGCTTATACGAGTCCATTTGACCCACGTTGGTCACCTGTGGACATTAATATGATTTCATTTCATTTCCAGATTCAAGTGAGATTTGTAGCCTGCATGTATGAGTGTTTTGTTTTGATTTTGCTATTTAATTCAATCATCCTATTTTCCTACTTTGCCTAACAGCAATTTCTTTGGTTTTGTTATTTTAAGGTGTGACCTGTTCAACACAACACTTGATCATTATGTGAGGAACCTGTAAATTTTTTCTAGAAGGTAATGTCTATTCATCTTTTTTCTGCAGTTTATCATTATCTAAATATTTGAAGTGCTGTGGACAGCCATATCCTCATCAGGATTATAATATTCAAGTTTCAACACGTTGAATGTTTATTTGCTTTAGAATGTGTCTTCCTTTGTAGTCAGATGAGATACAGTACTTATCTTTATTTTTAGTCATCATCTGCAGTAGAGAGGGAGTTATCTTTAGTGTTGTGTATCTTTGTAAGGGATAGCTGTTGACAAATGTAAGGTACACAAAGGAACACGTGAAAGTTACATTAAGCATTGTTTCCCCCACAAAAAAAGTGAGGTATATGTTATACCTTGTTGGAGTGTTGGATTAGATGCCTTGTTTGTTTAAAAAGAGACTCTGGTTCCAAGTATAAAAGGATTTTCATTTTGTAATGATTGCATCAGGGATTCTCTTGATGGAATATGATAGAGAGAAATATGGGATGTCGAAATCAGTGACCAGCCTGGATGTGTAAAAATGGTGATCTAATGTTTGTAAGGAGAACATTTCTAAATCGTGCATCTCTCTTCCTGTCAAGATAATAGAATTGGAACTTATGCATTAAAGAGAGGGAAATGTGTCTTAGTCAAAAGAGATGGAGCCTTTAACAACAGAAAATTTCTTCATTGCTCTACGAAAGAGTGACATCATAGGCAATAGCATATCTTACATGCAACTCTACAGTGTCATTTTGCCATGTGTATCTGTGCATGGTTGTCAAGAGATGTTCAATCAGATTAAAACTGTGTACAGAGCTTTATATCATTTTACTATTTAAGGGCCAATGTAATAGAGTAGCGCTTGTATTTTTGACTACTTGCTTGAAACAACTAATTGCTAGGTTATTAGCTTACCAAATTAATGGTTAAAGGCCTTTTTGAAGGTTTATCATGTGTATAAATTTCAGGAATAGGTTTAATTGTGCTAGAATCATAATATTACATGTGTACAATCCACCAACATTTTTCATGCATACATTCTGTAGGATTCCATACATGGTTACAAGAAAAACACACAAATTCTAAGAGTCTTCCTTTGTAGTCAGATGAGATACAGTACTTATCTTTATTTTTAGTCATCATCTGCAGTAGAGAGGGAGTTATCTTTAGTGTTGTGTATCTTTGTAAGGGATAGCTGTTGACAAATGTAAGGTACACAAAGGAACACGTGAAAGTTACATTAAGCATTGTTTCCCCCACAAAAAAAGTGAGGTATATGTTATACCTTGTTGGAGTGTTGGATTAGATGCCTTGTTTGTTTAAAAAGAGACTCTGGTTCCAAGTATAAAAGGATTTTCATTTTGTAATGATTGCATCAGGGATTCTCTTGATGGAATATGATAGAGAGAAATATGGGATGTCGAAATCAGTGACCAGCCTGGATGTGTAAAAATGGTGATCTAATGTTTGTAAGGAGAACATTTCTAATCGTGCATCTCTTTTCCTGTCAAGATAATAGAATTGGAACTTATGCATTAAAGAGAGGGAAATGTGTCTTTAGTCATAAGAGATGGAGCCTTTAACAACAGAAAATTTCTTCATTGCTCTACGAAAGAGTGACATCATAGGCAATAGCATATCTTACATGCAACTCTACACTGTCATTTTGCCATGTGTATCTGTGCATGGTTGTCAAGAGATGTTCAATCAGATTAAAACTGTGTACAGAGCTTTATATAATTTTACTATCAAGGGCCAATGTAATAGAGTAGTGCTTGTATTTTTGACTACTTGCTTGAAACAACTAATTGCTAGGTTATTAGCTTACCAAATTAATGGTTAAAGGCCTTTTTGAAGCTCTATCATGTGTATAAATTTCAGGAATAGGTTTAATTGTGCTAGAATCATAATATTACATGTGTACAATCCACCAACATTTTTCATGCATACATTCTATAGGATTCCATACATGGTTACAAGAAAAACACACAAATTCTAAGAGTCATACCTATTTATTGTGGGATTTCCCCAAATGCAATCAATAATGACAAGGTGGAATTGTTCCCTTTGATACAAAAATTGAAGAGCACTGATTCAAATATTGTAATGCCTTTGTGTTACTGCAAAATTGAGCACCTTAGTGCATAGTCTCACTAAGCATTCTAGATTAAGAGCGTCAATGAGATCAGCCATCACTGTCACCTTAGCAACTGTTCCCTTGCTATTTTGTGGTTGGATACTATCCCCACAAAGGAGGTTTCCCCAAGGTTTAGATAGCCCAAGTGCTTCTAGTCTAAATACTCCGGAAGGGTTCTACTATAAACCACACCCAAGGATAAATGTTCAATAATTAGGTTTCCAGGTGAGACAATATGTAATTCAAAGACAACGAATTCAAAGGACCTTATGGTTAAATGTAGAGGGCTTAGCAAGTCCATGAGAGGTTCAAATAGGTTCTAAAAGACCCGTTATCTTTAGATTATGACTTGTGATTATAAGCTAGGGTTTTAATTATCACAACTACAACATGCAAATATTATAAAATCAATAGCAAACATGCCAAAATTAATAATAAACAAGTGAGAAACTAAAGCCTATTTAATGATTAAATTAGAAAAAAAGATTACAACAATTTTCAATAGTTGAAAACACATAAAATATCAAGAAAACCCCTAGACATCAGCCCTAATTAATGGCTAAAGATGTATAAAAAATGATATTTATACTTCTGATGTAGAGCATGGTCTAACCCTAGGGCTGTAAGGTCCAATGTAATTAACACTGAAAATTTCAGATTCAGTCATAACCTATCCCTACTTTACACCTCAGAACTTAAAAAAACCAAAATGTTCCATAACCTAACCCTTCTTTCCCCTAGAAAACATAAAAGAAATAAAATTTAATGTTTTACTTTTTTGATGTTTTAAAAGATTGAAACAAGTGGACCAGTGCCTTTCTCAATCAAGGGCTAATGGAGTGTGAAGGAAAAAATCCATTGAAGAGGACCAATGGGAGTGATTTAAGGGAAGCAGAGAAAGCTACAATGGTGTCTGTCAACTCCTCAAACCCTAGTAACTTTCAATCATGTGGAGATAAATTGAAGGACAGTCTAAATATATTCCTCAATATAGGGACTTGATGATAATCTTTTTAAGGAGATGTTAGAGCCATAAAGATTCAACAATTTGTTGAAATTTTTAGTGAAACCCTAATTCTACAACAAATACAGGATGGAAGAAGATAGTTACAATAAATTTGCACAAAATCACTATAGAATCACCATTCATCATCCAAGAGAAAAATCCATCCAATCACAGTATCCTCCCCAAGACAATTTTCTCATTTAATGCTTCATAACGACCAAGATAAAAGAGACAAGCTAGTGTGCACTCTTCCAAGTGTGAGTGTGACAATAATCCAAGAACTATTTGACCTCCCTCTATTTATATGAGTGTATACAAGTTGAATTATCCTTATTTTAGACTAAAAGCCCTAAAAATAAATATAAAATGTGATTACATGTTCGCTAGGTCACAAACATACCCCCAAAGATAGCTATACCTGTGACAAAACATAAAAACAAGCCTCAACTAGCTCATCGATGTGAGCCAAAATTGTCTTCGAGGTTACATCATCCTCTAAATGTGCATATTTCATCAAAATAGGCCATGAATGGCTGAAGAAGGTGCTCTTTCCAAAGCCACATCTCCTCATCAAAAGGTGTCCAATCAACAAGAAAAGGTTCCCTCCACAAGGCGCCATCATCAAATAGCCTCATATCATCAAGCAAGCCACA
The DNA here is from genome assembly GCA_031772625.1 of Pinus tabuliformis. Classification (NCBI taxonomy): domain Eukaryota; kingdom Viridiplantae; phylum Streptophyta; class Pinopsida; order Pinales; family Pinaceae; genus Pinus; species Pinus tabuliformis. Next base: position 572,381,336 of record CM062813.1, on the reverse strand, counting down.
TGAAGTAGATGTCATGGAGCTAGGTAATTATTGCTTTTCTAGTGCAATGTAGACTAGTATATTTTTTTCAAATTTGGTAACTACTTCCAATGATACAACAAACTTCTTTAGAGCATTGAATTTGAATTTTATATTATTCCAATCATCATCAAGCAGTTACACATGAAAAATGACAACCATTAACAATATAGAGTAGTAGAGATCACAGTAAATCAATGAGACAAGAGACACCAAAAATTAGGCCAATGGCTAGAGCAGAGCCCACAAGGGGAAAACCCAACCAATCTTTCCTTATGAGAGAGTGTTCAATTCATCAATTTGTACATCAACCATAATAGCAGGCCATTCACAAGATTCTTCAACAAAAACAAATAAACAAAATTGACCATCATGATAGCCTCCCATCAATGTTAAGTCCTCCAAATTTGTCCACAAGAATTCCTTCAATTTTGTCCATATACAAGTTTGTAACTAGGTTTTAACGTCTTTAAGAGGGCCGAAATTTTGCCTATTCCTCATCCTTAGAACACAGGTGATGCCACAAATAATAGTGTTACAAATCCTCACATGAGCCACAAAATAAGTACTACAAAACTTTCGCATGAGCCACAGAGGAAGTGCCACAAAAGCTTGCATATAATAGAAGACAATGCCACAAAAGTTTGCATATAATAGTGTCACAAAAGATTACATATTATAGAAGACACTGGCACAAAGGTTCGCATATCATAGACCACAAATTAGCCTATGACCTTTGCTGTTCCACAGAGATACCTCTGCCTTAGACACACACTTACCTAGCTTCATACCTTCGCATAAGCCTCAAAGATAGGTGATATGAGTGTGTTGGAGGAGAGAAAATAGACTCTATTTATAGTTGTTTGTCCATGTAATAGACGTGTCTTTTGGGCAGGGGACATGTTCTAGGAGGGGCTGACTTACGCAAAATGAGGTTGACTTGGTCAACAAGAAAAATTAATATTTTCTCTATTACTTTGCTGGTGAAAATACCAACCAAAGCTACTATTTTTCAACACTCCCTCTTAGCTAAGGAGATACTTTTAATTCTCTCTCAGGATCAATCTCCTCGACCAAAACATAGGTCTCTCAGTAAATACCTAAGGGAGTGATCAAATGTACAAGTCTCATCATAAGGAAAGATACATAACATCAAACTCATCCCACAAGCCACAACCCTATGGCTACAATGATCGTTGCCCTACTGATCATGGGATCAATAAAAAATGTTCATGAGGCCATACTCTCCGACCATATTCAATGGTCTCCTAGTGAACATGACTTAAGAGAGTAATCACAGTCCATCTCTCTGACCATCCCACTTGTCTCCTGGTCAAACCTTATGACCTAAAAGAGATGAGTCAACTCTCAACCTTCCCGACCAAGCTCTTATGTCTCCAAATCAATGACTCAAGGAAGGAAAATCAACACTCAACCTTCCCAATGAATCTCATATGTCTCCCATTCAACAACGTAAGGGAGGGATCTCAAGATCAATCTCCTCGACCACACAGGTCTCCTAGTAATAACCTAAGGGAGACATCGCAAAATCAGGGTCCCCAACCAACCTCATTGGTCTCCCAGTAAAAAACTAAGGGATCACTTCAGGCTTCAGAACCAAACTCCCTAACAACACAAGTCTCCTAGTCCATGACTTAAGGGAGTATCCAGGACAATCTTCCCTACCATAACCAAGGTCTCCCAACCAATGCTTTAGGAAGATTGTCAATGATGCTATATAATAAATGCTCCTTCTCTCCAAGAGGAATTCTCAGCCATTTCAGGCTACACAAAAAGTAAGAAAACTTCATCTGCAAACATTTGTCATCAAGACAGGAACACCATCTGCTATGAAGGCAGGCATCCGTCACCGTGACAGGAACATCATCTGATACCAAGGCAAGTATTTTTCACCATGGGAGGAACATCATTTGCTACCAAGGTAGGCATCTACCACCATGATAGAAACATCATCTGCTACAAAGGCAAACATATGTCACCAAGACAAGAACAATATGATCTTAATGTGCTTTGACCTGTCATGGAAAACTGGATTCTCAAAAAGCTTCACACAACTTTGATTATCACAATATACAATGGTTGATTCCAACATGTCCAAACAAACCAAAAACCAACTTTTGAGGCCACCATGTTATCATAACAGAGTCCAAGCCAAAAATAGAAGCTAGAGGTGCTCTTTGGTGCATTAGTAAGACCATACAATTGCCATTCTCCATTGGAAACATATCTCAAACCATAATCAATGGTGCCATGGAGATAACCTAATGCACATGTCGATGCTCAACCATGAATCGGCTCAATGAGTTCACATCATAGGACATCAGGTCGAGCCAAACAATCAAAGTCAATTTCACAACTTCTTCAAATCATGGAAGTGTCAATGGACTCACAATCCATCATGCTAGACTCATGTCATGCTTTCAATCTTTTAAGATTCTTCAATCAACTCCCTCTTACACTAGTCAATGAGATAGCAACAAAATCAAGGGCTCACCTTCAACAACTTTGAAGTACAAATCAACATCACTCTTGGTAAAACCAAGACTCAACAGATAATCATCACTACGAGAGTACCATGCACGAGGAGCCAACTTAAGCCCATACAAGGATTTCTTCACTTTACAAACATTAATCACTCTATCATGGGCCTCAAAGCCTTGAGGTTGGGAACGTGAGCAAATGTATCTTCATATTATTCTCCCTCTTGTTGAGGTAATTTTTTGCTTGGTACTTCTAGCCATATTCATCATCATGGATCAAAACAAGCTTCAATCTTGGTTGATTGGTCTTCTCCCTCTGAATCTAGGGCTCATCTAATATAATATCTCTCAACACAAGTCTTCTTGTCACAAGCTTTGTTCTTCCAACCTTTTCATCTATTGCCACAACCTTGGCAGGCTTCATCATGTACTTGCAATAGCCTAAATGAGCAACACTCGTTAGTTTCCAACTTCATCGTTCAATATCAATATTATGATTGACCAGTCCTAGGGTTTTGTCCACAAATCCTAGGGCTTCCTTGTTCAAATCCTTCTTGTGGTTTTCGACCCAAACATCCTAAGTTTTTCAATGATGATTCTGATTAAGAAACCCTTCTTTCATAACAACATTAATAAGCTCCAACACACAGGTCCAAGCCTTATACAAAAAATGAAAAATTATCCAAGCATTTAACATTGTCAAGAGAGAGACTTTGGTCTTCATGGCTTGAAAAGAGGCTTTACACAAGTTACATCTTCAGATTTAATAGAGTTCAATAAGGAGACTTAGTTTTCAATGATATAACAACTTGCCATCTTCTTGCTCAAGATTCCAAAGTAATGTTCTGCCTTCAAGTAAAAGTCACACTATTCCTTTTATTTCGGAAATCTAGATTCTCAATTAAGTATTGATTGCTCCAACTCAGCTTCAACATTGGATAGGCACTCGACCTTCTCTTAAGTAACATCTTAAGATAGCTCGATGTCCAAGACCATTTCTTATGTCATAAACAATAAAGAGACTTCATAATTGTTGATAGTAATCCTTCAGTTTCAGACTTAGTGAATTCAATATTTTACATGCAAACTTATTCAAAAACAACCCATTGAATGTCTCATACCACTCATAATCACAATTGCCCTTTGTAAGACAGTCTTTAGGATGAAGCATGTTGGAATATTAGGATGCAAAACTCATATTCAAATTTCATCCCTTTCGATGGTGCCCCTTTAATTTTCAAAAAGATTCTAGACAATAGATATGCATATCTCATATGCAATGAGGTATAAAAATTTAATTTCAGATATTCATCGTCATCTGAAGACAATTTTCATGTTACTTATCAACAATATCTTCCATGAGGGCTATCAATAGTGATGAGAGGTCTTCATCATACCTAGATTTTTGGCATGGATGAGTCTTGAAAACTTTTGAAAGATACCCATTCCTGTACTTGATATCCAAAACAAAAGAAAATAATACATACCTCAATATTATGCTTCAGTCCATCAGAATTTGCAAGAATGACTCTCTTGAATTTACAACCCGACATGCATCCTCAGATTGAGCCACAAGAATTCACATTGTAGGGAAAGTTTCATAGGGTGATATAGATCCCATACTTGCATATCATGGTTCCTCATAATGCCTCAGGTTGCGCTTGTTAGAGATTCAGACTCGAAGCTTTCATAAGATGGTTCGGTCTTGACTACTTTGGATCTCTCACTGGGATAATTCAGTGCTTACATCAGAGGGAGACCTTAGACAAGGGAGATAGAACTTGATCTCTTTTCTTCAGTTTTAGGACTGTATGATCTACAATAATACGCTGCTTTAGGAGCTCTCATAACTATAGAACAAAGCGTCCAAAACATCGCTTGATCAAGGGAGATAAGGATCTCTAATTACTTCGTATAATGAACATAGATTTGGACTATATGCCTTCAAATTTTCTTCCTTTATAAGCTCGAACTAGATACTTTTCCATAAAGGTGCTTCAATTAGTTCAATCCACAGAGGTGAGGAATATTGGACTTCTATAATGAATGATTCGGTCTCCTTATATACTTTTAATCAACCACAGTTTGGATGAATTCAGACTTCACAATGATATAGAAGTGTTGCAATTGACACTTTCAAGTGCAATCCAAGCTAGTATAATTTTTTCAAATGTTGTAACTTCTTCCAATAATACAATAAACTTCTTTAGAGCATTGAATTTGACTTTTAGATTATTCCAATCATCATCAATCAGTTACACATTATAAATTACAACCATTAACTATATAGAGCCATACAGATTACAATAAATCAATGAGACAAGAGACACCAGAAATTAGGCCAGCGGCCAGGGCAGAATCTGTTATGCTCTTGACCTACAAGAAATTCCAGAATACGAAATATGCGAAGAAATACAACCCAGAACACAGAATAAAATGAGAAAAAACAACAAGTATTTTATTATTCAAAGATAGATGCAATGTTCACTTGCCTCTTCGAGGGGGCAACCTCCAACAGAGCAGAGCTCGATTACAAATAAGACTCGATGATCTTTCCTTTCTAACTACGACTATTTATAGCTAAATGACCTCCAACAACCTAATGACTAGTGGTCCTTTGCATAACATGGGTTAACCACTTTATTTATTAATTATGGCCCGTTTGCAACTAACTGTGGTCCCTTTCTTAAATGTGGGTCAACCACTTACAATTATTAATATGAGCTTTATTGACTCTTTAACTAACTATGACTCGGCCCCATTGAGTTTATTACATAAATAAAGGGGTTAGGGTTGGACCCTAACATGCCCTCCCCCATCAAATCAACCTTGTCCTCAAGGCTAAAGCTGCGGAAACTGCTGAAGAATAGTGGTTGGTTGCCAGGTCGCATCTTCTGGAGAGGTGTATTTCCACTTGACGAGGACTTCCTTGATCGTGCGACCATGCAGATGTCTTTCACGAGTATCGAGGATCTATTCTGGTTGGAGTCAGAAGGAACCTCCCTCATCCAAATAGGGTATACTGGTATGAATTCTGCAAGCGTTCCCCACCACTTTCTTGAGGCATGATACATGAAAGACTTGATGGATATTTGAAGTTGGTGGCAAGGCCAACTTGTAGGCTACTGCTCCAATGCACTGAAGTATTTGATAAGGTCCATAGAATTTTGGAGCTAGTTTTTGGCAGCCCTTTTCTTTGAGCAATGTTTGCTTATATGGTTGCAGCCGCAGGAATACCTGATCCCCTTCTTGAAATGTGCGTTTTGAACGATGCTAGTTTGCCCATTGCTTCATTAGATTCTGAGCTTAATGGAGATTATCTTTGAGACGAGCTAGCATGGCGGCACAGTTCTGTAGGAGTTGATCAATTTCTTGCACCTTAGAGCATCCAAGGATATAAGAAATAGGTGAAGGTGGGAGTTGGCCACACACTGCTTCATATGAGTCATCTTGGTGGCTTCATGATAGTTAGTATTATACCACCATTCAGCTAAAGGCTACCACTGTACCCATTGATGCTGCTTTTTTGAAGTGAAGCATGTTAGATTCTTCAAACATTTGTTGACTGCTTCAGTTTGACCATTGGTTTGGGGATGATATGCAATATTTAGTTGGAGTTGGGTGCCTTGTAGCTTGAAAAGTTCTTGCCAAAATTTGCTGGTGAAAGTCGGATCATGATCGGACACAATGGAAGTTGGCATGCCATGCAGTTTGAAGATTTGGTTCATGAAAGCTTGAGCCACCGAAGTGGGGGTAAATGGGCGTGGTAGAGCTTAAAATGAGCTTATATAGAAAGTCTATCCACAACCACAATGATGACGGATTTGTTGCCCGAATTTGGGAGACCAGTAATGAAATCCATGGAAACATCCATCCAGACGGAGGCAGGGAGTGGAAATGGCTGTAAGGTTCCTGGTAACCTGATTGTTTCTCCTTTGTGGCGTTGACACACATCACATTCAGCTACAAAAGTAAGAATGTCATTTTTCATGCCCATCCAAAAGAAAGAACGACGAGTGCGAGCATAAGTCTTCTGAAAGCCTGTATGCCCTGTACTGGGAAATGAGTGCAACTCTTCCAAAATGTGGGTTTTGAGGGTGGATGTCGGTGATATAACTACTCGATCCTTGTAGCGAAGAATCTCATCCTTCCAAGAGTAGTCGACTGAGGAATTAGGATCTGCTCTCAAGTTATTAATAAGTTGGGAGAGAGGGGTGTAAAAACCGTTCCTTGCGGGCTTCTTCAATCCAATTTGGTATGGGAAGAGAGATTGATAGCAGGGTACTTTCATCCTCAAATTGGTGCGATAAATTATCAACTACTACATTGTCACACCCTTTCTTGTAAATTATCTCATAATCATATACCAACATTTTGGCCAGCCATTTATTTTGCTGTGGCGAGGATGGATGTTGCTCCAAAAAATATTTGAGGCTTTGATGGTCTGTGCGGATTTGGAAACGCCACCCCAATAAGTATGGTCACCAGGTATCTACTGCATGTAAGATGGCCATCATCTCTTTCTCGTAGGTGGATTGACCCAAATGTTTCCCACTCAGTTGTTGGTTGGTGAAAGCCAAGGGTCGACCTTCCTGCATTAAGACAACACCAATACTAGTACTAGAAGCATCACATTCAATCACAAAAGATTTGGTGAAGTCCGGTAGTGCCAATACTAGAGTGGAACACATGGCTTGTTTGAGAGCCACAAACGCCTGTTGTGCTGCATCAGTTCAGAGGAATAAATTTTTCTTGAGAAGGTTAATGAGGGGTTTAGCAATGTGACCATAATTGCAGACAAATTTGTGATAGTAGCCACTGAGACCCAAGAATCCCCTCAAACTCTTCAAGGTTTTTGTTTGGGACCAATCTTGCATTGCCTGTATCTTTTTGGGATCAACCCTGAAACCTTCACGACCCACAATGTGTCCCAAGTACTCGACTTCTTCCACTCCAAAAGAGCACTTGGACAATTTGACAAATAGTTTGTCATTTCGGAGCAGTTGCAAGATCAGGTCTACATGCTGAAGATGTTTTTTCCAGGTTACGCTGTAGATGAGAATGTCATCAAAGAAGATGAGGACAAATTTTCGGAGATATGGTTTTAGCAGGTGATTCATGAGACTTTGAAAAGTAGATGGAGCATTACAGAGACCAAATGGCATGAACAAGAATTTATAATGGCCTTCATGAGTTTGGAAAGCAAACTTGGGAATGTCTACTTCTTTCATGCATATTTGGTGATAGCCAGAGCGAAGATCTAGCTTGGTAAAGAATTGAGCACCATGTAGTTCATCAAGCAGATCATCAACAACCGAAATAGGGAATTTGTCTTTGACAGTGAGCTTGTTGAGGGCATGAAAGTTTGGACACATGCGCCATTCTCCATCTGTCTTTAGCACCATGACCATTGGTGATGAATAAGGATTGATGCTAGGACGAATAATACGTGCTTCAAGGAGTTCCTTAATGATTTTTTCAATTTCATTAGTTTGGGCGAAAGGATATCGATTTCGGCACACATTAGGCGGTTGGGCCCTTGGGACCAAAGGGATGCTATGATCATGTTCACATCTAGAGGGTGGAAGCTCTTTAGGTTTGTCACATACTTGCTGGTGGCAGTCTAAGACTTGTTACATCTTAGGATGAATATGAAGAGTAGTGGATTCAATGGCCTGGATGGCATTAAATTGGGCGATGACTCCATGATGGCCCCTTTTCAACAACTTTCCATTCGATGCGTGCTGATGATAATAGGAGCACTTGCCTAGAGTCCACGTAGTGTATGAATGTGGTCATTTTTCTTAAAGCTCATATATATCTCCTAGAAATCCATTGTGATCAAGCCTAGTGTGCAAAGCCATTCAACACCCAAGACAATGTCACAACCACCCATATTAATCGCAAACATGTGGGTCTTTAGGTGGTAGTCTCCCATCTGAAGTTTAATATTTTCGCAGCGGCCTTCACCTTTCATTGTCCCCCATCAACAATAAGGACTTGGAAATTAAAGACTGCCCGTACAAAACAATGAACAACTTTGGCGACTTGCTTATGGATAAAGTTATGAGTGCTTCCACTATCAGTCAATACCACTACGGGGCGATGTTTAAGAAAGCCTCTGATTTTGAGAGTTTGGGGCGTAGAAATGCCCACCAAAGCATGTAGTGAGATAACAGGTTCATTTGGCGTAACTGTGATATCATTGTCACGCTGGGTTTCCTCAACTTCGTCCTCTGACCCCTTAAGGGGTGGGGCTTCCTCAGATGAGCTGTGATCAGTAACGTCATTTTGAAAGAATTTTGGTTCCTTGCATTTATGCCCGGGGAGTATTTGTCATCATAGTAGTAGCACAATCCTTGTTGACTTCGTTCAACCATTTCTGCTGGAGACACCTTTGAACCTTAAGTGTTTGGGTAGGGCCCTGAGCCTGGGTCAGATGCCCCTTGGCTACGAAATTTGGAGTAGACTGGACAGATAAGGCAAGTTCCACCTTGACAGCGTTTGTGCAAGCGTCCATCCATGTAGGTGGGTGGTGCATTCAGACATGTCCTTGGATGGCTTCTTTGAGACCATTGATGAAACATTCCAAGTAGAATTCATCTCCTAGACCTTCCGTTCTGATGGCCAATGTCTCAAACGCTGCAATGTAGTTGTTTACTGTCCCTGTCTGTCAGAGCTTAGTGAAACGACCCAAAAAATTAGATTCTCTGTCAAACCAGTCACAAGGGATTTTGAGAACACGTGCCAAGTTATGTTCTTGGGATAACATTTCAGATGCCACTGCCACCATTGCCATCTCTCTTGGTCCAAGTAAAGGGCTCCCACACATAGTTTAGTTTGATCATCGCATATATCATTCAGGGTGAAATATTGTTCCATTTGTGCTACCCATACTGCCGAATTAGAGCCATCAAATTTATACATGTCCAGCTTGGGTGGCCGAGGGTGGGAATGTTGGTGATTTCCATGGAAGTGAATATGATGGCTAGATTCTCCTTTGAGGTGTTCATCAATACTATGCGCCTCCAATCGATTTTGCAATGGTGTCCAGTTGGACCTTGAAATCATCCAACCTTGTTTCAAGGCACTAGATCTTCTCATTGGCCATGACTTGAGCTCTGGTTTCTACCATACACAAATCTCGGTCACTTGAAGTCACTTTGAAAAAATTTGGGACCGCCAGAAAATTGAGGCTGACAAGTGAATGGTATCACTGTGATCAGCTCGTCGTCTTGAATCTTATGGGCTAAGTCTCTTGTAAGCGTCCCGGGAAGGACTCATACTGGTTGTTTTTTTCTTTGCTACTTGAAATGGAGTTTTACTCCTTGCTGATCAGTACTGCAGTGGCCGAATTCTAGAAAACTGGATCTTGCCCAATGTGCTGCGAAAATCGGGCCCGGACTATAGCGTCAACAAGCCTTATTGCGCAGAGAGTCAGATTTGCCTACGAAACCCCTATTGCTGAATGTAAGTTACACCATGGCGGCAGAACCCCAACTGTTGGATTTGATTTGTGCAGCAGCGACAAAACCCCAACTGCTAGATTTGAATTGTATTGTGGCGGTAGAACCCCAACTGCTGGATCTGATCTGGAAGATAAGATAATGGATGATCTTCAGAGAGTAGAGGGAACTATGGTCACAAAGGAGTGTTAGGTGCTACAGATCACAATATACATAAGGGTCCAACAATAGTACTCGACCCAATCTTTCAGGGCACTAACTAAGGAGGATCAACCGTACCCTTAGCCGTACTACTCGACTACCCTATCGTATGTGCGAGTAATCTCCCCGAGTGCTGTTCTTAGTGTACTGTAGCAGCAAGATGACCGATGACTTATCTAAGGCGAGGTTTCAGGTTATCCTAGGGGGCTTCCGATATACCTAAAGGGTACGTGGAAGTGCAGTCCGTGCGCAGTTCTGTCTAATGCGCTACTACTCAAAGGGGTACCCACATGGGTTATAAGGGAGTCCAACAAGCATGACCACCTCTTGTATTTCCTGCGTGCATGCCTCCCCAAATCCACAGGTTTATGCGCTCAACGACAGATCCCATGGTTTAAAGACGCCAGAACATGTCTCTAGCCTAAAAAAAATTCTGCAAAATTGGAGGTACAACTGGCCTTGGAAAGTGCTCTGATACCACTTGTTATGCTCTTGACATGCGAGAAATTCCAGAATACCAAATATGCGAAGAAATACAACCCAGAACACATAATAAAATGAGAAAAAACAACAAGTATTTTATTAGTTAGAGATAGATGCAATGTTCACTTGTCTCTTTGAAGGGGCGACCTCCAGCCGAGCAGAGATCGATTAAAAATAAGACTATGGTCTTTCCCTTCTAACTACGACTATTTATAGCTAAATGACCTCCAACAACCTAATGACTAGTGGTCTTTTGCATAACATGGGTTAACCACTTTATTTATTAATTATGGCCCATTTGCAACTAACTATGGTCCCTTTCTTAAATGTGGGTCAACCACTTACAATTATTAATATGGGCTTTATTGACTCTTTAACTAACTATGACTATGACTCAGCCCCATTGGGTTTATTACATAAATAAAGGGGTTAGGGTTGGACCCTAACAGAATCCAAAAGGGGAAACCCACCAATCTTTCCTTATCAGAGAGAGTTCAATTCATCAATTTGTACATCTGTCATAATAGCATGCCATTCACAAGACAAGGCTGACCATTATGATAACCTCCCATCAATGTCAAGTCCTCCAATTCTGTCCACAAGAATTCCTTCAATTTTGTCCATGTAGATGTCTGTAACTAGGTCTGCATAGGTCTCCAAGAGGGCCAAAATTTGGCCTATTCCTCATCCTTAGAACACAGGTGATGGCACAGATAATAGTGTCACAGACCCTCACAAGAGCCACAAAAGAAGTACCATAGAAATTTCACATGAGCCACATAAGAAGTGCCATAGACTCTCACATATAATAGAACATTGTGCCACATAAGCTCGCATATAACAATGTCACAGAAGCTCTCATATCATAGAAGACATTGCCACATAAGTTCACATATCATAGACCACAAATTAGCCTTAGACCTTTGCTGTTCCACAGAGATACATCTGCCTTAGACATGCACTTACTTAGCCTCAAACCTTCACATAAGCCTCAGAGATAGGTGATTCGAAGTGTGTGTTCAAGGAGAGAAAATAGGCTCTAACTATAGTTGTTCGCCCATGCGAATAGACATGTCTTTTGGGCAGGATTACATGTTCTAGGAGGGGCCGAGTTGAGCAAAGTGAGGCCAACTTGGTGAACAAGAAAAAATAATATTTTGTCCATTATTTTGCCAATGAAAATACCGACTGATGCTACCGTTTTTCAACAGGAATGACATCATCACGATGAGAAGTGTACAATTCCCTCTAGAGGGATCTCTAATCATCATCATCATCAAAACATCTTAGAAACAAGGCAATACCCATCAGTAAGGTGCAATGCCAACTTGGGGTCATCCTATCATCTCTGGGGTACATCATCTCTCTAAGAAATGCCTTGGCTCAAATATGCAACATTTTAGGTCCCAAAGGGAGAGGAGAATGTCATCAACTGTGCTGGATACATCCCAAGGTCAACATTCCTCAAAAGACGGTCAACATCGCGACTTTGGTGCCTAGTGTAGTTATTAAATGTGTTGGACATCCTTTTTGAAGTGTTGGAGAAACATCATGCAATCCCTCAAGGGTTGGTAGCTATACCTTGGAGCAAGCATCTAAAACATACTCATGGAATCAATTGAAATCAACATCGTAGGAGCAAGAACCATAAGATTATTAGAGTGGGCCGTATTTGATGTGAAAGGCATCATAGTACTTCACACAAGCATCATCTTCAGATGTGTTTCTAGCTTACAATTTGTAAACAAGTTATCGTGATTTGATATGGGAGGGTTAACAAAAGGCCCTATTAGGTGCTTCCTGTTGGAAAATCAAAGTAATTATATTAGGGTTTGATTCTCCTTTCTTGATAATTACTTGTGAGTGTGTTGGCTTCTTTTACTTCTTTATTAGCTTATCTTTCATCAAGAAATTACCATATTATGTATGTATGAAGATCACAAAATAAGAGACACAAGATATAGGCACTATGCTAGGGCAAAACCCCACTCGAGAGGGAAAACCCAGTCAAGATAATTCTTCCTTCCGATAATATTCTCCTCTAGACCCTTCACCCTAGACCAAGAATAGACTTTCCCTCCACACCAAGTCAGCCTCCTAGATCTTCGACCCCTTCTAGCAACTTTGACTAGGCAGTAGCTTCTGACAACAACGAAATCTTAGGAGACTTCGATTTCCCAATCTAGACCACGAAACAAAGAGAGAGAGGCACCAAAAGTTCGATTTTCTTCCTCTCTATAGACTTCCCCAAACTCACACTTCTTTCAACCTCCTGGCAACAAAATTCACACTTCTCCAACTCTTCTTGAGATATCGAACTTGCTTGAGAGTTGATGCTTCAAATGACTTCAACCTCCTTGTATATATAGGCTTCTTGTGGGTCAAATTAGGGTCCTTAGGCTGACTTGATCTCTCTTAGGTCGACTTGATGTGGAGGGTACATAATTCATATTTGATTCAATACAAAACCTTTTTACATGATTGAAAAGCCCAAGAAGGGTCTATTTGAATGTACGGCGACTTTATAAACTCAATATTAATCCTAGGAGTCCACAATGGAGACTTTGACTAATGTAATGATGAGCCAAGCATGAAACCCATGCTTTAATAAGTCATTGTTACAATAATAAAAATTCTTTTCTTTATTCTTTTGACAAGTACATTACTTAATGACTCAAGTACATTAATGAAGACTGAACATAGTTACATTTTCTAACACTCCCTCTTAACTAGGGAGGTATTCATAATGTACAAATACAATGGAAGATCTCAAAGTATATGAACCATGAAGAACTTTTAGGCACTGCAATGCCATGGACTAGATTCCCGACGAGGGAAATATATCCAACCAGTCACTCAACAATTTAGGCACCACATATGGACTAGATTCTTGATTAGGTAATCTATCCAAGTGGGAATAAGGTGGACTCAAGCTTTCAACCCCTCTAGGTACCATCAAGCTTACTTGTTAACCACCATCCCAAACATACAAGTGTGTATAAAAAACAAAGCTTAATAATCAATACCACCTTTTCAACTTCGGGACTTAGACATCAACCCAAAGTGTTGGCCAGATGTCTCCCCAGGCAATGCTTCACTCGCAAAACCTCAACAAATCTCTTCCACTTTCTTATCATCAATACAATCAACAATATCTACCAAACCAAGTAGGTTCCTTATATATTCAAACTTCTTATTAGGAAGAGCCTTTGTCAGTATGTCTGCTACCTGTTCATCTGTAGAGACATACTCCAACTTCACAAGCCCATCCTACATCAAGTTCGTAATAAAGTGGAACTTATTATTAATATGTTTCCTCCTCGAATGAAACACGAGATCTCTAGACATCTTGATACAATTTTGGTTGTCACAATTAATCATAGTAGGACCGAGAGACTTCTCGAACAATTCTATCAGAAGCTTTCTTAACCAAACAACCTGTTTTCCTACTTCACATGCAACCACATATTTTGCCTCAGCACTACTCAGTGCAACGAGATCTCGCTTCCTACTCATCCATGAGATCATAACAACTCTCAGACTAAAGCATCCTCCAGTAGTGCTCCTTCCATTGGTCTCACTGCCTCCCCAATCAGAGTCTGTGAAGCCAATTAGCTTGACTTCCTTACTATCATACTTTAGACACTGATGTATAGTGCCATGAAGATACCTCAGTATATGTTTGGCAACTATCCAGTGATCGTGACAAGGCTCCAACTGAAACTGACTAAGAATGTTCACTACAAAACACATATCTGGCTTAGTATTTACCAAATACATCAGGGAACCCACCGACTGACGATATGAGGTAGGATCCATGAGACTAGAGTCAGAGCCTCTCAACTTCTTGAGGTTGGTGATCATAGGAGTAGTCATCAGCTTGGAATCCATCATCCCAAACTTTTGCAATAACTTGATGATGTATATTCCTTGTCCCAAGTATATCTCCTCAGGTCTCTGCCATACTTCTAAACCTAGGTAATACTGCATCAGTCCTAGATCCTTCATTTCAAATTCAATTGCCAACATCTTCTTGCATTCTTGAATTCTTCACTCTACACCGGTAATGAATAGATCATCCACATATAGTAGAATAATGATGGGCTCATTGTTCACAACCTTGATGTGGAGATTCAGATCAATATAACTCTTCACGAACCCAATTCTAAGTAGATATGCATCCATCCTAGCATACTATGCCCTAGGTGCTTACTTCAAGCCATATAGGGCCTTCTTAAGTCTGCAAACATGAGAGTCCCTACTATTTACTTCAAAGCCCTTCGATTGTTCGATGTACACTTCCTCATCAATGGTCCCATTCATAAATGCGGTCTTAACATCCATTTGATGGATATTCCACCCCATTGCAGCATCCAATGAAACCAACCATCTAATGGTAGTGTACCCTGCTGTAGGTGCATATGTTTCTTCATAATTAATGCCTTCCTTTTGAGAGAAACCCCTTGCAACGAATCTTGCTTTGTATTTGTCTATACTAACATCAACATGTTTGATCTTATCGATCCACTTCGATGTGAAAACCAATTTGTCACTAGGTCTAGGAATGATCTCCCAAATCCATTCTTCGTGATGGATAGAAATTCTTCCTGCATAGCTTTCTTCCAAACCTTTTCATGCTCAACTTCCTTGAATGTAGATGGTTCGGCTTCAATATACTTTGTCATATATGCGACATAGCCAGAATATCTCTTTGGTTTCTTACTTTCCCTGAAGGAACCTTTCGCAACTTCATGTCCTTCAACCAATTTGGCCTCTTCCTTGTGGTTGGGACAACCACCGATTGAATAGGTTCACTTGGTCCTTCTTCTTCGATATTTGTAGTAGAGTTTTCATGATGAACTTCTTCTTCTTGAAATATGGGAACTTCTTTGCCATCAGAATCAATAGGAATATCCTTTGATTTCTTGTATGCTTGATTTTCATCGAATATGACATCCCTGCTTACTTCAATATGTCTTCCTTGCTTTATGTAGATTCTATATGCTTTTGAGGAAACACTATAACCAACGAATATTCCCTTGATACTTGTTGAGTCGAAATTCATTCGCTTGTCTTTCGGAACATGGATATATGTTGGACTTCCAAAGTTTCGGAGGTGATCCACACTCGGCTTCTTCCCTGTGAATACTTCTTCAGGTGTAGTATTATCAAGACTCTTATGTGGAATTCTATTTTGAATGTATATCACAGTCATTGTTACTTCTCCCCATAAGAACTTCGGTAGTTCCTCATCAAGGAGCATAGTTCGAATGCCTTCTTCAATTGACCTATTCTTCCTTTCAGCCAATCCATTTTGTTCGGGATAGTAGGGAACAGTGAGCTCACTCTTAATACGTGTTTCCTTACAATATGCAATCAACTCTTTAGAAGTGTATTCTCCACCATTGTCAGACCTCAGAGTTTTTATCTTTCTTTCGGTTAGGGTTTCCACTTCAACCCTAAACTCCTTGAATTTATCAGATTCTTCATCTTTAGTTTTGATTAGGTAGAGTCATGTCTTTCTGGAATGGTCATCAAGGAATGTCACATAGTAAAGATGTTAAAATTGGAAACCAGGGCAAAAATTCATGTGGGTCATCTTATTCATGGCTGATAATATTTTTATTAGATTCCTCTCGTCGAGAGGTGTAGGATTGATATAAATATCATCCGATTCCGATAAGTATCCATGGAGATATGAATTTATTTTGATTATGGAATTATTATCAAGCCGACCTAAAACTCATGTAGGCTCAGAAGCCCAACAGTCGCATCTATTCACCCACCAACGTTGTGTATAAATATAAGAGGACTCTTCCTCATTTGGACTCACTCATCTCATCACATCTCTCTCTCTCTCTACTACGCAGAAATGAGTCTCTTCTCTACTGCACTGAAATGGGTCTCTCTCTCACACATGTGAAGCCGGAAGCTGTTGAATTTGAAGCTGCAACTGCAGAAGTAAAGATTGACTTGCGTGGCCTAAAATATCTCCTCTTTGGAACTGTGCTGTAGGTTCATCTGAACCTCCTCTGAAAGCCGCAACTTTTGGTGGTGGAATGAAGTCAATCCGATGAACGATTTGCAAGATATCGACTGCCCTAGTTTGAAGCCAGAAACTGCTGAAACTGAAGCTGCAATTGTAGAAGTAAAGATTGACTTGCGTGTCCTAGAAGATCTCCTCATCTGAACTGCGCTGTAGGTTCATTTGAACCTCCTCTGGAAGCCGAAACTTTTGGTGGTGGAATGAAGTCAATCCGATGAACGGTTTGCAAGATATCGACTGCCCTAGTTTGAAGCTGGAAACTGCTGAAACTGAAGCTGCAACTGCAGAAGTAAATATTGACCTGCGTGGCCTAGAATATCTCCTCTTTGGAACTGCACTGTAGGTTCATCTGAACCTCCTCTGAAAGCCGCAACTTTTGGTGGTGGAATGAAGTCAATCCGACGAACGATTTGCAAGATATGGTCTGCCCTAGTTTGATAATGAAGCCGCTAATGCTGATGCTGTTGATCTAGGGTTTGCTACTGCTGATATGAATCAGATTTATTGTACTATTTCTCTTTGCTGAATTATTGAAGATAAAAGAAGATTTGATCAAAGGGTTTCCCCACACATTGTGGGGTTTGTCCCTGGCTAGCCGCCACATCTTGTGTCTCTTGTCTTGGCTTGTTTTCTGTCGATCATTTAATGTTCTATCTGCACTTTACTTTATGTACATGTGATTGCTAATCGGTGGAATATAATAAGAAAAAGAAGTAAACTGTTATAAGCATAGAACATACCATAACTTAACTTGGTATCAGAGCTGAGGTGAAGACAAAGTCCGTCAAGAGCAAGAGCAATCATTGAAGAGAAGATTGGTAAGGTTATCCTAAAAGAACTATGGGGTCCTCAACACTCTTTCATGCCGAAGACAAGCTCCATGAGAAAGCTGACTATCACGGATGGAAGATGTCTATCGATCTAACCCTTGAGAATCAAGGAGTGTTGGAGGCAATATTATTGAGCCTCCATCAAATGCATCCGCTGCTGCCTGGAACAAATGGAAAAATGGAGAAGTCAAAACAAAAGAAGATCATCCGGGACTCTATCAACAAGCACTTGGTGGCCTACATCTCTGAACTGGACACCTCCAAGAAAATATACAATAGACTGGTGAGTTTATTTAAAGTTAATGATGCAAATCAAGTTTTGTTTCTTAGAAATAAGCTGAGGTAAATCAAGAAGAGTAAGGATGAAAGTATGCAAGCATACTTCTTAAGAATCACCGAGATCAAGAATGATCAAGAATGAGCATACTTCAGACTTCTCCAACTCTTCTTGAGATATCGAACTTGCTCGAGAGTTGATGCTTCAAATGACTTCGACCTCCTTGTATATATAGGCTTCTTGTGGGTCGAATTAGGGTCCTTCGGTCGACTTGATCTCTCTTAGGCTGACTTGATGTGGAGGGTACATAAATCATATTTGACTCCATACAAAATCCTTTTACATGATTCAAAAGCCTAAGAAGGGTCTCTTTGAATGTATAATGACTCTATAAACTCAATATTAATCCTACGAGTTCATAATGGGGAGTTTGACTAATATAATGATGACCCAAGCATGAAACCCATGCTTTAATAAGTCATTGTTACAATAATAAAATTTCTTTTATTTATTCTGTTGACAAGTACATTACATAATGACCAAGTACATTAATGAGGATTGAACATAGTTACATTTTCTAACACTTCCAACCCTAAGGGGATGAACAGTTCCAAGGCCGACTCATCAATCAGTTGGTGCGAGTGGTCAGTGACATGTAGGGGCTTACTTGATGGGGGATGACACAATCTTTGTACCGGTTATGAAATTGCAACATCCTTGATTGTTTTGATGTCAAGAGGGAGCAATCGTGGGACTTTCCCCTTTCTTGGGCCTATGTTTACCACCTCTCTTGTGCACCTTTTTCTCTATTGATATTTCTTTTTCTTTTCATATGTAGTTTGGGTTACAAGCTTTTACTAATTCATTACTGACCCCTTGATGATTCATTTCATTATTCATTGGGGTTGGGATACTCAAAGTTCCTTTTATTTAGATAGCTCATGCATTAGCAAGGAACTTGGTGAGGGCTACTGAGGAGGGTAGGGTGTTGAAGTTTGAAGCTCATGTAAGGCCTTTTGCATAGGCCTTGTGTCTAGGCATGCAAAAGTCACCCACATTGCCTTAGAACACTTGTTCTAGGTTGAGCAAGTTGCTAATGTAACTTAGCCTAAGTTTAACTTTGGAAAAAACACATATTAATATGTTGGCTTACTGAGCTAAAATAAAACCTAGAAAATGTAAAGTAATTTACTTTAGTGAATAAGTTTTAATCTTAGCCATCAATCTCAAGTCAGGCGAGATCTAATTTCGGTTGTCAATCACTTTGAGATTAGGGTTACAGTTAATGTTTTCGCTCAATGTAAAGTTATAAAAGCAAGGATAAGGTGAGAATAAGACATATAACAACAACATCTCAGTAAGCGTGTGCTGGGTCTGATAGAGTGCAGAGTCGCTGGAGATCTAGATCTGCTTGAGAGAGCAGATTTGCTAGATCAGAGTTAACATTTTGTAATATGTAATTTTCTAAGAAATGATTTTTTCGGCAAAAATATGGTTGTGATTATGTGATGCAGATCATAATTTGCTTCCGCTGAATAATATTTGTTAGGAATATAGCTGTGTGTTTGTTTAGTGATTTATTGCTCAGAATTAAATACTGGATGTTAGGTTTGTGCAAAATCTAACATGGTATTAGAGCTAACATTCTGAATCGATCTTCGAATCACAAGTGCTGGGTTCATATTGGATTGCTGGAGCTAGGTCCAACTGCGATCGTATGAATTGATTTTTATTTTTTAAAGCGGTCAAGAGCAATTTCTTTATCCAGGTTGATTTATTTATTTCAGTGGGCATGAAATATTTGTTTAAAAAGAAAAACGAAAAAAAGAAAGTAAAAGTGCATGGGGGGTTGACAAACCTGACCCAGTCATCCCAACTTGAATAACAATTGATCAGCTGGCCGGCTGACGCAACTTAGCCACCATAGAGATAGTCGATGGGTTGCAGGGTTAAACACAAGGATACGGGCAACACTAGGACTGCAACCAAGGTTAGCATTGTTGGCAGGGCGTCGAGCAAGGAGCCTTCGACATGGTCGAGAATAGCCACCAATATTCGTGGACACGAGCATAGGTCAAAGCTCGAGTAGTTGACGGTAATGGTTGGGTTGGGTCAATGAAGTGTGTCACGAACGACCACTGTTAAAATTGGAAACCAGGGAAAAACTTCATGTGGGTCATCTTATTCATGGCTGATAATATTTTTATTAGATTCCTCTCGTCGAGAGGTGTAGGATTGATATAAAGATCATCCGATTCCGATAAGTATTCATGGAGATATGAATTTATTTTGATTATGGAATTATTATCAAGCCGACCTGCAACTCATGTAGGCTCAGAAGCCCAACAATCGCATCTATTCAAACACCAATGTTGTGTATAAATACAGGAGGAATTTTCCTCATTTGGATTCACTCATCTCATCACATCTCTCTCTCTCTCTACTGCGCAGAAAAGAGTCTCTTCTCTATAGCGCAGAAAAGGGTCTCTCTCTCACACATGTGAAGCCGGACGCTGTTGAACCTGAAGCTACAACTGCAGATCCAAAGTTTAACCTTAGTGGACTAGAAGATCTCCTCATCTGAACTGCATTGTAGGTTCATCTGAACCTCCTTTGAAAGCCACAACTTTTGGTGGTGGAATCAAGTCAATGCGACAGACGGTTTGCAAGATATCGACTGCCCTAGTTTGAAGGAAGCTGCTGAAACTGAAGCTGCAGCTGCAGAAGTAAAGTTTGACCTGTGTGGACTAGAAGATTTCCTCATCTGAACTGCGCTGTAGGTTCATCTGAACCTCCTATGGAAGCCGCAACTTTTGGTGGTGTAATCATGCCGATCCGATGGTCGGTTTGTGAGATATCATCTGCCCTAGTTTGATAATGAAGCCGCTAATGCTGATGCTGCTGATCTAGGGTTTGCTACTATTGATATAAATCAGATTTATTGTACTATTTCTCTCTGTTGAATTACTCAAGATAAAAGAAGATTTGATCAAAGGGTTTCCCCACACGTTGTGGGGTTTGTCCCTGGCTAGCTGCCACATCTTGTGTTTCTTGTCTTGGCTTGTTTTCTGTCGATCGTTTAATGTTCTATCTGCACTTTAGCTTATGTACATGTGATTGTTAATTTGTGGAATATAATAAGAAAAATATGTTATAAGCATAGAACATACCATAAGTTAACATGGTATCGAAGCTGAGGTGAAGACAAAGCCCGAGCAAGAGCAAGAGCAATCACCGAAGAGAAGATTGGCAAGGCTATCCTAAAAGAACTATGGGGTCCTCAGCGTTCTGCCGAAGGTAAGCTTTGTGAGGAAGCTGACTATCACGGATTGAAGATCTCTATCGAACTAACCCTAGAAGATCAAGGAGTGCTGGACCATGTAAGAGGCAATATTGTTGAGCCTGCATCAAATGCATCCGTTGCTGCATGGAACAAATGGAAAACCGGAGAAGTCAAAAAAGAAGATCATCCGGGACTCTATCGACAAGCACATGGTGGTCTACATCTCTGACCTAAACACCTCCAAGGAAATATACGATACACTGGTGAGTTTATTTAAAGTTAATGATGCAAATCAAGTTTTGTTTCTTAGAAATAAGCTGAAGGAAATCAAGAATGGTAAAGATGAGAGTATGCAAGCATACTTCTTAAGAATAACTGAGATCAAGAACGATCTCCTATCTATTGGGGAGGCTATTACTGACAGGGAAATGGCACTCATGACTCTTGGAGGATTACCATCCGAATGGTACGTGTTCAGGACTACTCTTCTGAACAATAATGTAATTCCTGGTTTCGAGGAATTAATGGCTAGATGCATTCAAGAAGAAACAAGGGAAGAAGAGAAAGAAATGCCCATGCCTAAAGGTCCTCCTGTTGCCTTTTCTTCTCATGCTAAGAAAAGAAATAATTCTGGGACTAAATCAAAAGGAAAGGCTGGACCTAAGGGTGGAAGAAAAGGACGATGTCATATCTGCGATAAAGCAGGTCACTATGCAAGGGAGTGTCCTGATAGAAAGGACTCGCACTGGGATGATGATCAAAATCCCTCTGATGGCAATCAAAGGAATGAAAAATTCAATAGCAAAGGTAAGAGGAGAGCTGGGAATCAAGGAAGAGGACAACCATTCAAGAAGGCTAGAAATTCCAGGATGTATTAAATGCACCTGACCTAAAAAAGAACCTGGTGTCCATCTTGGCAATGGAAGACAAAGGCTACAAGGTAACCTTCAGCAATGGAAAGGTACGCATATGGAAAAATAATGTTAAAGATGCCTTTACTCTTGGGTTTAGTGTTGATTCATTATATCAGGTTGATGGAAGTCCGCTAGGTGTCATGTCTTATGACACATCTCTTCAGTCCGAACTTTGGCATCACAGGTTTTCCCCTCTTCATTATAAAGCTATACTCGGTGTAAGACAAATGGTAACAGGGATGCCCGAATTCCGAGTAGAGAAAGAAGGTGTATGTCCAGGATGTGCCGAAGGAAAGCTCAAAAGGGGACCATTCCCCTCAAGCCAAAATAAGACCTCTGATATATTACAGTTGGTTCACTCAGGCATATTTGAGGTTGGCATTAAGAGGGAGACTACTACACCACATACTCCTGAGCAGAATGGTGTGGTGGGAAGTAAGAACCGTACGATTGTGGAAGCTGTTCGGGCCATGCTACATGATCAAAGGCTTCCGAAGTTTCTATGGGCTGAAACTACAAACGCCGCCGTATATGCACAAAATCAATGCCCTCATCAAGCATTGGGTTACAAGACCCCTGAAGAAATGTTCACCGGTAAGAAAACTGATGTTTCTCATTTTTTTTTTGGAAGCCCTGTATATTTTCATGTGCCGAAAGAGAAAAGAAATAAATTGGATGCATTTGGAAAGAAAGGAATTTTCGTGGGCTGTGGTGAAAATACTAAAGGCTATAGAATCTATGTAGCCGTTCAAAGGGAAGTCGTGATTAGTCATGATGTTACCTTTGACGAAGATATGGCTCTCAGTAAGGTGGACAAATCTTCCGACTTTGAGGAGCTCTCAAGAAGCCGACACTAGGGAATCGAAAAAAAAGGATGATGAATCAATGCTTGATGTAGAAGAACACATGGATGCGATTGATCCTCATCCACATGAGCCTTCCTCTTCTAGGAAGAGGCCTTCATGGCTTAGGGCGATACTGGATGTTGCTGAAGGACATGCTGCACCCTGAGGAACCTTTCGTCAAAGTAAGAAACCTAACAGGTATCAGGGATACCTGACCATCATGAGCACGATCATACAAAATGAGCCTTCATCATTCTCAGATGCCGTCAAGCATCAAGTATGGAAGGATGCTATGACCATAGAATATGAGTATGTTATGAAGAATGATGTCTAGGAAGTAGTTCCCAGATCCCGTACAAGACAATTGTTACTTCTAAACGGCTTTACAAGATAAAGCATGTGGCAGATGGAAGGACGGAAAAGTATAAGGCTTGTTTTGTTGCTCGTAGTTTCTCCCATTAGGAAGGTATAGACTATGATATTTGCACCTGTTGCCAGATATACGACGATCCGCTTGATCATAGCCCTTGTGGCTTCACAAGGATGGAACCTACATTAGATGGATAGACCGCATTGTTGCACGGTTCGATCAAAGAAGAGGTCTATGTGGAGCAACCTGAAGGATTTGAGCTTTATGATTGAAAATCTCATGTATGCAGGTTGAGGAAGGCTCTCTATGGGCCGAAGCAAGCACCCCGAGCATGGTATGAGAGGATCAATAGCTACTTGATGAAGCTGCGATTCACTAAGAGTGAAGCCGATCCTAAACCTTTACTTTAAGGTTGAAGATGACAAGCCTCTCATACTGGTGCTTTATGTGGATGACCTCTTTCTAATAGGTGCAGACCCTCTCATTCACAAATGTAAGAGGGAGTTGCCTTCTGGATTTGAAATGAAGTACCAAGGACTTGAAGTGTGGCAGAAGCCAGGGAAATTTTCCTATCTCAAGGAAAATATGTGGTAAAGATATTGGAAGGATTCGGTATGATGGACTGCAAGCCTGTGACTACCTCGAGGATTTTAACTTTTAGAAGTTATATGGTAGTGATGTCAGATGAGATTTGGGAAATGCCTCTGAGTTTCATAAACTCATTCGCATTGATGTTCTTGGTGAACCTCATTTCGAACATATGTTTTGCATTTAACATTGTGAGCTCATATTTGGTTGAGCCTCACTGGATTGATGTCAAGAATCTTTTGAGAGATCTTCGTGTCACAATTACTAATGGGTTAAGATACACTGTCGAAGATGTGAGACTAGGATACACTGATGTTGATTAGGCAGGCAATGTGGTGGATCGTAAGAGCACTTTCGGGTGCTGTTTCACCTTGGGATCTGCTTTGATATCCTGGATGAGCAGGAAGCAGAAGTCGGTGGCTTTGAGCATCGCCAAAGCTGAATATATTCCTGCTAGCATGGCCTCCTTTGATGTAGTCTGGTTACGAAAGCTCTTTAGTGAGCTGTTTGGATTTACATTGGATACCACTGTGATTCTCTGTAACAACTAGAGGTGGGATTCGATTATTGAGGAATCTCGTGTTCGTCGATTGCTCCAACAGATAGACATCATCTGGGATATGGTAAGTCGATGAGCAAGGAGGCTCCATCGCATTAAGATGATGTACAGGTCGATACACCTTGTCAAAGCCCCGAGGAAAGATCTAATCTGTGATTTTCCCAAATGACTTGGAGTCGTCAAGAAACCCTTGTACAAGGGTCCTGCATGTTGCATACATTGAGCTCTGGGAGCTCTAAGGGCTTGCGGTTCTTATTGGAGCAACATATGACCACAGGGTGACTCACCCTCTCCTGGTGGTGCGCACTGGAACAAGATGATTCGCTCTCTTGTGGGCCAAGATGATTTGCTCTCTTGTGGAACAGGATGATTCGCTCTCCTATGTAGCAGGATGATGTGTTCTCCTGTGAGGCCTGGATTGATGTGTTCTCCATGGCGATTGTAGCAGGATTGATGTGTTCTCTTATGAGACCTGGATTGATGTGTTCTCCATGGAGATTGTAGCAGGATTGATGTGTTCTCCTGTGAGGCCTGGATTGATGTTACTCCATGCCGATTGTAGCAGGATTGATGTGTTCTTCTGTGAGGCCTGGATTGATGTGTTCTCCATGGTGATTGTAGCAGGATTGATGTGTTCTCTTGTGAGGCCTGGATTGATGTGTTCTCTATGGCGATTGTAGCAGGATCGATGTGTTCTCCTGTGAGGCCTGGATTGATGTGTTCTCCATGGCGATTGTAGCAGGATTGATGTGTTCTCCTGTGAGGCCTAGATTGATGTGTTCTCCATGGCGATTGTAGCAGGATTGATGTGTTCTCCTGTGAGGCTTGGATTGATGTGTTCTCCATGGCGGTTGTAGCAGGATTGATGTGTTCTCCTGTGAGGCCTGGATTGATGTGTTCTCCATGGCGGCCTGGATTGATGTGTTCTCCATGGTGATTGTAGTAGGATTGATGTGTTCTCTTGTGAGGACAGGATTGATTAGTTCTCCTGTCGAGGCATCCTACCCATGCAATCTAGGACTCATGGGAAGTACCTCTCATCTGATCAATGAGCAGGGAAATGAAGTTAGGGACCATAGTAGTATCGATGGACGCATCATTGTATCTATTGTACTCCCTACGCTAGGATGACCTCCATTGATCTGGGATCAATGATATTGGTCTGGGACCAGTGGTAGGAGTTGTACCATACTATGACACTGACTTCGGGTCAGTTGAGACTGGTCTGGGACCAGTGGTACATACTCTGAGATTGACTTCGTGTTAGTGCAGTATTGGTCTGGGACCAGTGAGAGTGGTACATACTATGACGCTGACTTCAGGTCGGTTGAGACTGGTTTGGGTCCAGTGGTACACTCTCTGAGATTGCGATACTGGTCTGGGACCAGTGGTAGGAATGGTACTTACTATGACACTGACTTCGGGTTGGTTGAGACTGGTCTGGGACCAGTGGTACGCACTTTGAGACTGACTTTGAGTCAGTGGAGGATGATACTGGTCTGGGACCAGTGGAGTTGTACTCATTATGACGTTGACTTCAGGTTGGTTGAGATTGGTTTGCGACTAGTGGTACATACTCTGAGACTGACTTTGAGTCAGTATGATACATCCTCGATCATTTCTTCTTCTTCATAATTCAGACAAAAGCAGAGCAGAACAGAACAATGCAAAAGCAGAGCAAAACAAAGCAGAACAACATAGATCAATATAGGGGAGAACAAGACAAAGCATAACAGGCAGAATAGAGCAGAGCAGGGAAAGGGTCAGGCTGTACAGGGCAGTGCATTTGATGGATGAATAGTAACGACCGATAGACAGATTGCAGATGAAGTTCTCCCTAGTTGAGAGGGAGTGTTAAAATTGGAAACCAGGGCAAAACTTCATGTGGGTCATCTTATTCATGGTTGCCAATATTTTTATTAGATTCCTCTCATCGAGAGGTGTAGGATTGATATAAAGATCATTCGATTCCGATAAGTATTCATGGAGATATGAATTTATTTTGATTATGGAATTATTATCAAGCCGACCTACAACTCATGTAGGCTCAGAAGCCCAACAATCACATCTATTCAAACACCAATGTTGTGTATAAATACAGGAGGAATTTTCCTCATTTGGACTCTCTCATCTCATCACATCTCTCTCTCTCTACTACGCAGAAAAGAGTCTCTTCTCTACTGCGCAGAAAAGGGTCTCCCTCTCACACATGTGAAGCCGGAAGCTGTTGAACCAGAAGCTGCAACTGCAGATCCAAAGTTTGACCTTCGTGGACTAGAATATCTCCTCATCTGAACTGCATTGTAGGTTCATCTGAACCTCCTTTGGAAGTCACAACTTTTGGTGGTGGAATCAAGTCAATCCGACGAACGGTTTGCAAGATATCGACTGCCCTAGTTTGAAGGAAGCTGCTGAAACTGAAGCTGCAACTGTAGAAGTAAAGTTTGACCTACGTGGGCTAGAAGATCTCCTCATCTGAACTGTGCTGTAGGTTCATCTAAACCTCCTCTGGAAGCCGCAACTTTTGGTGGTGGAATCATGCCGATCCGACGGTCGGCTTATGAGATATTGTCTGCCCTAGTTTGATGATGAAGCCGCTAATGTTGATGCTACTGATCTAGGGTTTGCTACTGTTGATATAAATCAGATTTTTTGTACTATTTCTCTCTGCTGAATTATTAAAGATAAAAGAAGATTTGATCGAAGGGTTTCCCCACACATTGTGGGGTTTGTCCCTTGCTAGCTGTCACATCTTGTGTCTCTTGTCTTGGCTTGTTTTCTGTCGATCGTTTAATGTTCTATCTGCACTTTACTTTATGTACATGTGATTGCTAATCTGTGGAATATAATAAGAAAAAGAAGTAAACTATTATAAGCATAGAACATACCATAAGCTAACAACAACTCAGCCATAGTAGACAGACAACCACTGAACATAGTCACTATAACCATTGAGCGCATAGATATTCGATAGAACAACTTGGTAGTGTAGCAAAGGGGATGCAGTGCAGGTGTGCGGGGTGTTGGCGGTGAGTGACGATGATAGGAGGAACAAGCACGGGGGCTAATGTGACAAGGCGACAACACAGGTAGAGATCTGTAGTAGCGCAACAAAGAGACACCATGAGGGCATTTGTAGAGACACATCAACCAATCGTCTAGATTGGTGTGGCCGTAGGACCAGTCACAGGAGAAGACCACAAATGAGATTGAAAAAAAACTATGCAAAGCGGTCAACAATGGTATCAGGGCAATAGAGCAGTCGAGTTATCATTTCCAGTAAAAGGTGTTGGAAAATCAGAAAGGCAGAAAGATTTTCTCTTGTTGATAATTACTTGTGTTTTCCTTGAGTTATTATTATCTTTCTTATGTTCTTCTTTTATCTTAGTTCATCAAGCAATTACCAAAAAAAAAGATGAAGATCGAGGACACCAGAGGTAGGCGCACAGGCAGTGAAACACCCCTATATAGGTGAAACCCAGTCAAGAAATCTTCCTTTAGT
Organism: Pinus tabuliformis; assembly: GCA_031772625.1. Taxonomy (NCBI): domain Eukaryota; kingdom Viridiplantae; phylum Streptophyta; class Pinopsida; order Pinales; family Pinaceae; genus Pinus; species Pinus tabuliformis. Next base: position 572,353,453 of record CM062813.1, on the reverse strand, counting down.
GGTTCAATTGAGATAGACCAAGACCCTAGACCAACAGACCTTCCTCCTCCACCAAGTCAGCCTTCTAATAAGATACAACGACCTTCAATAGTCTCTTCTTATCCAGCAACTACATCCCAACATCAACCCAGAAATTTCAGCCCTAGCTTCAAAACTTTGACCCCAACTACATAATTTCGGCCTAGCTTCAATATTGTAGATTTTGGCCTCTCCAGTGGCTTCACAGCTTCACACGTGTGAGAGAAGGAGAGAGAATTTCGACTTCTTATACTTGTGAGAGACCTCCTTCTTCACTATCCTTTTCTTCTTCTTTCCTTGAAATTCACACTTTTTCTGGCCCCAGAAGTTGCAGATCGAACTTGTTGTGAGTGAGTGACAAATGAGGTCGAGTTTATGCCTTTGTATAATGGTTCTTCCCCCCAGTTTAGGCCGACTTGGTGGAGGAGGCCTAATTGACCTATTTTACAATAAAATAAATTTCTTGTTTGACAAATAAATCCCAAGAAGAGTTCTTTACAATATGACATGGACAAGGAAACTTGACATAAACCCTAGAAGCCTTCAATGGTTTCTTTGACCTAAAAAAATTGACCCAAGCATGAAATCCATGCGTTAACAATCCAATTTATTTAATAATAAAAATTCTTTTTCTTTCTTTTGACAAATAGATTTCAAATATAATTATGAAGATCGACACTCGTTACATTCTTCAACAACAAGTAGCCAGAGTGTCGACATCGTGAGGGCAAGTTGGTGTGAGAATTTGACACAAGTAGGAGCTATCTGGGACGGGTTAGGAGTCATTGACCAGGACTAGCAACCACAGCGGCCGAGAGAAGCATTGAGTTAGGGTTGTGTGATAGTAAGAAATATACTGTCAGCATCACGATCTGGCAGGGAGATAAGGGATTGAGCACTACGTATAGGGAGGGCAAGGGGTGCTCTTAGGAAAAAGTGAAGGGAAAGTTATTGTTGGTTAGTTGTCTTAGTGATGGCTATTGGGTTGCATTATGAGGATATATTAGATGGGCCTGGAAACTTCAGCCCATGGAAGGACATGATTGTTCTGTTGTTTGTGGAGCGAGTGTTGTGAAATATTGGAAAGAAAGATGTCACTATTCCTATAGATGCTACTTAGTTGGATGAGTTTAATAAAAGGAATGTGAAGGCCGAGAGAATAATCTTGGATTCTGTTAAAGACCATATTATATTTCATGTGACATGTAAGAAAAATACATTTGAGATGTGGGCATGTTGAAATTAACAAGAAAAGTGATTCCTTGATTTGTGCCTTAATTCAAGGAGTCAAAGTCGAGTTCCCTTTTGTGCTTGGTTGAGTTCCTAAAATTTAGGAGTTTCCCTAAAAATTAGGAGTGCATGAGGCAGTTAACTGTTGTGTTCAAATTGAAAGTCAAATTCTTGATTTTCTAATGTGAGTTAGTTTGGAAACTGAAAGAACAAGTGTAATTAGCCTCCTAAATTTTGGGAGGAACTAGTTAACAAGTTGTGTTAACTGCGGTTAACTAGAAACACACTTGTTTGAGTTTCCAAACATAGAACTAACTAAGTTTAACCATTTGAATTTCCTTCAAAAGGAGGAATGAAGGCACAAGTTTAATCATTTTTTTGGTGAGCACGAGTTGGTGAGACCAAGCAATAGGAAGCACAAGTTTGTGCGTGGAGCTTGTGAGAGGAAGAGTGTGCAAGAGAAGCTTGTGCACAAGATTGATAGAGGAGCAAAGATCAATATTCTTGCAGGTGTTTTCAAGCCTAGTTTAAGGTTGAGAGAAGGTTGTATTCTCTATTGAAACAATGTATTGTAAGAGATCAATTGCTCAGTTTTGCTATCAATAAAATTCTCATCAAGCAAAGGGTTTTCCCAATTGGGTTCCCTAGAAAAACAATGTGTTTTATTGTGTGACTGTGATTTTATTTCTGTTCCTATTCCATTGCAAAATTGAGTAGAGAAATTATGTGTTTGTAAGAAAAGAAAGCGTTTTTCAGATTGTTCTTATCAACACATCAGAATTTCGTGGAAATTCTACATGGCATCAGAGCTTGGATCAAAATATAGATAGCACACTAAAAGAGCAAATTCTTCATAGAGAAGGGGTATGTTGTCTGAGGTAGCCGCAACCACTATAGGAGTTTGTTCAAGAGAAGAAGGACGTGAGTTTTGAGTCCTTTCTGTGCATTGAGATAGACTGAGTTTAGAGCAGAGCTGGCAGATGTTTGACGATTATTCTGTGTAGGTTTTGAAGTGCTAAATCTCTTAAGAAATAGGCAACAATTTTGTGGCTTTATTAGAAGAGAGGATAACACAGTTATGGGGTGAATCTGAGGCAGAGTTGAAGGGCTGTAGCAACTATTATAGACAGTCTTAACCAGGGTCAAGATCCCAAAAGAATAGTGCACAAGCCGAGGGTTTCAGACAATTAGAAGGAGTCTTCAAGAGGTATATATGCCATTCTAAGTTGATTTATTTTACAGAGTGATAGCCCAGGTTGGACAAAGATTTGTTTGGAACCTTAAGAGTAGTGAGGAGAGCTGCCAATAGGTGTCAAAAGGAAGCCTAAGTGCAGATTAGAGAAAGAAGTTTGGTCTGCTAAGAGAGGCAATTTTAAAGGCCCTAAGTACAATTCTTGTGATGGAATACAAGTCTGTTATTGGGCTGGTTTTAAAGAGCTCTTAGGGGAAGAAGTATGGCTTACCAAGGGTTGAGAGAAGATCACTGTCTAAAGGGTGCATCAAACTTCATAGCTTGGAAAGGGAGGATCAGGATAGTGCTGTAAGATAATGGGGTGGGAGAGTACCTCAAGCAAGCAACAACACCACCTCAAGTCCCCCAACAATGGGCCCAACATAATAAGAATGATATCAAGGAAAAGCGGATCATTCGAGAAGGGGTCATATATCATATAGTGCCTCACATCATGAGAAGAAGACAATGTATGAGATGTACAATACAATCTTGAAGTTGTATCAGAGTACCAGTGATACCAAGAAGCTTGCTCTTAAGGAGAAGTTGAGGAGTATCCAGATCAGCAAGGATGAGCCTATCATCCCATATTTGACAAGGTTCACTCAGGTACGAGATGAACTAGGTGTGGTGGGCGTGGTTGTATCTGATCATTATCTTGTGAGTTTTACCTTACTTGGACTTCAAGTCATGGAAGGGGTTTCAAGATGTGATTAGTGGGAGAGAGATATTTCCAAATTGGGAAAGGTTTTGGACTGACTGCATATAGGAAGAGATCCGAAGAGGAACCATAGAAGGCATAATGGTTATGACAAAGGACGAGGAGAATTGTGCCTTGGCAGACAAGACTAGCAAGGCCAAGGAGAGGCCGAGTCTAGTCAAAAGGGCAAGAAGAAGGATCTAAGCAAGATCAAATGCTTTCATTGCCATGAGTTTGGACACTATGCTTCTAAGTGTCCTAGTAAGAAGAAGGGGGCTGGGAAGGATCATGCTGCTACATCAGCGGAGGTAGATAAATTTTTTTCCCAGTTCAAGAAGGATTTCTCGTTGATAGCTTGCATGGAAAGCTCAATAGATAGCAGTATGTGGTATATTGGTTTAGGAGCTTCCTTCCATATGACCAGGAACAAGAAGAGTTTTATCCACTTAAAGGAGAAGGACATGTAGTTTTAGATTGAGCTTGGAGATGGTGGCCAGTATGCAGCTAGAGGAGTTGGTATTATCAGTTTTAGAGGGAGTCAGGTAATCCTTTTCATCTTAGAAATGTTCTTTATGTTCCATGATTGAGTCTGAATATTGTTTCGGTAGCTACCCTTGAGGATGAGGGATATGATATCATATTCAACAGAGGTAAGGTTTACTTCCAACACTTAGCTTCTGGATGTAAGAAGCAGATAGGTGTGAGGGTGAAGAATCTCTACAAGTTGCAGTTAGAGACAGGTGCAGCCTTGAGCAACAAGGCAAGTAGTGCATAGAGTAGGGAAGTGATGGTTGAGCTAGAGCAAAGTAGAGTTCTCAAGATGGAGTTTTCAAGATGCTTGGGGAGATCCACTTGTCAACATATGACTTGGGATGCACTTGCCAACACATGACAAGGATCTCACACATCCAAGGCTCATCACTGCTTGGGGGGATCCACTTGTCAACACATGACAAGGATCTCACACATCCAAGGCTCATCACTGCTTGTGGGGATCTGCTTGGCAACACATAACAAGGATCTCGCACATCTCATTCTCATCATTGCTTGGGGGGATCCACTTGTCGACACATGACAATGATCTCGCACATCTAAGGCTCATCATTGCTAGGGGGGATGCACTTATCAACACATGAAAAGGATCTCACACATCCAAGGCTCATCATCCATGACCACCCTCTCTAGGAAGGGTCACATTTTTCAATCCAAGCTGCTCTTTGAAAACCAAGAACTTTCCTTTCGACAAAGGCTTGGTAAAAATTTCTGCGATCTGATCATCAGTCACTATATGATGGAGTCTTACTACTCCTCTCTGCACCATATCCTGGATATAGTGATATTTGATCTCAATATGCTTGGAATTTTAATGGAACACATGATTTTTTGCAAATCGAATCCCACTCTTATTGTCACAGTAAATTACTGTTGTGTCTAGAACATGCTCAAACAACTGTACAAAGTCTTGAAATATGTAGCTAGGTTTAGTCTTCATAATGACATATGTAATCATGCTTTTTTATGTATTTGATGTAATGAGGAAAATAAATTTACTATTGTTGTTCTTGAGGCATGGCTTTCATGCTCAAGGAAATTTATTTTTAGGTCAAGCTCACATTGTGAGCTTCTAGGGCTTGTCATTGAGTCTACAGGTCAAGAAAGTCATTGTCATGTATGAAAGACCCTTCTTGGGCATGTTACATATTGTAAAGAAAAATTATTTGAGTCAAAATAGAGTCAAATGACCCTCCAAGACATAGTCAAGTGCAAACAAGTCGACCTACAAAGAAGCAAGTCGACCTATCTAGAAGGTGAAGTCGGCCTATTTGAGGGCTCAAGAAAGTCTATATAAAGGAGGACATGGCCTCATTCCAACATTCACTCACTCAAGCATAAAAAATGTTTGATCAAGATAGAGAAAGAAGCCTAATGCCTAGCGAAGAAAGGAGAAGGAAAAGCAAAGCACTTTAGATTGGTTTTTGGGCTATATTCTTCCACACATGTGAGAATTAGGGCATCATCTTGCAACAGAAGATACTGAATTGCAGTGACTCCAAGAGAGTTGAAGTTTTGGGTTAAAGCAATTCTCCCTTACAAGACGAATTAATAACGAGATTTCATTTCAAGCGAAGGAGAAAGAAGTCAAATTCGTCCATATTCTAGCCACACATGAGACCTAGGGTTTCTACAGAGGAAGTTGAAATTGCAGGTTTGCAACAAGAAGTCAAAATTTTGAGCTAGGTTCGAAATTTGAAGGAGTGGAACAAGTTTGACCAGTGTTGAATTGAAGGAAGAGAAGTTCATCAAGAAGAATCTTTTACTTGGTCTTGGAGGGGTTATTGGTCAAGGGTCTAAGTCTTGGAATTTGTCAATTGAAGATTCTATAAGAAGAAGAATTCTTGTGGGTTTTCCTCTCAGAGTTGGAAAGGTTTTGGCCCTGGTTGATCACCTATATCTTGTGTCCTTTGTTTGTTGTTCTATATGATTTAATCACTGTTTGATGATAGAGAACACTAATAAAAACAAAGGAAAAGAATAAGTTAATCAAGTAAAATAAAATACATCACAAACAATTACCAAAGCAAGATAAATCATCATATGTTACTGCTGTTAGGGTCCTAGGGTCTAGGGATCAAAGTGTATTTTCCTCTTTCTATTCATTTTGGGGGTTTATATGTCAGTTTAGCCTATGAATCACTAATGTCATAGTCTAAAGGGTCATTGTCTAAGGTCACTGCAAGTTTTTCATGTCATAAAGGGGTCTTTAAATACAAAATTAAATTTGAGAGAGTCTAAAGTCCATGAGAGGGTCATAAGGTCATATTTCCAAATCTGTACTCATGTAGAGAAAAGGAGTCATTGAGGGTTCAAGGGGTCATTTCATGGGGTCTCATTTATCACAAGTCAAAACCATGACAATCAGGTTCCATTAGTTAAAGTTCTATGGGTTTGTTAGTGGTGTCGATAATATCCCCATGTCATCATTCGCAATTCACCTTTATGTACTCCTTCCATGCACCATTTACCATCATATACTCCCTTCATTCACATTTTATAATCATGTTACCCCTCAATTCACATCTCATCATCATGCCATTACACCCCCTAAATTCATAATTCATCATCATAATTCATAATTCATGTTACCATAACCCCCTTTACTCAAAGTTCACCTTCATGACAAAAAAAGACATATGGAGGCATTCATTTCATTTTTTTTGAAGCTGCGCTCATTCCTACTCCATTGCGGCCCACACTGTGAGAATTTTTGAAAGCTTGCAAAAGGTTGAAGGTTAGTGTTTGGAACTCAGGTGGAAAGTGGTCGTTATGCAACTGTTGCGCAAACTGAGAACAATCATTATGGAGGTCTACAAGCATGGAGGGAAGCACTTAGAGGGTGCTACATCATCACTAGGTCATCTCAAGCACATATACACACTCAACCTTGCATAGAATCATTTGCAACAATATCAACCATGGAGGTTTGCTACACTATGCTACGAATTTGCTTCGAAATTGACTATTTTAGCCATCATTTTCAAAAGAGGTTTCTGACCGAATGGAAAAGAATTTCAAAAAATTAAAAGAGATTTTTTCCAAGAATGAGCCAAATAACAAAAACCTCCTTCAGTTTCTGCACAGGTGTTATGGTTTTGGAGATATGCAACGCTCTTGGAGGCCTATTTTTCAAAAAATAAAATTCTGCATTTTCCTCCTGTTTCAGTCATTTTTTTTGGCGCACTTTTCTAATAGATGGAAGTGAATTTTCAAAAACTAAAATAGGTTTGTGTCAAACATGGGCCAAAGAACAAAAACCTCTCTCATTTTGTGCACAGGTATCATGGTTTTGGAATTACGGGTGTCACTTGGAGACCCATTTTCCACAATTTCTTGCTGATAGAGTTTTGAAATTTTTTGAAATTCGATTTGTAAATTCGAATTTTGGTAGGTTGGATGCATGTTGGGTGTTATAAGGTGAATGTGATGGATGGCTAGGTACTATAATATTTTTTTGGAGCGAAAAATGTCAAACAAATTCAGAATTTGAATTCTGCTGCGCAAATGTTGCACAAGTGGTGATTAGCCATTTCAGAGGCCTGTACGCATGAAAGGAAGCATCTAATGAGTCCTACACCAACACAACATCATCTCCAACGTACCCATCTGCTCGGTTTTATCTAGTACAACCTATAACCTGTAACCTGTAAGATTATTAGTTTCAAGAGGATTGGGAGTGTTGGACACAGATTATCATTGATGTCAATATGGAAATATTCGAGGAGAAAACAGAGCTATCGGAGGAGCCAAGAGGAGCAGACAGAGCCACCAGAGGAGCAAACAGAGCACAGAGCAGATAAAGCCATTGGAGGAAGCAGATAGAGCCATTAGAGGAGCAAACAAAGCACAAAGCAGATAGAGCCAGCGGAGAGCATATCGACGTGCAGATATATATATATATATATATATATATATATATATATATATATATATATATATATATATATATATATATATATATATATATATATATATATATATGCATGCATTTAAACAACGTTCGGGGGCCATATATGCCACAGAATACACTATCGGGAGCCATTGGGAGGATTATAGTGTATATGCAGGCAGAATACACTATTGGGAGCAGAACTCATATATATATATATATATCTATATATCTATATATATATATATATATATATATATATATATATATATATATATATATGCATTTACGCTATCGGGCCCATAGAACCCATATAGCATCACCCCTGTGTATTTATTTGTTTATTGCCAAATGCCTTTTACACAGAGAAATCACGCTAAACACTTAGCGGATTTGGAAAGCGGACTTGAAACTTTATACACGGGAGTGTTGAGTTGTATCGGGTCCGGCACATAATATCGCATCGCTATAAGTGAGTGGTCTGCGTTAACATCGAGCCCTGAACCCTTGCGATTTGCGATTGCCGATGTATATCGCATCGGCACTTCGGGAGCAGAGTTACAATGTGTCAAGCGGTCCATTGCGATCGCTAATAGCGATTAGCGATGTCGCATCGGACCTCCGCCAAGGGCAACCCCCGATTGCGATACATATACACGCGGACCCGATGCAACATTGTAGATGGGGTTAATATAATATCGCGTCCAGTGGAGGATCGACCATCGGCCATCGGCGATGCCATGGTCTCGATGTATAAAGGACCCCCGGAAGCCTTGAGCGCCAATTGCGATTATAGATACGGGTGTAATATTTTTGAAGTCCGCCCTTTAGTCTTTTTTAGTCTGTTTTACTCCTATTTCCTGTGTAATTGAATATTTGGCTTGCGTGGCGTTTGGAGGCAAAAATACACTAAGGGATGCTTCGGATGGTTCAGGAAGCTTGAACGATAGCTCAGAAGGTTAGAATCAAGCCGATTGCGATTGCGATAGGACGTGGCATGTCCGTTAAACGAAACAGTCTCGGTGGATGCCTGTTATCATTGAAAAAACGGGCCTGTGTTACAATTTTAACACTCGGTGACTGTAAAGCCAGGAAGCGGAATGGAAAGCCAGCGCAGAGGAAGCCACAACGACCAAGGAGGGAAGCCGAAAGATCAAGCGAGTCAGAGGAAACGACAACGACCGAGGAGGAAGCCAAAGAGGTGGTGGAAAGCAGAAACGAGGAGTTAGAGGCATCTGAAATACATAAAAACAGAAAAACAAGGTGAGATAGAGATTTGATGCATGCATAATCAGTGAGAGAGGAAGCCAAAGAATAGGCAAGAGGCAGGAGAGGCCAGAGAAGCAAGAGAATAGGAGAAAAGCAGAAGCTTAGCAGGCTTGGGAGCAGAGAACGACAACAGAACAATTTATATCAGGTTTGGGTTGGAGCCCAAGAGGTTGGAGCCTCAGAACTGAACAGGATTGAAATCCTTGGGAGTTGGTGCTCCTAAGTGCAAAACTATTGCAAGACAGAGTTGGTGCTCTGGAGGTTGGAGCCTCACTGAAGTCCAAGTTGGAGCTTGGCAACTAATTGCAACCAATTATATATATATATATATATATATTGTATTTATTTCATTGCATTGTTTTGTGTTAATAAAAGCATTAATTCCAACTATCTATTTTTGTGTTTCATATATATATATATGTGCTTTTGGTAACAACAAGAACAAAAAAAAAAGAAATACTGATTCCCCCCCAGTATATATATATATATATATATATATATATTGTATTTATTTCATTGCATTGTTTTGTGTTAATAAAAGCATTAATTCCAGCTATCTATTTCTGTGTTCCATATATATATATGTGCTTTTGGTAACAACAAGAACAACAAAAAAAGAAATACTGATTCCCCCCCCAGTATTTCCAACAATTGGTATCAGAGTAGGCTTCTTCATACTAGCCTAACAACTTGAAGAAGGATCCGCAGCCATGATGAGAAATCACAAAGCATCAGGAAGACCTCCTCTGTTCGATGGCACTAACTTTGGTTTCTGGAAAAAGAGAATGACCTACTACTTAATGTCCCTTGGACTTGAAGTCTGGCATTTTGTTCAAAATGAGTACCATATGCCTACCACTCTTCCAACAGATCAAGATGAGAGGAAAGCCTACATTGCAAATGCAAAAGCCTTGAACTCCATCACTAGTGGAATCACTGATTTGGAGTTTACAAAAGTAATGAATTGTAACTCTGCCAAAGAAATGTGGGATAAGCTAGTTGGCTTATACGATGGAGACTCAAAAGTCAAGAAGGCAAAGCTTCAAACTCACAGAAGACAATTTGAAAGTTTGAGGATGGAAGATGAAGAAGATATTGCAGCATACCTCCTTCGAGTAGCTGAAGTGGTCAACTCTCTTAAGGGATTGGACAAAAAAAGTGAAGAAAGTACCATTGTTCAAAAGGTATTAAGATCTCTTCCAGACATATTTGACTCCAAAATAAGCGCCATAGAAGAAGCAAAGGATCTAGATACTCTCAAGATGGATGAACTCCATGGAATCCTCACTGCTTATGAGATGAGGAAAGGTGGCCCAAGCTCCAAAGATGCAACATTCAAGGCTTCAAATTCAAAGAAGGGGAAAGAAAGGAATGACTGTAGTGATGACTTCGATGTGGAATCCGAATTGGCTCAATTTGTATGAAAGATAAAGAGAGGATCTAAGCTAAAAGGTAAGTACCCTCTTATATATTTCAAATGTGCAAAAATAGGTCATTATGCTACAAAATGTCCTCACAAACATGATAGTGATGATGAAAGAAATTCTAAAAGAATGGCACACAAAAAGAAAGGGTTCAAGAAGAAGAACTTCTTCTCTAAGCAAGATGAGCCTGATGAGGATGAATTTGTAGTCATCAAAGGGAAATCAGATGAGGAAAGTGACCATGATGAAAGCCAAGAAACATTATTCACGACATGCACAGATGAAGATGACTCAGGGCTAGAAGGAAGTGTAGATGAACTGTTAATAAGTGCCATTGAAGAAAATGAGAAATTGCGGAATAAAATCATTTCTCTCAAGGTAGAAAATGAGGAAACAAGAAGAAGAGAAGATCTCTTGGAAACAAAGCTAAAAGAAAAAGAAGAGACTTGCGAAGAACGTGAAGCCGAAATAGTATCTCTGAGGAAGGAATTGGAGCAAGTCAAAAAGAGCTAGAAAAGCTCTCAAATACTTGAAACTATCCTAAAAAGTCAAAAACCTCAACATGACAAGTCTGGAATAGGCTTTAAAGGAGAATCTTCAAGCACTAAGAATAGTGCGAAAAGCTATGCTGATGCACTTTCCAGCAATCCAAAAGAAGAAAAAGTATGTCATCAAAAGCGCATCCCAGATCCAAAGAATGAAGAGAGAATTACTCCAAAGAAGAATGTGGAGTCGAATCAGGGATACTACAACAAATACAAACCAGTATTCCACCAAAGGCCCATCTCAAATCCAAAGAATGAGGCGGGAGTAATTCCAAGGAAGGAAATCGACTCAAACCATGGCTGCTACAACAGGTACAAAACTATCTTTCTTGGACACTGTTTTCACTGTAAAAACTTCGGTCATCAAGCCAGACATTGCATGGCTCGCAGAAGTGAAACACCAAAGCTAAAGGACCGAATAATCAATTCATATGCCCCCAAAAGGCAGGGACAAATCAAAACCTTCAACTCGTTTGATCCCTTGACCAAATTTGATCTGATTTGCTCATTATGCTACAATAATGGACACTTTGAACAAAACTGCCCACTCAAAGGAAGAAAAGCGAGTAGTGAGAAACCCAACTTGGATAAATGCGGCCTGGCTCTATATGCTCAAAATAATGAAAATCATTGGTTTGTGGATAGTGGGTGCTCCAGACACATGACAGGGGACAAAAGGAAGTTTGTCTCATTGAGCAAAAAGGAAGGAAATGTGTCCTTTGGAAATGGATCTGGCAGAATTGTGGGAAAAGGAACTGTTACTCTTATCAATGGGAAAGGAAAAGCTCAAGATGCTTTGCTAGTAGACGAGCTCAAACACAACCTCTTGAGTGTCAGCCAAATCTGTGATCAAGGACATAAGGTTGTCTTCAGCACCAAAGACTATGAAATAAGGAACTCTTCCTCAAGGGAACTTGTGGCAAAAGGTGTTAGAACACCAGATAACATTTACATTTTGAACAAGATTCAAGAAAATAGATGCTACTTGAGTCAGACAGATGAGAGTTGGTTGTGGCACAAGAGACTTGGACATACAAGCTTCGAAAATTTGATCAATATCAGCAAGATTAGAGTTATATGAGACATCCCAAGGCTATTCAAACCAAATCAAGGAGTATGTGGTCCATGTCAACATGGAAAGCAAACCAGAACCAACCAGAAGACAAAGGAGCTCTCTACATCAAAGCCCTTGGAGATCATCCATGCTGATTTGTGTGGACCAACTAGAAATCAGGCACTCCAAGGAGAAAGGTACTTTGTGTTATTTGTTGATGACTATACTAGAATGATGTGGATATATTTTATAAAATATAAATCTGAAACTTTTGAGTGTTTTAAGAATCTAAAAGCTCTTGTTGAAAATGAAAAAGACTCAAAAATTAAGTGCCTTAGAACAGACAGAGGGGGAGAATTCACATCAAAAGAGTTTAATGAGTTTTGTAATATTCATGGAATTAAAAGGGAATTCTCTGCTGCCAGAACACCCCAACAAAATGGGGTAGTTGAAAGAAGAAACAGGACAATTCAAGAAATGGCAAGAACAATGTTATTAGCAGCAGACTTGCAGCCAAAATTCTGGAGAGAAGCAGTCGGGACAACTGTCTATACCTTGAATCGGACGCAATTAAGACCAAATTGTGAAAAAACTCCTTATGAATTATGGAAAGGAAGACCTGCTTTAGTAAAGTACTTCAAGATATTTGGAAGCAAGTGCTTCATAAAAATCAATGATGGCTCACCAGGAAAGTTTGATTCTCGGGTTGATGAAGGGATATTCCTTGGATACTCTACACGGAGCAAAGCCTACAAGTGCTACAATTTTCGACTAAAGAAAATAGTGGAAAGCATTGATGTAAAGATTGATGAAGACCTTCTAGAAAAAGAAATTGAAGAACATGAAGATGATCTTCTCATTGAAGAAGAAGAACCTAAAGAAGAAGAAATAGATGAGGAAGAAGAAGAAGAGGAGAAAGAACCACCTCATACCCCTTCAAAGATGAAGTTTATCCAGAAATATCATCCAGAAGAGCAGATTATTGGCAATAGAGATGAAGGGATGCAAACCCAAAGAAGGATGACAATTACACCAAAGAGAAACGTTATTGCTCTTCTATCTATGATAGAACCAGAAACATTTGCAGAAGCAAGTAAGGATCCTCATTGGGTAAAAGCCATGGAAGAAGAAATGTCCCAAATTGAGAAGAACGAGACATGGGAGCTGGTACCTTGTCCAAAGGACAAAAACATAATAGGAACTAATTGGGTGTTCAAAAATAAAATTAAGGAAGAAGGACATGTTATCAAAAACAAGACAAGGCTTGTCTGCAAAGTCTATTCACAAATTGAAGGAACTGACTTTGAAGAGACATTTGCACCAGTAGCCCGTATGGAAGCTATCAGGATGTTCTTGGCATTTTCTTGCTCAAAAGGATTCAAAATCTATCAAATGGACATAAAATCAGCATTTCTAAATGGGGAACTCAAGGAAGAAGTCTACATGGAGCAACCAGAAGGGTTTGATCTAACAGAAGGAAAGGACTTAGTCTGTAAGTTGAAAAAGGCTTTATATGGGTTGAAACAAGCTCCTAGAGCTTGGTATGCAAGATTGGATCACTATCTACAACAACAAGGCTTCAAAAAGGGAGTGGCTGGAAGTAATATATACATAAAGACAGATGAAGGTAACTTACTAGTTACTCTTGTTTTTGTCGATGATAAGATTTTTGCTAGCAATAATGATGACATGAGCCATGAATTTTCTCAAAACATGTCAAAAGAGTTTGAGATGTCAATGATAGGAGAGCTATCTCACTTCCTTGGACTTCAAGTATCTCAAACCAGAGCAGGATTGTGTATATCTCAAACCAAATATCTAAAAGACATGCTCAAAAAATATGGAATGGAGGACTGTGCACCCATGAGCACACCTATGACCACAAACTGCAAATTGAGCAAAGATGATGACTCCCCTCCAGTAGATGCAACTCATTACAGGTCAATAATTGGAGCCCTTCTATACTTAATAGCTACAAGACCAGACATAATGCAGGCAATAGGAATGGTGGGAAGATTTCAATCTGCTCCCAAACAATCCCATTTATTAGTTGTAAAAAGAATTCTCAGATATCTGAAAGGAACTCTTGATTTCGGTCTTTGGTACCCTAAGAGCTCAACACTAACTGTAACTGCATACACAGATGCTGATTGGGCTGGAAGTGTAGATGATCAGAAAAGTACTAGTGGAAATGCGTTCTTCCTAGGAGACTGTTTAGTATCCTGGCTCAACAAAAAAGAATCATCCATATCATTATCCACAGCCGAAGCTGAGTATATAGTTGCAGCAGACTGTTGTACTCAAATACTATGGATGAAGGAAGCTCTAAAAGATGTCAACATAGGTACAGATCAACCAATTACCATCTATTGTGACAACACAAGTGCTATCAGTCTCAACAAAAATCTAGTGATGCACTCAAGGACCAAACACATACCAATCAAGTATCATTTCCTCCGTGAGCAAGTAGCTGAACAAAACATTGTCCTGGAATATATCAGTACTAAGGAGCAGATAGCTGATATTTTCACAAAACCTTTTCCTCGAGAAGCATTCGAACATATGTGTCAAAAGATGGGGGTTCATTCATAAAGATGTAGTAGGATAGGGGAGTAGTTTGACAGGGGGAGTTCGTATGCATTCCTTTGCCATTGATGTCAAAGGGGGAGAGCAGAAGAATATTGCCATCAATAACAAAGGGGGATATTGTTGGACACAGATTGTCATTGATGTCAATATGGAAATATTCAAGGAGAAAACAAAGCTATTGGAGGATCCAAGAGGAGCAGATAGAGCCACCAGAGGATCAAATAGAGCACAGAGTAGACAGAGCCATTGGAGGAGAAAATAGAGCACAGAGCAGATAGAGCCATTGGAGGAAGCAAACAGAGCCAGCGGAGAGCATATCGGAGCACAGATATATATATGCATGCATTTAAACAGCGTTCGGGGGCCATATATGCCACAAAATACACTATCGGGAGCCATTGGGAGGATTATAGTGTATATGCAGGCGGAATACACTATCAGGAGCAGAAATCATCTATATATATATATATGCACTTACGCTATCGGGCTTGTAGAACCCATATAGCATCACCCCTGTGTATTTATTTGTTTATTGCCAAATGCCTTTTAGACAGAAAAATCACGCTAAACACTTAGCGGATTTGGAAAGCGGACTTGAAACTTTATACATGGGAGTGTTGAGTTGTATTGGGTCCGGTACATAATATCACATCGCTATAAGTGAGTGGTCTACGTTAACGTCGAGCCCTGAACCCTTGTGATTTGTGATTGCCGATGTATATCGCATCGGCACTTCGAGAGTGGAGTTACAATGTGTTAAGAGGTCCATTGCGATCGTCGATAGTGATTAGCGATGTCGCATCGGACCTCCGCCAAGGGCGACCCCCGATTGCGATACATATGCACGCGGACCCGATGCGACATTGTAGATAGGGGTTAAAATAATATTGCGTCCAGTGGAGGATCGACCATCAACCATCAGCAATGCCATGGTCTTGATGTATAAAGGACCCCCAGAAGCCTTGAGTGCCGATTGCGATTATAGATACAAGTGTAATATTTTTGAAGTCCGCCCTTTAGTCTTTTTTGCCTGTTTTACTCCTATTTCCTGTGTAATTGAATATTTGGCTTGTGCAGTGCTTGGAGGCAGAAATACACTAAGGGATGCTCCGGATGGTTTAGGAAGCCTGAACGATAGCTCAGAAGGTTAGAATCAAGCCGATTGCAATTGCGATAGGACGTGGCATGTCTGTTAAATGAAACAGTCTCGGTGGATGCCTGTTATCATTGAAAAAAATGGGCCTAAGTTACAGTTTTAACACTCGGTGACCATAAAGCCAGGAAGCAGAATGGAAAGCCAGTGCAGAGGAAGACACGACATTCAAGGATGGAAGCCGAAAGATCAAGCGAGTAAGAGGAAACAACAACGACCGAGGAGGAAGTAAAAGAGGCGGTGGAAAGCGAAAACGAGGAGTCAGAGGCATCTGAAATACATAAAAATAGAAAAACAAGGTGAGATAGAGATTTGATGCATGTATAATTAGTGAGAGAGGAAGCCGAAGAACAGGGAAGAGGCAGGAGAGGCCAGAGAAGCAAGAGAACAGGAGAAAAGCAGAAGCTCAGCAGGCTTGGGAGTAGAGAATGGCAGCAAAACAGTTTATATCAGGTTTGGGTTGGAGCCCAAGAGGTTGGAGCCTTAGAACTGAACAAGATTGAAATCCTTGGGAGTTGGTGCTTATAAGTGCAGAACTTTTGCAAGACAGAGTTGGTGCTCTAGAGGTTGGAGCCTCACTGAAGTCCAAGTTGGAGCTTGGAAACTAATTGCAACCAGTTATATATATATATATATATATATATATATATATATATATATATATATATATTGTATTTATTTCATTGCACTATTTTGTGTTAATAAAAGCATTAATTCCAGCTATCTATTTCTGTGTTCCATATATATATATATGTGCTTTTGGTAACAACAAGAACAAAAAAAAAAAGAAATACTGATTCACGCCCCCCCGCCCTCAGTATTTCCAACAGGGAGGCCTCTGCTAACTGGTTTGACCTTTTTTCCGCCAATTATTTTGATTGTTATTATTATTCTGACCCCTAGGTTTAGGATTTTGCATTTGAGCTCTTTCCATTTGAATCAACCTAAACGGTGATGTAGTTATCTCCTTAGCATGATCAACAATCATCCTAGCTTGATTTAACTCCATATTTTCCAACTTCTTAAGCAATTTTTGCATAGGTTCTTCTTCAGATTCCTTTTCTTTTCCTTTAGGTTTTTTTAATTTAACATCAGATCCATCAAACCCAGGAATTTCAGATTTTCCAGAATCCTTCTTATCTTTTTCCAGCTCTTTAGCTGTGATTTGACAAGCCTTGTAGTCACTAGGCTTGGACCTCCTTAGCTCATAAGAAGTGTCGAGATTGAAAGCATCAAGATAATATTCTAGAAGCATTTTTTTAGTTGGTTTGTAATCAGTAGATATCTCTTTAAGCATACTATTAAACCTTCTATTAAATTCTTCACACGTCTCATTTTCTTTCCTTTTAATGACGCTAATGGCTTTTGCTAGAAATCGATCTTCTTTCTTATCACCAAATTTGTCTCTAAAAGCATTAAGGAGGGAATTAAATGAATCAATGCTATGATCAGGCCTATCCCTAAACCAATCCATAGCATCCTGCTCAAGGGTCAAGACGAAGCATTTCATTTGCACATCCTCATAATTATGAGCATTAGCAAATTTATCCCACAAAGTATAAAAAGCAAATAAATGATTTTAACAGTGATTGCATTGTTTCCTTGGAAAGCGGGCAACTTGTCTATATCAGTATTAGGAAGGTTATGGGGATAACCCTGAATGTTAGCAAAGTTAAGAGGCTCATAGATATCCATGATGTTTGGAATGGGAGGATTCAAGAAGAGTTAATGGATGTCACAAAGAAATTCCTTGCCGAGATTGTCAAGGAGTCTACGAGAAGAGAGCTTGTGTAATCTAGCTTTGAGAGCCCTTTTAGGATCCAGAGCAGGATTAACCAAGCTGCTTGGGTTCCTCCTAGTACATGCCCCTGTTGAAGATGAAGGATGTGGAGTCGCCACCCAAAAAAAAATCTAATTTAGACACAAAAGATGATATTATGAAAAATGAGATGAATACGAATGGGTGAAGATGAAATGATCAAATGATGAGAATAAATTGAGAGGACCAAGGACAAAAAAACTCTGTCCTCGACAACGACACCAAAAAATATTGTTGCACAAAGTGTCCAGGCACCATGACAACGCTCAGAGTAAGGGCTGTCACTCGAATACTTACCCACTTCGTTTAGACTCTCTCCTAGACAAGTCAAGGGGGCTAGCCCTAGGGTGAATGAATGAGGATAGTCTGTGGAACATAGGCTCTAGGAGACTTAAAGATGAACAACTTGATGAATTTGAAACAAGTCCTGGTTAACCGAGATGGATAGATCTAGCGATTAAGGCAAGTAAGACATAACCACAAGATAGAAATGGTTTTCAGACCAGTGCCTTAATGTTCAATTAACCATAAACTAGATAAAAACAAGCTATACAGAGCAATTTATAAAAGTGATGAAAGTGACGATCATGAACGATTAAATGTAAATGCCCAAAACTTTATCCTGCAATATATTCTAGCAATTAAATATCATGAAGAATTATGAAAATTAACTGCTAAGCAATGATTCTAGATTTAAAATGATTTTCTTTAATAACCCAGATCTAGAATTTATCTTTCTCCCATAGTAAATCTTTAGATATAATTTTGAAACATTAATCACGTTTGACATTAGAGAAATCAATGCCACAAAATTCTACACTTAAAATGTTACACTTAACACAAAAAGACACCAAGGAACTTTAGATTAGAATTTTAATTATCCCTTAGGTAAATTTCTAATGTGCTAAGCTTATGAAGCAAATTTAATGTGGCAATTAAATTTTTTAATGTGACCAAAAATAAAAATCAAAAGTACTTAGTTAAATTTAAATTTTTTACAGGCCGTAGTCCACATAATTTTTTATTTTATTTATTTATTTTTTTCTTTTCTTTTAATTTGAGGGGACAAATTCTCCTTTTGATTTAATTCCTTAGCAATTTCAAAGTCACAATTTATTTTTTTATTTTTTAGATTTTTAATGTTTTTAAATTTTTTCTTAAATTTTTAAATGAAATGAAAAAAAAAATTCAAACCAAAAAGAAAAAAAATTAAAATCAAACTAAAACAAATTGAAAAATCAAAATGTGAAACAAAACCAAAAAGAAAAAAATTTAAAATCAAACTAAAACAAATTGAAAAGTCAAGAAACAAAAAAATAAAAATAAAATAAAATTTATTTAAGTGAATCCTAACCTAAACTAACATGAAAAATTGAAATCAAAGTTAAAACCTAACCCTAACGCCTAAACGAACATAATACAAAAGAAAAAAAAAAGAAAATCGAGTTGTAGTGCTGTGTGTGCAGGTTTCAACTGGCGGAGGCAGTGTTTGGAGGACGATGAGGGAGGGATGGAAGCCACAGAGAAGAGGAGGGCGAGAAAAAACGAAAGGCAGTGGGAGTTGCGAGTAAGGGAGGAGACACAAAGGAGCAAGGAACGAGGGTTGCGATTGCAGGTTGAAGGGATACACGGGTTTTTGGACGCATGGTTTGCATGTTCGAGGAGGGATCTGCGTGGATGGAAAAGAGCTCGAAGGAACATGGGCAACAACGCAAAGTGAACGTAGAGGAGTCAGTGGGCCATAGGAGGAGCTGCGAGGGTCGAAGAGAAAAAGGGAGCGACTGCAGATTTGAAGCTGCAGGGCTGCGGATTGGTTTGAAGTTTTTTGTGTGCAGATATGACGACATTAGCGAGGAGTTCGACGAAGGAGATGGAGGGTCATGGATTAGGAGATGAATATGGCAGAACACAAGTCGATGGAGGCAACGTTTTGCAAGCAGTGAGAAGGACAATGGGCAGAGGAGAATGGAGGAATAAGGGGATTTCTATTTTTTTTCTTTTCGAAATTTGCAGCGAATCATAAACCTAGGCAACAAAGAAATGGTAGCCCAAAAACTTAAAAAAAAAGAAGAAAATTTTGATTTAAAATGATATATCCTTTTGGTTCAGATTTATCCTTGAAACCCTTATTACCCTTGGACTGCAAGAAATTTGAATAATATCCTTGCAAAGTGATATTGAGGCCATATCTTATCCTCAAGGGCCTAGATCTGGCTTCAAATAAAAATCTTGCTTCAGATCTACCCCTGTAATGACAAAAATGAAACACCCAGAAATGATATATATAATGATGAAATTAAAGAAAAACCTAGTTAAATTACAATAATTACAAGATGAAGGCTCTAAGTAGCCAGATCTATCATTATGATGCACATAAATTAAAAGTTTCTTTTTTTTTTTAATTTTAAAGGAGGTGCTAACTTGAAACCCTTCGTGCATCACCAATAAAAATCTTATGATAAGCACAGAGCTAATTTAGCTGGGCTTTTCAGAAAATACGGATCGGGGAGTTGGCCAGTTCAACTGAAAACTCCCCTAATGCTCGAGGATCTAAATCAATATTTCTCTGCAAAACTCAATCCAACCATGAAAATAGAGCGAGAAAATAATAATAAAATTCAGACAAATAGAGATACCTCCTATTACGTTCAAAATTTAAATTATTATTCAAACCCCAACGACTGAGCAAGGTACCTGTACTCAAATCACTCTTCAAAAGCTATCATCAATGGATTTAGAAAAAATTATGCATGAAAATAACACATATTACAGTATTCCAATGAAGATTAACACCAACAAAATTTAACCCCAAAGTCTTTTTTTATTATCTAGAAAAAAATTACACAAGAGATTCTTGCTAAGCACATGACTTAGAGATCGGATGGATCCACTGAGAAATGACCTCCTATTTAAAGATAAATCCTCCAACGACTAGTTTGAGTGATCCACCTCAAAATAATCTTGATCGTTGATGAAGATCAAAATTTCTTTTATTCTCATCCGTCGAAATATTTATTTTTTGAGGAAATTCGAAGTTTTCATTTAAATGCATTTTAATTAACTCATAAAATAATTTTTTGAGTTAATTTCCCAAAAAAATTGACTTTGACTTAACCCCAGGGATTAAAGGTTTAAAGTTTATCAAAATAATTAATTTACCTTAGTCCTTGGACCTCTTAAAATTTATTTTTTTAGGACCAACGAATTTTGCCTTTGGAGAATTTAAATTTAACAAGGACCTAGAATTAATTAAATTTCTAACTTAGGTTTTTAATTAATTTTGTGCCAGAAAATTTAATTAATTAACGTATGAGGGGATGAATTATTTTTCAAACACTCAAGGTACTTTACATCTGATTTTCATATTTTTTATATCATAAGGGGAGAAAACCCATTTGTAATAGACCGTCACATATTACCCATTTATGCGACACTAGTACGACAGACCACGTAATCTGTAATAAAATAATCTAACCAAATAGTTATGATTATTTCCAAATTGTTTTTACATAGACTCGATCTAGAACACTAGGACTCGCCTAAGATCCTAGCGACAAAATCCATTCCAACTTTGGGGTAAGACTGGAGGGAAAAAATCTTCCGATTATTCGAAAATGAATTAGTGAGATGAAAAACCTCCTAGAATGGAGATCATCATTAGAAAGGTAGGTTTACTTAGGTTGTTACATACGAATTTTGCAATAGATAAATTATTTTTCCAACTTTCAAGACACTTTACATCATGATTTTCATTTTTTTACATCATAAGGGGGGAAATCCATTTGTAATAGATAGTCACAGATTACCCATTTCTGCGACACAAGTATATTCCAACAGACCAAGTAATTTGTAATAGATAGTCACAGATTACCCATTTCTGTGACATAAGTATATTCCAACAGACCAAGTAATTTGTAATAAAATAATCTAATAAAATAATTAGGATTATTCCCAAATTACTTTTACATAGACTCGATCTAAAACATTAGGACTCACCTAAGATCTTTAGCGATTGCATCTTTCCACACTTGAGCCTTCACAACTTCTTCAAAAGTGCATGGTTTAGCTTGAATAATGCTGCTCATTGCTACCACATATTTGTGGAGCTAGCATGGTTTCTTGCTTTCTCTGAAGGTTCCTCGGGGAGCAACATGTCTATCAACATCCTATAAAGTGTCACGAAGCCATAATCGTCTGTTTCTAGCACATGGAGAAGGATCCAAGGAGTCCATGGGATCCATGGGTTCACCAACAAGATCCGTCTTAGGCTTGGGATCTTCTTGTCCATCAATATTAGCAGGAAGGGTGTCTATGGATTTTCAAAGAGCTGCATCTTCATCAAATGTTATATCTCTGCTAAACTCTATAGTTCTTTTACTAGGCACATATATTTTGTAAGCTTTAGAATTTTCACAATAACCAACAATCATACCTTTCTTACCTGAAGCTTCCAACTTGGTACTCTTTTCCTTTGGCACATGAAAGTAGGTAGGGAAGTCAAAGATCCTTAAGTGCCCAACCTCGGGATTTTCACCAAAGAAGAAGTCTTGTTTAGGGCACAATGATGATATCTGTGTCTTTATGTGTGAATGCTTTTCTTCTATTGTTCCTTTATGTTCCACTGCATTGATGATGATGTTGTTCTTTCTATATAATTGCATATGTTGTTGAATAATGATGTAATTGAATAATGTTATGATGATATGGGGTGAATTTAATATGGAAATAATGAAATACAATTAACAAATCAAAGAACAATATATCCCTAAGAAAAATTAACATGGTATTAGAGCTGGGTTGAAGAAAAGTCTTTGAAGATCACCCCTATGAAGGCACCTTTGATGAAAGTAAGAGAAGATGGAGGAGACCTAAAAGAATACCAGGGTTTGAAGGAAACTCTAGGCAATTTGGTTATTAGGGTTTGATAGATATCATGAGGTTAGGGTTAGGGAGAAACCCTGGTTTATGGAAAAAATTTGAGACATGCAATTTAGAAACCCTAGCATGACTGATTTGAAGATGTTCAAGCACTTGCGACAGATTTGATGAAGCCCTAGATGGGATAGTCTCTATTACGCCTAGTTGTAGATGAAGTTCAAGAGGGAGCTGATCTCCTCTTGTTAAAAGATAAGTTCTTTTTAGATTTATGTTACTTCTTTATGTCTTTAATTTTGTTTAGATTTATTGATTTGATCATTGATTATGATTCTTGCATGTATATTTGAGTATTTGGATACTTCTAACCTCCTGATGAGATGTTATAAGTGGATCCTTCATGAAGATCATTTGAGGTGAAAAATCATGGCCAAGTATATGAAGATAAGAGCCAATGTTGGAAAAGGGAAAATAGGCCCCTGATGAAAAAATGACAAAATGCTACAGCTGCCCATGTCAAATAAGAAGGCACACATGTATTTGAATACTACAAGGTATATATGGTGTAATGTTTCAATGTTAGGTCTCAGTTGCAATATTGGATCTTACATTCTATTTAAGTCATGGTAAAGCTACTTAGAAACTTTGATTTTTGATATGTTGATATACTTGATATTTGGCAAAGATTTCACATCTTAGACACGATGGATTCCATAAGAAGGCTAACTCATTGTTTTTGATATATGGTAGCTTGATTCGATTATTAATATTTGTGATAAGCATGATAACCATTATGATAGAAGTGTAGCAATAAGATTGATATTCAGGATCTTCTTGTTGACTTTGGTTAGCTTAGTAATTATGTCATATGGTAAAATTGGATGCCCTGATTTGATGATTGAATGAATGTAAAAGAAGTGATTAAGTGATTATGATCCTTAAAATATGATGAAGCACTTGACAATTGCCCTAATTATATGGCTCTAACCCTCGATGAAAATTTGATGTCATGTTCATATGAGATGATGAAGTAGCGGACACTGACACGTTATGACGATGATGAATATATGTGTTAGAACATGATATAGTTTGATTTTATGATTTAGCAGTTATGCTAATGCATGACAATATTATGATAGACAGGTTGATGACTGAAATAGCTGCTCATTCAGAGGGAGAATCTCTCCATAAGATCCCTACTCCTATTATCATTTGCATCATACATAAAAGATTCTTTACCGTTGAAGTATGATTTTTGGACATGAATAGACTAAATATTTGATGTTGATAATCTGCAACAACTTCTGGTCTGAGAAGAGAGAGTTCCCCTTAGTTTAAGCCCCAATCGCACGAAAGCAACCTTAAGAGTGTAGTTGTAGCCTCTCAACCGCATGGAAGAAAGCCTATGGGCGCGGTTATCCCTGTAGGTCACAAAACTAAAGCCTTATGCATAAAATTAGGAATGCAAAAGAAGCATGACACTCGTACATATATGGAGTAGACAATAGAATGCCAAATGAGCAGGAAAGTTTGAATATTTGACTTACTATAGAAAATGTGAATGTATTGACTTTGTAGGTGACCAAAATATGCATATCAATATGTTATTTTGATTTATTCATTCAAGCTAGTGTATGACAATATTTGATAACGGTTGCAAAGGTTTGACAAGATTTGGCTGATTGGTATAGATGAATAATGTTTGGAGTTTTGACATGATGCTTGATAGTTCATAAATATGCTTTAGAACATTGACATGATGCTTCATATGTTTTTGGCTTATGGTTTGATTGAATTCACAGAGATGAAAAATTAGGGTTTTGACTTGATGACTAATGATTTGATTTGACTTGATATCTGATGATTTGCCTTGATGAAAATGCTATGTGGGCATAGTGGCTTTCAGTGACTAATATTGGTAATCAATAATGATTTTGTAGTGGCCTCATTGTCTTTGACACAATGGTTAAAGTATAAACAATTGTGATTCCGTATAAAGTAATCTCACAATGAATGGATGGAACTTATATGACTTGTCTATGATGTATCCATTCATATTTAGTGGTTATGATCATAAGGATGGCCTGATGAAATTTGATATTGCTTAATAACAACTTGTTGACATGACAATCGATGAGGTTATGACTTGGTATTTGGACGTGAGCTCCACCTGACATTTGGTTCAAAAAGTTTGTCATAGGTATATTGACAGAAAATTTTACGATTTTGATATTTGTTTTGATATGGCATCTAAGGCTTGATAAGTTGAATTAGTTGATTTGATTGCACAATATTGATTTGTGTAAGGCTAAGCATATTTGTTTGGTCAAGTATTATGTTTGCAAAAAACATTGTATGAAGCAAGCTCCCCTTCTTGGTATGTTCGCATTGACAATTTTTTGGTGAAGCCAGGAAGATGTGCCAATCCAAACCCCTACTTTAAATGTGGTCCAACATATGACTTTGATTTTGGTTTTGGTTTTGTATAATAATGATATATTCTTCATAGGGAATGAGCCTCTGATAATCAAAGTAAGAAGGAGCTGGCTTTTGAAGTTTGAAATGAAGAATCATGGCATGATGAATTACTTTCTGAAGTATGGAAAAAAAATCTATATTGTGAAGCTATTAAAGAAAGTGGAAATGCAAATCCTTGGACACTTGGATTAAATTTCAAAAAGTTATAAAGAGATATTGTTGAACCTGACTTGGCAACTGATAGTTGATTGAAGCATTGATGTTGCGCGTGAACACTTGTTTATATATATATGTTTTTCCTGAAACCTGATTGAGCCGCTTCATACACATTGAGTTGCAACTGAGCACCTTTGGAGATATTTGCATGGGACGTTCAATTTTTGCTTTGATATATTCTTCCTATGATATGTGACTGCATGGATGTATTGATGTTGTTTAATTATTATTGATAAGATGAACATATATGGGTGCTGCCTTAGTGTGAGATCTGCCATGATATTTTTGGATGGGAAGTTTGTAGCTTTAAACACATCTGAGGTTGAGTACAATGTTGTTGGCATGACTAGTTGTGAGGCAGGTTGAAGAATCTCTTTGGAACGATGTTTGAGCACGTTTTGGATATGACAGGTGTTGAAGAATGTAACTAGTGTCGATCTTCATATTTGTATTTGAGTCACAATAAAATGTATTTGTCAAAAGAAACAAAAACAAATTTTATTATTAAATAAATTGACTTATTAAAGCATGGGTTTCATGCTTGGGTCAATTGTTTTTAGGTCAAAGTCTCCATTGAAGGCTTCTAGGGTTTATGTCAAGTGTCCTTGCCCATGTCATATTGTAAAGAACCCTTCTTGGGATTTATTCGTCAAAGAAGAAATTTATTTTATTGTAAAATAAGTCAATTAGGCCTCCACCAAATCAGCCTCAAACTGGACAAGTCGACCTAAACTGGGCAGCAAAATCAGTATTTAAAGGCAACGATTTGACCTCATTTGTCACTCACTCACAACAAGTTCGATCTGCAACTTTGGGGCCAAAAAATGTGCAAATTCCAAGGAAAGAAGGAAAAAAGGATAGCGAAGAAGAAGGAGGTCTGTCTCAAGCATAAGAATTCGAAGTTTTCTCTCTTTCTCTGACACGTGTGAAGCTGCTAGAGGGGCCAAAATCTATAGTGCTAACGCTAGGCTGAAATTTTGTACCTGGGGTCGAAGTTCTGTCGCTGGGTTGAAGCTGTTGGATAAGAAGAGATTGATAAATCATCTTGGAAGGTTGACTTGGTGGAGGAGGAAGGTATGTTGGTCTAGGGTCTTGGTCTGTGTCATTTGAATTACTGAAGGAAGAGTTCTTGAATGGGTTTTCCCCTATATAGGGGTTTTGCCCTGGCTGTGTGCCTACATATGGTGTCCTTGATCTTCATGTTTTGGTTTTGGTAATTGCTTGATAAACTAAGATAAAAGAAGAACATAAGAAAAATAATAATAATAACTCAAGGAAATCACAAGTAACTATCAATAAGAGAAAATCTTTCTGCCTTTTCGATTTTCCAACAATTGGGATACATTATGATAATATTGAGTGTGATTCGATTGGAAGAGATTCCCATATATAGGTGGGATTGAGATATCTTAAGCAAGGGTTGTTGTATGAAACAAGCTTAGGCTTGTGGTTACTGCCTCTGTGAGGAAAAGAATGAATAAGGTATCCTTTTTGTGATATGTATTTTGTTCTAATATAATATTTGATTTGATGTTCTGCATGAACAAGAGACTGCTACTATTGTGACATGATGATTAAAGCCGATACAAGATATGGGCATGATGATATGTTTGATCTACAGATATCAAGACTGATTGAGAACACTGAGCCAAGTTTGGCCCCCTGTCTGAGCTCCCGGGGTGAGGAATTGAGATGGCAGGCTCCTGGGGTTGAGGGATCTTTGGACAATAGGGTCTTAGATGTTGCTCCCTTATCTTGGTTTTTGCAAAGTATATGCCAGTTGGCATCATATAGTATTTATCCCTTAATAATATCTAGGAATATCAAATTAAACTTGGACCCTTTACTTGGATCAAGAGGGATGGCAATGGTGGAAGTGTAATCAGAAATTTTATGTAGGGAAATTAACTTGGCACATGTTCTCAAAAGACATATGTGATTTCTTTGACTAAAAATCTAACTTTATGGATCATCTCACTGAGCTCCAGCAAACCGGAACATTAAAGGTCTACATTGTAGCCTTTGAGCAATTGGCCATCAGTATTGACGATCATGGAGACGACTTCTACTTAGAGTGTTTCATCAATGGCCTAAAATAAGCCATCCAAGTCCATGTCTGGATGCACCAGCCAGTGACTTGGATGGACGTCTACAAAAGGCCTTAGAAGTGGAAATAGCCTTAGCTTCCTAGTCCACTTGTCTAAATTCTCCCACCAAAGCACGTCCCACCTAGGCTTAAGGCCCCAACAAAACACTTAAGGTTCAAAAGGTGTCACCAACAGAAATGGACGAAAGAAGAAAACAAGGATTGTGCTACTACTGTGTTGACAAGTACTCTCCTGGACATAAATGCAAGTAACCAAAACTATTTCAAATTGATGTTACTAATAAAGTTCACATGAGGAAGCTCCATCCCTTGACATGTCCGAGGACGAAATTGGGGAAACCCCAATGGAAAATGACCTCACAACTACACTAGATGAGTTGGTTATCTCCCTACACGCTTTGGCTGGCATTTCTTTGCCTCAAACTCTAAAAATTTGAGGCTTTACTAAACATTGATCAATTGTGGTATTTATGAATAGTGTAGAACTCATAAATTTGTCCATATGCGAGTCACATAAGTTTTTCATTGATTTTTGCGTGAAATAGCTAATTTCCAATTCCTTATGGCTGATGGGGGAGCCATGAAATGTGAATGCTGATGTGAAATCATCAAGGCTCACATGGGAGACTACCACATAAAGACCCACATGTTTTCTATTGAAATGGGTAGTTGTGACATTGTCTTGGGTGTTGAGTGGCTTCACACACTAGACTCGATCAAAATGGATTTCCACGAGTTATATACGAGATTTAAGTAGAATGACCACATTCATATATTACGAGGATTCAATGCAGGTGCTCCTACTATCATCATCTCGCAATCAATGGAAAAGATTTTGAAACAGGGCCATCATGGGGTCATCACCCAATTTAATACCATCCACCCAATTTAATTCCATCCAGGCCATTGAATCCACTACTCCTCATATTCATCCTGAGATGCAACATGTCTTAGACCACCACCAGTAGGTATTTGAAAAACCTAAAGAGATTCCACCCTCTAGGGGTGAACATGATCATAGAATCACTTTTGTCTTAGTGGCCCAACCACCCAATGTGTACCAATATCGATATCCTTTCCCCCAAAATAATGAAATTGAAAAAATCATCAAGGAACTCCTCGAAGCCAATGTTATTCATCCCAACATCAGTCCTTATTCATCACCAGTTGTCATGGTGATAAAGAAATATGGTGAACGACACATGTGTCTAAACTTTTGGTCCCTCAACAAGCTCACTGTCAAGGACAAATTTCCTATTTCGATTGTTGATGATCTTTTTGATGAACTGCATGGTGCTCAATTCTTTACCAAGATAGATCTTCAGTCAGGCTAGCACTAAATACGCATGAAGGAAGTCAAAATTCCCATAATGAATTATTGGTCATGCCATTTGTTCTCTGTAATTCTCCATCTACTTTTCAAAGCATCATGAACCACATATTGAAACCATACCTCTGAAAAATTTTCCTTCTCTTTTTTGGTAACATTCTCATCTACAACCTAACATGGGACAAACATCTTTAGCATGTAGACCTAATCTTGCAACTACTCTTGAGTCACAAATCATTTATCAAATTTTCCAAGTCCTCTTTTGGTGTGGAAAACGTTGAGTATTTGGGACACATTGTTGGTTGTGAAGGATTGAGGGTTGATCCAAAAGGAAATTAAAGGTTATCTCCAACCAAAAACCTTGAAGAGTTTGAGTGGATTTTTGGGTCTCACTAGATAATATCACAAATATGTTCACAATTATGGTCGCATTGCTAACCGCTCACTAATCTTCTCAAGAAAAAATCATTTCTCTCAACTAATGTAGCTCAACAAGCATTTGTGGCTCTCAAACATGTCATGTGATCCACCCTTGAATTAGCCTTACCATACTTCACTAAATATTTTGTGATTGAATTTGGTGCTTCCGATATTGGTATTGGTGTTGTATTAATGCAGGAACGTCTACCATTGGCCTTCATCATCCAAGAAATGAGTGGAAAATATCTAGGTCAATCTACCTATGAGAAAGAAATAATGGCCATGTTACGTGCAGTAGACACCTAGAGACCATACTTGTTGGGGTGATGTTTCCAAATATCCATAAACCATCAAAGCCTAAAATATTTTTTCGACCAACGTTTGTCGTCACCAGAACAAAATAAATTGTTGGCCAAAATTCTTGGATATGACTATGAGATAATTTACATGAATGGGCATGACAATGTAGTAGAGGATGCTTTATCGTGCCAATTTGAGGATGAAAGAACCATGTTATTCATCTTTTTGTCCATACCAGATTGGATTGAAGAGGACTATAAGGGATGGCTCTCACACCCCTCTCTAGAAATGTATTAATAACTTAATAAATGATCCTAATTCCTCAACTGACCTCTCTTAGATGGATGATATTCTTCGCTACAAAGATCAAGTAGTTATATCGTGATGTCCACCATCAAAACCCACATTTTGGAAGAGTTCCACTCATCTCCAACTATAGGGAATTTAGGCTTTAATAATACTAATGCTCGTGCTCGTCATTCTTTCTTTTGGATTGGCATGAAAAATGACATTCTTACTTTTGTAGCTGAATGTGATCTGTGTCAATGCAACAAAGGGGAAATAATCAAGTTACTGGGAACCTTGTAGCCATTGCCACTCCCTGCCTCTTTCTAGACAGATTTTTGCATGGATTTCATCACTAGTCTCACAAAGTCGAGCAATAGATCTATCACCATGGTGGTTGTGGATAGGATTTCTAAATATGATCTTCCCCACCCATTTACCCCAAAATGGTGGCTCAAGCTTTCATGGACCATATTTTCAAACTCCATGGCATGTAGATTTCCATTGTGTTTGATCATGACCCCACTTTAACTAGCAAATTTTGGCAAGAAATTTTCAACCTACAGGACACACAACTCCAACTAAGCACTGCCTATCATTCCCAAACCGATGGTCAAACAAAAGTAGCCGATAAATATTTGGACAGATATCTAAGGGGCTTCACTTCAGAAAAGCAACATCAATGGGTATAGTGGCTACCTTTAGCTAAATGGTGCTATAATAATTACTATCATGAAGCCACCAATATGACTCCATACGAGGCAGTGTATGGTAACTCCCACG
The DNA here is from genome assembly GCA_031772625.1 of Pinus tabuliformis. NCBI lineage: Eukaryota > Viridiplantae > Streptophyta > Pinopsida > Pinales > Pinaceae > Pinus > Pinus tabuliformis. The sequence goes on along the minus strand of CM062813.1, from coordinate 572,323,183 downwards.
TTCACCTATTTCCTATATCCCTGGATGTTCTAAAGTGAAAGAAGTGTATCAAATCCTAGAGATCTGTGTCACAATGACGAATCATTTTAAAGATAATGTACATCAAGCTTATAATCGAATGGAGCAATAGACATACTAGTATCATTCTGAGTGCAAATTTCAAGAAGGGAACAAGTATTCCTATAAATGAAACCATATGAGAAAACATCTCTCAAAGAAAAGGGTGACGAGAAGCTAGCACCAAAATTCTATGGACCTTATCAGGTACTTCAGCTTATTGGAGGAGTCACCTACAAATTGGCCTTGCCACCAACTTCAAAAATCCATCTGGTCTTCCATGTATCATGCCTCAAGGAAGTGGTGGAAACAATTGTAGAATTCAAACCAGTCTACTCGAACTGGATGAGGAAGTCTCACTCTGGCTCCAACTAAAATAGGCCCTCAGTACCCATGAAGGACATCTTCGTGGCCACACAATTAAGGAAGTCCTCGTCATGTGGAAAGACACCTCTCAAGAATATGGGATGTGGGAACCAACCACTATACTTTAGCAATTTCTGCAACTTCAACCTTCAGGAAGGTTTCTTTTGATGGGGTAGGGCATGTTACAGTCCAACCCTAACCCCATTATTTATGTAGTAAGCCTAATGGGCTGAGTCATATTCATAGTTAGTTAGAGAGTAAATAAAGACCGCATTAATAATTGTAAGTAGTTGACCCGCATTAGAGGAAAGGGACCACAATTATGTTTAAACGGGCCATAGTTAATAAGTAAAGTGGTTAACCCATGTTATGAAAGGGACCACTAGCAGTTAGGGTTTTGGATGTTATTTAGCTATAAATAGTATTAGTTAGTAAAGGAACGATCATCGAGTCTTATTTTAATCGAGCTCTTCTCTACAAACTTAGTGTCAAAGAGGAGGACAAGATCTCCTACCATGAACTTCTTCTCCTTAATATGTCTTTCATGCCACACCTTTTCTCTTGCTTTTTATATCTCTTGATGAAATCTTGCTTTGAATCTATCTTCCTCCAAAGCAAGCAACTACGACGTTATTTCCTTCATTATATTAGGGTCTACCATATTTTCAAAAGCTACAATCCTTAAGCTAGGCATGATGTACTCCATGGACATTACAACTTCTTGCCCATAAACTAACCTGAAGGGTGTCTGACCTGTCAACTTTTTACATTTGATCCTATAAGTGCATAACATTATTGGAATACAAAGGTCCCAGTCATCTCTATTCACATTGCATGACTTGGTATGTGCATTCTCCAAAATCTTATTAAATTCTTCTACTATTCCATTGGCTTGAGGATGATAAGGTGTACTCTTATGATGATAACCTTCGAACTCCTTAGTCCATGCTTCAATAGTCTTATTTAGGAAGTGTGAACCTTGGTTACTCTTGAAAATGTTTGGAGATCCAAGTCTAAACAATATGTACTTAAAAATAAAATACATAGTAGTCTCTCCGTTGCAGTATCATACTAGTTGTGCTTCGGCCCGTCCTGTCAAGTAATCGATCATTGTAATTATGTACCTCGCACTAGTCCGTTTTCTATGTGTGTTACTAGGTCCAACAAAATCAATGGGAGACTTATCAAAGGCTCGTAATGTAACTTGTGGTACCAATGGAATTTCATTTCTTCTTCAAGGCTTTCATGTTCCTTGACACACATCACAGGCTTGGAAATACTCCTTTGAATCTTTGTGTATTGAAGGCCACCATAATCCTACTCTCAAAATCATGTTGTATGGAAAATAATCCTCAAAGGTGAATGTTAATATGAAGCCATCAAGCTCAATTTCTAGGTACCAGTTCTTAAGGATAATCTCTAATGTATGAATGAATACACGTACCCGTTCGTGCTGTGGAATCTCCTTCCATGATGTAGTGCATAGATGGATATGCTTCCTAGGACTAATTTCACCATCATATTTTATCTCTATCTCTATATCTATCTATCCAATCTTATCCACATCAATCTTCAACATTCCTGCTAGCCTCCTGTATTCTTCTTGTGTGCATTCCACCATCTGGAAGGGTGTTGTGGGGAAAAGTATCCGATGCGGATGACCCTATCCCTACTCTAAAGGTGACAGTCTTTAGCAACAAATGAAAGTAAAGCTTTGATGTTTTCCTTTATGAAAGTACAGAGAGAAGGAAGAAAAGATTAACCAACCTGGTGTCTTTCGCTTAGCCGATCCTTATCCTCTCTCTTTGTCTCTTGTCCCCAGCTCCTTGCTCTCTTTGCCGGTCCAGCTACACACAGATCCTGCACAAAACAAGAGAGGAAACTACAAGATACAAGTACTCATAACTGATACATGGATTAGAGTGAATCAAATATACATGTAAATACAATACATCAATGCAATACAAGTATATAGGAGAACATGCAAAACTTTATTGATAGAAGTAACAGGGTTCTGAGAAGGTTACAACCAATGATGGCTCCAATCCAGCAGCACCTCCCCAGCAGCAAGAACTCTCCTCTTCACCTCTAGTAAAACAATCACCCAATAGCTCTAACTGTAATCCAACAGCACCTCCTTGCTTAACACAAAATTCCAGCCTCCTTAGACCTCATAGAAGAGCTCTATATATAGGAGAGAAGAAGAGAGGATGAGTCAGCTTGAGACTGACATGAAGCTGCCTTGTGTCCTCTCCCTCTTCAGTTAATCTTCAGTTCTTGAGTCCACTTGGAGATCCTTGCTTACACATGGTGATCAAGTACCTCTTACTCATCACAGGGCGAATCTCATGAACCAAGTGTCAGTTTGGAAGCTTCCTGGGCAGTTGACACCTTGCAGGATGACTGTGCCACTTGGCCAATCTCGCCCAGCGCAGGTAGCCTTCATTAATCTTGACTTCCAGCGCAGGTACAAGGAGGGACAGTTGCATTCCAGCGCAGAAGCTCAGTGGAGCAGCTAACATGATCCAAAATAAGCCTGTTTTGAAGTGTTTTCAGGTGGAGAACTGATTGGAAGTGCTGTTGTTTGATGACCTTGTTCTTTTAGGGGTAAGAACAACATGTTTAGGGACTGAGGATCCCTATAATTATTGACATTTCATGCTCCATGATGCGAGGCACAAAAATGTCTATAACAGTTGCCCCCTAAAGTATGAGGCCGTTTATCGGGTGAAATGCTTTATCTAGAGGGTCCGAAGTTCGTTCCAGTGCTGAAGAGGAGCCCTGTAATACAATACAATACAATACATTATTTTTCATTCTATTTTCATGATCTAGCTGAGGCGGGCATTCCCATGCTCAGCTTTTATAAATACATTTTGGTACATATGACAGACGATCGTCTGAAGATAGACTGACAATTTTCTGCTGAAATTATCATCCTTTGAATAGGATGATCATCTGCTGCAAAGATGTACATGGCAAATGCTTTTATATTTCCTGAATATATATCGCAGCCCGGATGGATGAAACTAGATCCGGGGTCTTCAAACTCGTTCGATCTTCACTCTAAGTACAAGTCGATCCATGTGAGAATTTCGTTGAAGTCGAACATGGAAAGACATCGCTTGATTACCGGTCAATAATGAAAACCGTTAACAAGCGCGAGAGGAATCACCAATAATGACGATGACCCTCAAGGTACTGCAGTACAATTCACGTGGCATGAATAAAGGACTTGGCGTCGAACGCCACGCAAAATCTTCTGGTCGAAGGTCATTAATGTATACCTGTCGCCGGAAGTGAGAAACTTGCCATTGAGGCATGCAAGCTTCAAAGTACTGGGGGGGTGTTCCTAGATCAACTTCTTGGATAATGAGTTGAAGTCGACAAGAAGCGATCCGTCAAAGGAGGGCCTTAATGAATCCCACATCAATGACACGGAACGGAGCTAATGATTTTAGTGGAGGTGAAAACAAACTGTGACATATGATTCAGGGTGGCGATCATGAATGGATGAAGGATAATGTATGGCAGTGGATGGGACACGGTTGACACTTTCAGAATGACCCCTCTTGAACATATAACGACACTGATGCGATGGATCGGTAGCATTACCCCAAATGTGGATGGTTTGGCGAGGACCATGGCGATGAGACCGGTGAATGAAACAACCCAACCCGATGTGGCACGGAGGAAAAGTGTCATGTTCAAGAGTGACTTGCTACCATTAAACTTTGATGTTCTCCCAATTTTTCCCCAGTCATTTCTGACCAGTACCTCTTTATTTTTTTCAAGCTTGAGGAGGATAACATATGCTTGTTCTATAACCTGCCCTTCGGGCAAGCCCATTGCTATGATTTAACGAGCCTAGCGATAGGGAAACTCGTTCTCGTCTAAAGACAAGTTTGTCGCTATTTAATCATTTTAACGAGTCTAACGACAAGGAAAACTCGGTCCTTTTCATTTTTAGAGAGTCTGAAAAGGTACAGAAAGTTAACTCCATAATTCCTTTTTCGTCAGCTAATCCCTTAAGTCCGAAAAAGTATAAAACAATACAGAAGGGATGGCTGTTCGGTACTTTTAACGAGCCGAACAAGACAAGCGCTCGATCCTTTTGTGCAATAATCCCTCAGGTCCAAAAAGATTAAAATTTAGAGGAGGGATAACGTTCCGGTCATTTAACGAGCTGGAAGGCCAAAACTCGACAAACTTTTCATATTTTACGAGTCAGTGAAAAGAGCTCAAAGAAGACTCGTCTTTTGAGGAACGAGTGATAAACAGGGATAGCAGCAGATTCCAGGTACAGGTTGGAATTCTCCAATCACGGCAGTGTCACGAGGATGGCTAGGTGAAATCACTCTTCGCAGCTGTTTCTCAAAAGAGGTAAACACACAAATGGAAGTGAATGATCGGCCAAATGAATAGTGGAGGTGGTGGATGAAAACACGATCAAGGTTCTTATGGCTGATGAATTTACGATCTCAAAAGGTTATTTACCGGTTCATTTTTTCTGGATGAGCTTGAACTCTAAGGGAAAGCCTGTTCACAATCTTATGTTTATTTTTTAACGAGCATGAACTATGTGCTAAAACTGCTCGGATCTTGCGTTTATTTTTTAACGAGCATGAACTATATGCTAAAACTGCTCGATATACCAGTCATAAAAAGAACGCCTCCTGTAAGGACCAATTTTTATAGAGCTTATGCCTTACCACAGCTATGCTCCAAATTTTGGCAAATTTTACTTTTGCCCCACAGGCTTTCTTCATGCAAGGTCGGAAACGGCTAATCCTACGAGTTTAACGGGTTAGACCTACAGGTTTAAAGGGAGGACCTAAAAATTTAAAAAAATAAATAGTCGTCCCTTGCTTGCATTCCAAAAGTTTGCATGCCCCCAGGTATAGGGTAGAATTTCGAGACTGCCCCTTTATCAACGAGGTTTGCCTCTTTCTTATTATTCGAAGAGGGTTCAATTTGCTGCCGCAAATCAATCCCTTTCTTCGGCGATGTCTATCATTGGGTTGTCCAAAGATGGTTACCCTCTGTCACAACAATATAGTCCCCTTCTTTGTAGGCTGCCCCTGCTTATCCTTCAAAACATATGTTTTAATGGGCGAGGCTTGAATTCAAAGATGGTTACTATTAGTTGCAATAAGGGAATTCCTACTTGGGCATTGCCCACTTTTTTAGACAAAGGTGAATGACTCTTTTGTCAAACACATAATTTTAACAAAAGAACACTATTCCAGAACAACCCCACTTCCTTCCATGGATGGGGTACGGACTAGTCATATTCTTCTGCGGAAATTCTTCCTTATACCCGGAGTTTCTTCTGCCCGAAGCAGACCAGGGTGCATGCCCCCTGGGTCCTAGTCTTTCTTTCCGAATCACTCGCATTCATCGGGAAGGAGGACTGGGGGGGGAGGCGAATCTTGAGTGAATAGACCATTTAGGAATGGTATTTGACTATTTGCGATGCGAGATCCCGGAAATGAAAGTTGGTCTATGAGCTTGACCATCCTTCCTTCGTGTGGAAAACACATTACTCTAAAGAGTGAGGAGACTATCGCTCCCATGCAATAAATATAGTCACGTCCAAGGAGTAGGTTATAATCCAAGGGTCCTTGGACGACCATCACGTTCATCTCGACGGTCTTCCCTTTCAATGTAACAGGTACATTGGGGAGGATCCCTAATGGTCGACTGGTTCCTTTATCAAAACCTGAGAGATTTCTCAATTCAGGTAAAAGCGCTGGGGAACCCAGTGCTTTCCAAGCAACAGAGGAAAGGATACTCACAGACGCCCCTTCATCAATGATAGTACCAGCCATAATCATTCTATAGATTTGGACAATGATTCTGAATGGTGTACTGGCTGGTAACCGGGGTCTGCCTAGTTGATTCCAATCAAAGGATACAACCAGGTTGCTTGGTGGTGGGACCGAATATACGGCCGGATATGACTCTGATGATGTTCCTTCCTGCGATAAAGGAATGGGCGCATTGCCCTGACGCTCATCGGAGTCGGTGCTAATGAAAAGAACCTGGATGGTGTCATCCTTATTCTCTTTAGTGAGGGTGTCGCATGAAGATGCCTCTTCGGCGACGGTGTCATTTGAAGATGGGTCTTCAATGACGAGGTCATTGGACGATAGAACCTCTGAAGGAAGAACCGGGTCAACTGCCGTTTCGACCTTTAGACTTTCGTCTGGTCTGGATTCAGTAGGTTCCTTCTCAATGACCGACACTTCAGCTGACCACTTGAGCGGGTCAACTGGATTTTCAACTATCGAGGGATTAGGCGCGAGTTTTCGGTATCCAGGAGGAAGTTGCAACGGTGAAACCGGGCGATCTTCCAAAACTCTCTTTGCCTCATCTAAGAATGGACATTTGTGGATGGCATGATTGCCTTCACACAATAGACAGGGTGATCTTGGTCCCCTTCTTCGTCCTTCACTCTCGCTAGTTGACGGAATGCAATCAACATGACAACCAGAGGTTGATGCTACCGGATTGTGCAACCTTGGGGACCAGTCCCTTAGTATCCGGGGAATACAAGGACAATCACGATGGAAGTGGATCCCTTTGCAAATGACACATGGCGACTTAGGCCCGGTCAGTGCAGTGTGTGGGTTTTTGTCAGCTTTCTTCTGCTTGCCCCCAGTCGCCTTCGCCAGAGGCTCCTTCTGCTTCTTTTCTCTCTTCTTCTTTTCCTTCTTCTCCTTGGGAGGCTGACTTTTGCCAGCTCTACCTTGCGAAGATGAAGGATCAGAGGAAGTATCATAAGAAGTGGAAGGCTGGTGGGTAGTTCTAGATTGTTCTGACTGTTGATTCGACTGCTCAGGATTAGTGGCGATCTGGACTACATTAGTTGAAAAGAGCCATACAGGGAGGCCGATTGTCAATCCTGGAAGTGACAATGTAGCCATATGAGGCGCACCAACATCTCCCCAAGAGGAGAAGGGATTTGGACTTCCGCCAAGGTTACTTCCTTGGTTGGTGGGCTCCATACTTTTCAACTGAAAGATCAACGTGGGAATAACAGGTGATTATGTTCCGCTTAAAATAAATTTTATTAACGACGCTTTTAGACACAAACTTGCTTTTTCATGTTTTAAGAGTCGAGAAAAAGCTAAAGATGACTCTAGTCGCCTTCGATGTATTAACGAGCCCGAAGTGACAAATGCTCGGTTGGACTTTTTCAGTTATAGAGTTTGAAAAAGGCCAAAAGAAACTGCTCTGGAGATCTAGGCAGAGGGTGTGCCAAACCTTTCGCGAAACCACAGAATACGTTTTACGGTACAGGTGGTCGATCTTCGTGAATGCTGTGTTCACTGCATCGCGATCAGTAGGGCGGTCGACACGGTTTCCTAAGGATAAAGGATAAAAGCCTATAGGGGTCTCCCAATATACGCGACGGTACGCGGGAGCACAAGTCCGTGTTAGTGCCACCGACTCTCAGGAGGAATCACCCACCTTCGTAGAGATCGACAGTCACTATGTTTAACGACGCTGGAACACGTCTCTACCTAGACCTCTAGATGTTTGCGTTAAATTCCAAAGCGTTGTTATGTAAATTGAGTTTATTTTAATGTTGATCTTTTTAAACAGTTTGCCTTTCAGGTTCGCCACGAGATGTATATATACAACTTCCTATATGCAATCTAAGAATGAGAAGCAAATCTTTTCAATCTTTCAACTTTGAAAACCTTAATCTACTGAGGGAAAAGAAAGACACAACTTTTTCCACAGATCATAGAACACACACTAAAATGCACATTTTCCTAAATCGTCAAGCACACAGTCAAATGCGAAATGCACAATGCATGTATTTCTTTTCGTTATCCTTAATGTTGATGTAAGACAGAAAGGAAACTGTTGTATAATTTTGAATCTAATTTCAAGTAGAAATAAACAAGCTTGTCCAAAATCAAAAAGACACCTTATGATAGACTTGTTTAAACACAGGAAATGTATAGATTCAAACCATAAAATGAAAAGTAAACAAACTCAAACAGCCATGAACAGTAATAAAACTAGCTCTTAAGATCACCAAGACACTTTTACAGTTCAGGATCTAAGAGGCCACAGCTATACTGGTTCGCTTTTCACAATGGGAAACTGTAACTGAAACAAGAAATACTGAAAGAACATTCATAGTTTCATCACACAACTGAGGCGGAATAATGTCAAGGAGAATGGTTTACAGCAAGTACAATGACCAACAAGCAATCAGCAAAAAATCAGTGAAAACATGGCCAAGACACAAAGGGAAAGCTGAGCAAGACAATGGCTAACTGGACCAGCGCAGGTTCTAGTATGCCAGTTTGACTCTCAGCGCAGTTCCCGAAGGGAGTACCTGCGCTGTAATGCAGACTGCCTGTGGACAGCCTGCACTGACACACGAGAGTTGCGTCTGCAAAGTTTTCCGGGTCATAAAAAGCTCAAAAATGCACTGTTTTTGATGAAATAAAAAGCTATAGGTCAAGTACAGGCTAAGGGATGATCAAGAGGATGAAGATCTATCACAAAGAGTAAAGAGTCTTTTGTAGATAAGCTCTTCAAATCTTGAATTTGCTCAGCAAATGAACAAGAGTAGCAGTCCCTCTACTTCGCTTTTGATATAGTCAAAAGCTTTTCGATTTGGTACTCTTTTCTTCAAGAAATGGATAGCAAAATACTACAAACACCAACAAGATACTAGGCTCCCCAGCGGAGTCGCCAGTTTGTTGTGGGGAAAAGTATCCGATGCGGATGACCCTATCCCTACTCTAAAGGTGACAGTCTTTAGCAACAACTGAAAGTAAAGCTTTGATGTTTTCCTTTATGAAAGTACAGAGAGAAGGAAGAAAAGATTAACCAACCTGGTGTCTTTCGCTTAGCCGATCCTTATCCTCTCTCTTTGTCTCTTGTCCCCAGCTCCTTGCTCTCTTTGCCGGTCCAGCTACACACAGATCCTGCACAAAACAAGAGAGGAAACTACAAGATACAAGTACTCATAACTGATACATGGATTAGAGTGAATCAAATATACATGTAAATACAATACATCAATGCAATACAAGTATATAGGAGAACATGCAAAACTTTATTGATAGAAGTAACAGGGTTCTGAGAAGGTTACAACCAATGATGGCTCCAATCCAGCAGCACCTCCCCAGCAGCAAGAACTCTCCTCTTCACCTCTAGTAAAACAATCACCCAATAGCTCTAACTGTAATCCAACAGCACCTCCTTACTTAACACAAAATTCCAGCCTCCTTAGACCTCATAGAAGAGCTCTATATATAGGAGAGAAGAAGAGAGGATGACTCAGCTTGAGACTGACATGAAGCTGCCTTGTGTCCTCTCCCTCTTCAGTTAGTCTTCAGTTCTTGAGTCCACTTGGAGATCCTTGCTTACACATGGTGATCAAGTACCTCTTATTCATCACAGGGCGAATCTCATGAACCAAGTGTCAGTTTGGAAGCTTCCTGGGCAGTTGACACCTTGCAGGATGACTGTGCCACTTGGCCAATCTCGCCCAGCGCAGGTAGCCTTCATTAATCTTGACTTCCAGCGCAGGTACAAGGAGGGACAGTTGCATTCCAGCGCAGAAGCTCAGTGGAGCAGCTGACATGATCCAAAATAATCCTGTTTTGAAGTGTTTTCAGGTGGAGAACTGATTGGAAGTGCTGTTGTTTGATGACCTTGTTCTTTTAGGGGTAAGAACAACATGTTTAGGGACTGAGGATCCCTGTAATTATTGACATTTCATGCTCCATGATGCGAGGCACAAAAATGTCTATAACAAAGGGGTATCTTTTAGAGCTATATTCAGTGCTACCAACCTTCAATTTTCTAGAACTTGTTCTTCATAATCATTAACAAAAGTATTTACATCACCTAAGCCATCATAAGAAGGAAGGTTACATACCTCAAATATGATACAGTGAACTGTTTTAGTAATTCTTGCAGAATCCCTTGTGGATACTTCATGCAGCCTATTTTGCAAATTTTCCAATTCTTCTTTTGAGTCTGACATACAAGAACTATCATGCTCCCAACTCAACTTGCCTTCTTTAGTACAGTTAACACAATCTTGTTCCTTTGTTTTCATTTGATAGATATTTTCTATGTTAGCTATGTAGTATTCTTCTTTGACTGATTTTGTATATCTTACTCCTTCTGATGGATCAAAAGGAACAATTTCTCTCATATTGTTACCTTAAAATATCAATTTTCTCTTCTTCAAATTAATTATGGCCATATTGTCAAATTTCCAGTCAATTCAAAGAAATGCAAGATAAGGGTTACTGTCATCGATGATCTCTATCACTTCAAAATCATCAATAGTGTGAACTACTTTAATATCCATTGTGAAACATGGTAATCTTCCTAGGGGGAAGATATTTTTCTGATTTTCCATCCTTAACTCAATAGGTGACCACTGTAGCTTTGGCTTACCCATTAACGCCCATGTCTACTTCAACGAGACATTAGCATTAGCTCCCAGATCTAGAATAATAGGATCCATTTCATATACTCCTATCTACACACTAAGCCTCATCTCTATTCCATTTCTCGTTTGTCGGTGTAAATTATTGATTGCACGCATCTAACTTCACAATATTCCTTTCGATGCACAGGAATCTATCAACTCCTGAAGTCCTTCTACGACCTTTTGATCTCTTAACAATTTCATAGAAGACTGCAAAAAATACTTTAAAATGCCTACTTGATTTTATGAATCTTGGTCTTGTATTTGAGCTTGATCCCATGTCGAGGTTGATGACATGTCATAGCTAGTTTTCTGATTTGGCTGTGCACTAGAGGCAAAGCTCGAACATCCATAAAACATCACTTTGCTTCCATAAATATTTCTTTTTCTTTCTAAATATAAAAACAAGAACTTTCTTAGTAGTATTTCTGAGCCATGTACTTTTAGATTCTTTCTTTCCATTCATTTTATCAATACTATATTCTTCTGAATGATGTTTGCCTCTAGTCTTACATATTTGGCACCACAAGCTAGATCTTGCATTTACAGGATTTTGTGCTCCACCATCCATGTAATTCTTGAAGATAGGGCATTGTTCTTTAGGATGGCCCTTATTTGATTCATTTTGTACATCTTACTCCTTCTCATGGATCAAAAGGAACAATTACTCTCATATTGTTACCTTCAAATATCATCTGTCTCTTCTTCAAATTAATTATTTCCATATTCTCAAATTTCTGATCAATTCCAAGAAATGCAGGATAAGGGTTACTATCATCGACGATCTCTATCACTTCAAAATCAACAATAGTGTGAAATCCTTTAATATCCATTGTGAAACCTGGTAATCTTCCTAGGGGGAAGATATTTTGTTTATTTTCCATTCTTAATTGAATAGGTGACCACTGTAGCTTCGGCTTACCCATTAACTCCCATGTATGCTTTGTCAAGGCATTAGCATTAGATCTTAGATCTAGAATAACTTGATCCATCTCATATGCTCCTATTTGTTCATTAAGCCTCATCTCTCTTCCAATTCTCATTTGTAAATGTAAATTATTGATTGGGCACATCTCACATGACAGTGTTTCTTTGGATGCACAAGAATCTATCAACTCCTGAAGTCCTTCTATGACCTTTTGATCTCTTAACAATTTTATAGAAGATTGCAAAAAATACTTTAAAATGCCTACTTGATTTGTTGAATCCTAGTCTTATGTTCAAGCTTGATCATGTGTTGAAGTTAATGACATGTCTTAGCTAGTTTTCTGATTTGGATGTGCACTAGAGGCGAAGCTCCAACATCCATAAAAAATCACTTTTATTCCACAAATATTCCTTTTTCTTCTAAATATAAAAAAAACGAACTTTCTCAGTATTCTTTCTAAGCCATGTACTTTTAGATTCTTTCTTTCCATTCATTTTATCACTACTGGTTGCATCTCCACTTCTAGTGACAATACTAACTCGAGGTTCGTCGGTCCTCCTTTCAACAATCATCATTTGAATATTTTGTGTCTATTGTTTCTTCCTCTTTTCTTGCATCTTTGAAATAAATACAAGACAATATTCAATTCCATGGTCAAAGGATTTACAATACTTACATGTTGTTGTATAGTTCTGGCGGTCTCTTGCACAATGACCTGGCTGGCTGCAGTTATAGAAAATAATATGCCCGCATCCTTGACCAGCTATACCACCTCGACCTATTCCTTGGTAATCTCCTTGACCATTGAGCAATCCATTGTCCTATTCTCCATGCTCTTTTGCTTTCTTTATATAAGTGTTAGCACCACAATCCAACATTAATGCATATGCCCGACAATTATTCTCATCATGTGCTACTGATTTAGATAATTTGCAGTAGAGATTCCTGAGAGCCTATACATATTTTTGTAAAAAATAATATTCTTCTGAATGATGTTCGCCTCTAGTCTTAAATATTTCGCACCATAGGCTAGATCCTACATTCAAAGGATTTGGTGCTCCACCATCCATGTAATTCCTAAAGATAGGACACTGTTCTTTAGAATGGACCTCTAATCTATATTTTTCACACCATACTTCATATCTAACTTCTTCGATTTTCTTGATGTCTTGTAACTATAGGGTTAGATTTGCTAGCTGACTCTAAATATATTGCATTCCTGCATTAGTATCTCCTATAGACTAAGATTCCAATTTCATCACAATTTCTAGAGCTGACTTCACTTCCTATCTTTTACTCCTTAATGAAAATATGATATGCAATAGCAGCGCAACTATAAACCATTCTTAATGTTGTTGTAGAGTCGTGTCGAAGCTAACTTGATCCAACAACACCTTAAATATCTGATCAAAATTCCAAATAGACTTAGTAGCTTTTTGTTTGATCTCTTTCAACTTGGTGATGCACTGCAACTTAGACTTCGGCTTCTTAAACTCTCTTATCAGTATTGTTTTAGTATCTACAAATGTTTTGTTATGATTATTTGAATAATTCATATACGATGTAAATTCTCTATCTCAAAACATCATAATGAGTTGCACTTTCTTTATATTCTCATTGTGTAACTTCTTCATTGTCCATACTGCTTCACATAATAACAAACACTATTTCAGATCCTCCAATCGAGTTCCTTCGAAAATGGGTAGCTTAATATAGTCATCCATAATTTTTCATGGAGGGGGATGTGGAGGGGGAGGGGGAGAAGTAACGGGAGAGGGATGGGGGGAAGGAAGGGTAGAGGGAGGGAGAGATCCAAAAGCACCCTAGTTATTACTGGATTCTAGTGTCTATGATCTCTCAGGTGGGAAGGGTGAATATTATGGAGTTACCTGAGGGCTATTAGGGAGGCTTTCTTCACTTTTAGATTCACTCAAAAACGACCATAATCATTCTCTATGGAAGTCTTCAAATAGTTTCCATGATATCTATTTATGGTATCTACTCTATATCCCTTTCCACATCGCATTGTTCCAATCTCTCTTCTTCCAAACATAAGTAAACTAGCAATATGATTGCATATGTAAAACTCCCTTTTCACATAGAAGCATATTAATCCAAAGTTTAAGATATTTTAAATAGTTACCTCATGGTTCCTTAAATAATTCTCGTTCTACTTCATTGTAGGACACAGTCGCATCTACTACGAACTGAGTAATGAATCCTCCCAAAACGATAGTAATCCATAAATCAACAACCCTTGAAATCCTATTGTCACTTCTCTTGAGTTGTTGTATCAGTTCAAGAGTCCACACCATAGTTTCTTCTCCTTTAAAATAGTCCTTTCTTTTGGCCAACCTCGATATCCACTCGTAAAGCTCAGTAGGAAAAAGAAAATTTTGTATTGGTATGCAAAAATATACTTCTTTAACCAAGATTCAGATGTCACATTAGGGTTTCTGTTTTTTTGCTTCGCATATTGTTGCACTTTTAGCTCTATCCAATCTTGAATTTCTTTCTTAGATGGGTACGACAGCAACATATCCTTCAAACAAACCCTGGTCCCCACAACATAATCATTTGTTGGCTTGGTTTAGGCTGATCTATATTGCGCACCAACAAAACCCTCAATCACTGGCCCTTTCGGTAACGAACTACAAGTAGATTGCAATCTCATCCGAAGTTACCATGGGACGATGAAAAACCATGTTTCTGTAGCTTTGAAGGATGTAGATATCTGGTATTATTATGTTCATTTATTCCTAACATTCATACATGACTTTTCCACTTTACACTAATCACTTAGGAATATCATATAAAACCATAAACCATCATTATGCTAAAATCAAATGTAACTGTAAAACACATAATAAGAAAATATACACACGAAGACACAAAATTAACATGATTCATCCCAATAAGTGATCCAGGTGGATGTTGGTGGCCACCCACCTATCCCATTTGGACCCCCATGATTATCTCTTTCAGTTTTTCAGTTTTCGTAGTTGTAGCACAATTTACTATTTTTAGTAGTTTTTCGTGTCCTAAACTTTGGAGCCATTTTGAGGCCCTAAATGACATTTTTTGGGAAATTTGGGAGCAATATGGGTCCATGGACTGATTTTTCTCATCCCAAAGTTATAGTTCTCAGATTGATCTTTCTAACAAGCTATTGTATGCGTCAAACGGAGATAGGGTGCCAAAGTTACGACCCCGCGAAATTGATGTACCAATTTACCCAAACGGAGCCCAGAATTTGGTGTTTCATATTCTAGGGTTAGGTTTTGGGATGTTAATGGGTTTCCATTGCTTCTCAACAATAAATAGGCTTTCGAGCCTCATTGTGACATAGTTCAGAGGCATGTAGCTACCACATCTCTTCTCAAAGATAAGCTACCATCGCCCTAGCCGGTTTATTTCCATTGCTGTTTGTAAGCATATTTCAGCATTTTACATTAATGAAATGAAGTATTATTTCTGCTGCATCTTTGTATGGTTATCTCTGTAATTTTTTGCATTTTTGTTTAAAACCAAATCAATGGTATCAGAGTGGCCTGCTTTTTCTCTGTTTTTCTTTGCATGTCCCCAACGAGGTCGGGATATAAGGAGTTAGGGCTTGAACTGGTCGAACCTTTGTAAGACCAGCCTCGCAAATCCCGACGGCCTCCCATGGCAGATGAAAAGAAAGACAAGGGGGTAGGAGATCCTATAAAAATCTTGCTGGAAGAAGCCCTCGAGCGACAAAGGAATGCAATGATGGATAACTTTGCCCAAATCCTTCAGTGGCTACCCGCAGGTGACGCATCAGCTTCCAGCAGCTACTCAGGAAACACCACGCCCTTTAAGGTACAAGTTAATTTTTAAATCCCCATATTCAACGGTAAAATATACATAGATGTTGTAGATAAATGGTTAAATATGCTAGATGGGTATTTTTCTGTTCATGAATTTTCGGGTCGGGAAAATATTATTTTCGCTCTTCTCAAAGCAGCCCCCCATGTCAACCACTAGTGGGAAACCTATTGTGAGTAGAAGAATGAAAGTACAAGCTCACTATTTTCAGCCCCACTCACTTGGGATTCATTCCGGGATGCCGTCAAGGAGAAATACTACCCTGTCAAAAGCTATGAGGACTAATACATCAAATGGAACACGTTGCAGCGGGGAAGGGACCAAGATGTGCCGGAGTTCACAAACATTTTTCATAACCTTCACAAACTGTTGGGTATCAAGGACTTTGAGCTACATTTGGTACTCAAATATCATGGTTGCCTATATAGATACATCCAGGAAAAGATGGAGTTCCTGAACATCTCCTTTCTCGGCACAACATACCGATACGCTGTCAAAATCGAGCCAAAGTTCAAACAGAAGAAGCAAGACTTTGGATCTACAAATCTGAAGACCAAAGGACAAAGCGAAGGCGGGGTGACCCATGACAACCTGTCGAAGCCACAAGAAAAGAACAACACCATGAATTCAAAGAAGGACATAGGAAAGTGGTGTGAGTTCCACAAGAGTCCCACTCATAACACAAGTGAGTGTCAGACCAGGTAGTCACTAGTGGCTGAGTTGTAGGCTTCAGAATCAGATGTATGTTCCAACCCTGAGTCAGAACCTGACAAGGGGAATGGAAAAGGGAAGCAGATCATTGATGCGGAGCCTAGCGTCACTGTTGCAATCACCAAGATCCAAAAGAATGAGCTCGAAGATCCAGAGGAAGGGGAGCGTCTTTTCCACTCACAGATGTGGGTGAAGGGTTCTCTGCTACAATTCATTGTTGACAAAGGCAACCAAAAGAACCTCATTTCAGCAAAGGTCATGAAATGGTTGGTCCTACAGACTACACCACACCCATAGCCGTACAGTATCGAGTGTCTTCATGAAGGACAAGATCTCAAAGTTTTCCAGTAGTGCCACCTTCCTTACAGCTTCAAACCCTTCATAGACGAGGTATTGTGTGACGTTACACCTATGGATGTTTCTGATGTACTATTAGGCCAACCATACTTAGGGAGGTGACATGCTGTGTATAAGTCAAGGCCTCATGTTGTCATTACTTCTTTGGATAATTCATTATAAAGGATACCAGAGGTAGCCCCACCTATCATAACCTCTTTGATCTCTACTACGAAAGGCAGCAAGCTCATCTCCTAGACTAGGAAATTCATTTTTTGTTTGATTCGCTCCCAAAGTAAGGGGAAGCTCGTCACCATATCCATGACCCTTGCGAAGCGTTCCTCCATGCAGCAGTAGCAACAAAGGAATACGGTCATGACAGAACATAAGAACAAGTTCTCCTCACGCACAGGGGTACCACACAAGCTTCAAGTGGGCAACAAAGTCTGGTTGCATCTACAGAAAGAACACCTTACAAGAGCCCATCAGAAGCTCCGACCACGCTAACATGGTCCTTACACCATTAGTAAGGCTACGGGAAATAATTCTTTGGAGCACAGAATTCCTCCATTCCATTTCCTGCACCAAGTGTTCAATGTGTACCGCCCTCGACCATGCTTCCCAACATTACTAGACACATCCGAGATTGCAGAACAGCTCACTAGGGACCAAGTTCAGTAGATGGAGGAACTCAACGCAATGGGGACCATTGCTTGCTAAGGGGGGAGGAATGATCTAGGTGGATGTTGGTGGCCACCCACCTTTCCCATGTGGACCCCCACGACTGTCTCTTTCAGTTTTTTAGTTTCCGTAATTGTAGCACAATTTACTATTTTTAGCAGTTTTTCGGGCCCTAAACTTCTAGAGCTGTTTTGAGGCCCTAAACAATGTTTTTTGGGAAATGTGGAAGAAACATGGGTCCATGGATTGATTTTTCTCTTTCGAAAGTTATAGTTCTCAGATATATCTTTCTAACGAGCTATTTTACGCATCAAACGGAGATTGGGTGCCAAAGTTACGACCCCGAGAAATTGATGTACCAATTTACCCAAACGGGGCCCACAATTTGGCGTTTCATCTTCTAGGGTTAGGTTTTGGGATGTTAAGGGTTTTCCATTATTTCTAAACAAAAAATAGGCCTTCGAGCCTCATTGTAACATAGTTCAGAGGCATGTAGCCGCCACATCTCTTCTCAGAGATAAGCTACCATCTCCCTAGTTGGTTTATTTCCATTGTTGTTTGTAAGCATATTTCAGTATTTTACATTAACGAAATGTAGTATTATTTCTATTGCATCTATATATTTATGGTTACTTCTATAATTTTTTGCGTTCCCGTTTAAATCCGTATCAATAAGGGGGCACATCTACAAGAATTTTTGCTTATATAATGAATCTATTTACAACAAACCATTCTTGGAGTGCACGCTAAGTTGCAGGTTGTTTGTGCACTCAGCTGCAAACTTAGGCCTTTGTGCACTCTGTTGAAGAGCCTCTCCTTCACTACAAAACTACAGATCACAAGAATTCAACCATTACACTGATATGGATCAATTCGATGATTCTCTTTTTATCGTTTTACCCTATATATGCTATTACATCATAGGGTTACATCATTACAATACCATGGTCCAAATACCATGGACTCCCTAAGTCAAGTAACTATGGCCCAGAATTCCATTATCCTTTACAACATCACATGCTTTTGCAAAAAGGAGAGGCTTCGAGCCACTCGAACGCCCTTATACCATGTGGTATATTCTAAGTGCTCCACTGTGTGGCCCACTTCGCGTTCTGTTGTTTTACTACGTGCTCCACCCCACAAAATGTGGATTCTTTTCGAAAATCTAGGCCAAATTGGGTTGCATCCAACACTTGGATGTTGGAGTTCTCTTTAAGCCCTTTTTAGACTCCCTAAACATGAGAATATTTCTAAGTACTTTTATTATTCAAACTTGTAAGACTCAAATAAAATTTGGACTTGTTAACTATAACAAGACCGAACCACTCCTTCCTAGGGTTTGTTAAGAATACTTTGAAGGACTCATCTCAAGGATGAGATTAAAGGAAAAGCTATGTTATCCTCCTCAAGCTTGCATAAAAATAAAGAGGTACTTGCCAGTAATAGTAGGGAAAATTGGGAATGAACATTTTTTTATATTGTAAAAGGCAGTATGACGCTCTTAAAAAAGACATTTTGTCTCCTTTGTGTCCGAGGTGGGAAATCCATTTGCCTGTCAATTTACCAAAACTTATTGAAAGTATTTAGTTGGTATTGGGTTGTATTTTTGAGTCAAATGTTGCAAAGTCAATATGTCATGTCGTTGATATGTTTAATACAAGTTCAAGCTCAGTCAAAACTACCTTTTAATTCATAGCGTTCAATCACGTTGGCCATCCTTGAGTCAGTCATAGATTAATCAAAATTGTTGTTCTTCAAAACTTGACATGAGTTTCATGTCATAGGCCCTCCTACGACAGATCACTTCATATCAACTTATGCTCACTATCTAGAAAGTTTATCTAGAAACCTTCTTCATTACCTTGGAGCTTGCATGCCTTAATGGTAGGTTTCTCTCCTTCGATGATAGGTTCTCATCATTCACCTTCGATCAAATGATTCCATGAGTGTTCAACTTCGGGACATGTTTTCACACTTCATATATTGTATTGGAAGTTCCTTGAGAACCATTATCATTATTGGTGGCTTCTCTTGCACTTGTTAACGATTCACATTATTAATGGGTAATCAATTGATTTCCACCATGTTTGACTTCGAGAAATTCACTCACATGGTTAGATTCATACTACAGATTGAGAGATGGATATCAAGAACCTGGATCTAGTTTCATCCATCCAAGTTGCATGGAGTTATTAAATATTCATGATTGCAAACATAGATACCATGATGGCTGCATCCATACTGTCTTCTATTGAGAAGGACCTTTTGGTGTATCTTCATACTGGTTCTTTAAGAAATTTATGCTCTGAGTATAGGAATTCCTACCTCAGTGATGATTATATATTTCATTATAACATTTGATTGATTGTTTCAGTTCTTCAACCATGATCTCTATCCTGAACCTTGGCATGATAAAGCACTTCAGTTCTCAAACATATCTTTTGACATTGCACTTTAGGGTGCAATCTGTTACATATCGTTCTTTCACATTAGGAAAATTACCATCAATATGGATCTTTTTCCGTCGATCAAAGTGCTCTAAATCATTCCCCTGCAAGTCTAGAACTTCAAAAATCCTAAATAGAATTAAATTTTTGGATTACAAGACCCAAAAACCTATTTTTGATTGTCTGCATAATTCCCTAACCAGTCTCTATGCATACACAAAAGTGATTATTAAATGAGACGAAAAAGTTTGTTATGTCTTACACAATGGCCTGCGCACATGGCTCAATGCAAGTAAAAATTAAAAAGTAAAGTATAGAATATTTTTTAGTCGAATATTTCCCAACTAATAGCTTCAATTTCATGGTCACTCAATCGTGATCCCTCCCATCATGAACCCATTTCCCTCTCTTAGTGGATCCCCTATCCCACCATTTATGAATCTCATCCCATAGGAAGAGGATCCCAAACTTCCTACTCTTGGCCTATAAATCAAACAAAGGTCAGAGGCTTGGGTAGGACCACTAAAGGTAGAGTTATGCTGCAGAAATAGGGCTAGAAAGGTCTCCATCCAAGGAGAAGATTGGAGATCATGGGAAGAGGCTTGTAACATTAAGGCAATGAGGTTGTAAGTTTGTTCTCCTTTTTATTTGATAAAAATAATTTTTTCTTTCCTAATCATGTCTATTTTGATATTGTTTGTGAGATTCCTAGACCACTCACATAATTTATGACTGATTATTAATTCAATTTATGATATATGGTAAGGTAAGAATTTCAATTATCTTTAATTATATATGCTAGATTATTTGATCCTTTCTGTGTCTTTTGTCTATAGAAATATCCTTTGTAATATCACAGAGAAGATGTGGAAAGCACTGGAAAGTCCTCTAAAGAATATAGGAGAAACCAACCGTGGAACGCATTGAAAGGACTGCAAGAAGCACCCCGTTAAATCACTAAGTGATTTCTCACATATTACTTGTTTTAATCAGTCATAAGCTAACGGAAGGTAACAATTATTTTCTTATTTGTTACTAGATTTTGTTTGAGTTTGAGAGATATCCATCTTGTTTGCAAGAAATATTAGTCTACTTAACATAGGGTGTCCTGCATAATTTTCCTATTATATTCATAAAGTATCATTTTTTCAGAGCATATACTTTGGATCTCATAATTATGAGATAATAATTATTTCATAATTGAGATAATTGAGAAAAAACTCATAATTGTGAAAACGGTTTCTAGAGTCTGTCATTTCTAAGGAGATTAACATGACCCACTTGTGTATGAGTTGGACAGGGGTCCATTATTATAGAATTTTCCTAACTTCTCAAGACCCTATGTATCTAAATACATTCTCCTAGAGGATAGAATGAGCCTATGAAATCTCATCAAGAGGAAAGGGGGGAAAGGATAAAGTATACAAACTATAGCATGAGAGCTTTGTTGTATTGGGAGTGGATAACCTACTACAATTTGGATGTCGCAATCGAAATTCCAACCCATCTTGTCCTCTAAAAATCATCTAGAAATACTAGACCCATAGTTAAATAATGAAAGAAATAAACATGGATGAGGTAAGAAAACGACCATATGTTTTTTGTTTTTGAATTTTTTATTTATTTTTAGATTTTTGGCATAAATAAGGCATGTAAAATACTCACATCACATACCAAATAAAAAAATAGATAAAGTGTCACACTCCTATGTACAATATGTACGTGTGAAACATAGTCTAGTAGGTAACACTAAAGTATAACCACATTTGGGCACAAGAGAAAGGTTTCTATATGTGACCTCATAGAGGGTAGGGGGAACATATGGCCCACGAATTTCGGGCCATGCCAAAGGATGTCAAAATTCCCAATCTAGAAAGGTTGACCATGCCAGGGACATGGTAACATAGTCGTGCTCTGAAAAGTAACCTGAGTGCATAAGGGAGGATTAAGGCATAAAAGGGGGTACAAGATTCTCATCAACAAGTGGTAATTCATTAGAAAGTTTGGTAGTAGAATTACAAGACATGACCTGGTCCATCGGTGGAACTTCCAAGGAAGGTCAAGGAAATGCTCAGTGGGTTAGTTCAATATTTAAGTTTTTGAACTCTACACGTTCTAAATCGAGGAGAGTTGAGGCAGGAAGATGCATAATCTCTGTAGGATGATCAATAGGTAGATCCATGACCTCCAAGTTCACTATCTAGGGGTTTTTTCATAGAGGGAGTCATGTGGAACATGTGGAGGGGTGACCCGTGTGGGAAAAAAAACTTTATCATATTTCGTATTGGGATGGAGTTTCTGACCTGCGTCAGGAGGTACTGACAGGACTACCAGAGAGGAAATATCTTCCACAACAGATGGAAAAGGATGCTCACTAGCCTGATCCGCTTCCATAGGAGCATGTGACACCACCCAAGGATCGATAGGTTTATGGGGTCCACAAGTATTATAAGAGATGATATGCATAGGAGATTTTCATGAGGATGAAGGAATTTCAGGTGGCAATAATTGAGGAAATACCCTAATAAGTGATGAGGTTTTAAATAAGCCCACGCCAACACTTTGATACTGACCATGGTAATATCCCACAAGTCAGACTTATTTCCTTGTAGTAAAAAGTTGGGTCGAGGGCATGCAATTTTCAACATGGTTGACAATGCTTCATGAGGAAAGAAAAGTAAATGAAACATGAATGAGACTACAATGGTAATTGCATAAAATAAACTATGGCCAAGGAGTATGTTATAATCCAATGAGGTGTCGACAACTTCAACATCAACATATTTAGTTTTCCTCCTAACTCAATGGAAAAATTTGGGAGAACCCCATTAAGTATAAAATTATTTCTTTCAAAATCTTGGAGAGTGGTGTTGGACATGGTGAGTGATTGAGAACATTTATCCTTGCGGCATGATGCTAACATGACACATGTGGATGAACCTTCATCCACCAAATGGTGATGAATATTATTGTGAAGAACATTCATGATAATTTGAGAAGTGATATGATGGGAATGTTGAGGAGAATTTTAGTTAGCATTGGATGTAATGAGACTTGAGTCAGATATATCAACTCCACCAATCGTAGGCAACAAGGCATTGCATTGTTGAGGACAAATTTGCAGAACCTTAAGGGCATAGATTCTTAAGGAGCTTGGGAAGGATCTTCAAAAATACTATAATGTTGATTGGCCCGAGTGGAAGGATTGTGTGTTTCAATACAAAGAACACCCTTGGGGGGTCATAGACAGGTTCCATAGGCTTATTCAAAGTGAGTAGTCAGGTGGAAATTTGTGGAGCTCGTTAGTGTTTAGAAGAAGAACTCAAATTAGGAACAACATATGATTTAGCTTGCATGGTAACATTCACGTCTTCCTTGCCATTAATATGGATGAATTGCTGGTGAAATGAGAAAATGACCACTCGTTGCCACCTTGTGGAGGTGGAGGATGTTGGGAAACCATCTATTGTTGAGGTTATGTAGGGAAAGGATGAGTCAAAATAGCAGGTTCTTAGTAGACAGTGGCGAAAGGAGCCTATGGAATTCATCCATCTAAAGGCGCTCATGAGTGAGGTGGTTGCCTTGACAAATTTGATAAGGGAATTTGATTTTACGACGATGTTCATTAATGCCCCTCCCTGATTTTGAGGGTTGGTTTGGGGTTCATGAGAAATTTGGTTCTTTTGTTTATTATTCTTCTATTATTTTCACCACAAAATTATTGGTTGTTCTTTAGCTGACTAGACTTCACCATAAGAACGTCAGTCGACTAATGAGGTGATGGTGCTTTAGGAGAGACAAAAGCACTTCTCGGGTCCTTAGATGTAACAATCAATTTCCCAAATTGGGAACCAAGCTGACTCATGGAATCAGAAATACCCAATCTCGCCATCGAAATGTGGGTTAGGAACAAGATTGTGAGGGCCAATAGAAGGCCTAGGGGAATTAGGCATCACTTCATATAGCATACCCGACTGTGAATAGATAAGATCCAATTGCTGGGATGTTAAAATGGCTTTGTTCTTGGTAACAAATCGAAACATAGACACATCCTTGGTAATCTGAGGTCAAAGAGAGCGAATGAACCATTTACAAAAGGTTTCATAAGGTAAGTTTGTTCTCGCTAATGTCTTGTGAAGATATCACTCATGAATGTGATCATGAATTAACGTGGAATAATCTTGTCTAAGCTTTGGCAAGGTATCATAGTCGATATCATACCGAGTAGTAAATTGGAAGTGTGTCAAGAAGGTTTGAGCTAAGGATAAAAAGTCATTGTAGGATGTAGTATCTAACTCGATATACCACTTTTCTACATCCCCAATTTATATAAGTTGGAACCAATGATGTTTAATAGAATCATCCACCAAAGAATTATAGGAACACCATAAGTGGTAGGTTTTAACGTGGGTGGATGGATTATCCCTGGGATTCCCTTCAAACTTGGGAATATTAGATGGAAAGTTTGTGGGAATGGGTGGCCATTAGGGATCATGACGGATGTGGTCATTACTCAACTTTTCCAAATACGGTAAATCAAGAGAAGATAAAAACAAATTGTGAAGTTGGATAAATGGATCATAGGTAGGAGAAGCCCTTGACCAACCTTGCAGTAGCCCCATATAAGGAGTAGAATGATGCACTTGTTTGTGAAGGATAAGGTTTCTCCTGACATAAGACAATTGTGGGATAGAATGACTAGTAAATGGACATTTCCCCCAAAGATATGTACCCCCAAAAAGAAAAGGATCCCGAAGAGAATATCTTGTCATGGGGTTGTACCGAGGAGTAGAATAAGAACCACTTTACGTAGTAGGACTGACATAAGGAGGATAACCTGTGTGGGAGATGGTACTAGCAGCGGGGTTGCCCCAAACTAGACTAGCCCTCCCAAGAAAGATGTTGGTGTGCGACATCCCTCCAAAGAGTGAACTATACTAGGCTTGTGACAATCTTGAAGAAACATTGCGTCCAATATGAATAGGAACAACTGATTATCCCCCCCACATATTTCCGAAGGGAACCGCACCTAACTAAGGAAAAGGAATCATTGGTTGAGAAAAGTTGGGTGAAAAGACTTCTGATCCTATTGACTAACTAGGATGAGGAACCATGGTCAACATAAAATATGGTGTGGGAATGAAGACATTCAAGAAAAGTGTAGGAGCTATAGAGGATTCTAGTGGTATTCCCCAAGAAGAAGTCGGAGGTGTAGATAGATGAGTAGGTATGTCAACATTAGGAGGAGGCAATGACGACAAGATAGCTAAAATTGCCAATGTAGAGGGTAAATATGTCTCAGACTCTACGATAGGATAGATAACTGATGAAGATACAAAATTATAGGCAGGTGTAGCACCCTCATGGTTCAACTACAACAACATAGGTCTTAATGGATTAGTCAAGGGTTAATTGGTAGGAGCAGTAAAATAGTCTACCAAAGTCTCAATAGAGATCAAATCACTACCAGAATGACCAAGTATAGACTCCTAGACTATGTATTGGTTTGAGTATTGAGTACTGACAGGTACTCTTTGTGCAAGAGAGATAATTCCACCTCGTTTAGGAGGCAAACCATGAATATGATGTGATTGACTGCGGACAAATTTAGCCAGGGTGATAAATTGTAGATTAATACAATTGTGTTAGTGCGAACACCCTAAGGCCAAAAATATTGACTCAAACTAAATGGCACACACTATAAAATTTGTAAAATATAGCACATGTAGACCAAAATAAAAATAAGCTAGCAATGGAACAATTATACTAGCGACCTACTTCCCAGCCATTTTAGTAGTGAACTCAACAGAAGTGTCTTATTATATGTGGGGTATCCTCCGAAAGGATTTTGAGAGTATGACTAATGTTTGTCCTAGGTACAAAGAAGATGAACCCAACCCTACACCTATGTATGAGCCCTAAGAGATCGTCCACTATGGTTACCATAAACAATAACATGACCTAGGGGGACAGTCACAGGACAAATCCGCACACAAGCGGAGTAAACTTAACTCAGAAATCCAAGACTGAAATGCTATTGATATTTTCCTCCCAAGTGGTCCCCAAGTGTTATAATAAGTGTTGATAACACCATTTTTATGCGTGCAAATTCCACTATATCGTGCCACTTGAAACTAAGAGAAATGCATTATGTCATCTCACCTAACCCAAGTTTGGCCCCATGCTTAACCCTTTTGTGAGGATGGATCCCAAAACCACTCTACTACAAATGGATTTAACTCCCTACCCCAAGCTTCTATGTTTTTTTGTAGTCTTGGAGTAGTTAACTCACACTCCTATCTCAAAGACCCTAGCCTAAGCTAGTGTTGGTGTACTACGAGTAAAAATAAAAGATGAGTCTATTCGGTTTTGATTATCATGTTGATTTTAAGGGGTTGTTATTTAGATAGTTTGGTTGCGACATAAAATTGAAATGGTGTGAATGAATATTTGTTAGTAACCCCGATGAAAATATAAAAAAAAATCTTTTCAGTTGAATGAATTTTAGCTACAAGAGGGTAAGAACTTTCACAACACACCAATGCCTATGGGTGTGCCTCTCACTAAATTATTAGATGAAAATTATCGCAATTTATTTTTTTAGATTGTTGACCCAAAAAAAAACTGAAACATAAAATCAAAGTAATTGAAAAGATACAAAATAAAAGTTCCCAAGCGAGAATGAAAATCCCACCAAAAGTTTCGCAACTAGGAAAGCAAAGCCAAACAAATAAACACACTCAAAGAAATCAAATCGAAAGGCAAAATTGAAAGAAGGAAGGCAATGTCAATAGGATAGGGTTGTATCACAACAACTCAATTAAATAAAGTGATCTACAAAGGTCAAAACCAAACCCTAGATGCAGGAATGCCTAAACAAGATAAAACAAAAGTGATATAAAGCAATGATAAGCACACTCAAATGAACGTTTCTAGATTATAGTTGTGCAACCAATTAAAACACCACCAATTGCCACAAAAAACAAACAAGAAAAGAAAGAGATCACATAGAAATAAGTGAAAAGAGCCAAACAAAGGAAAAATTAAAATAAAAATTAGATCTTAGTGCTTACTTGGTCAACTAATCAGATATGAAAAATTGGACAAAAAGGTGAGGACAATAGCCGGAACATACCAAACCTGCGAAGAAAACCTTAGAGTAGTAGAAAAGAAAGGATCTAAAAAAATAACAACAAGAGTATACTCAGATTTGATATATTTCATAGTTAAAAGATACAATAAGAAATAGATCCAACAAATAGAAACATGTTCTCAAGAAAAACACTTGAAAATTCAAGCAAATAAGGTAAAAGAAAACCCAAAAATTGGGAAAAACGGATAAAATATACCATGCTTTTTCAATAGGCCATATATTCCTCATACAGAATCCATATTTGTTGGTTTTCTTTTTTTCTGAGATAACATTTAAAGAGGATTACAAATATGCAATTATTTTTACTCATTTTTGTATAGAAAATAATAGAAACAAAGATTAAAAAACAACCGCACGCGAGGACGAAGAAAAATAAACTAGTCTATCTTCAATTGGTCATAACTCTCTCATACAGATTCTGTTTTCAACTTTTTTTTGGGGGGTAGAAATATGAGATGAATCTAGATCTATGGTTATTTTTATCAAATTCAGATCTAAGATCCACTGAAATCTGAAGCAAGTAAAACCAATGGAGATAAAAGATATTCGAAAATTCCATAAAGAAATCAACGAGAGAGAAAAAATAACTAGATCCAAAGAAAAAGAGAAGAGATATAAACACAAAGAGGGAAAAATAATGATTATCTCATTGAAAGCACCAATTTTTTTTCATTTAATTTTGAAAGGAGTTACTTCTCTACAATATGATGCCTGATTGAGATCACTATAAAGAAAAAGTGTTAAAATTGGCAACTAGGGCCAAACTCCACATGGGTCATCTCATTTATGATAGCTAATACTTTTCTTTGATTCCCCTCTCTGAGAGGTGTAGGATTGATGTACAGATCATCTGATTTTGACATGTACAAATGAAGATATTAATTTAGTTATATTATGGACAAATTCTCAAGGTCGGCCAACAAACAAAACAGGCATTCAAACCACCAACTCATCCTTAACGTTGCATATGAAAGAAGGAGACCTCAAGTCATTTTCAGAATCATCTCATCTCACATGTCTCTTTCTCATCTTATGATTGGGTACACATATATGGGCAGCTATCTCTCACATGTGCAAATGAAGAAGGATGAATTTTGTTGACTGCGTTGAGAATCATTGACTAAGCTGCAACGAGGTTATTTGACTGTGTTGACCTCAAGCATTGACCTATTTTGATTGTGGTTTGGGTGAGGTATCTCTATCCTTTTTAGGTGTAGCTCCGAGAACTAAAATCGAGGAAACTCGACCTCTCCTTTGGCCAACGTTCACTGTAGTAGGGTTGGTCGTAGAGTTGACTTTCATTGACTAGTTTTGACTAGACTTTTTTCAGACTGTTTTGCAATGATTAGACTTGTTGTTGGAGGGCGAAGTTGACTGGGTTTGATCAAGATATTTAGAGGTACAATTCTACCATGTTTGACCAGTGTTGACTTTTCTCATTAGCACTTTTTGTTGTTGTCATAAATTATCGAATTTGTAAATTGTACTATCTCTCTCTCTCTGCTGAAATATTGAAGAATATAAGAAGAAATGATCAAGGGTTGCCCCACATTGGGGTTTGTTCCTAGATGGTGCCACATATTGTTTCCTCTTGTCTTCACTTGTCTTCTACTATTTATCTTTATGTTCTATATGCATTTTACTATCATGATCATGTGATTTCTAAACCAGATGTTGATATTGGGCTACTAAAGAAATGGAAGTAAATTTTCTCTAAAGCATAGAACATACCATTGTTACCTAAAATTATCATGGTATCAGAGTTGAGGTTAGGACAAAGCACAAGCAAGAGTGAAAGACATATCACCAAAGAGAGTTGGACAAGGAAAAGTGGCTCAATGGATTCCTCATCCAACTTCCCGGCTAAAGACAAGCTCCATGAAAAATCTAACTATCATGGAAGGAAGATGTCTCTTGATTTGACCTTGGAAGAACAAAAAGTGTTGGATTATGTGAAGGGTAAAATCCTTGAGCCTCCTTCAAATGCATCGGCTACTGCGAAGACCAAGTACAATAGGGCTGAAGTCAAAGCAGAGAAGATTATCATAGATTCCATTGACAAGTGTTTGGTGGCCTACATCTCCAATTTGAACACCTCCAAGGAAATCTATGATAGGTTGGTCAACATGTTCAAGGTTAGTGATGCTAATCAAATTTTATTTCTCAAAAATAAATTGAAGGATATTAAGAAGGGAAAGGATGAGGATATGCAATCCTACTTCTTAAGGATCACTGAGATCATGAATGATCTACCTTCAATTGGAGAGGTCATCCCTGATAGGGAACTTACTATCACTACCCTAGGAGGACTCACACCTGAGTGCTATATATTTAGAACCATTATTCTCAATAATGATCGAATTCCAGGGTTTGAATAATTGATGTCAAGATGCATTCAATAAGAAAAAAAATGGTTGAGCAAGAAATGTTATGAACCTCAACATTGGGTAACTATATTTACCTTAATACACCTCCTAGCTTATTCAAATCAACTCTTCTCGTAATTTCCTACACATTTTGATTGTATCTTTCTCAATGAGATGAGTCAAAGTGAGATATTATGCCTAGTGGACTAATGTGCATTGATTGCAGGTTTTTGAGAGAAAAGCATGGAAATTTTGGCTAATTAAGGGTTGAAACTCTAATGAGACAAGGAGGAGAGATTGTAGGAAATAGATACTCCTCATTTAATCCTCACTCATTTGAATATTTCTCCATTAATCACACTAGCTCGGAGTTACAAGCAGCCAAGTCATGGAGACCAAAAGGCAACCGAGCCAACGACAGTTAAAGAGTTAGTTTATCTCAAGTTTTGGAGCCGAGCCTCTCTAGATTAAGGGAAGTTGTTGGAGACTTCAGTTGTATAAATAAGGAGGCCTAGAGCCTTATTAGGATTTGAATTTTTGCTGTAAAAACACTAGCCATTTTCGATTTCAAGACTTGTGGAGGACATTGTGATATAATTTTCTGGTTTGATAATGAGAATGAGCATTTCATTGATCCGGGACTGAGTCGACTAAGAGGGTTGAAGCTCTTGGGTTAGTGCCCAACCCTAACAACAAAGGCTCCTTTTCTTTTATTTGTATGCTTATTCAATTTCATAGATTAATGGTTGAATTGTATTTAGCATTATTTCATTGCAAGTAGTTGTGGATTTGATCAGTTTGCTTCCATTTATGCCTTACTTCAGTGGTAGCTTAGAGTAGATATAGGAATATAAAAAATATTTCAATAGGTGTATTTGGTCTCCTCCCATCAGGTCTCATAGCTTGAGGAAAGAACTCTTATGCAGCCCCAAAAAGAAAGAATTTTGATTTCTCATGGAATTTAGAGTTTTTTGTTACTTAGGCCAGCATTTCATTAGTTTGCAAGAATAGGATTTAGTTATCATTTCTTCTACCTTCAGTCTTACATTAGATCACATAAATATTTCATATTATTCTGCAAGTTCTTTCCATGCATGAAATAGGCAGATAGCTCATGAAATTCGGTTTCCTTTAGTTAATTGAAATCCTTCTTATTTACATGATTTCTGAATAAATGGAAATGATTAATACATTGCAAGAGTTTCACAAGTACAAAGAGATTTCATGATCAACAACCTCATATAAACTTCATCCATCCATGATTATCATTTTCTTTCACTAAATCGATCATCAAATTCATCATTCCACAAGAATACTTCTCCATGTTTGTTGAGCAAATCCAACAATATCACAACTCTGGTTTTGAGCTCTGAAGGAGTCCTAGGCACTACCTTGCCTCAATCCATTCACCAACCACCCGTCCTAAGCCTTACATCACCTTCCAAACCCCTTCTTTTTCTCTCAGTTGTATCTTGTAGGAATAGAGGGGATCATGTATGAATTCAGGACATCTTGTAGAACGAATTAGGACATCTTATAGGTTGACATGTAGTGGCTTTTTTTGAGGCCGAATTACTGAAAAGGCACCAAAGAAGCCAGAAAAGGACCCCTACTTGCCTCCCGAGCCTTCTTACCATTCACCATCATCCTTAAGCCCCCTGCTACATTACCAAAAGAAGTTAGCTTTCACACTTTCACACGAAAAGGGACAGAAGGAAAAACAGAGTTATTTTGTTCATTTACATGCATAGCAGTAGAATGTTTGATGTTTAAATTTGCATGCCTAGGATGGTAGGATTGCATACATGTTAACTTAGCATTCTTTTGAAGCAAAGCCTCCTAGCAGTTAGTTAGAAGAATGGTATGTTTAAGCATTTTATTTCAGCCTTTTTCCTTACTGCAGTAGACAAGTTTCTCTTAGTGTATTTCTGTTTTTCTCATAGGTAATAAAGCTTCTTCTAAATCAATAGAAGTCTAGTTTGAAAACCTTAATGTTCTATTGCCAGCTTATTAGTGACAAAGGGTGGACCCATCACAATTACTTGTGTATACAACACTATCACCTCCAAGTTTGTACGAACCCCGGGTTGATAATGTAAACTTGGTAGCCCCAGGAGTTGCAGCATTCTTGCTGCAATACTGATGCTCATCACTTTTTGGCTCCATTTTCAGGGAGGTTTCTGAGTAATCTATGATTTCTTCTTTCTTTCTTCCATTTCTTATATCTGACATTCTGTCATTAGCTTCATTTCTTCAAAAGTAATTTAGTGTGCTTACTTTTCCATTATGTAAATGAGATATCATCAGTCAGTTAGTTTCCATTCAGTTTGTGATTTTAATTCTAAAATTATTCTTGAAGCTTGAAAAAACACAAAACAAAATAAAAACACTTCTTTCATGCCTCATAGGAATAGGCGATAGTTATGGAAATTCCTACCAAATACCCCCACTGCTTCAAATGACCAAACTTCCCTCTTCTTTGGTGGATGTGAATTGAGGGTGCCTTTCCCATCAGAGAAACTAATGGGGATGCCAAGATGAAGAATATAAGCCCCTCCTCTCTTCCTCATTTCCATGGCCTGACCTTAGAAGATCCAGACACTTTCTTGTTTTAGTTTTCTATCATATGTAGAACCTATGATTACACCAATGATGAGCAGAAGTTGAAACTATTCCCATCCACTCTCAAGGATGTAGCTTTTCATTGGTTCATGGGTGTACCTGTTGATAACATGACAACCTAGGCTCAAATGCAACAAGCCTTCAACAACAAGTATCGATACTATTGCATGTCCAAAGACACTAAAGAGAAAAATTTTATGATGACCTTAGGGCATGATGAATCCCTGGAGGATTATGAAGAAATATTCCATCTTAGCTACAAAAGGGCTAGGTGCACCCTTGATCCTAAGTCACTGAAGCTAATCCTACTCAGAGGGGTAAGGGACTATCTTCTCGATACCCTAAACCTGCTAGTAGGAGGTGACATCTACAAACTATCCTATAAAGATATTAAGATTGTCTTTAGGAACCATTCTAGGGAAGCTAGGAAAAAGGGTAGGGGTAGTCAACCTATGGTGAGTCCATCCTCTTCCAATAGATCAATTAAGGGTGAAATTGGAAACATGCTAGAATATTTCAAGAGTGAGATGGTGCAAACCCTTGCCCTACAAATGGACACTATGCACATCAAGAGAAAGTAGGAGGAAGCAGAGAGAGCCATTTTTTGCCTTATATGCACAAGGGAGAACCCCAGGAATGAATTTCCATTGAATCTGATTAAAGTCTGCCAGGTCTATGAAGAAAACCACTACAAATGCAAATTCCCTTCTCTACTTGGACTAAAAGCTATCTATCAGGGAACTAAAGTGGTGACTGAACAACTCTGCTACACAAATAAGAGGATACCTCATGGGCCTCGGCTATCCTGGCATGGCATGAAAGCATCATCCCATGCCTATTACAACCCCAACCAAACAACATCCATTCCGTCTTGGGGGCCCCTTGCTCATCCTTCCTCGTCCACACCTCCTCCTTGATCCTTTGCACCTCAGTACCATTCCCAGCTGACCAACGAGTTATTTCAGCCATATGTTATGCCACAGCCTCAGCGGAATGAACCGCACCATGGGTGGAGGCCCCCATGCAACAATGCACTAGCTTTGTTTCCTTCACCACCTACTCAATCACAGCTTTTACACCCTGCTCCACCTAAACAACCCCATATGTGTACCCAGCCAAATCTGAACCTGAACAACAGATAGGCACAACAAGTGTATAGTGGAGAGACACCCTCAGGAAATCAACGTAAGATCTAGGAGAGTACTCTGGGACAACCAACCTCTGCCTCCACCTAGGGAGAGTGAGGAGGAAAGAGAGGAAAGCATTCCTAAAGTAAAT
Organism: Pinus tabuliformis; assembly: GCA_031772625.1. Taxonomy (NCBI): domain Eukaryota; kingdom Viridiplantae; phylum Streptophyta; class Pinopsida; order Pinales; family Pinaceae; genus Pinus; species Pinus tabuliformis. The sequence continues at coordinate 572,289,909 of CM062813.1, read as the reverse complement.
GCACCACCCTTTCCTGAGAGATTAACTCACCCAGTCCAGCTGACCCTAGAAGAGAATGAACTTCTAGTTGAGTTGAAAAATCTATGTGTCAAAATTCCACTTCTCCAAGCCATAAAGGATGTACCTATTACAACAATTTGATTAAAGAGAAGTGCTTCAAACATGTAGGGAGGAAAAAAAGAGGGACACCTACCATTAATGTCATTGGATAGTTGTCTGACTTAATTTGGGGACAGGTAATTTGCTTGAAGTATTTGGACCCTCAAATCCCAATAGTAAATGTGCACATCAATGGTACCATTGTCTCAAACACTTTGATTGATCTTAGGGACGCCATGCTCAATCTCAATATTTAGGGTTCATTGAGAAATACCACAACAGTGTTGTAACTCGCAGACCATTCCACAGTGACCCTTGAGGGGATTGTGGAGGATGTGATGGTCTCCATTGACTCTTTGGAGTACCCTACAGACTTCCTAGTTCTCCTGCCTAAGGCCAAGCTTACTTGTTACCCTCTCGTCATTGGGAGGCCCTAATTATCCACTGCTGATGCCTACATCAGCTGCAAGGCTGGAAATATGACTATCAAAAATGGGCATATGTCCAAGCATTTAGTCTTGTACCCTCCTACTCAGCCATCTCTATAACATGACTTACCTTTACGGCTAGAAGAGGAGGAAGAATATGAATTCTACATAGCCCAACTCAATACCTTAGAAACAACCATGGGGGGAGGACAACTGGATGAAGATGATTTGATTGAACGCATACTCTAAAGTCCAACTCCTATCACATTGTCCTTAGAGGAAGTAGTAAAGGAAACCTAGAACAACCATCATATTGATTTATGCTTAGATGATTCAAACCCTACCCATGTCAAAACCATAGAACTCAGCCTTAAGAGAACTTTGAAAATCGACCCATCTCTTTCTATACACTAAGAAGAAAAGCTGTGCAACATGCTAAAGGAAAAATTGGATACCTTTGCTTGGAGTTATAAGGAAATGAAGGGAGTGCACCCCTCAATGTGTACTCACCACATTCATATCAAAGAAGGTTGCAAAACAGTTCGACAACCCCAAAGGAGGATTAATCCAGTTCTTAATGATACAGTCAAAGAAGAAATTCAAAATTTTCTAGATGCAGGATTCATTTACCATATCTGGAATAGTGAGTGGGTCTCTCGTTTGTTGTTGGTTCCAAAGAGAAATAGGAAGTAAAGGATTTGTGTCGATTATAGAGAGTTAAAAAAAGCCACAAAGAAGGACCATTTCCCTCTACCTTTCATTAACCAAGTGCTAGATGGCTTGGCAGGGAAAAAAAATTACCTTTCCTAGATGGATTCACCAGGTACAATAAAATCCAGATCAGCCCAGAAGACTAGGATAGAAACACCTTCACTTTTCCTTAGGGTACTTTTCCCTATAGGGTCGTTCCTTTTTTCCTATGCAATGCCCCTGCCACTTTACAAAAAGAAGTCCTGAGTATCTCTTATGAGCTAGTCCATGATGTAGTAGAAATTTATATGGATGATTTTAAACCCTGCATGTGTGATTTCTAGGAGGCTCTGTCCAACATAGATAAGGTGTGTTACCGCGAATAGTGTCTATGTAGAACTGCTAATCCCAGTAAGGGTGGTAGCAACCTTAGAAACAAACAAAGTAAAGCTATTTTCGTATTCCTTTATGACAAATCGATAAGAGAAGAATGAATACACCAACCTCAATCTTGCGCTTGGGTCCTCACTTGATTCCTCTCCCTTCTGATAGATCCTCGCTGCTTGCTTCCTCGTCAGCCCAGCTTCAGAGAGAACCTGTGGAGTCAAAGCAGCACAATACTATCCGAGAACAGAGATCTACTAGCATAAACAATATAAGATCAGATGTATATTGACCACACACAAACATATATCATAAAATATGCAAGAACATGGAGGAAAAATTGAATAGATTTACTGATATCAAGAAAAAAGCAGGGGAGGATTACAACCAATTGTTCTGACCTAGCATCATGCTCTCAACAAGAAGCCCTTCTTCACCTCATGAAAAGCTTAGATCACCCAACACTATGATGTTGCAACAAGAAACCAACAACACTTCCTTACAAGATACAAAATTCCAGCCTCTAGATCTTTGGGATGAGGGATCCATATATAGATGTTTGAAAGGGGGGTGAGTCAGCTTCTGGGGTTTGATTAGTGTCCTCTCTCTGATAGTTCTTGATTCCACTTGGAGAATGATGATCTCTTACTCATCCCTGGGCGAATTTAGGGAGGCAAGTGTCACAGGAGAAGTTTCTGGAAGATTCCATGATTTTCCACCTCGCACACTGCCTCTGCCATTTGTCCATTCTCATCCATCACACCCCATAGAAGGGATTTTCAACATGCATCACACCCTCTATGTGTATTTAGGTGGGATGCATCGCACTTTGTCCATGGAGCAGGTGAGATGGTCCAGTTTTGCCCAATTCTGAGTAGTTTTTCATGGAGAACTTCTGGGAGATGATGTGATTAGCTGACCTTGTTCTTTTAGGGGTTGGAACAACACTTTTAGGGACTTAGGAGCCCTTGGTTTATGGAAATTTAGGATTGGGGTTGCAGTGCCCAAAAATTTCGATAATAGTTTCCCCCTAAAGCATGAGGTCGTTAATTAATTTTTTGATGTCAGGTGAAATGCTTTATGATGAGGATCCAAAGTTTTTCGAGCTAGAAGGCGACCTGTAATAAGATACAATACAACACATTATCTTCATAATATTTTTCATTTCCTCGCTGAGTCGGGCATTCCCATGCTCAACTTTATAAATTCATTTTCATGTACATAGGATAGACAATCGTCTGAGTGCAGACTGATGATCCTGGTAGAGCCATCATCCCTTAGGTTGTATGATTATTTGTGCAACAATGATGTACATTGGATGTCTTTATTTCCCTGAATGTGTCTCGTAGCTCGGATGGATGAAACTAGATCCGGGGTCTTCAATCTCGTTCGATCTTCACTCGAAGTACAAGTCAATCCATGTGAGAGATGTTCTGGAGTCGAACATGGAAGGACATTGCCTGATTACCAGCCAATGATGTAAGCTGTTAACAGGTACGAGAGGAATCGCCGATAATGATGATGACCCTCAAGGTATTGCAGTACAATTCGCACAGTGTGAAAGAGGGACTTCGCGTCGAACACCATGCAAAATATTTCGGTCAAAGGCCAGTGATGCAAACCTGTCGCCGAAAGTGAGAAACTTGCCATTGAGGCATGCAAGCTTCAAAGTACTAGAAGGGTTGTTCCTAAATCAACTTCTTGGATAATGAGTTGATGTCGACAAGAAGCGATCCGTCACAGGAGGGACTTAATGAATCCCACATCTATGACACGAAACGGAGCAAATGATTTTAATGGAGGTGAAAACAATCTGAGGATACAAGGTTCAGGATGGCGGTCATGAAAAGATGGAGAGTGAATGTATTACAGTGGATGAGACATAGGTGAATCCTCTGAGCGACTTCTCTTGAACATACCGACGACACTGACATGATGGATTGGTAGCGTTAACCCCAAATGTGGATGGTTTGATGGACCAATGGTGATGTGATCGGTGAACAGAACAACCTAACCTGACTCGGATGCAGAGTGAAAGTGTCATGTTCAAGAGCGACTTGCTACCAACAAAGTTTTTTCAAGTTTTCTTCCCAATTTTCCCCAGCCATTGCTGACCAGTAGCTCTTTATTTTTGTCAAGCTTGAGGAGGATAACATATGCTTGTTCTATAATCTGCCCTTAAGGCAAACCCACCGCTATGTTTTAACGAGCCTAGTGATAGTGAAACTCGGTCTTGTCTGTGAGGACAAGTTTGTCTCTATTAGGTTTTAACGAGTTTAACGACAAAGACAACTCGGTCCTTTTCCATTTTAGAGAGTCTGAAAGGGACGTAAAGGAAACTCCAATAGTTCCTTTTTCGTCATATAATCCCTTAGGTCCAAAAAAGTATAAAACAATATGAAAGGGATGAATTTTCGGTAATTTTAACGAGCCGAACAAGACAAACGCTCGATATTTTTGTGTAATAATACCTCAGGTCCAAAAAGATTAAAATCTAAAGGAGGGATAGCACTTCCGGTCCCTTTAACGAGCTGGAGAGGCCAATCGCTCGGCAATCTAATCATATTTTACGAGTCAGTTGAAAAGATCTTAAAGGAGACTCATTTTTTGAGGAACAAGTGATAAAATTCGGGTAGCAGCTGATTCCAGGTAAGGTTTGGAATTTTCCAATCACGACAGTGTCACAAGGATGGCTAGCACGATCACTCTTCGAAGCTGTTCCTCAAAAGGGTAAACAATCAAATGGGGGTGAATGATCAACCAATACAAAGTGGAGGTGATGATGAGAACACGACCAAGGCTTCAAAGACTGATGATAAGGCATTCACGATGGTTATTTACTGGAAAATGGTTCATTTTTTAATGAGCTTAAAATCTGGGGGAAACATTTGCTCATTGCTTATGTTTATTTTTTAACGAGCTTGAATTCCGTGTTAAAACTGCTTGAAATAATGGTCATTGATTGTCTTTATTTTACTACTGACAACTTTGTTCTTTAAAAGGTTGTACTACCTGCTCAATTGCTTCATAAAACTAGTTAGAAACGAACAATACATGTTTGAAAAATGAGTTGAAACACTAATATTTTACTTGAATTACGTGAAAAGTAATTTAAAAGTGCTTTTTACCTCTCATTTTATCATTTCATTTGAACTTTGGTTTGTTGGAGCTTTGGAGGTGCTTTCCCCCCTTCATTTTCACCAACTGATTCTGGGAGATTCTGTGGACGATTCTTGGCGCCGTCTGGACTAGGTAGGAGCGAAACCTGAGCTCTTTAATTTCATCCTTTCCTTTTTGAATTCTGAGCATGTTTTCTGGTTTTTCTGAGCTTCTGGGGTTTAAAAAACTCGCCCTAGCTCCATCACACATTCTATAAATCAAAAGGTGCGATGCATGCTGGCTTGGCCATTGGCCAGTCAGCATGCATCCCACCTAGAACACTGCTGGGGGTGCGATGGGCGCGAAGAGGGCAATTTATGCACAGTTTTTCATGGAAATTTTTTGCCTGTTTTTCACCAAAACATGATCTTGACTCTCCTCTTGTTTGTTTTAGAGATTCATTGGAGCAAAATGCCTGTTACATGGTGAGAACGTGAGCATGAAGAAGAGGACATGCTTGCTTTACATGATCCAGTTACGGTAAATGCACTGCAGAAATGTGGCCTGTTCAAGTTTTTTCGCATCTCTACCATGAGGCAACAAATCAACTTGTTGCAGTATTTCCTCGATGCATGGGATCCTACCACCCAGGTGTTCCAGATTAGGCGTAAGTCCATCCCCTTGACTGTTGTGGACATCTATTTTTTGACCGGCTTATCGGGGCGGGGTGCCCCTATCTCATTATCAGGTTCGGCCCGTGGGGGTGAATCTGGGAGAGATTACATTCACAGGTATTGCAGAGAGGGATCTCAGCGGAGTAAGGACAACAAGATCAATATTCGAGATGTCACTGACAGGTCCATTAGGACTATTCTGTTTACTCTTACTAGACTAGCTGGTAGTGCGGCGCTACATGTTGCGAACAGGTCTTATATGGAGTACGCCTTGGAATGCCTTAAACCAAAGGTGTTCAACTGGTGTGATTTAGTACTCTTTGGGATGAGAGAACAACTGACCAAGGTGAAAAACGGAATATTGAAGAACTTCGACTATGGTTCTATTTCGACCACCTTCGCCTTGGAAAAGATCCCACTGGTGCAGCTGCAGTATGTTTCACTTGGTTTACCTCCACCGACTAAGCCACGGATGCAGAGATGGGTTGACCTTATGGCCTGACATGCTGGTCAATCCCAGGGTTCCTTTTCTGATACTTTCTTCGAGTGGTTCAACTGTTAGGAGATGGTTTTTTCCAAGTATCCATATGCTAGCATGGATTTCCGGGGTGACCCGGATTTGGTACTATCGGCTGCTGAGCAGTGGGGTGTCATTGGTAAATTCTTTGACCATATCTCTGTCTATCGTTTCTATTTATAATATCCTTGTGTTTTCTTCTATCAGGACTAATCAAAACTCATGTGCTCATGCAGATGTTGGACCAGTTCGGCCAGTAGTACGCCTGAGAGTGCCAGCAGCTGCTCCAGCGGGAGAGGCTATGGGAAGGGCTATCCTTCGCGACCTTGATGTGGCCGAAACTGTTTCAGCATTACAGGATCAGGTCGAAGGCCTCACTCTTGGTATTCCGGATGTGAGGACTGACGAGCTACCTCTAAGGTTGCAGTGACATACCACTGGCGTGTCGAGTCGGTGGACTAGGCTTTTATGCATGATTGCACAAGCGGTGACATGTGATCACCAGCATCATTAGACTAGGGTGCCCCTAGCATTTTGAGTTTTGGGTCATCTGACCAATTTTGTCTTGGTTATAGAACATTATGTGTAAACCATAAATTGTTATATATATGTTTTTGATTTTCGGAGTTTTATTTTGGCTAAGTTACATGATCCTGATGCAAATATTGATGAAATGCTCCTTTTTATAAATGTTGCAAATGTCTATTTAACACATAATTTGCCATTGAGTCCGTTAATGTGTTTAAGTTTCTAGAAATATGCTGATATTTAATAAGATCAAATTTCCTTTCCAAAATCTTGACCCTTAGGAACATGCGATAGATAGCTGGATTTCGTACGGAGTAGATACCAGTGAGTTGTAGTATGATGAGTTGTGATTCTAGCCTGACGACAAGTCAGCTTATGCCATGTGTGATGGCATCAGAGAGAAGTTCAATCAACGCGCTATATTCAGTGATGTTATTTGTTGACTGACCAATACATACCCCTCTGAAACTTACTAACTTGCCACTTGGATAAAAAATGGCCCAGGCTGCAGAAGATAGATTCGGTGAACTACGACTTGCTCCGTCGGCATATCCAACAAAAGATTCCAATGGGTTCGACATCTGTGACAAATGTAAAGAGTGAATTACTTGACCAAAACAATTACTCTTAGCGAAAACAAAAACGTAACAAAAGCATATGGGTTACTACACTGAGTCACGCGTAGTAACGCTTAAGGTACAACCCGTTACAGGGTTGCGCTAGTGGAATCCCGTCATAATCCATTAACTCATAGGCTCCTTTTGCTAATACACATTTAACAATATAGGGGCCCATCCAAAAAGACTTGAGTTTACCTTCTCCCAATTTATCGGATTCTTAGTCGTAAAGTAAGACCAAGTCACCTTCTGAGAAGACATGAGGTTTGACATTCTTGTCAAATTGCGCCTTGACTCGTTTCTTATGGGCTTCGTTAGCCAAAGTGGCATCATGATGGGTTTCATCCAATTGGATTAGTTCCAAGAAACGAGCCTCCTCTTCTGAAGTTCCAGGGAGAAGGTCGATTGTGAGTTTGAGGGACGAGATTTCACACTGAACTGGTAGGATCGCCTCTAGGCCATACACCAGTTGAAAGGGTTTAACCCGGTTGCATTCCTTACCGATGTTCGGTATGCCCACAAGGCTGAGTACAGGATCAAGTGCCAACTCCTTTTGTGGGCTCCAATCATCCTTTGCAGCATCCGCTTCAGGATCTTGTTGATTGCTTCAACTTGTCCGTTAGCCTGCAGGTAATAAGGAGTAGAGCTGTCGTGGGACAACCCTAGTTTGGCAGCCATTTCAACCATCATGTGATTGCGAAAATGCGATCCATGATCTGTGACTATGGCTTGTGGAACGATGAATCTGGCAACTACATGATTGAAAAAGAAAAGGGCAGCTGTTTCGTCGAGGTTGTTTAATGTAAGCATCGCCTCGGCCCATTTGGTAAAATAGTCTACCGCGACTATGATATAGCCATGCCCCCCGGTCGAGGTGGGGTTACATGTCATGAAATATATGCCCCATTTAGCGAATGACCCAACAGCAACTATTGGCTGCAGGGGTGTGGGTGGTCTTCTGGTTTTGTTATCGAAAATTTGGCATGAATGGAAACTTCTGACCGTGGTAATGCAATCTTTGAACATGGTTGGCCAGAAGTATCTTGCTCGTAAAAATTTTTGCGTCGTAGTGTAACCAGAATGATGCCCCCCACATGTGCCTGAATGACAGTCATTCAAGACTTTTTCGGCCTCCTCATGGGTGAGGCACCTCCTCAGAACTGTATCGACACAACGACGGTAAAGCGTATCACCGACAATAATGTAGTCTTTTGATTGGTATCGAATATGTTTTTGTTTCGAGCGAGAGGTATTAGACCTATATTTTTGGGTTTGGAGATAGATGATTATGTCTCCATACAATAGATTGCTTGAAGATATTAGAAACAAAGATTCATCCACGATGGTTTCTTCTGATGTTTCATCATTGGACGAGGATGGGAGATCGCATAGTAATTCCGCGAAAACCAGGGATTTCTTCGATTTGGATTTTACAAATTCCAGATCAAACTCTTGAAGGATTTCTATCCATTTTGAATATTTCCCCCCCAGCCACTGTCGCGACAATAGATTAAAGGACACAAGATTGGAATCCGTTGGGTCTATCCCACCTATTGCTGATAGCAAAGCCTGCTTTTGGGAGGGGCAACCTTGCAGTACCTCAAGTGTCGACATAGCGGATGGCGATTGGGCCAAATCTTTCACTATATTATAATGCTGCGCTGCTCTGGCACGCGGATTAAATGTCAACTTGTATACTACTCCCTTTGGCGGCTTTATTGTTAGCTCTGGAGTGATGGGTGGCACAACTTTGGTCGAAGTTGTTGTCGAACTACTAGGTTGATCATTATCCTTGTTGTTCGACATCTGTGGATTCCCGTAATCTTTATTCCTTGTCGATATCAAAGCATCATTTTTCTGCTTTGAAATAGACAACATTAGCACTTGGGACGGGGAAGCATTGTTACTAGCAACCAGTTTTGTTCCTGGATTCGGAAACGGATCTGTCAATACTGCCGAGGTTTTTGAACTCTTGAAGAATTTCTTAAGCTCGGCTTTATGTGGACAATCGCTCGTCCAATGATCCTCATCACATATAAAGCATGGATGACTCAGTTTCCTATTTCCGGAGGGGTTTGCAGAAGATTTTTCAGGAGACGACTCTTCCTGTTTTTTCTTCTTCCCTTTCTTTTTCTTCTTGCCTCCTAGTTGCTTGGTTTCTTTGCCTTTATCAGTTGATACGACATTTACTTCCGAGGCGAGAAGTTCCTCATTTGGATTTTGACTAGAAATCTTACGGGCCTTTTTTGATGTAGCCTTTGTTGATTTCACGCTTGTCGTGCCTATCATGCCATCGCCGGCATGAGATTCATTGTTTGATTTAGGAGGAGGAGGAACAGAAAATTCCGGTCTGGGAGCGTCGGGGATTTTATTGTAGAGCGTGCCAGACTGAGTATAAATCAAGTCTAAGTATTGTGCATGAGCAATAACTTGCTCTTCAGTGACAACTCCTCCCTTTGCCACATCTTCTGTAATGGAAGGTAACAATGACTTGATAAACCATTCAGCTAAAAGCTGATTAGGAACGTACTTTTTTACCATTCTACGACGACATCGCCACTCATGAATATGATCGGATATGTGAGTGGCCGTCGTTTGCTTGAAATTGGTAAGAATTTATGTTCCCGTTTCGTACCTTATAGGTAACTGAAAATGGGTTAAAAAGGTTGTGGCTAAGGTACTGAAGTTATCAAATGAAGCTCTAGGTAATTCGATATACCATTTTTGTGCCAGACCCGTTAACGTTCTCTGAAAAGGCGAAGCCTAATCGAATCATCGTTTAGGGTGTTTGATGAACACCACAGATGGAAGGTCATGACGTGGTTCGATGGGTCTTCACCTGGATTTCCATTAAATTTAGGAATATTTGATGGAAGTTTATGTGGAATCGTTGGCCACCAAGGGGCGTAAGCAATTGGATCGTTTGTTAACCGATTTAGATCCGGTAACTCTAAATTCGCCACGAAGGGTAACTATTGATTCAGGTTTGGCGAAGCATACCTAGGGTGGAATTGCCTGAGCAGTTGGTATTTGCATACCAACATAATGCATATGATGCTGGTAATTTTGGTAAGGTTGATGGGCATAAAAATGGTAGAATGGTTGATTTTGACCATTTTGAATATACGGTTGCCCATTATTTGCAAAGATTTGTTGCTCAGACCCTTGGTAAACTTGCTGGAATTGTGGTTGTTGATATTGCACAAGCCATGGTTGTGAAGCCATGTGCCATTGTCCAATACTGGTTTTTTGACCAAGATGAGGGGTAATTGTACCCGTTTGGGGCTGTGTCATTCCACTAGTTAGCGATTGTGGTTGAGTTGCAGGGGCAAGAGGCTATTGCATTACAACCTGAGAAACCTGAGGTTGGCACAGAACAGACAATGCTTGTACTTGCGACACCATCACAATAGCTGGCGTAGTTGGTATATTTGACATAGGTAAACATTGTTGCATTGAGTATACAACTCTTGGTTGTTGAGGCAGTATTAGCATCCAACCACTGGTTGTAATTCCAGCATAACCTGAACTTTGTTGCGAACTCTCGTATGGTTGTTCTCCTGGAGAAGAGAATGAAAGGGTATATTGCCCCCCATACGGGGGTAACCCGGTACTCAAAGGAATGGTCTGCCTTTGAGGATTGAATTGCCCAAATTGACACCATGAAGGATCAATTTGCTGAGACTCAAGAGAAGAGTTTCCGGGTATTATTCCGGATGAACAAACAGGAACGGACCATACTGTCGAAATAGCCCTTGAGTGGGCCACATCTAGCGATTGAGAACTATTTGGTACAGCTCGTATGCCGGTGAAAATTGTTGGAGTGATAACAGGAAGTTCTGCCGTTGCTGTGTCAGATGACATAGCCCTAGATGTTGACGATTGTTCAGACATTTCTAGTCTATCCAAAAGATTTCCTAGTGATTCTACAGGAGCTTCCGATAATGGTAGACTAATTTCTGATGAAGAAGGATACAGGGCGATCTCAACTCCAAATTGAGATGGAGTACTAGACTGAGGATCTTCCACAATCTCTTCTATAGCAATCAGACCAGGTGGAAGAGGTAGACCGTCAGGTCTGTAAAATATTTCTGGTGCCGAAGAAGGTATAGATTCGGTAGCGACAGATGTTTGGGGAATAACACCTTCTGAATCAGTTGTTAATGTAGCTGGTTCAGAAATAGAAGTGTTTACCCTCACACTAGGATCAGTTCTACTGTCCTTTAGTGGCTGCTGAATTTCTTCTGTAAAGGCAGGGTTACCAGGAATGTTTGGAGTAACTGGAGTCTCTACTGGCGTTGGAACACATGTTCCAACTTTACCAGGGGACTTTGACCCAGTTAAACGAGTTCGCTTTGTCCGTAGCAGTTTTGACTCTGGATAGAAAGACGGTTAGCTCATAAGCCTCCGCAAACGACGGGGTTTCGATTGACTTTCTTCCACGATTGCGGATTACTCGATCAACTAAAAATCAGAGGGGAATATGTTTCCGAAGTAAATGAATTTTAGACACTTTGATGCTACTTGTTTTTTCAATTTTTAAGAGTCAAGAAAAAAAAAAAGATGACTCTAGTCGCCTTCGATTTTTAATGAGCTTGAAGTGACAAGTGCTCAGATGGACCTTTTCCTTTAAGGAGTCTGAAAAGGAACGAAAGAGACTGCTCTGGAAGTCTAGACAGAGGGATTACCAAACCAATCGCAAAACTGCAGAATACTTTTCACTGTACGGCAGTCAATCTTCCCAAATGCTATGTTCAGTGCATTGCGATCGATAGGACGACAGACACGGCTTCCTATGGATAAATGATAAAGCCTATTGTGGTTTCCCAATATATACTCGATGGTACGTGCGAGCACAAGTCCGTATTGGCACTTGTCGTCTCAAAGTGGAGGAATCACCCAACCAACAATGAAAGCAACAGTTACCACGTTTTACGACACCGGAACACGTCTCTAGCCTAGACTTCTAAATGTTGTGCGTTAGGTTCCAAAGCATTTTTAGATTCATTGAATTTATTTTATAGTTGATCTTGCTTAAGAAATTTTCCTTTCAGGTTCACCACGTGATGTAGATGTACAATTGCTAAAATGCAGTCTAATATGATAAACAGTCGTTTAATCTTCTTTTAGCAATGAAAATCCTAGCTACTAAAGAAAGAGAGATGATTTTCTTTCAACATAGAGCATAGAGCACACACTATATGCACTGTCCTAAATCAAACCAACAAGCAGTCTAAATGCAAATGCACATGCATGTATTGTTTTCAGCTTTCTTAGTGTATGTAATGATAAGAAAGCTAAGTGCAAATCTGAATTATTTCCAAAGCGACAATACTCAACAAATTTCTTCTCAAAATGAAGTGAAAGTAAGAGAGACACTTTGCGATTTCGAAATGAAAATTGCTTTTCGACACTTTAAAACTACTAATTCAAATCACATACAATAGTAACTGTATAATCGACTATCAAGAGCAATGGGATTGTCTTCTATGGCTAAAAACGTCAGCTACGACACTTTCAGATCAAAGAACGACAACTCGATTATGCTACTTTTTTGCAAAAGAGAATAGAAAATGATGCAAAATACATAAAAACACTTACAGTTCTTTGCACTATGGAGGTAGAAAAATGTAAAGGAGGAGGGTTTTTAAAGAGATACACTGACCATAGATAGCTAAACTCTAGAATATGACTGAAAACAGTGAGTGAAAAACCAAAGCCTTAAGGTAGAGTTAACCTTATCTGACCAGCGCACCTGTTACACAGGGATCCCTGCTTTCAGCGCACCTACTACACTCGGGAAGTGCGATGCAAGAAGATTGCCTTTAAGGCATGGTGTGATGGTACCAGTACGAGACTTTAAACAAGTTTTTACTCACAATTTGCAATCCAGTTCAGGGATTTAAGCTAAGAAATCGATGTTCAGTATATGCAAATCACAGAGGTGGATCTAAGGAGGTTACTAGAGCTACCACTCAGAGCAATTAGTCGGTTTGTAGATCGATTGTTTAATTGATAAACAAAACCCAAAGATTGATTGAAGCAACATTGATCTACTTTGCATTCGTAAAACAAATGCAGTTCGAAGGCTAGTTGGCTTGGCTTCAGGCTATGTCTGTAAGTTTATAAAAGAAACAAAGATAGGCTAACAAACAATCTAGTCACTCCCCAGCGGAGTCGCCATTTTGTTACTGGGAATAGTGTCTATGCAGAACTGCTAATCCCACTAAGGGTGGTAGCAACCCTAGAAACAAACAAAGTAAAGCTATTTTCGTATTCCTTTATGACAAATAGATAAGAGAAGAATGAAGACACCAACCTCAATCTTGTGCTTGGTTCCTCACTTGATTCCTCTCCCTTCTGATAGATCCTCATCGCTTGCTTCCTCGTCAGCCCAGCTTCAAAGAGCACCTGTGGAGTCAAAGCAGCACAATACTATCCGAGAACAAAGATCTACTAGCATAAACAATATAAGATCAGATGTATATTGACCACACACAAACGTATATCATAAAATATGCAAGAACATGGAGGAAAACTTGAATAGCTTTATTGATATCAAGAAAAAAGCAGGGGAGGATTACAACCAATTATTCTGACCCAGCATCATCCTTTCAGCAAGAAGCCCTTCTTCACCTCATGAAAAGCTTAGATCACCCAACACTATGATGTTGCAACAAGAAACCAACAACACTTCCTTACAAGATACAAAATTCCAGCCTCTAGATCTCTGGGATGAGGGATCCATATATAGATGTTTGAAAGGGGGGTGAGTCAGCTTCTGGGGTTTGATTAGTGTCCTCTCTCTGATAGTTCTTGATTCCACTTGGAGAATGATGATCTCTTACTCATCCCTGGGCAAATTCAGGGAGGCAATTGTCACAGGAGAAGTTTCTGGAAGATTCCATGATTTTCCACCTCGCACACTGCCTCTGCCATTTGTCCATTCTCATCCATCGCACCCCATAGAAGGGATTTTCAACATGCATCACACCCTCTATGTGTATTTAGGTGGGATGCATCGCACTTTGTCCATGGAGCAGGTGAGATGGTCCATATTTTCCCAGTTCTAAGTAGTTTTTCATGGAGAACTTCTGGGAGATGATGTGATCAGCTGAGCTTGTTCTTTTAGGGGTTGGAACAACACTTTTAGGGACTTAGGAGCCCTTGGTTTATGGAAATTTAGGATTGGGTTTGCAGTGCCAAAAAATTTCTATAACAAGGTGTTGAAAAAATGCATTGAAATGAACTTGTCCCTCTGTCCTGAAAAATGTGAGTTCTTGATGACTGCAAGGTCTGTACTAGGTCACTTGATATCCGATCAAGGACTTCAGGTGGAGCCAAATAAGATAGCCATCATCCAAAGGGTCCCACCTTCACAAAAACAAAGAGATGTCAGAATTTTTCTAGGTTTATATGGATACTGTTAGAGGTTTATAAAATACTTTAGCAAGTTAGCTTTTCCTTTATTTGGGTTGTTGGCAAAAGACTCTGAATTTTTACGGTCAAAGAGATATCAAGAGGCTTTAGAAACCTTGAAGGATAGGTTTACCACTGCACCTATTCGCGAAGGCCCAAATTGGGCTCCTTCTCATATACATAATGATGCCTCTCACAAAACCATAGGAGAAGCTCTAAGCTAGATAAATGACAAGTTACCTTATGCCATTTACTTCACTAGTAAGAATCTGTCAAAGGTCGAACTGAAATACGCAGTGACTAAAAAGGAGCTCCTAGCTATTGTGCATTCATTGAACAAGTTTAGGCATTACGTTACATGGTAGAAAACATTTGTACATACCAACCATATTGCAATTAAATACTTGATGAGTGAACCTGATGTGAATTCTTGAGTTATTAGATGGTTAATTTTATCACAACAGTTTGACCTAACTATTATTGGTAACTCTGGCAAGGAGAATGTTGTTGCAGATTTTTTTTATCTAGGTTAACTTTGCCTACAGGGGGTGAAGGAATGGTTAATGATCAGTTATCAGATGAACACTTATTCTCCATTTTTGTTCTCTCTCCATGGTTTGCTGACATAGTAAACTATTTGGTGTTTGCATAGTTCCCAGTGAGATTTTCCTCCAAAGAGAAAGAAATATTGTGAGGAAGAGTGCCTCATTCACTTGGATTTGGGGAAACCTCTTCAAATTAGGCCTGTATCCAATTATGAGAAGATTTGTCAAGGAGGAGGAAGTATTTGGCATCCTTCTAGCCTATTATGACGACCCTTGTCTAGGTCACTTTGCAGCCAAGAGGATAACATTCAAGGTGTTACAAGCTAGTTATTATTGGCCCACTCTTCATCAGGATCTGAGAAGGTATACTAGTCAGTTTTATCGGTACCAAAAGATGGGAAAGCCTACTCTAAGGTATGAAATACCTCTACAACCTCAAGTGAATTTCAAGCCATTTGACATGTGGGGCATGGATTTCATTGGACCCATTGACCCTCCATCTAGGCAAAGACAATACATCATTGTGTGCATTGATTATTTGACCAAGTGGGTTGAAACCAAGGCAATCTAGGTGACAACAGAGGATAAAGTGGTTGATTTCTTAAGGGAAAATGTATTTTATAAGTTTCGGTACCGTAGAGAACTGGTCACTAATCAAGGCAGCCAGTTCACATCTCACATGATAGAAGACTTGTTAAGCCAGCAAAAGATCAAGCATAGAACATCCAATCCTTATCACCCACAAACTAATGGTTAAGTGGAGGTGACCAACAGAGCACTGGAGGGCATTCTAACCAAAGTGGTTAGCAGCAATAGAAAATATTGGGCAGATAGATTAGTTGAGGCCACCTGGGCCTAAAATACCACTTGGAAGACCACCATTGGTTTCACTCCCTATTAGTTTATCTATGGGAAGAAGGCCTTGTTGTCCATTGAATTTGAGTACAATACATTGAGGATGGCAACCCAACTAGATCTAGATCTCGCCAGTGTGCAAAAAGAGAGATTTCTCCAGCTGAATGGGTTAGATGAGTTTAGAATGTAGGCCCTCCTACGCACAGAGGTGACTGAAGTTCAAATAAATATCTAGCATGACAAGAACATAAAGGACAAACAATTTCAACAAGGTGATTGGGTTTTGTTGTATGATTCTAGATACAAATATTTTAAAGGAAAGTTAAGAACTAGATGGTTAGGGACTTATATCATAGATAAATGTCATGATAATGGTTTAGTGCATATAAGAACCATTGATGCAGAGGCCATTCTTTTACTTGTTAATGGGTACAGATTGAAGGTTTATGGGAAGCCCTCGTCGAAGAAAGAATTCACTTATGGCACCAGCAAGATAGTGGTGGTGATGGGGCAAGTCTCAACTTCTACCTCATCAAGTCATTGAAAAAGGAAAAAAGAATGAAAGAAAGAAGAGACAAAAAATAAGGAGACTTAGGTGAAAACCTCCATGACGCACCTAAGTTCCACTATTGGGTTGAAAATATCTTGAGGAGGTCCAATGGTGTCAAAAGAAAAAAAAGAGAAATAAAAAGATCTCTTGGTGAAAACCTGTTTCGAGGTGCCCAGGGCAAGTAGCTAGAATGAAAAACTCTTGGAGGCAGACTAGTTGCTTTCAAAAAGAAAAATAAGAAAACCAAAGAAAAAAAAGAGGAAAGAAAACCTTGAAAATATTGTTTGCGGGTCAGAAGGAGGAGGATCGGAGCAACAAGAGTGGATCAAAAGGACCTATACAATTCATGATTTCATTCATCCATTCCATATCCTTCATCATTCCATGATTCCCTCCATTTTGTTTACTCATTTAGCTTAGTTTGCGAGGGTTCTCTGGTTTGTACAGGATTCCCTGTAAACCTATAGGATTCCCTGAAAACCTACAAGATGATCGTGTAGGAATTACAGTGGCTTGGGAATCCCAAAGAAAGTAACCCTAGGGCAAGGGGATGACCTACTTATGTCAAAAAAATAAAATTCTACTTCACCATATCATCGCCATGCATCTCCACCATGATCACCCTTGCATTCATCCATTGAAGTCAGTTTAATTTTTTTTTACAGTTTTCAGAAGAAAACACAGACAAAAGAGGATCAAGACATAGAACAAGGGGACAACACCTAAAAGCTATACCTCTCATTTTCCATTCACTAGACTCATTCTCTACCTATTCCAACCATCCTCATGCTCTAGAAGTGAAGGAACGATTAAAAAATTTGAGGGAGAGGTAGCTACAGGACATCCTGTAGGAAATCCTATAGTAGCTTGTACAACAAAACAAAAATTACAGGTTACAGTCAACTTCAGCATGGAGATACAGAGGTCGAAAAATCTCTTCCAGAGCTTAGCAGTAGCATCAGGATCATCAATATCACCATATAGTACCTTCACATGAAAGAAAAACATCAATGGAGGGCAATAAATAAACAAAACAAAAAAGGAGAAAAACACAAGCAACAAATACACAGAAAGGACTTCACTCTCCAGCAAGCAACATCAAGGCATCATTACTACAAGTAGGTATCTCGCTTCCACTTTCTCACTAGGATAATATGATCACACATGTAAAGTTGTGAAAGATTTGCTTTTGTAAGAAAATGGTGGCCAGTTAATTTGGCCACCTTCGCTCAGTTAACGAGGAGAATAGAGTTGTTCATAACACATGTGGTAGCAGTCAAGTCAGGAAAATGAGAGATGAGATCGAAAGTGGTTAAGATACGGATGCTTGAAGTGGGATTTGATTACGAGGTGAGGAGAATGATGATGTGGTAGTGATATGGAATTTATCAAGGACAAAGAATTAAAGGTATTTATAGACTCATGTGCGTGGATGTGCCTATGTCACTTTATGCAACGGGTCGATAATATTGTGAGATACATAGACACTGAAGCAGTTAGAGAAAACATAATAGGCAAACATGTAAACACGAAAAGTTTAATAAGGAGTTCACCCACTACTCCTAGGCTACGTCTCCTGGTCCATCCTTCAGTGGTGGCCTCTCTATTATGTTTTCAAAGTATATTTTTTTACAATAGTGAGCTCAATTTGAGTCTCACTTAACAGATATAAATCAGTAGGACAGGACTTGGGTCCCCCAAGTATCTGGAGTACATAGACTCTCCTTAATGAAACTCTTGACCTCTATTGGTCACAGTAGTATGAGCCCAATCTGAGACTCATACATGATAGGAAAGTACAAAGGAGTTCACTTGAACCTCTCAGGCCCTCTCTAGAGTACATAGAATCTTTGGCTCTCTTTGGCTCTATCTAGCTTAACGCAGCCTTCAGGTCAGCTCGGCTCCTTCTCTTTGTTCTCTGCTCTTAGCTTTTTTCCTTGACTAACTCTCCTTTCTTGCTTTGTTTTTGTCAGTTTCTGGCTTTAAAGCCAATTTACTTTCTCACTGTTCGTTTCCGCTTCTCAACGCTCTGGTTCTCCTGCCTCTGTTCGTTTGAATTTCTCTATTCGACATCATCATCACTGTGTAATGCCTTATAGGGAGGTGGCCCCCTATTTCATAATGAACTAAGTGTCAGTTCCCTTGGAAATATTTGAATGGTCGTTATTTTCATTTAACTCCCAGATTGCCTGCAAACATGATTCCTCTACCAACTCATCATTCATGCTAGACTTCAAACTTTATACAACTCAGCCTGTTTACCCCATCGAATCTATTCATCCATCATATTGCATATGTCGTCAATCTGGAGCCTCTAGATCTTACGGTCTCCATCCATACCAGGTGGGAAATTTGCATGACGTTTACCCATCCGATGTGAGTGGTTTTCTCTCTCTTCTGCCGGACACGTTGCACCCAGTGTGTGGCATCAGGCTGGACTCGGTTGAAACCGCTTACCTCTCAAATCCCTTTTGATATCCTGCCGGTTTTCGTGTGGGACTTTCCTCTGACGGAATTGACAAATTCCGTACAGTTTTTTACTTTTCGGGTTTGGTCACTCAGGCCTTTTTCTTCTCTGAAGTGTTTTCCCGACGATATGCAATTAGCGACTTGTTGCTAATCGCATATAAGAAACCTCCCCCATTTTTCAAAAAGACTTCTCGTTTTGTTGTTTCATGGCAGCGTGTGTTACCATGGGCCAAAGGTCTGCGTGCTTAACCGAGGGTCCTCGTTTCTCGGCGCTGCTCACAAATTACAACTATTCGAGGATATTTCTAATAAGCTCGACCTTTGTAAGACTTTGAAACTTTGGCATGAATTTTTCAGAGTTATGAAAGCTTAGAGAGTTCTTTAGGATCCGATTCGGATCACGACCTTCCCACTGAAAAATCTTTTGGACCACCAAAAGTTTGTTTTTAAGCATTAATCAAGTGAGGGTACAAATTCCTCGCTTGCCCAATTTCTATCCATTTCGCACTACTTGGTTTTGAATCTTTGAGTCCAATCCTCAGGTACTCAACATCCCCCCTCTGCGTAGTTCTCACCTGCCTGTCCATAACTATATCTTCCTGCAACTCATTGAGATATTTAGGTAACAGATCATCAATAGAAGGCAATTGACTCTTCTCTTCGTGATCTTCAACCAATGAAGGTTCAAATAGTCTCAAGCTATCTGCATTAACAACTAAGTAGATGTGCATGTAAGCTGGTAAATCAAGGCGCAAAGCATTCTAACCAATTTTTTGAAGTATGTTGAAAGGTCCATACCTTATTGGCTTCAGCTTCTTACCTTCACCTTGCATTCTATCTTTGCTAATATAAATCCAGACATGATCACCAACTTGGAAACTATGCTCAGTCCGATGCTTATCATGCCTTGCTTTGTACTTGGCTTGGCTCTTTTCTAGTTGTTCCTGTATTGCCTGGTGAATCTCTTGGATTTGTTCAATGAACTTGGTTGCCTTGTCCACATCATTGTGTCCATCAACCACTGTGTCTTTACCAATATATACTTTTTCCTGAATTTGTGTAGAGGTAGACCTAAGAAAAAGACTTCCTAATCTTCTTTTGACACAAAAAAACTAGTGCTGAAATCAGTTTTTAGATTATGAGAATACAAAAGTGCCAATAGGACTTTCTGGTGCACTGGCGCACTTATCCCCCTCAAAACCGCGCCAACTAGCGCATCTGTTCCTTAAAAAATCACGTCATCTCTTCCTTCCTCTAAAAAATGGCGCGACTGTTCGTGACGAAACCGCGCCAACACTTTCTTGCGCTCAAAGATGATCAGTCATCTGAGACCTGTGCTCCAGGTGTTACTACAGTCCACCTGATCATACGAATGCTTCTGTACACTCCACCGCCACTACAGTTATGTAATTAATGATGCATCCTAAAAAAAAATTAAGGCTATCCCTACTCTGTGCTCTGCGCTCTAATACCAAGATAAAAATCAGATTTGAATTAAAAAGGAGTTACATCTCACAGGTGAGTACTGCACCTGGAGACTGCACTCAAACAAAGAGAACTCTCTCCGTACACTCTACTTCATCAAATGAGCAATTTCATCGTTAAGTACTTTACTAGAGATCAGGAAGTTGCAACCAAACTCCTAAACTCTAGGAACAAATCCTAAACTAAGAAGATACGTTACAACTTGTGCAACCATTTCTCCATTAATACAAAATAATATGAATTATTTTCAACTTAAGGATGATCAACAACTACAAGACTATGGTGTAGATTCGAACTCCACAATCATCATCAACCTGAGGCTTCAGCAAAGTTCGCTTACACCAATCCATGGATCTACTTCCTTTAAAGATGCTCTTAATGGTAAATATCCATCATCAGGTAAATCTGAACAGACTCAAAACATTCATGGGCCTTATATTGTGGAGTAGATAAAACAAATCTCGACAGCGATAATAGATCTAGCAACGTCAACTAATATTCTTACAATCTGTTAATCCCACGACCAAAACCTCTAGATCTCTTCCAGTGGTTTTTTACAACCTAGACACCAAACTCCGAGGTTCATGTATGCTCCAAGGGCTTCTTTATAGTAAAATCTAAATCATTAGAGATAAAAGAGTATGTTAAACAAGAGGGTACATGGTTATGGGGTAGTGTGGGACTATTTATCACCCCATGGTTCCTAAAATTTGATGCCAACTCAATGGTGGTCTCCAAGTGTGCATAAGATTGCATAATTTACTCCTTCATTTCTTGCATATAAAAGTCCTCGAAGGAATAGGTAACCTACTAGGGAGATACATGAAAATGGATCCACAAAAACATGAGAAGAAATATATACTTTTGCCCGAATTTGTGTAGAGGTAGACCTAAGAAAAAGACTTCCTAATCTTCTTTTGACACACAAAAACTAGCGCTGGAATCATTTTTTATATTATGAGAACACAAAAGTGCCAATAGGACTTTCTGGCACGCTGGCGCTCTTATCCCCCTCAAAACCGCGCCAACTGGCGCGTCTGTTCCTTAAAAAGTCATGCCAGCTCTTCCTTCCACTCAAAAATGGCGCGACTGTTCGCGACGAAACCATGCCAACACTTTCTTGCGCTCATAGATGATTAATTATCTGAGACCTATGCTCCAGGTGTTACTGCAGTCCACCTGATCCTACGAATGCTTCTGTACACTACACCGCCACTACAGTTCTGTAATTAATGATGCATCCTAATTTTTTTTTTAAGGCTATCCCTACTCTGTGCTCTGTGTTCTGATACCAAGATAAAAATTAGAATTGAATTAAAAAGGAGTTACATCTCATAGGTGAGTACTGCACCTGGAGATTGCACTCAAACAAACAGAACTCTCTCCGTACACTCTACTTCATCAAATGAGCAATTACATCATTAAGTACTTTACTAGAGATCATGAAGTTGCAACCAAATTCCTAAACTCTAGGAACAAATCTTAAACTAAGGAGATACGTTACAACTTGTGTAACCATTTCTCCATTAATACAAAATAATATTAATTATTTTCAACTTATGGATGATCAACAACTACAAGACTATGGTGTAGATCCGAACTCCACAATCATCATCAACCTGAGGCTTCAACAAAATTCGCTTATACCAATCCATGGATCTACTTCCTTCAAAGATGCTCTTAATGGTAAATCTCCAGCATCAGGTAAGTCTGAACAGACTCTAAACATTCATGGACCTTATATTGTGGAGTAGATAAAACAAATCTCGACAGTGATAATAGATCTAGCAACGTCAACTAATATTCTTACAATCTGTTAATCCCACGGCCAAAACCTCTAGATCTCTTCCAGTGGTTTTTTACGACCTAGACACCAAACTCTGAGGGTCATCTATTCTCCAAGGGCTTCTTTATAGTAAAACCTGAATCATTAGAGATAAAAGAGTATGTTAAACAAGAGGGTACATGGTTATGGGGTAGTGTGGGACTATTTATCACCCCATGGTTCCTAAAATTTGATGCCAACTCAATGGTGGTCTCCAAGTGTGCATAAGATTGCATAATTTACTCCATCATTTCTTGCATCCAAAAGTCCTCGAAGGAATAGGCAACCTACTGGGGAGATACATGAAAATGGATCCACAAAGAACATGAGAAGTAATATATACTTTTTCCCGAATTTGTGTAGAGGTAGACCTAAGAAAAAGACTTCCTAATCTTCTTTTGACACACAAAAACTAGTGCTGGAATCAATTTTTAGATTATGAGAATAAAAAGCGCCAATAGGGATTTCTGGCGCACTTATCCCCATCAAAACCGCGCCAATTGGCGCGTCTGTTCCTTAAAAAATCGCGCCAGCTCTTCCTTCCGCTCAAAAATGGCGCAATTGTTCGCGACGAAACTGTGCCAAAACTTTCTTGCACTCAGAGATGATCAGTTATCTGAGACCTGTGCTCCAGATGTTACTGCAGTCCACCTGATCCTACGAATGCTTCTGTACACTCCACTACCACTACAGTTCTGTAATCAATGATTCATCCTAAAAAAAATTTAAGGCTATCCCTACTCTGTGCTCTATGCTCTGATACCAAGATAAAAATCAGATTTGAATTAAAAAGAAGGAGTTACAACTCACAGGTGAGTACTGCACCTAGAGACTGCACTCAAACAAAGAGAACTCTCTCCGTACACTCTACTTCATCAAATGAGCAATTACATCATTAAGTACTTTACTAGAGATCAGGAAGTTGCAACCAAACTACTAAACTCTAGGAACAAATCCTAAACTAAGGAGATATGTTACAACTTGTGCAACCATTTCTCCATTAATACAAAATAATATGAATTATTTTCAACTTAAGGATGATCAACAACTACAAGACTATGGTGTAGATCCGAACTCCACAATCATCATTAACCAGAGGCTGCAGCAAAGTTAGCTTAGACCAATCCATGGATCTACTTCCTTTAAAGATGCTCTTAATGGTAAATCTCCAGCATCAGGTAAATCTGAACAGACTCTAAACATTCATGGGCCTTGTATTGTGGAGTAGATAAAACAAATCTCGACAGTGATAATAGATCTAGCAACGTCAACTAATATTCTTACAATCTATTAATCCCACGACCAAAACCTCTAGATCTCTTCTAGTGGTTTTTTACGACCTAGACACCAAACTGTGAGGTTCATCTATGCTCCAAGGGCTTCTTTATAGTAAAATCTGAATCATTAGAGATAAAAGAGTATGTTAAACAAGAGGGTACATGGTTCTGGGGTAGTGTGGGACTATTTATCACCCCATGGTTCCTAAAATTTGATGCCAACTCAATGGTGGTCTCCAAAATGTGAGTGTGTATAAGATTGCATAAGTTACTCCTTCATTTCTTGCATCCAAAAGTCCTAGAAGGAATAGGCAACCTGCTGGGGAGATACATGAAAATGGATCCACAAAGAACATACGAAGCAATATATACTTTTGCCCAAATTTGTGTAGAGGTAGACCTAAGAAAAAGACTTCCTGATCCTATTCTTCTGACACACAAAAACCAGTGCTGGAATTAGTTTTTAGATTATGAGAATACTAAATTCAGGTGTCACTTTTGTCTACAAACTCGACATTTACAAAAATCATGTCTTTTGACAAAGAAAGATCCTAGAAAGAAAAAGAAACCAGCTAAGAAACCTAAGGGATGGCAATTCCCAACCCAACAACTTGATGAAGAAGAGGATGAGGATCCCATAACTGAGGATAACTCAAATACACAAGCTCTCCCAACAAGCGAAGGAATCAATAATTTAGAAAGATTCATGTAATTTATTTTTTTATTTTTTATTTTTATTTTTCTTTTTGGGGCATTAGTTGAAAGGTTGATGTAAAGGAATGTCTAGAGGCATCTGTAAAATGTAATTTTGTTCCTTGCTTTTAGGGTTGAATAAAATTATGATTTTTCTTCACAAAAAAAATAGTAGTCTAATTTTAAAGTGAGAACAAGATCAACATCAAATTGGTGTAATTTTGTTCCTTGATTTTAGGGTTGAATAAAATTATGATTTTTCTTCACAAAAGAAATTAGTAGTCTAATTTTAAAGTGAGAACAAGATAGACATCAAATTGGTGTTTGACACCCTCTCGTTTGTGGGGGCAAAGGACCCTCTTTTGTGCAACAATTTTAGTGATAAAGTCTACATATTGAACCTCTTGTTCTAGATTTCAACCTACATATTTTTAGTGATGTACATCCTTTTTTTTTTTCATTAAATATTTGTGGCAAAAGAACTACTCTACTAATAGTTTTTTTTTCTTTTCAATTTATTTTAAATTGATTAACTACAAAATTATAGGTATACATACTCTACCATGTTCTAGATTTGAACCTATATATTTTCACTGATGTACATCCTTTTTTCTTTCCTTTTCATTAAATCTTTGTGGCTAAAGCACTACTTTATTAATACTTTTATTTATTTACTTTTGTCAATTTATATTTTATATTTTATTAACTACACAATTCTTAATATTAAAATCCAGGTGACTTACCCAAACAAAATGAAATATTTCCAATTCATATCACTAAAATCCAATTCATACTACTAAAATCCACTCTAGTTGCCCAAATGAAATGAAATACATTCAATTGATAATATTAAAATATAATCAATAGAATAATATTAAAGAAAATAGTTAAAAATACAAAATGAAATACATACATTTCATTTAATCAATAGAATCATATTAAAGAAAATAGTTAAAAATACAAAATGAAATACATACATTTCATCCAATCAATAGAATAATATTAAAGAAAATAGTTAAAAATACAAAATGAAATACATACATTTCATAAATTAGATAAAAATGATATTGAAAAAAATGATGGTCATATAAAATAAAATACATCCATTTCATAATAGAATTAAAATATATTTCAACAATTAATTTTATTTTTTAAATCAAATTTTATAACATTTCATTCTGAAATATTAATTCTGAAATACTAAAATTCAATAAAATTGATTAAGAATGATATTAAAATACATCTATTTCATAATGGAATTAAAATATATTTCCAGAATTAATTTTATTTTTTAAATCAAATTTTATAATATCCCTGAAATTTAAGATCAACGAGGTGTGAAGGCAATGTTTAGAATGCCATCCAGTATGAAGCTTTTGTTTGTTTCTGTGACTGACAAAGCACCGCCATCATTGATAAGGATCGCAATAAAAGGGGGTGTCCTCACCAGGTGGCGCGATGGCTATAAAAGGGGGGTGTCCTTCAAGGGATCGCAATAACGTTTGCCAGTGTGATATTATTTGATTACCATGACGATGACGATCGGGTCATTTGGCTCTGCTTTGCCTCTCATGTTACTACTGCTCGTATCTCTACTGTCGCAGATTGTACCCTTACTGTCGTATGAGTATTACTGTAACGTGCAGAAATTCGATCCCACGGATCCTTTTTTCACTACTCTCAATAACCTGCTCTACAATATGGAACAGCACACGCCCTCGAGCGGTGTCGGCTACAAGTGGTAGGTTGCAGGCAGCGGGGGCTCACCCACTGCCTACGGGGAATCAGTCTGCCAAGCGCCACTCTCTGCGTCTGATTGCACCAACTGCCTTATTTCCGTCGTCAACCAACTTTGGGCCATTTGCGGCCTTGCCATCGGTGCTCAGGGTAAATCCACTCAATGTTCCCTGCGCTACGAGCAGTACCAGTTTTAGTGAATCAAATGACCGACGAGTATCATCATCTAATATGGCTAAATAAAACACTAATATGTTTGATCCTTGTTTGATGATGTACTAGGTCCCTGGTATCTATATTGTTATAGTCATGATTGTGTGGTGTGTTGTTTCAATGTAAATTTCAATTATAATGGAATAAGAGTATGAATGTGTGGTACGTTTTAATGTAAATTTCAATTATAATGGAATAAGAGTTGAGTTATTAGGACTTTATAATGCTGGGTGTTTTAATATTTCATTATAGTCTAATAAGTGTCATAGTTATTTAGTTTAGTGTGATTATCTTTCAATAGATATTTTAAATATAGTTATTAAATTTGATTTGGTAAAAAAAAAGTTTATTTAAAATTTAATAGAGAAAAAATTGGAGAATATACATCTTAATATGATTAACATATTATTTATTTTTTTCTTTTCAAAATTTTGAATTGAAGGATTCTTATATTACAAATTTCTAAAGAAATTTTTAGATTTTTTCTTATACTTATTTCCAACATTCACTTTGCATGTCTATATAAGATGATCCAAAAATAATGAAAGACAAAATGCATCAAATTTATTAGTATTACAAAGTGAGAAAAAATGTAAATAAAATCTAATAACATAAATAACAAAACTTGAAATATGAAGTTCAACATAGAGAATGAGACACTGGATATTAAAAGTAAGTTTAAAGTGATCTCCACATACCAAGAAATTTATACCTCAATCACTATTCCTATAGGATCCAAATTTAGAGAGAGTTTTTTTTTTTTTTTTTTTTTTTTATCACATATCATTTGTCGACGCGTTTCGAACCAACTAGTGTGGTTCATCGTCACGACAAGTTGAAGAAGCAAATCCAACAAAGCAAGTTAAATAATCTGACCAGAGCACCCAACAACTAACTTGACCAATGGCTAGTTTGACTCTAAGACCGGGGTCAAAATTATTTTATTAGTTTAATAAGAAAGAATTAGGACCAAAAAGTATAAAACAAATTTTTGAAGGTTATTTAATTAAAAAATATTATTAAAAATCAAAAGCTAATCTTAATATAGAAGGAAATTTAGTTAAATAAGGGACCTTAAAATATAATTTAAAGATTTAAGTAATATATAAAAATTAATCATATTTAAAAATATTATTAAAAATCATAAATTAATTAATAATTAAAAGGAAAGGTAGTTACAAAAAAGACCTAATAAAGAAAATCAAAAGGAGGTTAGGTTCCATAGAAGATTAGTTAAAAAGTCAAAGTTAAAATAAATAAATAAATAATAATAAACCAATAAATAAATAAATAGAAAGTCAATAAACAAAATTAAATAAATTGGTTAAAATAAATTAGTTAATACTAAATAAATAATATAAATGAATTAAATGAATGAAGAAAATAATAAATAAAATTAACAATAAAGAAAATTAACTAAATAAATAAACAAATAACTAAATAAATAAATAACCTTAAAATCTACAATTAAAGACTTAAGAAATATATAAAATAATATTATTAAAACTTATAAAATAATTAATAATTAAAAGGAAAGAAAGTAACATAAAAGACCTAATCATAAAGAATGTCAAAAGGATGTTAGGTTAGTTGGAAAATTAGTTAAAAAGTCTAAGTTAAAAAAAGAACAAAATGTACTAAAAATAAAATTAACACTAAAAAAAATAAAAAATAAAAAATATAAAAAATAAATAGATATTAAATAAATATAAAACAAGCTAAAATAAATTATTTATTAATAAAAAAATAAAACAATAATAACGGTTAAAATAATAAATATAATAAAATTAACAATAAAGAAAAAATAAAACATCAAATAAATAAATAAGTAAATAAATAAATCAATAAATAAATATAAATAAATATAAAGCAGCTAAAATAAATTAGTTATTAATAGGTAAATAAAAATAATAACACCTAAAATAATAAATAGAATAAAATTAACAATAAAGAAAAAATATACTTAAAACCCCAAAGAGGAGGGCGGAAAAACAACTAGGAAGAGAGTGTTGGGACCCAACACCTACTGATTTTCCAGCCATCCTCCCTATTGAGATTGCTTGGCCTGAAGCATAGGCGAGCTAAGTCTTCCGCTTTAGCTGAACATGCTGAGAAAACCAATCATCATGTTTGTATTGAGGAGGCCAGTGTTATTGCTAAGGTTTCGCATTTCTATCATTGTAAATTGAGGGAAGCCCTTGAGATTGAAAAAATAGGCCAAGCAATCTCAATAGGGAGGATGGCTGGAAAATCAGTAGGTGTTGGGTCCCAGCACTCTCTTCCTAGTTGTTTTTCCGCCCTCCTCTTTGGGGTTTTTAGTATATTTTTTGTTTATTGTTAATTTTATTCTATTTATTATTTTAGGTGTTATTATTTTTATTTATCTATTAATAACTAATTTATTTTAGCTGTTTTATATTTATTTAATATTTATTTATTTATTGATTTATTTACTTTTTATTTATTTATTTGATGTTTTATTTTTTCTTTATTGTTAATTTTATTCTATTTATTATTTTAAGTGTTATTATTATTTTATTTATTTATTAATAAATAATTTATTTTAGCTGTTTTATATTTATTTAATATCTATTTTTTTTTTTTAATGTTAATTTTATTTTTAGTACTTTTTGTTCTTTTTTAACTTAGACTTTTTAACTAATTTTCTAACCAACCTAACATTCTTTTGAAATTCTTTATGATTATGTCTTTTATGTTACTTTCTTTCCTTTAAATTATTAATTATTTTATAAGTTTTAATAATATTATTTTATATATTTCTTAAGCCTTTAATGGTAGATTTTAAGGTTATTTATTTATTTATTTATTTAGTTAATTTTCTTTATTGTTAATTTTATTTATTATTTTATTCATTCATTTAATTCATTTATATTATTTATTTAGTATTAACTAATTTATTTTAACCAATTTATTTAATTTTATTTATTGATTTATTTATTTGTTTATTGATTTTTTATTTATTTATTTATTGGTTTATTATTACTTTTTTATTTATTTTAACTTTGACTTTTTAACTAATCTTCTATGGAACCTAACCTCTTTTTGATTTTCTTTATTAGTTCTTTTTTTAACTACCTTTCCTTTTAATTATTAATTAATTTATGATTTTTAATAATATTTTTAAATATGATTAATTTTTATATATTACTTAAACCTTTAAATTATATTTTAAGGTCCCTTATTTAACTAAATTTCCTTCTATTAGCTTTTAATTTTTAGTAATAATTTTTAACTAAATAACCTTCAAAAATTTGTTTTATACTTTTTGGTCTTAATTCTTTCTTATTAAACTAATAAAATAATTTTGATTCCGGTCCTAGAGTCAAACTAGTCGTTGGTCAAGTTCGCTGTTGGGTGCTATTTAACTTGCTTTGCTGGATTTGTTTCTTCAACTTGTCCTGACAATGAACCACACTAGTTGGTTCGAAAAGCGTAGACAAATGATATTCCTTATGATTTTCGCCAAAAAAAAAAACAAAAAAATCTCTCTAACTTGATATGGATCAGAGAAGCCTGAACTCTATTATAGGATACAAATTTATTTAACAATGTGTGTGTGAAAATTATCCTTTGTGTAGACAACATAGAAAATAAACCCCTAATTGAATTCCACACTATTGATCATCTATTTTTAATAAGTAACTTATTATTAGTTAGCTACAAATTTTTAATATAGAATTTCTATAATCTACTAAACGCTCAAGAATCTGATAACCCGATTAATCCTAAATGCATTATGAATAGAAACTATTACTTTTTATTCTTATATTTTAATAATAAACTTCTCCAAAATTTTAATATAATATTTTCTTTAAAAACTACTACTTTTCATTTTTTTAATATAAAACTCATAATCAACCAATCATTCCTCTTTTTTAATAAGGAACTTCTCCAAATTTTTCATATAAAATTTCTAAAAAAGCTATTGCTTTTCATTTTTTTAATATAAAATTCATAGTTAACCAAAGAAACCATATAGTATGAGGATCAAAGTATTTTTCCACGCATCAAATCTTACCAAATTAAAAAAAAAAATTCCCAATACCAACAAACTTAGTAACTATGTTTTAAACACAAATCTAATCTATCTAATAAAATATTGCTATCTTATTTGTCAACTTGTGCTAAGCCCCATATCTATTTCTTCTTCATAAATAAACAAACTAATGAGGTTATTACTTTTGTTGTCATCATATCAAAACAAGTGCTGCATGTAGCCGGTAGTCCCTGCCGGGGTTTGCTCTACGTTGCAGATGGCATACCCGCCGAAATTTTTTCGAAATTATTTTTAAATGATTTGTATTACTCATAGTACAATACTCAAATCGTAAGAGTAATTTTTTATTTTGTAATAAAAAGATGTGGGTCGAAATTGTTTTCAAATTATTTTTGCAGATTTGTTTTTAAACAAATTGTATTGGTCAGAGTACAATGTTGAAATCGCAAGGGAAGTAATTTTTTTTTTTTTTTAACAAATATGTCTTGTCTATTGTTGGCAAAGCAGTGGTGGTATAACCATGAATGGAAAATCCAATATAGTTATTGAATTAATTGTTCATTCTGAAATACAATACACTATATAAGACATTGAACTGTTGGTCATTATGAAATACACGATGTAATTACTGAATTAACACTGAAGTTGTTATTCATAATTCGTTCATTCTAAAATACATGATATAAGACGTTGAACTTGTTATTCATAACTCGTTCATTCTGGAATACATGATATAAGATGTTCTGGAATACATGATATAAGATGTTGAACTGGATGTTCATAATGAAAGACATAAAAATAGATGGTTTTATGATAATAAAAAAACTAACATTCACGAATGTGATTTTATTGTTATAATATTTCCTTGTAGTTTAGGCCTATTACTCAATAACTTAAATTTTTCGAAATCCCTAGAACATGGTTTTCACGTGTAAGAGCGTGTGAAACGTTACGAGTAAAAAAATATTGTAGGTATATTCAAATAAGTATATGGGAATAGTACTTTCATTAATTAAAAATTAATAAATTTATTATATTTTTCTTTATTATTTTTATTTAAATAAATTTTTAACTCTAAATTATATATATATATATATATATATATATATATATATATATATATATATATATATATATATATATATATATATAATTAATTTATTTGATAAATAATTTAATATAAAAAAATTATTTTTCAAATATTTTAATGTATAAAAAAAATTAAAATATAATTTTTTAAATTTTAATTAATTATCAATAATTATAATTATAGATAAATAATAAAGAGTTGAATTTTAAAAAATATTGATAAAATATTTTAGTAATTTAAAAGTTTTTTACTTTTCAGTTTAATTAAAAAAATAATATAATTAATTAAAAAAAAAACTCTAAAAAATAAGAATTAGTATATTTAATATAAAGTAGTTGAATTAATTATCAATAATTATAATTATAGATAAATAATAAAGAGTTGAATTTTAATATTTTAGTAATTTAAAAGTTTTTTACTTTTAAGTTTAATTAAAAAAATAATATAATTAATTAAAAAAAAACTCTAAAAAATAAGAATTAGTATATTTAATATAAAGTAGTTGTTGGAGGTTTTCATTATATTAAATAAACTAATTATAATAACAAAATTTTAATAGATTTATAAAGGATAGGGTTAAGAATTGCTATAAAGATATTATATATTTATAAAGTAGTCAAGAGTGTATTTAATAATTTTAAATATATTAAATAAATTTATAATATTGCAAAAAATGAATAACGATAAAGAATTAAGAAATTGTTATAAAATATGATTTATGTAAAAAGAAAAAGAAAATGTTAAGAGTATATTTATAATAATTATGTTAAACAAAATAAATCATAATATAGGAAAATTTTAAATAGTAATAAAGAGATAGGGAACTATAAATAGTAAAATGCACCATAAGAACTATAAATATCGAAATATTAGTTCCTTGCTAATATTAGTCCTATGTTAGGACATTTATCTACAATATATTAAATGTGAAATGAATCATAATTTTTTCTCATCTAATATTAATAAAGTATGATATTGACTCTAAAAATAATATTAATAAAATATAATATTTACGAATAATATTTTAAATAATTTTATTTATAAAATAAATATAATAAATTGATGAATAATCTCCACTATTAAAAATTTTCTAGCAAATCCCTTTAAATGTAGATATCTAACTATTACCTTTATAATTAATAATATTAATTTATAAAATGTTATTTTCTTAACTTTATTTAAGAACTAAATTTATATACTGGTCATAATTTATAATAAAAGAATTAAAACAAATAAACAAATGTTGAGCCACGGAGAACCATTGTTTGCGAACGGAAGTCATTAACTATTTGATGAGAAAGCTTCATGGGCTACATGCGAATTTATATTCTAAAACACACCATGCGTGCTCTGGCATCACGTTTGCTAACATTGTCCACGTTTCAAATACCACTATGAATATTCAAATAATTAAAAAAAAATCTAAGAGAACCTGAATCAACAACTTTTTATAACAAATTATTTAAGCAGATATATAGGAATGAATATCTATTTTGGCTCATAAACTCACTTCTTTGTTTATCTTCTGTCTGTTAGATTGGGTTGGAGAGAATGAGCTTCTCAATTATCACCCTTTTTATTTCTACTTTGCTTCTGGTGGCCTATTTTGCTGCCGTCTCCCACTTGATATTCATGTATAACAACCCTTCGGATATATCTTACAGCATATTGAATTTTAATGGAGTGGCAGAAACAATCATATATACCGCAGAGTTTTCCCCAGTGAGTATGATAATTTCCTTTGTACCCCACGTAAGCAATGGCAGTCGTTGCAGAGACCCCGACGATACCAGAGCCACCATCACCTGCACACATTTATGAAATTCAATTCGAGATTTGAACAACATTTATAACGCAGCTTTCACACCTTCATAGTAAAGAAGAAGAAAAAGGCATTACCAAATCAGTGACAGAGAGAAGAAAGGTTGACAGTGTAGAATCATTTAAATAGTGTTTAGTGACTTTTGTTTTATTTTATTCTAAAAAGTAATGTCAAATATTTCGGTAAAATATGAGTTCTTACTAATAATTTGGTAAGAGTAAAAAAAGGACAAAAAGTAACGGAAAATAACAAAAAAATTAATAGCAGAAAATTAGTGGAAACATACACCCCCAAAAAAATATTTTTTATGAGATATATTTGTTAAAAAAATTTGAAATGTAGGATTTCATGAGTTATAATTGGAAAAATGAGTTTCCGATAACTGAAAAAGTTATTAGAGCTAATTTTATTATAATTTTTTTGGGTGAGAAATTGGAAATGTTTAGGATGTGGTGATGTAATTATTATAAGCTTAGGTTAGTTTTTAGCTTTTTACATCGATAACTATGATAAGGTTATATTATTTTTTTTTTTTAATTTTTTCCATTTTTTTAATATTAAAATAATATTAAAATTAGATGACTAATTTTTATTTTCCTTATAATGTTTTCGGAAAAAAATTTATTTATTACAAATAAAGCCTCAAATAATCAGAGAAGGCTTTTTACATATATATATATATATCTCTTTTTTAAAAAATATAAAGGATGATCGAAAAAACCATTCGGAGAAATATCCTTTTATCAGAGCCTTTACGGTTACTTTGAAAACTAGAATGCGGTCAAATTTTTTAAACCTAACGTTGCTATAACCATAGATATTACAGAAATGTCAAGGGAAATTACACACTGTTGTGCGAGCAACCGTAAATATACTAACCTTAACCCAGAGCATCTGCCAAGAGCAAGAGCGCCACCGAAACGCCATAGACACAGGGCGACGCCAAGCCGCAAGCACAGACTGAGAGAAAATAAAAATAACAGGCCGGGCCAACCCAAATAAGCAAGGAGGACAAAGATGAGTCGGGATAGGGAAAAGAGCAAAGGAGTTCCCGGAAATTTATCAAAGGCCGAAAGCTTGAGGCCGGGAGAAATCCAGGGTCTTTCACGAAGAAAACTGAGATATCATGACCCGAGAAACAATAATGAGAGGCGAGTTCCGGAAAACATAGCCAGAGGCTTAAGGCCGAGAGTATACCAGAGCCATCACGAAGTGAACAGAGATTTCATCGACGGAGTACAGAATTGACAGGCGATACTTCCCCCGCGCAGGGGCATGCAGAGAAGAGAGAAGACCAAAAGCTCACCCGGTGCAGGATGGAGTGATTAAATAAGAAAAGATTTGCCATAGGGAACGGCACGTCGCTGGACAGGAGGCGGAACGGCAAGCTGCATGAAAGCATGAGGCACTAACGCAGGACAGGTGGTGAAGCTGGGGCGAGGCACTATGCAGTGAGGCGCTAATGAAAAACAGGTGGAGAAGCTTGGACGTGGCGCTATAATAAAACTTAAAATAATAAAATAATCAATCACTTTATTTGTAAGTATTATGGAGAGGAAATTATGTTACACGGAACTATTCAGAGCATTTCTGGGTATTGGACTTTAGAAAAGGTTGTTTTGGAAAAGCCAGGTAATATGAGGAAATTTTGGATAACAAAAACTTTTCATCTCCGAAAACTTTGGATATCTTATTTTTAAGCCGAACATAATGTCTTGAAAGCTGCGAAGCCCGCAATAAGACCTCCAACTTTGTTGTCCAATCAAAAATTACATAATAAATTTTATATTATAGCTGCGAAGCCCGCAATAAGACCTCCAACTTTGTTGTCCAATCAAAAATTACATAATAAATTTTATATTATTTTCTACTATGAAAACTTTGGTTAAACTTGTGATGCACAGCGATATTTTTTGGTCAAACAAGAGATTAATATGCGGTCAACGCACAATTGATCGCTAAGAGTCCCAGGCAGGGACTAATAACTCTCCTTACATATCTTTTACTATTAATTTATAGACAAACTAATAACTAATTTATAATCATCATTATCTAACTTGGTCATACTATCATCTAATAGATATTTGTGTATTTCAAATATAAATCTAACCTATCTAATAAAATATTGTTGTCTTATTTGTCAACTTGTGCTATGCCCCCAATCTATCTCTTCATAAATAGACAAACTAATGAGGTTACTTCTTTTGTTGTCATCATATCAAACTAACTCTAGCCTAAACACTTACATATCCTTTAATATTAGTTTTAGTAAATTTATTTCAATCAATCTTGAGTATGTTATTTTTAGTTTTTGTTTTTTAGCTTTTTGTTTGTTATTCACATACATATCCTTTAATATTAGTTTTAGTAAATTTATTTCAAGCAAAGTAATCTTGAGTATGGTTATTTTTAGTTTTTGTTCTTTTAGATTTTTGTTTGTTATTCACATAGGTTCTTGACATTGTAAAATTCTTCAAAATAGAAAGAGCTTACATATATTTTAATATTATTTTTTAGTAAATTTATTTGAAACATAAGTAATTTTGAGTATGATTATTTTTAGTTTTTGTTTTCTAGGCTCTATGAGAGTTATTTTTTTTTCAATAAAAAAAAAACATTTTCTTTTCATTAATAAAAATAAAATACATTCATTTTAAATTCCATACATTCTATTGATCTTTCCTATCTGTATTTATCCTACCCTTTTCTGTGCCAAAAGCATGCATATTGTTCCATACACTTTCTCTGTATTCATAAATAACCTATGTTTCTGAAAATTCCTTCCATATTCTATCTGTTCAGTTACAAAAACAAAAATTCTATCTGTTCTTAGTATCAAAATGGAAATTCTATCTGTTCTTAGTATCAAAATGGAATTCTATTCCTGATCTTTATGTTCTTGCTTTTCAACATAGATTGAACCCTGCATTTATGACATATAACCATCAAAAAATTAACTGCCTTCCTTATATGGAATTGGTGCACCCAACATTCATAAGTCTGTCCTGCACATAAGCCGCAAAATGATACTTACCTGTCTCCGAATCAAATCCCATCAAAAAATGAAGTGCCATCCCTATATGGAATTGGTGCACCCAACATTCATAAGTCTGTCGTGCACATAAGCCGCAAAATGATACTTGAATCAATTCCCCTTTTAGAGAGTCTGATCAGTCTGTCCTGCTCTGTCCTCCTCTTTGTCGGTTATTCCCATGAATCCTTGACATTGTAAAATTCTTCAAAATTAAAACTATTTACAATCCTACTCAAAGGGCTCAAAAGGAGATCTTTGTGTACAAGAGTTTTTAGCTTGGTTGTAAGCATGTTGCGCATACCATAAATGTTCATCCAAAAGTTTGGGATGCTTGCTGCAATAGCCTCTGAGAAACTGGATCATTGTCCTGTTGACGACTTCTGTTTGGCCATCTGTTTGCAAATGAAAAGTTGTGCTCTTCTTCAATCTAGTGTCTATCAATCCCCACAAACTTGACCAAAATTTTGCAACAAATCGGGTATCTTGATCAAATATAATGGAAGTGGGTAATCCAAAATAAACCCATACATGCTGAAAGAACAACTTTGCAGTTTGTTCAGTTGTAATCTGTTTGTTACAAGGTATTAAAATACACATTTTGTTGAACCTATCCACAACAACATATAAATAGTCATGACCTTTTCTAGATTTAGGCAATCCTCCAACGAACCCCATAGAAACACTTTCCCAAGGATGAAAAGGAACTAGTAGTGTAGTGTACAAGCTTAGTTTTCTATTGTTGGGTTTGTTTTTAGCACACATGGTACACCCTCTTACATATCTAGAAACTGTCTCATTCATTTTTGGCGAATAATAAAATCTTTGCAGCTGTGGAATTGTTTTACTTACACCAAAGTGACCCAATATTAGAGAAGTGTGTGCTTCTCGAATTATCTTTACTCTTTCTATTTTAGGAATGCATAACTTTCCCAAATGATACAAGAGTTGGTCCTTAACATGATAATCCAATTCTTCTACTTGTTTTCCATGACTTAAAGTTGCATATACATCTTTAAAATCTATATCTTGAGCATACTGTTCAATGTAGCTTTCATGGGATACTGAATTATGCTTAAGTATAGTAGATGCATTTATGATTGGTCTGGATCTGCAACTTTGTTGTGTATACCCCTTTTATATCTGATGACAAGATGAAATTGTTGTAGAAAACCCATCCACCTATAGTGTCTTGATTGGTGCAACTTTGTTTGTGAGTGCAAATATTGAAGTGGTTGATGATTAGTATGTATATCTATCTCTTTGCCCATTAAATAATGTTTCCACTTTTTCACACTCTGTACTAATGCACACAATTCTTTATCATATGTGGGATAGTTAACTAATGCAGAATTAAATGTCTCAGAATGATAACATATGGGTTTACCGTGCTGCATCAACACTGCTCCCATGGCATAGTCACTGGCATTCATTTCAATCTCAAATGGTCTTTGAAGATTGGACAGTGCTAGTACTAGTGTTGTACTAATCTTTTCTTTTAAGGTTTCGAAGGCTTTCTGCTTTTTGCCTCCCCACTGAAACAACTTGTTCAATCTTGTTAAAGCATGTAAGGGAGATGCAATCAAGGAAAAGATAGAAATGAACTTTCTCCAATATTGTGTTGCTCCTGAGAAACTTTTAACTTCTGTAGCAGATTTGGGTTTAGGCCAGTTTGCAATGACTATAATCTTAGAGGGATCTATCTTCAATTCACCACCCCCTATAATATGACCAAAATAATTCAAAGATGCTTTGCGAAATTCACATTTTGAGAGCTTAACATAAAGATTCTCTTTTTTTAAAACATCTAGAGTCTGATTGACATGCTTTAAATTTTCTTCCCATGTTTTACTAAATATAAGAATGTCATCCAAATATACAATGAAAAAATCATCAATAAAAGGTCTGAGTACATCATTCATTATTCTCATGAAAGTAGTAGGAGAATTAGTTAAGCCAAAAGGCATAACCAACCACTCATACAATCCCTGCTTTGTTTTGAAAGCAGTTTTCTATGCATCTTACTCTGCAACTCTGACCGGATGGTAGCCACTATGCAAGTCAAACTTGGAAAAATAAACAACTTCTTTCAACTGATCTAATAGATCATCTATGTGAGGAAGGGGATAATTATTTTTTATCGTTATCTTATTCAGTTCTCCGTAACCAATGCACATTATTCATGAGCCATCTTTCTTTCTCACCAAGACAATTGGAGACCCACAAGGGGATGTGCTAGGTCTTATGAACCCTTTCTCGAGCAGCTCCTATACCTACTTCTTGATTTCTGCATTCTCTAAAGCAGACAACCTGTACATTCCGATGTTAGGCAATGGAGCATCTTGCTACAAATTAATATCATGTACTATTTCCTTTTCAGGTGGCAGACCTTTAGGTTCTTCAAATAATATATCATATTCTGAAACAACTTTTTCTAAATTAGCTTGATGTTTAACATTACAACCTTCAAATACATTGGCTTTATCAGGTTTCTTTTCCTTTACAACCATCAGTAAAAATTGTTTGCATGAATTTACAATTCTTTTCATCTGCCCTGAGTTTATGAGAGTATAATTATTCTTGAGTTTATGAGCTCTTACAATATATTCGATTCCATCTTTAATGAGTTGGTACTTGTTTTTAGCTCTATAGAAGAAAGCTTTTCTATCATACAAGTAAGGACCTCCTAAAAAAATTCCACATATATCCAAGGGAACAATATCTAACTCAACCTCATCTACAAATGTTGACCCAAAAGGAAACCTAAGTATACATTCTCTAGTCACTTGTAGTTGTGATTTATCACATAACTAACCTAATGGATATGGCTTTTTGTGGGATGTGGTTAGTAATCCCAACTTCTTTACAATTGCTTCAGAAATTAAATTTACATGTGAGCCACTATCAAACAAAGTATCAATATTTTGATGCTTGGAAACAACATGAATATGAAAAAGCTCATGCCTTTTCCTCTCATTTTCTTCATTATTAGTTGATTTTGTAGAATTACTAGTAGATGCTTTAGAAGTTTTACCTTCTATACATGTGGCTGCAATTGTTGTTTCATCTCCTGAGTCTGACCCCAAATCCTTTTGAATAGTTGCAATAGTCTTCTTCTTCTTGCCATCGTACTTCTTGGGTTTTAGCTCTGGATGCAGAATCCAACAGTGTTCATCATCATGCCCATCCTTCTCGTAGTGAATGCATGAAGATTTTGTCTTTTGTACAATATTTGTCTTCCTCTCTTTCCATTTTTGTTTTCTTTTCTCCTTATTCTTGCTTGGAGCAGGTTTTGATGATCCCCCAACTTCAGGGTTCACATTCTTACCTCTAGCCTATAGATGTGTAGCTTGAACAGCTACCTCATCTATGCTAGTTAGATTAAACATGAGAATTGTGTGCCTTAAGTAGCCGCGTAGACCACCTATATACTTCAGCAAAGTTTCAGGTGAGTCTAAATAAACTCCTAGAATCAATGCTCTTTTCCTAAATTCTTGAGTGTAACTTTGTACACTTTTCCCTTTTAATTGTTCAAGAGTTTGCCAACTCATTATGGCTTGCTGCATATAAGCAAGTGGATAAAATTGCTTTCTAAATGTAGAAACAAATTCACTCTAGATAGAAAGAATTTTACCATGCTTCTTCATGTTGCTTGTGTCCTGCTTTCCCACCATACCAAGTGCCTCCAAGGCATAGGCTGGCCAGCTAAATCTTACTACTATATGAATCAATGCTCCGCACCCTGCAATAAACATCAATCTATCTAATCCAATTATCTAGCTTCTCTGCATTCAACTCTCCATCATATATTGGTAAATCAAATTTAACATCTAATTTAATCAAAGGTGTCTTCTTTTTGTTTTTAGGGCTACTAGGAGGTGTGGGAAGTTTTTCTTCTTTCCCTTTGCCTTTAGAGTGGTCATGGAGGAGAGATTCTTCTTCTCCTTTATCTCGTTTGGAGTTTGATGCATCTTCCTCTCTACCTTTCTTAAATTCTCTATACATTTCCTCTACCATGGCTCTCATGGTCAGGAAACTATCCATGAACTAAGGGTCTGATTCGAAGGGACTTTCTTTTGAAATTTTCCTCTTAGGATAGACTCAAGATCCAATTTCAGGGTTAGTGTCAACCAACTCTCCTTCTCCTAATTTAAGCTTTGATCTAGTTAGCATTCAACAACAAAATCCAGCACAAGCTTGTCTAACCTTAGTAACCTAGATTTGTGATACCACTTGATCTAGAATTTATCCAGGAAAAAGAATTAAAGGTATTTATAGACTCATGTGCATGGATGTGCCTGTGTTACATTATGCAACGGATCGATAAGATTGCGAAATACATAGACATTGAAGCAGTTAGAGAAAACATAACAGGCAAACATGTAAACACGACAAGTTTAATAAGGAGTTCACCCAATAATCCTAGGCTATGTCTCCTGGTCCAGCCTTCAGTGGTGGCCTCTCTATTATGTTTTCAGAGCAAAGTTTTTACAACAGTGAGCTGAATTTGAGTCTCACTCAATAGATATAAATCAATAGGACTGAACTTGGATCCCCCAAATCTCTGGAGTACATAGACTCTCATTACTGAAAGTCTCAACCTCTATTAGTCACAACAGTATGAGCCCAATCTCAGACTCATACATGACAGGAAAGTACAAATGAGTTTGCTTGAATCTCTGAAGCCCTCTCTCAAGTACACAAACTCTCTGACTCTCTCTGGCTCTATCTGGCTCGATGCTGCCTTTAGGTCAGCTCAGTTGCTTCTCTCTCTTCTCTGCTCTTATCTTTCTACCTTGACTAACTGTCCTTGCCTGCTTTGTTTCTATTAGTTCATGGCTTTAAATACAATCTACTTTCTGATTGTTCATTTCCACTTCCCGATGCTCTGCCTTTCCTGCCTCTATCCATTTGAATTCCTCTATTCGATGTCATCATCATTGTGTAATGCCTTACAGGGAGGTGGCCACCTGTTTCATAACGAACTGAGCGT
Source organism: Pinus tabuliformis (assembly GCA_031772625.1). NCBI lineage: Eukaryota > Viridiplantae > Streptophyta > Pinopsida > Pinales > Pinaceae > Pinus > Pinus tabuliformis. Next base: position 572,248,851 of record CM062813.1, on the reverse strand, counting down.
CCATTCTCTTGGAAATGTTTGAACAGTCGTTAATTCCATTTAACTCCCAAATTGCCCGCGAACATGATTCCTCTGCCAACTCATCATTCATGCCAAACTTCAAAATTTATACAACTCGCCCTGTTTACCCCGTTAAATCTAGTCATCTATCAGATTCCACGTCCACCGTCGATCTCGGGCCTCCAAATCCTACGGTTTCCATCCATATCAGGCGGGTAAGTTGCAGGACATTTACCCGTCCAATGTGAGTGGTTTTCTCTCTCTTGCTCCAGATGTGTGGCACCTAGTGCGTGGCATCAAGCAGGACTCGATTGAAACCACTTACCGCTCAAAGCCCTTCCAATATCCTGCCGATTTTCGTGTGGGACAAGCCTCTCATGGAATCAGCGAATTCCATACGATTTTTGACTTTCTGGGTTCGGTCACTCAAGAATTTTTCTTCTCTGAGGGGTTTGCCCGACGATATGCGATTAGTGACTTGTCACTAATCACATATCAGAAACCTCCCCTATTTTCCACAAAGACTTCCCATTTTGCTGTTTCATGGTAGCACGCGTTACAATGGGCCAACAGTCTATGTGCATCACCGAGGGTCCTCGTTGCTCGGCGCTGCTCACAAATTACAGTTGTTCAAGGATATTTCTGATAAGCTTGACCTTTGTAAGACTTTGAAACTTTAGCATGAATTTTTCAGAGTTATGAAAACTTAGAGAGTTCTTTAGGATCCGATTCGGATCATGTAGTGGGACCAACAGAGAAAAATGGATACTCATACTTCAGCTGCTAGCACACCATCCCACTCAAATAACCCATATGAAGAAACAAAATGTTGATCCACATGCATAGGAGGCATTCACATTCTTGAAGCTACACACTAGCAAAGTTGCTTTCAGCCTTGAAGTAGTCAACAGGAAACACAATGAGAATTTTTCCCAGTGCAAGAGCACCTACAAGACCCTAGAGGACCATAGAGGAGATTCAACAGGATACATAAAAACACCTACAAGATATGCAGTGAGCAGTTTTAAAGGGAAAAACTAGAGGTTGGCTTCACCAAACAGTCATAAGGAGGCAGGAGTTGAACTTTCCCACAATTTCCAAGTAAAAAGAATATAGAAAATCCTTTTATTTTGTTGAAAAGATTGCAATCTAGGGGAATTGTCCACAAAATTCTCATTTAAAATTATTCATCCATTAAATTTGGTATCATACATATATAACCCTCCATCCATTAGAGAAAAATGACAGGGGGGATTTAATAAGAGGGAACTCACCAACACAATGAGGATTCATCAGAACCCTCATGTACAAGATATTTTGACAAGGCACCATTGGATGGGTTTCCTTGAAAAATTCAGGGGATATGATGATGAATTAACCAGAGACATTGCTCTATCCCTCATTCAACTCACTAGGACCCATGCCACTGTTGTGTTGAAAGGCCTCTCTATAGAACTCTCCCCTGAAATCATAGGCAAAATCACCACACTTCATTTAGGGCTACCTTGGAGAAAGGAGGATAAGGGTACTAATCAAATTGCAAAGAGGAAATTCATTTTAGAAGGAGAGGAGGCAATGGAAGAAAAAAATGGGGTTAGAAGAGAAATCCTACCATATGATTGGAATGAAATTAGCTACCACCTTATAAAGTATATATCATGTGAAGGTAGGTACAATGTGGTATATGGATACCATTTTAGGCTTCTGCAAGAGTTGAGGTTTGGAGAAGACACACCTCGTCAAAACAAACTAAGCATACCCTACTTTCTTCTTCAATCAATGATAGATATTTGCATTAAGGTGGAGGAAGGAAACCATCAACAGCTAGCCCATCATGAGTTATTTAGACTTGTCATAGAAGATACCATCCAAAACCTAAAACTCCTAATCACATGGTTAACTTTTAGAGACATGCAGATAGAGGAAGACATAGCAACCCTTGAATATGACAAGAACCCCGCTACCAGTGAAACAGATGAAGAAGAAATAGGGAAGGATGAAAAAGAAACAAATAAGGAGGAAGAAGAAACAAAGAGGGATGAAGAGGAAATAGAGGAGCAAGAAGAGGAAGAGAAGGAGAAGGAAAGTGGTGAGGAGACGAAAGAAGATTCAAAGAAGGAAACTGATGAACAGAGTGAGGAACTATAGCGAGAGGAAGAGGAGAAAGATAAGAGTGAGAAGGAGAATGGGAAAGGGGAGATAGAAGACAAGGAAGAATATAGGTCTACAATTCAAGGAAAATAAGGGGATAAATGACCCATGGTATCTCCATAACCCACTGAGAAAGAGGTAGCAACTACCCTCACTTCCCTTAGTACTCGTATCAAACAAAAGGGGATGAGACAGAGACAAACTCCATTTTACTTTAGGACAAGAAAAAGTACAATAATAAGGCATGGAAAACCTCAAACTCCCATCGGGAGAAGCCTCTCCCAAGTCTCCTATCACTTATGTTAGGAGGCATTTCACTTGATCTGCCTCATCCAAAGGAAAAGGCCTCCTACGGGAGACACAAAAAGACCCACAGGAAGCATAGGTCATGCTACAGAAAACTCTGCTAAACCTATAAGAAAGTCAGAAATTGGAAAAAGAAGGGATCATACAGCAAGAAACAAAGAAGGAGGATCAAGTGTTGAGGGAACCTAGTGCTCAACCTAACCTTGTCTCCTTCTACAGGTTCATTGAAGGGGGTAGGGTCATTCCATAGAAATTTTCTATCCCCTTATTCTTTGAGCTTTAAAAAGAAAGGGCAAGAACACATAGATGTTTGGAAATTTCCAAATCTAAAAGAGTGGAGGACATAAGTCACATGGAGGAGAAAGTAAAGGAGATGGGTAGAGAACTGAGTAGCTTGAGGAATAGAGAGGCAAAGATGAAAGCTCAGTTGGAGGTAGAGAATGCATGGTTAATGGACAACTACAAGAGAGAGAGAATCAATTAGCATCCATGGCCAGTCTATCCTTAGAGGCAATCCAGTGCAGGATGCCAGCAAGGTCTTATGCATTGTACATTAAGGAACAATGGTTGTAGTTCCAAGTCAATACTTTAGCACAGAGAGGCATTATGACCTTCCAGGATTATAGACAATTCATTGATCTTTGTGATCAAATCACATTCGAAGATAGGGCTATAATGCATGAGTTCTATGTACATAAATTAGCCTTGACATATTTGAATGTGTGGGGCCCTAATGCAAAACTACGAGACTTACAGTTGATGGATTTTGCATCATGGATGAATCATGAGGAAGCAAGGGCTACAAAAATGAAGAAAGTAATGAGAAGGGAAGAAACAGAATCCCTCATGATAAGAGTTGAGAAATCAAATCCAATGGCTGTCATCAACGCCCATAACTTGATTGTAAATGACCCTCAACTTGCACCTAGGTACCCTACTACCCAAGAGCAAGCAATCACACACTTTGAGGATATGTCCAGGATGTTAGGAGATGGCATCATGCAAGATTTTCGAAGGAGATGGAACACTTTTCCCTACATCTTGAAAATTAGAGAGTACCATTCTCCTCAGAGAATGAAAGAAGCATTGAATAGGACACCCATGTACAAGAAAGCTTCCAAAGACTTAAAGTCAATTGGATTGGCTTGAGACTCAATCCACCACTACTCTTAGGAATGTTGGAAGGGAGGAAGGAAGTGGAAGAAATAAAGAAATGGGAGGAGTAGAAAGGAAGGTAGGATTCTATGCACATGAAGAGGAAACTACAACATAAGCAAGGGATGTGAGGGAGGCCACTAAAACAATGAAAGAAATGGATATATATTGAGTTACTCAGAGGATGAGAAACACTTTTAGTAGGGGGTGATGATGAGCCTCATCATTGGGTAACTATATCAACCTTAATAAACCTCCTAGCTTATTCAAATCGACTCTTCTCATAATCTCCTACATATTGTAATTGTATTTTGCTTAATGAGATGAGTCAAAGTGAGATATTATTACAAGTGGACTAATGTGCATTGATTGTATGTTTTTAAGACAAAATCATGAAAATTTTCACTAATTAATGGCCAAAACTTGAATTAGACAAGGAGGAGAGATTGTAGGAGATAGATCCTCCTCATTTACTACTCACTCATTCAAATATTCATCCATCAATCACACTAGCTTGGAGTTACAAGCAACCAAGTCATGGAGACCAAAAGGAAGTTGAGCCAGTGACAGTTAAGGAGAAATTTTATCTTGATTTTGGGAGTCGAGCCTCCCTATATTTAAGGAATTCATTAGAGACTTTAGTTGTATAAATAAGTAGGCCTAGTGCCTCATTAGGACTCAAATTGTTGTTGTAAAAACACTAGTCATTTTAGAGTTCAAGACTTGTGGAAGACATTGTGATGTAATTTTCTGTTTTGATAATGAGAATGATCATTTCTTTATCCAGCACAGAGTTGAATCAGAAGGCTGAAGCTCTTGGGTTAGGGACCTACCCTAGCAGCAAAGCCTACTCTTCTTGTGTTTGTATTCTTAGTCGATTTCATAGATTAATGGCTGAATTGTCTTTAGCATTATTTCATTGCAAGTAGTTGTGGATTTGATTAGTTTGCTTCCATTTGTGCCATACTTTAGAAGTAGCTTAGAGGAGATAAAGGAATATCAAAAAGATTTTAGTAGGTTGATTTGGCCTCACTCATCCCTTTAGTGATCATGATTTGAGGAAACAACTCCTATGCAGCACCAACAAGACAGAATTCTGATTTCTCATGGAATTTAGGGTTTTCTTTTACTTAGGCCAATAGTTGATTAGTTTTCAAGAATAGGATTTAGTTATCATTTCTTCTATATTCAGTATTACATTATATCTCATTAATGTTTCATATTATTCTACAAGTTCTTCCCGTCAATGAAATAGACAGCTAGCTCATGAAATTTTGTTTTCATTAGTTAATGGAAATCCTTCTTTTTTACATGATTTATGAATAAATGTTAATGATTAATGCAGTGCAAGAATTTCATAAGTAAAAAGATATTTCATGAGCTAAAACATCATCTCAACTTCATCCATCCATGATTATCATTTTCTTTCACTAAATCACTCATCAAATTCATCATTCCACAAGAATACTTCTCCAAGCTTCTTGAGCAAATCCAACCATCTCACAACTCTCTTTTTGAGCTCTGAAGGAGTCCTAGGCACTCCCTTGCCTCGTTCCATCCACCAAACACCTTCGCTAATACTTACATCACCTTCCAAACCCCTCCTTTTTCTCTCGGCTATATCTTGTAGGAATACAAGGGATCATATAGGAATTTAGCACATCATCTAAAATGCATTAGGACATCTAGTAGGTTGACCTATAGTGGCCTGTTTTGAGGTTGAATTGTGGAAAATTTCCCGAGGAAGTTATAAAAGGACCCCTACTTGCCTCCCAAGCCTTCTTACCATTCACCACCATCCCTAACCCACCTACCACATCACCAAAAGAAGTTAGCTTTCACACTTTCACATGAAAAAGGACGAAAAGAAAAGTAGAATTATTTTGTTAATTTACATGCACAATAGTAGAATTTTTGATGTTTCAATTTGCATGCCTAGGATAGTAGGATTGCATACATGTTAACTTAGCATTATTTTGAAGCAAATCCTCTTAGTATTTAGTTAGAAGAATGGTGTGATTAAGCATTTGATTTCAGTCTTTTTCCTTACTGTAGTAGACAAGTTTCTCTTAGTGTTGATTTCTCTTTTCCTCATTAGTAATCAAGCTTCTTCTAAATCAATAGAAGTCTGGTTTTAAAAAACTTAGTGTTCTATCGCTAGCTTAGCTGTGACAAATATCGGACCCACCGAAATTACTTCTGTATACAACAATGTCACCTCCAAGTTTGTAAGAAACCCGAGTTGATAAAGTAAAGTTGGTAGCCCCAGGAGTTGCAACATTCTTGTTGCAATATCGGTTCTCATCAAAATACCTTCTAATAGAACCAACCCTAGTGCATACTTTGCTCATGCCAAACGGAGAAATAATTCAGGGTCTAAAGGTCATTTCTATGGAAATCCTGGATCTAAGGGAGGAAGGAAGGCCAAGTGCTTTGTTTGCAATAGGTTTGGCCCATTCAGGGGAGTGTCCAAATTCAAGGGAAACATCACATGATGATGATCATAATAATTCTATGGGAAACTTCAACAATAATGATCAAGGCAATGGTAGGTCCAATGGTAAAGGAAAAAGGAATGCAGGACATCAAGGAAATGGTTGACCCTCTAAGAAATCAAGGAACTCCAGGTATGAAGTATCAAATTTTGTTAACAATAAGAAAAAAGAGTATTATCTTATAATGGTCATCTCCACTAACTCTCCTCCGGGCACTTTGAGAAATTGGCTGATTGATAGTGGTGCCTCAAGACACTTCACCAGATAGAAGGAAGCCCTCCCTAATCTAATAGAAAATGAGACAAACTTGGAGATCATCCTTGGACATGGTACCACCTATCCCGCGAAGGGAGTAGGGAATGTTACACTTCAATTAAATCAAGGTAACACTATTCATTTGCAAGAAGTACTATATGTACCTGATCTCAAGAAGAACCTGGTGTCCATTTCAGCCATGGAGGGAAAAGGATTCGAGGTGGAATTCATTGATGGAAAGGTATGTGTTTGGAAAATAAATTTTAAAGATTCTTTTACTCTTGGGTTTAGGGTTGACATTTTGTATCAAGTTGGAGGAATTCCACTGGGAGCCATGTCTTGCGACACATCTCTACAATTTGAACTATGGCATCGAAGTTTTTCCCATGTTCATTATAAGGCCCTACCCGATGTGAGACAAATGTTGATAGGTATTCTTGAGTTAAAATTAGCACAGAAGGTGTATGTTGGAGATGTGCCGAAGGAAAAATTATAGGGTGGCCATTCCCGTCAAGTAATAGCAAGACCTGAGATATATTGCAATTGATACACTGACATATATGGTATAATGCTCGTAAACTCTTTGTGAGGATACTTATATTACCTCACCTTTACGGATAATTATTCTCACAAGAACTAGATCTAATTCTTGAAGAATAACAATGAAGTGTTCACCTGGTTCTGACACTTCAAAGCCTTGATTGAAAACCAATCCAAGAAGAAAATCAAGATATTGAAGATTGATGATGAGACCGAGTATGAATCCAATGAATTCCAAGATTATTGCATAAAAGTTGGCATTAAGAGGGAGACTACAATAGCATACACTCCCAAGAAGAATATTATGGCTGAAAGGAAAAATCATACTATTGTATAAGTTGTTCGTGTCATGAGTCATGATCAAAGGCTTCCAAAGTTCCTATGGGCTGAAGCTGCAAATACCACCATGTATATTGAAAACCGATGCCCTCATCAAGAACTGGACTCCAAGACTCCCAAAGAAATGTTCACTAGTAAGAAACCTGATGTCTCTCATTTTAGAATTTTTGGAAGTATCTTATATTTTCATGTGCCAAAAGAGAAAAGAAGCAAATTGGGTGCATCCGAGAAGAAAGGAATCTTTGTGGGCTATAGTGAAAATTCTAAGGGTTATAGAATTTATGTGGCTATTCAAAAGGCATTTCAGATAAGTCACGATGTCACCTTTGATGAATATATTTCCCTTAGGAAGATGGAAAATCTTCCTATCCTAAGGAAGGACAAAGAAGCTGACATTGGAAATCATGATGAAAAAGAACATGAAATGACGTTGAACGTTAATGAACCTATGGATCCTATTGATCCCCCTCCTCAAGAACCTTCCTCCTCCAAGAGGAGACCCTCATGGCTTAGGGATACTCTCAAGGATGCCGAGAGACATATTTCACAAAGGGGGAATTTCCGTGAAAGCAAGAAGCTGAACATGTATCAAGGATACTTGACCATCATGAGCAATATCATTCAAAATGAGCCTTCATCATTCAAAGAAGCCATGAAGCAACAACTATGTAAGGATGCTATGAATGAAGAATACGAGTCAATTATGAAGAATGTTGTATAGGATGTGGTCCCTAGACCCCAGGAAAAATCATTTGTCACCTCTAAGTGGCTCTACAAAATTAAACATGGAGCCAATGGAAGTGCAGACCCTCTCATTCACAAATGTAAGAGGGAGTTGGCTTCTGAATTTGATATGAAGGACCTACCAATGCACTATTTCCTAGGGTTGGAGGTCTGGAAAAAGCTAGGTGAAATTTTCCTTTCTCAAGGAAAATATGTTGTGAAGATATTGGAAAGATTTGGGATGGTGGACTACAACCCTATGACAACTCTCATGGAACTTAACTTTAAGAAGTTATGTGGTAGTGCTACTGGACTGGAATTGCGAAATTCTTTTGAGTACCATCAACTCATAGGAGCACTGATGTTCTTAGTGAAATCCCATTCGAACATATGTTTTGCAGTTAACATATTGAGAGAATATATGGTTGAGGTGCCTCAAATCTTCTGAGATATCTTGGGGGCACAATCACTCATGGACCAGGATACACTGTTGGTGACATGTGGTTGCATAGTTATTTTTATTTTGATTGGGTTGGCAGTGTGGTGGATCGTAAGAGAACTTCTAGATGTTGTTTTTTTTTTGGGTTCTACTTTGATTTCCTGTATGAGCAAGAAGAAAAAATCGGTTGACTTGAACACTACCGAGGATGAGTACATAGCTGCTAGTATTACCTCCCATGAAGTTGTCTGGTTGAGGAAGGTCTTTAGTGATATATTTGGACATGTGTTGGATATGACCGTAATCCTCTACGATAACCAAAGTGGGATCCAATTATTGGAGAATCCCGTGTTTCATGATCGCTCCAGGCATATAGATATAAGGTAACACTTTATCTTGGATATGGTACAATGAGGAGCAATAAGAGTCCATCACATTGGGATTGGTGAGAAGATCGTCGATATTCTAAAAAATCATATTGGGAAGGTAAAGTTCTTTGCCTTCTAGTCATGGAGAGACCCTCTTATGAGGGTCCTATATGAGATGGAAATTGAGCTCTAGGAGCTCTGAGGGGGATTTGGGTGGTTCTTGGAACGATGAACAACCATAGGGTGAGTGGTTCAGCCTTTCACTAGTGGTTTTCTGTGTATAGGGTGAGTGGTTCATCCTTCCCCTATGATACCCCTTGGCGACATGTAGACAACATGAGTAGTTCATCCTTCTCCTTTTGAGACATCCTACCCATGTAATCTAGGACTGATGGGAAGTACCTCTCATCTAACCAATGAGTAGGGAAATGAGGATAGGAACCATATTACTACCAATGGACGCATCATATAGTATCATACTACCTATGCTAGGATGACCAATATTGATCTAGGATCAATTCGAACTGATTTCGAGTTAGTAAGAGTGGTATGAGACACTCTCTTTTGATTTGAACTGACTTTGAGTCAGTAAGAGTGGTATGAGACACTCTCTTTTATCGGGGACTGACTTCAGATCAATAGAGAATGGTATGATACATTCTCGTTCCATTCTTCTTCTCCATTGTTCAACAAAGTAGAGTAGGGAAGTGTAGAGAAGTGCATTGATAGTAGAGATAGTACTGAGAGGAAGATGGATTAACGAATGGACTTCTCCCTACTTGAGAGGGAGCGTTAAAATTGGAAAATAGGACCAAAATCCAAATGGGTTATCTTATTTATGACAGATGATATTTTCCATGGATTCCTCTCTCCGATAGATGTAGGATTGATCTAAATATCATCCAATCCTGACATGTACAAATGAAGATATGAATTTATTTATATTATGGACAAACTTTCAAGGTCAGCCAGAAAGAAAAACAGACATTCAAACCGCAAACTAATCCTCAACCTTTCATATAAAAGAAGGAGGCCTCAAGTTATTTTCACTGTCATCTCAGCTCACATCTCTCTCTCTCCTCCTGTGATTGGGTACGCATATTTGGGTAGTTGTCTCTCACATGTGAGAAGGAAGAAGGATGAATTTTGATGACTCCATTGACCAGCATTGACCGAGCTACAAGGAAGCTGTTTGACTACATTGACCTGAACAGTTGAACTTTTTTTACTGCGATTTGAGTGAGGTATTTCTGTCCTAGTAGTCCAAAAATCTGGGCATTGAAATCGAGGAAATTTGACCTCTCCTTTGACCAGTGTTGACTATACTAGGGCTGGCCACAGAGTTGAATTTCATTGACCACTTTGACTGGATTTTTTTGAACTATTTTGGGCTGATTAGACTTGTTGTTGGAGGTTGAAGTTGACTGGGTTTGACCGAGCTTTTTAGAGGAAGAATTATGTCATGTTTGACTAGCATTCACTTTTCTAGTTAGGGCTTTTTGCTACTATCATAAATGATCAGATTTGTAAATTATACTATCTCTCCTTCTCTGTTGAACGATTAAATAATATAAGAAAAATTGATCAAGGGTTCCCCACATTGGGGTTTTTCCCTGGTTTGTGCCACATCTTGTGTCCTCTTGTCTTGGCTTGTCTTCTAGTGTTTATGTTTATGTTCTATCTAAATTTTACTATCATGTTGATGTGGTTGCTAAACTGGATATTGCTGTTAGGATAATAAAGAAATTCAAGTAAAATTTCTCTAAAGCATAGAACATACCATTGTTACCTAAAACTAACAAAAAGAGAATGGCTAATACAATCTAATAATAATTCTCAATCCAGATGGTCATGCATGCAGTTTCGATGTAGTTTCTAATTCTACATAGTGTGAGAAAGTACCTTTCCTCCTCACATGTTGGGGGAGCATTTTTTGTATGATTCATATTACCATGCTCCACTCGAGTGATATACCTCATCCACACCTGAGCTCGATCCCAAAACACAATGAAAAACAAACAGATACTACAAGTGACCTTCCTTGCATGATCCTTAAACCAAAATATCATAGAAACAACTATAAAACATTTTGAATACAAATATATACAGGGAAGAAACATATGTTTGTAATAATAATATAAGTGTAAGTACATCAATATACAATCCTCTCCTCTAGCTTATAGTATGGTCTCCTCTCCCAATACAATAGAGCTCTCACACTATAGTTTGGATACTTCCCCCTTTACCCCCTTTCCTCTTTGTGAGATTATATGGGGTCATTATATCCTCTAGGAGAATGTATCTAGAAACCTAGGGTCTTGATGAGTTAGGAAAACTATACAATAATGGACCGTAGCCAACTCATACACAAGTGGCTGACTTTGATCTCCTTGGGAATGAAATACTCTAGAAACCTTTTTCACAATTATGAACTTTTCTTCAATTTTCTTAATTATGAAATAATTATTATCTGTCAATTATAATATTTTTGAAAATTAATTATGAGAAATTTCTCAATCATGTAATTGCCCACTTTTATCATGGAATAAATCTCATATAAGTAAAAGAAAAGGTGAAAGGGTATGCAATTTAGCCAAACAACTGAGGTAAGCTGAGATTGGGTTTCTCTCACTAACTTGAATAGAAAATAAGATTATAACATGTTTGATATTATTTACTATCATTTACTTATATTCAGTCATGAATTCCTGTGTATTATCTTTTGGATTCTTTGAAGAAAAAGAACCTATGCTCTGTTATTACGTATATGGATCCTTGATATTCTACTCAACTCATCACTGAAATTAGTTGGAACTGCCTTAATTAGTTGGAACTGCCTTTTGTTTTCTGATTTTCTATTTAGAAGCTGAAATGCCATAATAATGTGGTAGGTTATGCATACTCTTATATTTCTGGATGTCAAATTTAATTTAAAGAAATTAATCGCATAAGTATTTCTTGTAATGTGTAACGTAATGGGAAAATTTCAACTCTTTTCTATTTACAAAATGTTTTTTTTTTTTTTTTTTTTGGTTCATTCCGCTTTTCGGATTATGCTCTATTGTGTAACATAAATGGTTACATGTTAGTTTAATTAGCCTAGTGACAACTCGACAAGATATTTTTCCACTATTTATGGTCTGAGGATGTGTCTCCGGGGGTCAATTAATCTCCTTCACACCAAATTGTATGAGCTTCTCTTAGTGGATTCTATCTTTAAAATGCATGAAATTCTTTTATAATATCCTGTCCCTAATTTGTGTGAAATTCCCTTAATGGTTTTTCATCTAAATTATATGAAATTATTTTAATGGATTTTTTCATTGTTCCGGGAAAAGCTTTATTTACATCATCAAAATAGAAATTTCCATCTTTATATTATTTATGTTGCATTTCAGGAGAGTCTGAAAGGTCTGGTATTTTCCCTTACTGTCTTTCGATAATCCCTTATTAGGGTACAATCACGCTCAACGCCCACTCTAACTCTTACGTTTATTCTTCCTTTCCTTTCCATACATATATAATTCAGTCTTCGATTACAGATCAGAGCTAGATGTAACTTCTAATGTTTTTGGGAGTTTTTTTCCATTTACCATCCGCCTTTTTTTCTATATACTTTCTTGCTAAGGATAGTTCCACAGGATTTGTATCAATTTAAATTTGACCGCCAATAATATGTTAAGAAAAGAATATAGAGATTAATTAGTATAATCCTATGCATGATTATTTACACAAAATATACACCAAACCTTAGTGTTGGTCTACCCATATTAATTAAAATTATCCATCATATTCTTCTCTAAATTAGATATTGATCGTAACAAGAGTTATGTTAATCCCCCATCATACCATCCATCACGTCATATTACTTCTATCGTAATTAGCATCTACATAGGTTCAGCTTCATTCCTTCCCTATACCTACCCTATACCTAGTCAGTAAGATACCATTTATATATGCATTAGAAATATTTGCAGAATTAATAAGCATCAGAATGATTGGGAAATTCATATTTATCAAAATAATTTACAGAATTCATATGCATCAGAATATTTGCAAAACTCATATGCATCAAAATAATTTACATAATTCAAATGCATCAGAAATAATTGCACAATTTATATGCATCAATATAATTATACATATATTTCCTAACCAAATCACTACAAAAATTCATACTTGGGGATACCATGCACCACCCCAATCAGAAACTTTATCTCTAGTTCCACCTGAGCTGAGAGTACTCGCCAAGGAGATCAACAACCTCTATTGATTCCTTGGTCGGGTATTTCATACCTTTCTTCTATGACAGATTTTTTCTTTAGTGGCATCCTTCTTTTGTGGTCATGAATGTCCTCTTGCTTAGGTTTTTCCTTAAAACCCCACTTTTATCTCCCATGGTGCTTTATTCTTCTCCAAGATTAGTATCTTTCCCTAGCTAAATCATTTAATGGATTTTATCTCTTATCCATTAAATCTTATCTAGAACCTTATCTTGAATATTTATCATGAAAGAGTTATCTCTTAAAATAATCTCATCTTTAAGTATCTCATTGCATAATAATTTCAATCAATTTATATATTTAGTAATAAAACTATTTGTTTACGTAAATATTCCAATGTGCTTCATGGATTTTCCACCATTCTAACCAACAAATTTTGGTATTAAATAAAAACAACAATATAACAATAGAGGGTTATTACAATAATGTTAACATGGTACTATGAACCTTTAAAACTCTAAGTCCTAAGAAATAAATTCTCCCTCATGGGCTAGATTTCAAGAGCCAAAATATTATAGCATAAATAAAATATATATACATAATTAGAAAGGATTTTAATTTATTATTTACAATCGCTTTTTAACATCATCTTTTTTATACATATTAAATTAACAATACACATTTAACTATACTATGAACTTGACCAATGTAGGTTATAAATTTTGATATAATTAGCTAGTCTACAACACAAAAAAAATTCCATAATGAACATGATGAATATTGTGTCATGTGGATAACACAAATTATAAATTTTCAATGATGAATTTTGTATGGTGTGGATAACGCAAAAAAAAAATGATATTGACTTTGGGGTATTGATAACCCATAGTATGTAGGGATAAATATCCATGATTAAGAATATTACTACATTTTTTTTTTTAAATTTATATATGCTTAATTCGTTAACAATGATTGCTAGATAGTAGCCACTGCATGTAGCTTAGTTTAAATTTAATTAAATTTAAGTAAAAGTATTGAATTCAATTTTGGTGTTAAGGTTTAGAATCAGATCAAAGGTTTTGTTTGTTGGTAAATAAAGATATTTTATTAATTGTAACTCTACATTATGGCAATCCAGAAGTCAATCCTATCCAATCATACCCAATGGCAATAATAATGCTATTGTAGTTATAATTTTTTTTGTTAATAAGGTTATCTACAAGGTTTTACGTTTTCTAAGTATTGTATAGATAATATATTTTAAAGGCTAGTTCTTTGTGTCAGATATATGCTAGAAACATAGGTTGAATAAGTTGAATTTATTCCTTAAAATTATATGAATATTAAAAATGGATTTGATTGATTTATTTACTAATTTTTTGCTTGAATTAACAACCAATTTAGTTTACTAGTGTATAACACCCACCTCATGGAGAAATTTCATTGACATTGCATAATTTTATATTTTATTTGCAATTTTGACCAAAGTTTCATGAAAATGCTCAATATTTCTATTTTCCTCTAAATTCAAAAATAATTTTACAATTTCTTAGAAATCTTATTTCTAGTTTTTTATTGACTTGGTATGATTTGATGGAAAGTAATTCCTTGATCAAGGTTTTTTTTAGTATCTATTAGTCTAGTTCATTAAAAAAAACTAATTTCCTCTGTAGATAAGCCTTGGGTGAGTGCTCCGAAAATGAATTTGTTATGCTTGGCATTACTACTCTGACACTGCTATTCCCGACCCTACTACTCTTGAAAATGCTACTTCGCTCCCTTGCCTTGGGGGAGGGGTGGCACAAAGCTCTGCACACTAGCGTCCTTTGCATTACAATTCCCTGCACAAACTAGTATTAGAGAGATCTTGCATCCCCACACAATAACATTCTCTGAGCTCCCGACTTTATGCGAAGACATATTAATAGTTAAAAGGCTTCAAAAGGATATTAACTTCGAAAAAAATATTGTGCATGGTGGATTCTTTCACATTACAATTAAAAAAATATATTCAAATTATTAAATTATTAAAAACTATTTTTAATTGTAACTTAATATTGGAATTATTAAAAATATAACTTTAACTCAATTTAATTTTAAACTGTATATTCAAATTATTAAAAATTTAATTGCACAAGGAGTGAACGGTTGTGTAGTTTCTTTACACAATCAACTTGTTCGCACGAGTTTACAAATTATATTTTATTCTTTATATGCATATGCTTGACGTGACAAATCATTCCATTATGATGGTTTTTAGTTTTGAAAACATGAATAAAAAAATATATTCAAATTACTAAAATCATTATTTATTTAGAAATCATAAATAAAGATATAAATTCAAACTATTAAAAATTTAATTGCACAACGAGTGAAATTAAAAATTTAATTGCACAACGAGTGAATGGTTTGCAGAGAAAATCGTTGCACAATCAACTTCACCACACTACTACTACTGTGAAGTATATTTTATCCTTTATTATGCTTATGTTTGATAATTAAAATCATTTCTTTATGATTTTCTTCAATTTGAAAAACATGAATAAGACTATATATTAAAATTATTAAAAATGTGATTATTTTTTAATTTTGAAAAAATAAATAAAACTATATATTTAAATTATAAAAAATTTAATTGCACAACATGAGTGAATGATCATTGTGGAGTGATGAGAAAACACATTTCTCCACACAATAAACTTCTTTGAATGCAAACCATATATCTAACACTATCACAATTGCAAATAGCATACACCTCCTCAAAAATTTCATAAAACATTTAATGTTAATTAAACTATTGTTGAAGTTACTACTATGAAATATATTTTATCCATTCGTATGCTCATGCTTGACATGGAAAGTAATTCCTTTGTGATGTTATTTAATTTTGAAAACGTGAATAAAACTATATATTCAAATTATAAAAAAAAGGTGATTATCTTTTAATTTAAAAAATAAATAAAACTATATATTTAAATTATGAAAAATGTAATTGCAGAACATGAGTGAATGATCATAATGGAGTGATGGGAAGACAAATTTATCTACACAATAAACTTCCTTAAATGCAAACCATATCTCTAACACTACCATAATTGCCAAAAACATACATCTCCTAAAAAATTTCATAAAACATTTAATGTTAATTAAATTATTGTTGAAGATTTAGTGGAGAGAAAACCATATATCTAACACTATCATAATTGCCAAAAACATACATCTCCTCAAAAATTTCATAAAACATTTAATGTTAATTGAACTATTGTTGAAGCTTTAGTGGAGAGCTTTATGTGGAAATATTTTTTTGTATATAGAGATACCTATACTTGAAGTGAGAAATCATTATTTTACTTTTGAAAAATAAATAAAACTATATATTCAAATTACTAAAAACATATTATTTTTTCATTTGGAATACATAAATGAAAATATATAGAAAACCTCTTCACACTACTAACTCGATGTTGGTTTTCAACGCCATCACACACTCTTCAACAATTTGACAGTTTATTTGTTAATCCAATTTAAACCGTTTGAGGAGTGCCTCCGCACAATGAAAATGAAAACAAAAATATCTTCGCAAAGCATTAAAGATAACAATATAAATATAAAGAATAACTAATAACTATTAATTGAATATTTTTTTGAATATTTTTTCATAGTTAATTATGAAGCTATAAATGATTGCAACAGAAAAGTAATTGCAAAATAATAGCAAAATGAAGTATAATTCTTAATAGTTGTAATAATTAAACAACAACAATAATTTCCTCAAACAATTACAATTTTATAATATTATAGCTATTACAAAGAAGCCTACTAACCTAATATTATAACAAATAACTATTTTCATTAATAGTTGATAAATAATTAGTTAAACTCAAGACTGCAATAGATATTACATTTAACCATTATTAACTTGATTATTAATAGACTATTGCCAAAAACATACACCTCCTAAAAAATTTCATAAAACATTTAATGTTAATTAAAGTATAGATTAAGTTACTAGTATGAAATTTATTTTATCCTTTATTGTGATTATGCTTGACATGGAAAATAATTCTTTTATTATGTTATTTAATTTTGAAAACATGAATAAGACTATATATTCAAATTATAGAAAATATGATTATTTTTTAATTTTGAAAAATAAATAAAATTACATATTTAAATTATAAAAAATTTAATTGCACAATATAAGTGAATGACTTCTATGAAAACCATATCTCTAACACTAGTATAATTGCCAAAAACATACACCTCTTCAAAAATTTCATAAAACATTTAATGTTAATTATACTATTGTTGAAGTTTTAGTAGAGAGCTTTGTGCAAAAATATTTGGTTATATATAGGAATACCTATACTTGAAGTGAGAAATCATTATTTTACGATATTTTTTAATTTTAAAAAAAACCTATATATTCACATTATTAAAATATATTATTTTTAATTTGGAAAACATAAATAAAACTATATAGAAAACCGCTTCACACTACTAACTCAATGCTCGTTTTCAATGCGATCACACACTCTTCAACAACTTCGACATTTTAAATTCCTCACTCCAATTTAAATAGTGTGAGGAGTGCGTCCGCACAACGAAAATGAAAACAAAAATATCTTCAGAAATCATTAAGGATAAAAATATAAATAAATAACTAATTATTTGTTCTTAATTATCAATCTATAAATGATTCCGCAGAAAAGTAATTGCAAAATGAAATATAATTTTTGATAATTTTAGTAATTAAACAACAACTATAATTTTTTGAAACCATTACAATTTTATAATATTATAGCTATTACAAAGAAACATACTAACCTATAATATTATAGTAATGAACTATTTTCATTAATAGTTAATAACTAATTAGTTAAATTCGACACTGCAATAGATATTACATTTAAACATTATTAATTTGATTATTAATAGACTATTGCACATTTAATCATAGCTATCAATTCTTTGTCATTAATATTTTTTTTATATTATTCTACATGGACAACTTTTTCACAAAATGAAAACAAAAATATTACTATTAAACATAAATGTTGGCACTTTTCTTAATAGTTAATAATTAACGAGTTAAAATCACTCTGCAATAGCTATTACATTTTAAATTAATTCGAATATTTTACATTTAATTATAGCGATTAATTCTCTCACATTAATTCTCTAGCATTTTGATATTTATTTTACATGGACAATCTTTCCGCACAAATATTACTATTAAACAAAAATATTCACACTTTCATTAATAGTTACTAATTAATGAGTTAAACTCTACACTTAGATAGTTATTACATTTAACTATTATTCACCTCAATATTGATAGAGTATTCCACATTTAATTATAGCTATTAATTCTCCTGCATTAATGCTTTTCACGACAAACTACCTTTTCTATTCAATTTTGTTTATCTAGAGCTTTTGTATTTCAAAAATCTTTACAAAAAAATCTCAGCACACTACTAATTCTACACCCCTCTTTAATACTAACCCACACTCTTTAACGCACACTCTTTACCCATTTGACCTTTTAATTGTGTTATTTCAATTTCAACCATTTTAGTAGTTCCTTCCTTTATGTGAAAATCTCTGCCAAAAAAACTCACCACACTACTAATTCTACAACTCTTTTTAATACCAACACACACTTTTTACCCATTCGACATTTTAAATTGGTTATTTCAATTTGAACCGTTTTAGTAGTGATTTCCTGTATGTGAAAATATTTGAAAAAAATGCTCGGTGCAATACTATTTCTACACCCTTTTTAATGCCAATAGGCACATTACCCATTCGACCTCTTAAATTGGTTATTTTACTTCTACACCCTTTTTAATGCCAACACACACTTTACCCATTCAACATTTTAAATTTGTTATTTTAATTTTAACCGTTTTAGTAGTGCCTTCGCACAATGAATATGGAACCAAAACACTTACACAAAGTATTAACAATGTTAAAGGGATATAATGTCCTTTTTGCTTGGAAGAAAGGAATCTCACTATTTCAATTTTAATGACCGATAAATGTTTTTTACCTTGTTCATTCCAACAAAGTAGTAACATTTAAGGCTATTTATATAGAAAAATAAGTAGCCATTACATGGATTGAGTGGTTATATTCTCTATAAAAATTTCTCGGAGGAAGATGAACGGTATAGCTCTTACATTTTCCCACAACAAAATATAGAAGTGTATGTAGCTAGAAATCAAGCAATGAGAATAAATGTGGATTAAAGCTTTCCTCCCCTATGTATGCTAGAATTATTTTATATTTTAAATGGAATTGTTTTATATTTTAAATGTAAATGAGGGTAGACCTTATTGGGGTGTGTTATATTGTTTTCACACCTCATGAGTTATGCGGCAGTGCCCCACAAAAGATATTATTTGATGTAGACCTAATAATAATTGTGTAGACTCAAGGATATGGGGCATACCCAAAGATGGTGAGCTGACCTAACCATGGTTTTATGCACGGTTTTCACGCATGGATTTTGGGAACCATAGTTTTTTCACACAGTATTTGTAGGTTTGGTCAAAGTATCTATAGCGATTTTCTAATCCAAGGTTACTGGATTGGGGGTTCATATATATGTATTGTAGCATTGAAATGAATATAATGAAAAATCAATCTGGTATTCCCCATTTTGGGATCCAAGGGAAAATATCAGTGTATATTTTTTTTATGTTTTCGCCATTGTATATTCTTATGTTTTAAGAATTCATTTGTTGGTAATTTCTGTACAGGGTTAAAATCGACAAACAATTCATTAGAAGATGTGGTAATAGCTAACAAGGAAAAAATGGATCCGGGGATCTTGATGGGATAAGATCATGATATAACTTCTTAGAGATGATATTGGTTGGATTTTGTAGGAAAGAAGGGTATAGTCAATACTGTGATCAAGCTCCTCTCACCCATAACAAGAGATGGGATGAATTGTATCAATTGTTAGTGTAAGAGAACCCTTGGTTTGTAGGTTGAATTTCCTATGACCGTTAAAAGCTAGAACCACAAACTTGAGATTGGATTCCATGAAGGGGGATATTTTGTAAAATTATTATTAAGAAATTCTAAATAATACAATGATTAATTAAACCATTATTGGAATTAACCAAATTAATTTCCTTTATCTTCAAACCTAAAATAAGGAAGCACATTCAAATTCATTATCAATTCACAATATAATAATATTATCATCAAGTATGGAATAAAAGTGAAATATTTATCCAAGCATACTAAAACCTAAATGGTTGTTTGTTGTTAACCATGAACAAATTTTTCATTAAAATTGATGAAGTTTTATGGTCGATATAGTTATGGATGAAGCCACAACTAGGAACATAAAATTGAGCATAGATTATCCAAAAAATAATTTTTTTGAAGAGTATTCCCAATCCATTCTCAATAATACAATGACAATAATTGAACGTTTAGATGCGATCACTAAATTGTCCTCCTTTGGAGAGTCATGTTTATCTTGCAGACCTAAAGTAGATAACATTTTTCTTTTGGATTTCATCTTTCTGCTGATAGTTTTAGTTGAGTAAAATTTTGGAATATTCATAATGGTGATCATATTTTATCGATGTTTGAAATCCCAAAGGGGATCCATCAATTCATAGCATAACCAAATTATCATAAAGTATGGAAACAAAATAAAGTATTTACTATGCCAAAGCAAACTACCATGTGTTGTTAACGTATGGTTGTGATCTCCAATTGAATGTGGTAGTGATACCCCTATAGATCCTAACCTCATGGTATTTGGATATGTTGTAAGTAGAACATAACAAAAATCAATTTTCGCAAGTCTGCATTACTGTTATTGATCACCATTTTCTTAGATTTGGTTTAATTTCTAGGAATCATGATTCCATTACAACATTGAGATTTGATCCTTGCTTGAGAGGGAAACAACAATGAAAATGACTACATTTTTGGGTGGGGAGTCAATCATTGGTGTAGTTTCTCCCTATTTATTAAATGTTGGTTCATCTTATACTTTTTTCTTCTGACTTACAAGATCTATTAAAGGTTGGCTCATGGTATATTCTTATATTCTTCTTTGTGGGAACTAATGTGTAAATAGGCTAGTCTTAGACTCCTACATGACCCTTTGGTGAAATTTTCCCTATTTAGTAAACCTTGATTCATGGGATATTTTTGTGTTCTAACTTATGTGATCCATTAAAAGTTGGCTCATGGGATATTCTTATATTATTCTTTATGGGATAAAATGTCTAACTAGAATAGTCTTAGACTATTTCAAGCCAATGGTTATACTTTTTTTTTTGTATTGAATATTCAATTGGATATTTACATTTTACTATTTTATGTTGATAAGCACATCTATTTTGAAAGAGGGTTTCCATAATTTTAATTTAATTCTCAATAACTAATAGTTGGATGTTAGGGATTTAACATCCATAGAATATTCTAAAGTATTCTTAGTATTTTACATAAATCGGAGGATGAGATTTATTTCCAAAATAGTTATGGCTTTTTCCCCTTTTAATTACATTTATTAATTAGAAAAATGCCATATGAACAAGTGTGCTATTAAACAAGTTTTGGTTTCTTGGGTATGTCTTATTGATTAGACATAGGATCGACCCATGGGATTATAATAAAGCATATCTATATATAAAGAATCTCCATGATAAAGTAGGTGAGAATACCCATGGTTAAAAAACTTGTTACATGTTTCTTAAGAAGTATATATCTTTAACTTATATATTAATTTTTTTATCAATAATATAATAATCACAATTTGAAATAAAGTTATAATATAGTTTAGTCATATGATATTTTACATTTTACCCACTTCATGTGTATAATGAAATAATTGTTTTGATGCTTATTATAAACTTATGCATATTGGAATTTACCAATCATTTAATTTATATGGTTGAGTTAGTAGTAATGATTATTGAATATTTAATTATTTAATTTCTTTTATTTTAATGACTTTAGATTATATATATATATATATATATATATATATATATATATATATATATATATATATATAACACATTTGCGTTGTAAAAAATTGGTAACAAAGTGCCAGAAACTCTAGGGACTTTTGGGAATCAACAGAATTTTTTAGAAAATGAAATTATTAGAGAATATTTCCTATGAATGCTTTAAACTATGTTTATATGACTAAATTTTTGTTATGTGTCTAGGGAAAAAATGATATTTGGTTATCCTTAGATAATAGTAAGGTCCAATTGTTATTAAATGCAAATATTATTATGGGATAGACCGATATGGAGGAGATCTTGTGGTGACCATAAAATGAAGTGTTGTATCAATTAAGACATAATTTGGATTTAATTAAAAATAATAATAAAATTAAAAAATTGACGATTTCAAGTTATATTGTAAGTTTTTTTATTATTAATAAAAAATTCATACAATTATGTCCAAAGAAAATGATATTATGCTTATCCTATTCAAACAAATTTTATAAACACATCAAAACTAAATAAAGATGATTAATAAACATATAATTATAAATAATAATATATAGAGTATGGAAATATATGAAGTGTAAATAGTAACTATAAATTAAGATCCTTTTTTACATAGTGTGTTAATTTTGAAATAGGGATTCCAAAATTTTAATTTAGTTATCAATAATCATTAGATTGATGGTAATTATTATATGATATTCTTGATGCAGGACAATTAGACCATATTCATGATGAAGAAATGGAGAGAGCTTCAAAATGTGGTGTATTGGCCGCATGTCAAGCTGGAAAATAACTTTTGTTACCTTTGAAGAAATTTTGAACATTTAATGTAAATATAAAATTTGAATAAATTGAAAAGTTTAGGAATGAAGAGTCATTTATGTTGTGTATTTTAAACTTCCCTCAATTAGAAATAAGGGTAAGTGAATCAGTTGCGAATATTGTGAATAAAAGGACTATCGATTTAGGAGGAGGAGAGCTTCTTCTCTTGCCTTTGAGTCTATGTATGTGAAATAAATAAATAAAATCCATCGAACATTTATTCCGTAGCTCATTGTGTTAAATTCTCCCAATTTGACTTGTTTGTATCTTTGATTTCATCCTAGAATTAGTGCGACCAAAGCTTGTAGTGTTGTGTGGTTATAAACATTTTGATTTTTGAGTTGTGATTGTCATGCAAGCTTGTGAATGTAACCATGGACTGTATTTTTTAGTGACCGTATTCTCTTTCTATGTTCCAGGCACAATTGGTTATCCCAATTATGATTGGGACCTTTGAATTAGGTAAAGGGAATATTGATGAAGATAGGCATCAAGAGATTGGTATTTGAGTAGGAAATCATGGAAATGTAAGTAATTTGAGCATTGAAATAGATCCTCTTATCTCCATGCTACCACATTTTATTTTATTTTGGAGGTTGAGTATAATAATTAGTAAGGTAGATGAGGGAGGCTATTCGTGAGCATGGAGGATGTGTTGAGACTATGAAGAGTCAAGTTGCAGAGGGAGATATAGTTGTTTTTCATTCCACAATCCAAAACAAAGTTTCTAGAGGCACTATGAAAATATTTCAGAGTGCGTACAACCCGTTTTATCTATGCATTCCATTGTGTCTATATTTCCTTTTAGACTGCTTGTTGCCATGAATTTTGGTATCAAATTAGGTTTTGACTAGACCTATGTTTATAGTGGTGTTGTCTTTGATATTGGTGGTCTCGCCTATGGAAAAGGGATATGCCAATGTGAGGAAGAAGAGCACGAGGTCATGGAGGGAGACCCATAGCTAATACATAACTCCAAGGATAGATACAGAGGTTGCAACCTCATTTATAGGCCACGAAGACCAAAAAAATATGAAACCAAGAGGGTAGAGGTGACACTAGATCATAGGAAAAAGCTACAACCGAAAAAACAACACATGTGGATATAGCTATAGAAGTTAAAGAATTAAGGTCAGTTTTAAGCTCAACTTCAAGTCCAAAACCTCATTTGTCCACCTGTGATGGTAATCTGCTAGATGAGAATTTGATGGATTAGATTAGTGAACTAGACAAGTTTTTTGAATATGAGGAGATTGCAGAAGATAAGTGGGTAAAATTTGTTGTAACTATGTTGAAAGTCCATGTTTCATTGCTGTGGTACAATGTGTAACCTAAAATAAGGAAAAAGGGGAAACCATTGATTAAAAATTGAGATAGAATGATAGAAGATATGAACAGGAAGTTTTTGTCAAAAGACTATCATATATCCCTCTACAGTCAGGTGCATAACCTTGAGAAAAGGTTGCTATGAGTTAAAGAGTATACTTAGGAATGTAAAAGGGTGAATTTGAGGGCGAGTTATGTTGAAGACAACCTGGAGAGGAAAAAAAGGTATATCAATGACTTGAAGCTAGAGATTCAAGAGGAAATCATCGTGGTTTCTCCATGGATCATGGAAGAAACATACGAGTTTTCCTTGAAGGAAAAAAAGAATAGAACAAGGAAGCATAATTCAAGAATATGTGATGGTTTTGCTAATGGAAAAGGATAACCATCTTGAAGAGGGAAGGGTCCAAACTCAAAATAATGATTCAAGTAACCCAAGACAACTAGGACATCAAGAGAAAGAATGCGATTCTAGAGGAGGAAGAACTTACTAGAGAGTTACATGTAGAGGAAGAGGCAAAGAAATTGTCTAACAATATTATAAATGTGAGTAGATGGGTTCCAAATATTTTGAATGTCCTGAGAATGAAAAAGGAGGATAGAGAGATGCATCTGTAACTCAGCTAGAGGCAATAGAAGCACATGCCCGTGTGGAAAAAAATGCACCAGATATGGGAGAAGATTTAAAGATGAATAAAATTTTGTTGAAACATGATAAGGAGATTGTCAGAACAACACAGAGAGAAGCCTTATTTAGGATTGTTTGCAAGTGGGAGCACTGACAATTTATTTTCCACATAAATGGTGGAAAAAAATGGATTGAAAAGGCTGAAGCATCCAACAACATATAAAGTGTCATCACTACAGATAGGTCACCAAATTTTGGCGTGTGAGTAGAGTGAAATGGAGTTCTATATAGGTCGATTTTAGGATAAGATAGTGTGTGACATCATGCTAATGGATTTCTACCATATTCTTCTATGACGACCTTAGAAATTTGATAGGAGAGTGGTACATGGTGGAGAGAGAAACACCTATAAGTTTGAAAAGGATGGTATGAATCATACCCTCATGCCATTAAAAAAGTAAAGTAGAGAGAGGAAGAGTAGCTCAAAAGCAATGTTGTTGGGAGAAAATAAATTTCTACAACAAATGGAGGAAGAAGATGTTAGCTATGTAATGGTATATAGGTGAAAGGTAATACTTCTACACACTGAAATTACATATTTCCTTATGGATATTTAAGAGATTTTGCATTAGTTTAGTGATATCATGGTGGATGATTTTCTAAGTGAGTTTCCAGTGAAGAGAAGTATCACATAGAACTGATGCCATGTGCAAGCCTTTTAAATAAATTTTCTTACTGAATGAAACCCAAGGAGAATGAAGAGATAAGGAAGTAGGTTGAAAGGCTACTAGAAAAAGGATTGATAAGGGAGAGCTTGAGTCCATGTGTTGTTCTTGTGGTGCTTAGCCCAAAGAAATATGGAAAATGGAGGATGTGCACAAATTCAAGAGAAATTAACAAGATTACAATCAGATACAGATTTCCATTACCATGGATGGATGGCATGATGGAATATTTGAGTGGGGTAACCTACTTTTCAAAGGTTGATTTTAAGAGTGGTTACCATCAGATTCAGATCAAAGAAGGGGATGAGTGGAAGATAACTTTTAAGGCCAATAACAGACTATATGAATGGATGGTCATGTCATTTGGATTGACAAATGCACCAGGTACCTTCATGAGGTTGATGAATGAGGTATTGAAGGGGTTCATTAGTAAGTTTGCTAATTTTCATTTGGATTATTTTTACTTTCAATCCAATAAAGGAATAATAGCTCAGCAACGTAAGGTATGTTCTAGGAAGGTTGTAGCAAGAGAAACCATTGATTAGCCTAAAGAAGAGTAATTTCATGAGGCTTGAGATGGTATACTTAGGCTTTGTCATTTGAAAAGATAGTCTAAAATGGATCTGTAGAAAAAAAAAATGAAAATTGTGAGTTTTCCTTCACCTAAGAGAACTTTTCTGGTTAGGATTTTTTATGGGTTGACTAGCTTCTATGAGAATTTTATCAAAAAATTTAGAGGTATTTGTTCACCCATAGTTGAGAAAATCAACAAATATAAACAATGATTTTGTTAGATATCAACAACAAAGAAAAGCTTCCAGCTCTTGAAGAAAAATATCATTGAGAAACGAGTGTTGAAGTTATATGACTTCAATCAACTTTTCCAAGTCATATGTGATTTTAGTGGTACAACAATTGGAGTAATATTGAGTCAAGAAGATAGGCTTGTTGTGTATTTCAATGAGAAGTTTAATGAGTCAAAGTAGAAGTAATTCTGTTATGACAAGGAATTATATGTGGTGGTTCAATAATTGAAGCATTGACGGCACTATTTCATGTCAAAGGAGTTTATTTTATTCTTTGACAATTATACATTTCCGTATATAATGTAGAAACACAAGTTGAACCATAAGCATGCCAAGTGGTTGGAATATGTATAAAGTTTCATCGTTTTTATAAAATATGTGAGTGAACAAGAGAAAAAGGTACTCAATACTTTAAGCAGAAGGATCTTGATGATGCGGGAGTGCCATGTGAATATTTTTGACTTTAATCATTGGAAGGAATTCTACCAGGATGATGTTGATTTTGGAGAGGCTTTGAAGCATGCAAGAACCCCGTGGGCGATGATAAAAACCCATGCAGGGAGTTTACGTTGCAAGATATATTTATATTCAAGAACAATCAATTATGTATACCTCATTGTTTAATGAGAGAGAATCTTATGCAAGAGAAGAACATTGTAGGATTAGGAGGGAATTTTGGTGTGGACAAGATACTTCGGCAACAAAAACACTTCTTTTTATGGCCAAATATAAGAGCTAATCTGCAGAAGTATGTAGGCAAATGTAGAATATGTCAACATAAAAAATGAAGGAACCATAGTGTTGGACAATATGCTCCTTTCCCCATTCCTAGTATGCCATGGGATTCAATGAGTATGAAATTTGTTTTTGGTTTTCTAAGAATGTAGCAAGCTAAGGATTCTATACTGGTAGTTGTGGAAAAATTTAAGAAGATGGCTCACTTTATCCCATGGTACAAGACCAATGATGATACACATGTGCCTCATTTGCTTTTCAATGAGATTGTTTCATTGCATGCATTTCCAAACTTTATAATCTGTAATAGGGACACCACGTTCACAGGACATTTTTTGAGGACTTTATGGAAGAAGCTTGGAAAAAAATTGAACTTTAACTCAACTTATCTTCCACAATCCAATAGGAAATTGAAGTTGTGAACAAGAGTGTGAGGAACATATTGAGGATCCCTATGGGAGAGCATCCTAGGCAATCGGATTGTGTGTTAGCTCAAGCTACGTTCTCATACAATGATTCACCAAATAGGAGCACTTGGAAGAGTCCTTTTCAGATATTTTATGGAATTCATCCTAGAGGAGTTTGTGAGCTTAGATATTTGGAAAATCTTGATGAGAGGAGTTTTGATAGGAAGGATTTTGTAACAACAATGAGCGATTTACTTGAGGAAATAAAACAGGAGCTACAGGACAATGAACAAAAATAAAAACAAAGAGTAGATTCAAGAAGGATAGGGGTAAACTTTGAGGTAGGGAGCATTGTCTTAGCACACCTAAAAAAGAAATTCCCAAGAGGAGAGTATAACAAGTTGAAAAGGAAGAAAATAGGACATTGCAAAATAGTCATAAATTTTCTTGCGAAGTGGAGTTACCTATGGTCCTAGGTATGTCACCTACATTCAATGTTGCTAATTTATATCCATATCAAGCTAGTGATGAGGGTTCCACTACAACACATGGGAGTAGTGAAGGAGTTAGAAAATAGAGTTCGATGAGGAAAATACCTGTGGCAAATGGTCCAGAGGTTGAGAGAGTCATGGACACCAAAGTTGTGAATCACACTAGGGGAAAAGTATTTACAATTTTTGGTAAAGTGGAAGGACTCTTTGATGGAAGATTTTACATGGATAAGTGTTGTAAGTCTACAAAAGTTTGGATTCTCTATAGAGGATATTATGAGTAGGAGATCATGATTTTTCCTTCTTGTGATTATGATGCAGGAGAAATAGACCAATTTCGTGATGAAGAAATGGAGGGGGGTGATAATGTGCTTGATTGGCCACCTGTCGAGATGGAAAATAAGTTTTGTTACATTTGAAGAAATTTTGAACATTTAATGTAAATAAATAATTTGAATAAGTTTAAGATTTTATTAATGAAGATTCATTTATGTTGCATCTTTTTGACTTCCCTCAATTAGAAAGAAGGGGAAACAAATCAATTTAAAATATTGTGCATAAAAGAAGTATCGATTGGGGAGGAGGAGACCTTTTTCACATGTCTACAAGTGTGTACATGTGAAATAAATAAAATAAGTGCATAAAACATTCATTCCCTAAATCTAGGTGTTATTGTCTCTCAATTTGACTTGTGTGCACCTTAGACATTATCTTAGAATTCATGCGACCAAAGCCTGTAGCATTGGGTGCTTATAAAAATTTTGATTTCTGAGTTCTCGTTGTTATGTGTGCTTATGAATGTGACCTTAGATTTTATTTTGCAATGACGTTGTTCTTTTTATATGTTACAAGGTGAATTCATTCTCCTAATTGAGATTCATACCTTTTAATTATGTAAGGGGAATGTTGGACGAAGAGAGGTAGGAGGAGATCAGTCTTTGAGTGGGAAAGTGTGGAAATATGAGTAATTTGAGCACTAAAATAGAGCCTCTGATATGCATGTTTCCTCATCTTTTCTCATTGGGAGCCTGTGTATAAGCGATGGTAAGGGAGATGAGGGAGGTCATTCCTAAGCATGGAGTACTTGTTGAGACTATGAAGAGTCGATCTACATAGAGAGAGCTAGTCATTTTTCCTGGCATAGGTTGAAACAAAGTTTCTAGAAGCCCTACAAAAATATTTCATAGCACCCACAACTAGTTTTATGTATGCACTACATTGTGTCCATATTACCTTCGAGGCTACTTGTTGCAATCAATTGTTAACTCGAATTGATCATGTAAATTATTTATTAACTTTGCGCATGTCTATTTTTTAATGTCTTTCCAAATTTTATTTTCATTATCAATAATTATTAAGTCGATGGTAGAAATTTAATCTCCTCATAATATTCTAAAATATTCTTAGTATTGGTCACATATCAAAGGTTGAGATTTATCTCAAAAGTATTTATGCCCTCTCTACCTTTCATAATTAAATTGATTAATTAGAAAAAATTATGATATGAGCAACTCTTATATGAAATAAGTTATAGTTTTTTGGGCATGTAATATTGGTCAACCATGGTTTTGGGCCATCTTATCGTAACAAAGCATATTTACTAATTAAAAGAGTCCATGCTTAGGAATCTTGTTATACGTTTTTACACTGATATATACATGCATATGCATATACATATACATATAGATGTATATAAATCATATATTCATTCTTTTATAACTAACAGTTTAAAAAAACAAGATCAAAATTATGATTTTTTATAATCTTGGCATATATCATGAAGTAAGTGTTTTTATTTTTATCATGGATTCATTACTATCATTGTTTACTGGCATTTTAATCGATATCTTTGTGTTAGTTATCGATAAATAAACTTGAACATGATTTATGGTTATATGTGAATAACTATATCAGTTTTAGTGTGAAGAAAATGATTTGTATTACCTTCAAAACAAGTAGTATGTTGTAAGTCCTTGAATTCTGACATTGCTGGTTACTGAGAGAACCCAAACATACCCATAATTTCAATATTTTGAAAATAGCAAAAGGAAAGAGTCTACATAGAGGATCAAAACTAAAAATACATATGCTAAATGTAAAACCTCCTAGGCCCTTAAAATAGTAAGAAGTATAAGACTAAAACATAGAAACTAAGAATACGACACCGATATTAAAATTAGAAGGAATTATTTGAAGCTATGGTTTCAACAAGTATGGGCTCTGTTTTTCTTCCTAGAGATAAAGCATAATCAAATGGAATTGCAATATGTTTCTCAATGTACCCTAGTCGATCATCCAACTCTATCATTTTTCTCTTGATAGGAACCGGATAGAGGAGAATGTCCTCCCCACATTGGTTTCTATCCACCAGGACCCTACCACGAAAAAATTTGTGGTTCTAGTAAATTTTCAACATGCACATGTATTACATATACTACCCCAAATTATGTCTTCTAGTCAGGAACCCAATCCCAAAGTCATATGACTATTTTCATGTCTGAGAGGGTATGCATCTTATTGGCGAATTATTGTTCCACCCAATAAAGATCCTCTTAAATAGGTTGATATTTGAGCTCTCAAAAATGTATAGTTGAACATTCTACCATTACATATACCAAAGTGCACACCCATTCTCCTCGTATATGGTAGTAATTTTTCTTGTCGAAAACAAGGCTCTCTAACATGGAATATTTTTTATGGTGACAAATATACAAGCATAGAGGCAGTAAAATGCTAACTTAGGTTCGATACATAATTGAGAGAGAAAAGTATGCTTGTGAAGGATATAGTCCTTTTGGGAACCTTGTGAGATAAAATATGTTAACGGATATTATTGGTATAACACAAACTAGCAGACTTGTGAAGGGTAAGATATTCATAACTAGCAAATACCTTATCTAGGCTTATAGAGATAGTTGACACTAGACCAATAATTGTGAAAAAATTAAGAGCTTGCATAAAGAGAGTAAATTCAATACTAGGATTGGCTCAGTTAGTCTATTGGCATGGAGTTTGAATAGACAGTCTTTTTTCGAGGCACGAAAAAGGATCAACAGAAAGCCATAGTTTTTTTTTTAAATGATAGAGGCCATGACGTCAAAAGAAACAATATTATCTAGCTTACTTTTCTAGGGTGGCCCCTAAATATTGGTGCCTAAATAAACAAGAGCCCAAAATAACAATCCATTAATGTACCATAGGAATATCAACATCACCTCCATAAGGGGGATAGGTTAGGTACTTCTACCATGAGTGGATTTTCAGAGTATCGACCCCATACACATTGTCTAAATCATAAAACAAAATGGAAAGTTTTTAAGTTGGTGGTGCTCAATAATTCCTCTGAGTTGTGAGCTACTAAAATCACTATCCGATTCAAAGTCATGAAATTTCTCCATAATTATTTTCATTAGAGATATTATCCCATTTGGGAGGAAAAATTGCCTTAGATGTGTTCTACTAGATACAAGAAAATCTAATAGGAGGGTCACCATTCCGTTTGTATGAAAATATTCAAAAAACATATGGGAGCATGTTACCACATCCTCCATGATTGTGACCTTATAGGACGACAATAACGTTGACTAGGGAATTTTTTTAGACACTTGGAGCTCACTAGGGACATATAATAGCAGGACTAGGACCAATTGTTTTATGCCCCAAGTTTAGTGAGTGTATTTTTATTTACATGTTTAGTATCGAAAAGGAAAATAAATTATCTTATATAATTACAATTAAATAAAATAGTGTAAATGAAATTTATAAAAAATTGTAGCAATAAAGTGAAAACATATACCAATGTATAGCATATAGCAACATTAAAAGGTTATAAATATTTGGAAATTGAAGAAAAACAATTTATGAATGAAAATAAAATAGTGTTCCACAAGCCACAGGGCTATGCAAATAATTAAAATTATACTGTAAGAATACATTAAATAAATTAAAAATACAAACTTCTCATGATAGAAAAATTTAGAGAAATATGCACACAAATAGATGCATCAAAAATGAATATTTCATTATTAAAAATTGTAAGTATTTCCTTCTTTCTTGAAAGTTTATATGAAAATGGTTGGCTTGAATTTAATTAAATTTTTTTATGATGTGATAGAATCATACGCAAACATCTAGAGAGTGAAAATGAGATGAAACAATAATAGGGAATCCTTCGAGGAAAATTAATAGGATTTAATCAATAAGCCTTCCCTGTAAAACTATATACTATTAGGTATAGAATTACACATTGTACCTACTATCAAAATAATAAAATGAAGGGGAATAAATATCAATTTAGAATTAGAAAATTAATGAGATGATTCTTCCTTTTATCTTATCCCTCTTTCTGAATGAGTGTATTTCCCCAAATTGGTTAGCTTCTTAAACCCATAGAATAACAAATCAAAGGAAAATAATGACAAGTTTATAATTTCTGAATACTTCTTCTCACAAAGTATTCTCCTTTTGCTTCATAGGATCCTTTCCCTTTAATATACATTTGAAACAATTATGGGGGATAATTGTTTAACAAATTGGTTTATTTTTATTTGAATATATTTTGTTATCATTCGAGAAATGAGCGTTTTGAGGGAAATATTAATATTTAATTTAATTTTTAAATAATTTATGTAGGTTGATCCACCTTATATACTTTATAAAATTAATTATCCATTTATTCCTAACAATGTAACATGTTCTCATAATAAAATAATAATAATTAGAAATACACAATATGGAATATACTCCTTGTTCCTCGAGATATATTTCATCAATCAAAAGTACATATGACACTGGAGTATCCATATCATATATCCCCACACCTTATAAGGTAGCCTTGTAAATATAACTATAAAATAATTATTTCCCCCTCATCATATAAGATAAAAAGGAAAATGCATGCAGCATGAAAAACGCCGCTTATATATAATCATACCATGAGAATCCCTTGTAAACCCATCTAACTTTTTATGGGAATGACCATAACATTTAACATATAAAAATAATAACTCAACCATAATATATCAATATACATGTCCACAGAATAACAATCCACCCATCATAAATGTACTAAAAAATATAGTATTTTCATAAAAACTATCGTGTTGAAACCATAGTGAAAAATAGTGTTTAACATGCCTTAAAATCCAAAAGTAGTGTTCTGGAAGACAATCATATTCATATAACAAAAATAAATTATAAGTTGTCACCATGAAAAATATGTTTAAATAATAGTGTATGCAGTGTGAAACCATATATAAAACATGAAAACTATGAGAGCTTAGGGTTCTTGAGAGTCTCTTAGCCTTTGATATCCTTCTCCTTACCCTAAGAATGTATTTCATGGAACATATCATCTACTGACATTTCCATTTTCTCAGTCTTTCTTGTAGTGGAGGTGTGATAATGAGAATATGTGTCTATATATGAAGATTGAGTAGGGCTCGCTGGAGGGAGATGATGTTTAGTAACAACAAACATGAGAGAATGTTGCAAGGGTAACCTAGATGCAATTTCATAACCCGTGATTTTATAGAGGGAACATGATGTGAAGGAAGCTAATTATGGTTATAAATAGTGGTCCATCTCACATATCCTAAGGGATTCCCAATAATATTGGCATCCCACCCGTCAAAGGTAGGCGGTTGCTGAGAAGGCGAGGGTTGCTGTGGAGGAAAATCTATAATTCTAGGCTACGGAATAGGCATGTTATTTGAAGGTTCTGTTTATGGATGGGGTGGTATAAATAATACATATAGTAATACATTTTTATGAAATAATATGATGGTTCAGCTTAAAATGGTCATAGAATCAAAATTTACAAGAATTAATATCAATTTAAATAATAATAATAATAAGCCTACATTCATGGTTATTGCAACAACATATTTCCACACTCTTATAATTATGGTGGTATTATCCATATTTTTGTAAGGATGACAATATAAGGTTGTCACAATACCAATGTAAATCCCCTTTTTTAACCAATCACTTCTACTTGTTCTGGTATTAATGGAATGGTGGGTAACTTTTTAACTAGTTAACTTTTACCTGGTCGACTATCATAGGAATTATAATGATACATAAATTTATAAATATGTTTCTCTAAATATACATTTTGAAATTGATCTATAACTTTAATGGTTCTAAAAGGTTATAATGTCTTCTTGTCAAGAACGAACAAAATTATGTTTATAGATATCAATTGCATTGCAAAATATAATAGATATAGGAAACCACTCAATTTTATAACATTGTCATCACATATTTCTTTTGTGGGGAAGAATGTCAACAAATATTACTAGGGAAAAATCATTGGATGATTGTAAATGTTATTTCCCTTGCGTTAAATGCAAGATCTTATTTCATGTAAGAGTTTTAAAAGAAACATCTAAAATAAATTGTAGGAAACATGGACATATTGAAGGGGGGGCCACATGAATATCATCACTTGGTAACCTATGTATTAATTATTTATTGTGTTTATATTAATCATATTTGTAAAATTTGATATTGTTATAATATTTTTTATGCATACTAATTTTGCATGTTTGTTTGCAATTATAAAGCCAACATAGCACCCTAGACGATGTCTGAATGCGAAAATTAACAGTATAAATGATGTTGTACAAGATAATTAACATGGAGTAGATATTGAATATGAAGTTAACGATCCTACGGAATAAGATGACAATAATAACATAGTTCAATATGATGGGATAACTGAATTAATTGAAGACTTGTTTGTTTGACCAGTGCATGATCAAGATGAGGACATTGATGATAATATTCTTGATAAACTTCTACAAGAAAACGAAATATCACCACTTTATGAAGGCTCAAGAGAAAATATTCTCTCTACTACATTATTGTTGGCTAACTTAAATGTTTTGAATGTTTTGTCTGGACACTGTCAGACACAAATCCTAAGGTATCTAATATGTTTCATCAAATAGTATACATAAAGACTTATTTTCCCCCCTTTCTTTATGTTACTTAACATGTAAAATTAGAACAAAATATTTATGATTAATACTTTTTACACTAACTAGTGATTTTTTATGTTGTATATTGTTACGTGATTTTTTTTACCATCGTCAAATATTTTACCTCAAACACACCGAGATTTATATCTCATTATGAAAGAAATTGGAATGGAGAATCAAGCTATAGATACATGTTCTAATGATCATACATTATAGACAACATGCATCGAAAACAAGTTACTTGCAATTTTAAAGCAATAGATATTGAATCGATAAAATGATAAAAAAAGGTGTTCCAAAAGGTTCTTTGTCACATTCCCATAATTTCATATTTGGAGTGGTTTTTTAGGTGTGAAAGAAGAACAGGATCTATGGATTTCCATGCACAAAAGGGAAGTGGAGATGGTGCTATTAAAATACCTAGAAATGGTTATTCATTTAGAGAAATTAAGAAAAATGGATAAATTTTAATGATGAAACTCGTAATGTTAGGATTTCATTGGTAGGAGATGGTCTTAATATATTTGGAGAAATTAGGCTTATTTACTTAATGTGGCCATTTTTTATGAACAATAACATTCCTCCTTGGATATTAAAAGTGAGGGAGTTGATAATGTTCACAATTATTGTTCTAGGTATGTGTTTACATTAATTTTTCAAATGTAACATTTTCATTTGTCTTGTTTGTTGCATAATATTTTATATTTTCTTATTTTCTTATACACACACACACACACTCACACATCACGGTTGTAATTATGTGTAATTTAAAACAATTAGGTAAATACCAAGTTAAATATATGAATTTATATATCAAACCCCTTATCAATGAGTTACTAAAGTCATGGTTTGAGATCATTATGCATGACATATGTAAATGTTGGAAATAATACTGAGAGGGGGGGTGAATCAGTATTATCAGATCAATCAAACTTTTTCAATTTCATGCTCAGAAACATATACGCTACTTCAATTAAGTGAACCCGCGTGTACACGCTACTGTGTCTAATGAAACTCGCGTATATCCAGAGATCTTATAATTCAGTTAGCTTAATCTTCAGTAAATGCATCAGATCATTATTAAGCATATTAACAGTAAACAGGTGCAGAATAACAGAACAGAACATCACACAAGAGCCACACACATCAACACCATGATATAAGGTGGAAACCCAATGTGGGTGAAAACCACCTGCTGCAATTCGTCTCTTTCTTCTTTAATAAGAAACTTCTTTTACAATGCACTGGTGCAGTCATTTACCAGCATGCAGGCTGCAACCTGCAGAGGGCTACAACCCTCATAGCTCTTGTACTAGCCGATTCATTTACTAGTACGTAGGTGCCAACCCTACAGAAGGCTACAACCTTCACTCGTTTTCCAGCTGCTCCTGGAAGGGAGCTACAACCCCCTTGGCTCTTGTACTGGCTGATATGTTTACCAGTACGTAGGTGCCGGCCTACGATCTTCCCGGGACCACGTTTCATACATTTTCATATTGGATCCATGAAACAATCACCATTGTAGAACAACCTGCATCATCAATCACTGAAACACCCAATTCTGAATCACTGTAACCCTGTCAACAACAACTAGACAACATAACAACAACCAGATCCAACTTCATCTTCAAATATCATACTTCACATTGTATACGCTACTTGGATGAACCCAACCTGCGTGTATACGCTCTTTTACCAAAACAAACCCGCGTACAGATCTGCAAATTCTAACTTATAACTCTGATGCTATATCAGACATCAAAACATACCCAGATCATAATAATAAACATGCGTCAGTAGATCTGATCTATCCACAGTCAAACCATATGAAGATAATCATTCCAAGCCTTGAGATATCGTTCCATCATTCATCATCCTCCACATGAGTGAAACCTTGGTTCAGATCACCAACCCATAACCAGCATTTGGATCTCACACTTCCTCAGATCTTCATCACTCACACACACTCTTGCACCTTGCCTCCATTCATTTGCCTAATGATCTTCTCCTTATATAGCCTTAGGCCCTTTACAATACCACGGTCCAAAACCATAGTAACACAATACCATCAACTTCAAAACTAGGGATCAACACGTCCGTCGAGACGCCATGGTCCAAAACCATAGGCACAACTTCCAAGGACTAACCGCCATGGACCAAAGGTACGTTTTCACATGTACGCGCTTTTCCTGAAGCCAACCTGCGTGTACACGCTGATTTGCCTTACTGAACCTGCGTATATAGCTTTCTTGACTTGCTGTACTGAGATCTGTCCTCTGATCAAGTTGCCATCACTTGTACCTGTCTCTGAGTGAGTTGCCATCAAGGACAACACTTGTATCATAATGCCAACAATCTCCCCCTTTGGACTTGATGGCAACCACCACACCAAGTCACTCTCCCCCTTTGACATCAAGGGCAAAGGGCGTACCAAGATATCCTCTTCTTTGGTATACCTTCTGCTGTCCATACTCCCCCTGAGTACCTGCTGCAATCTCCAAATGTGCTCCCCCTTTGTGTATGCCAAAGTGTACCAATCTATCCATCCTGCTCTTGCTGAATTGTGCTGTTCATGCTCCCCTTGACTGTGGGCAAGATCTGCAAAAGATGTTCTTCAAGAAGAACAAGGACTTATACATCATAGAAGACCTTCCTATCACCAAAAGACTCAACACATACATTCATCACCCAACCTAGTGGGGATATACCAATATTGACTCATCTACCTAACCATGTGGAGATACATTAAGAGTTTACTCATGATAAGACATGAACATTACATCATTCATCCCAGGCATAGTGGGGAAACCAACATAGGCCGTTACATGACCTTGACATCATAAAAGAGATACATGACATAGAGATGA
Organism: Pinus tabuliformis; assembly: GCA_031772625.1. Lineage (NCBI taxonomy): Eukaryota > Viridiplantae > Streptophyta > Pinopsida > Pinales > Pinaceae > Pinus > Pinus tabuliformis. Next base: position 572,211,068 of record CM062813.1, on the reverse strand, counting down.
AATATCTAGACCAGGACTTATGAAGGCCACCAGCAGCATCACGATCTGTACCATAAGCATCAGCCTGCAATACCATTCCTTTGATCAAACAGCAAGATGTATCATAGACTTTATCAACAGCTTCTAACCATAATGCCAACAATGCATTATTTGAAGTATATGCTCCCCCTGAGCCTGTGCCATAAGTATCAAGACATTTCCAGACATCCTCAGCAGACTGTAACTGTTAACTAATAGAACATATACTGGACTGGATCATATCAGACCCCTTTTCTGAGTCTGTCCCCGCTGCTTTTTCACAAACTGACATATACGCGACTTTGTAGTGTGAAACTCGCGTATATATGCGGATTTGCTTCATGAAACTTGCGTATTAGAATTAGAACACTGAAGTTCTATGCCTTCAGCTCCCCCTGAGTCTGTTATGTCTGTGCTGTGCTGAGTACCCTGTGCTGTGCCACATCTTTCTGGCTGAACTTCCTTCTTCTTCCATATCTTCAAGCATGTTGATGATTTCTTCTTATCATGAGCTTTGTTCCTACAATCCTTTGCTCTATGTCCAAACTTGTTACATGCATAGCATCTTACATGTTTCATATTCCTCCTATAGCAATCAACAGCTTTGTGGCCAAACATATTGCAAGAAAAGCAATATCCATTAAAGTACCTTGAATGTGATGATCTTTCTGCATGATGGTCTTGAAACCTTCTTTTTCTACATATGGCTGCAACATGTCCAAGATTATGACATACATAACATTCAACATTATTCATGGGAGGAGTAAAAGATTTTCTTTGAGGAGTCTCTTTCCTTGATTGTTGATGAGGTTGACCTTTCATCTCCTTGTAGAGCCTTTCAGATTTTGCATGAGAGATTCTTGTCTTACTTTGTGAACCAGATTCACCTTCAATAGACTTATGAAAACCAAGACCAGTTTTGATAGCAGGGGACCTTTGACTACTAAGAATATCATCCAAGATCTTAGTACTATCTTGAAATCGTAATAGTTTATCCTTTTCTTCTAATTTACTTTTCAAGATATTTACCTCAACTTGATGTTGTTCTTCTTTGTCTAGACATTGCTTCTTCAAGGTCTCTTCAGCTTTCCTTCCTTCATCCAACTGATGCCTTAGTTTGAGGATCTCGTTTTCTTGCTCTTTATTCAGTGCTAGCAGCATTTGTCGAGTTCTGGAGGCACATTCCAACAGATCTTCTAATTTGATGATTTCTTCTTTGAGGGCATTCTCCTTTTTGCTAGGTAGATCTTGCTGATCTATGGTTTGATCTGATACTTCATTTGTTTGTCCATCTTCATTCTGAGGTGATTCAGGATCTGAATTCTTACTTCCACTCAACGGCAGGTTGTCATTGTTCCTTTGAGCTGTCTTCTTCTTCTGACGTGCTTTCTTCCCCATTGTTCTACGAATCTCCTTCAAGCGATCAAGCTTCTCTGAAGGACCTGCTCTGATACCAATTGTTGGAAATAATACTGAGAGGGGGGGTGAATTAGTATTATCAGATCAATCAAACTTTTTCAATTTCATGCTCAGAAACATATACGCTACTTCAATTAAGTGAACCCGCGTGTACACGCTACTGTGTCTAATGAAACTCGCGTATATCCAGAGATCTTATAATTCAGTTAGCTTAATCTTCAGTAAATGCATCAGATCATTATTAAGCATATTAACAGTAAACAGGTGCAGAATAACAGAACAGAACATCACACAAGAGCCACACACATCAACACCATGATATAAGGTGGAAACCCAATGTGGGTGAAAACCACCTGCTGCAATTCGTCTCTTTCTTCTTTAATAAGAAATTTCTTTTACAATGCACTGGTGCAGTCATTTACCAGCACGCAGGCTGCAACCTGCAGAGGGCTACAACCCTCATAGCTCTTGTACTAGCCGATTCATTTACTAGTACGTAGGTGCCAACCCTACAGAAGGCTACAACCTTCACTCGTTTTCCAGCTGCTCCTGGAAGGGAGCTACAACCCCCTTGGCTCTTGTACTGGCTGATATGTTTACCAGTACGTAGGTGCCGGCCTACGATCTTCCCGGGACCACGTTTCATACATTTTCATACTAGATCCATGAAACAATCACCATTGTAGAACAACCTGCATCATCAATCACTGAAACACCCAATTCTGAATCACTGTAACCCTGTCAACAACAACTAGACAACATAACAACAACCAGATCCAACTTCATCTTCAAATATCGTACTTCACATTGTATACGCTACTTGGATGAACCCAACCTGCGTGTATACGCTCTTTTACCAAAACAAACCCGCGTACAGATCTGCAAATTCTAACTTATAACTCTGATGCTATATCAGACATCAAAACATACCCAGATCATAATAATAAACATGCGTCAGTAGATCTGATCTATCCACAGTCAAACCATATGAAGATAATCATTCCAAGCCTTGAGATCTCGTTCCATCATTCATCATCCTCCACATGAGTGAAACCTTGGTTCAGATCACCAACCCATAACCAGCATTTGGATCTCACACTTCCTCAGATCTTCATCACTCACACACACTCTTGCACCTTGCCTCCATTCATTTGCCTAATGATCTTCTCCTTATATAGCCTTAGGCCCTTTACAATACCACAGTCCAAAACCATAGTAACACAATACCATCAACTTCAAAACTAGGGATCAACACGTCCGTCGAGACGCCATGGTCCAAAACCATAGGCACAACTTCCAAGGACTAACCGCCATGGACCAAAGGTACGTTTTCACATGTACGCGCTTTTCTTGAAGCCAACCTGCGTGTACACGCTTATTTGCCTTACTGAACCTGCGTATATAGCTTTCTTGACTTGCTGTACTGAGATCTGTCCTCTGATCAAGTTGCCATCACTTGTACCTGTCTCTGAGTGAGTTGCCATCAAGGACAACACTTGTATCATAATGCCAACAGTAAACCAATAAGGTAGAGACAATTTCAATTCAATGGAATACTTGTATGGACAATTCATTATGCCCCAACACAGAAGTCTTTTTTGGTGTTTAACATTCCAATAATACTCTTTAATAGTACAAAATTATTTGGAGATATCATGCATGTTTTTTAATTGGTCCTTTCATATAATTGACATTAATCCATATCTTGCATGTATTCAAAGAATGGGTAAATTTTCATGTCATGCTTGTGGTCTTAATATGAAATATCATCACTCAAAAAGTTTAGGAAAGTAGGTGTTTGATGATTATAGGCATTTCCTCTCTAAGAACCATAGGTCTTACACTACTGAAACATATATTTGAAATGGGAAAGAAGAAACTAGATTAAAACCATGAAGAGTGAAACCTCACCTATGAAAGTTGGAATATAAGATAAATCATTAAAGTATGTCATTTATTTATGTATCATTGAGTTAATGTTTTAAATTTCTATTTTTATACAATTTATCTTATTGTATTTGATAATTGTTGTTGTGATTTCTTCTATGCTTCATCACGATGGTGGTGAAGGTATTAATAATGAGATTCCAATAGGAATGAAAATTTATCCCACTAAATTCAAAAGGTTTCCCTACTATGAGGACATGAAAATAGTTCATTTGTTTTGTACACTACATATTGGGAATATTTTCATAGAAACATTATGGGGAATAATAGATAGTAGGATGGATAAAAAATATCATAAAAATTTGTAGTGACATTCATGAATCCGATCATGAAATATAAATTGATATTGGATCAAACAATGATAGAGTTCAAAATAAACTTGCATGCTTATTAACAGAGAAGAAATGAAATGATATAAAATAGGACATTTGGAAAATTAAATTTCCCTGAGGATTTTCTTCAAACAAAAATAATATCTTAACAATGAAAGGTGAGTTTGGTGTAGTAAAATAACATGTCTTACATACCTTAACTTAGGTAGTTATTTTGTTATATATATTTTTGTATTTGTATTCAAATTCATCATTTATTATTTTCTACTGTATTCTAAAAAAATAACAATTCATTTTTATTCTTATAGTATGTTCTACCTCTATCTCTCCAAGACGACTTCGACAAGAATGTCAAAAAAATTATATTTGATCTTGGCATACACATGAGGTAAGTAGTGATTTATATGAAAAAAAACATTTCAGCTTTTTTTCAGTTTAATGATGCGTTTTTCTTGTAATGTAATATACTATGATTTGTTGAAACATGCCATTTTATTGCATCATCTTTAGATGGTTGTGATTGAAAGAAATCAATAAAGAATATATAAAGTATTGGATGAGAGAAAATCCTTAGATAATGTATGAAATGCAAAACTATCTACCTCTGGCATTTCTCAATGTAAAAGAAAACTACTTCAAAAAATAAGTTTAGTATAATGAATTTTGTCTACCTGTACACACAAGGTTAATGTGGATGATGGGGAGGCACTTGAAATCATTAAAGTTTTTGGTTATAAAAAGAACATTTCCTAAGGGTTCTATGGTGGAAGGATATATGGTATGTCAATCCATGTTGTATATTAGTCATTATCTTCATAAACTAGGAGAACATATGCATGTGGATCACATTTGGGATGTGAACTCCATCAAAAAAATTCAAGCAGAGGACTTATTCAAGAAAGGTATAATAAGCAAAGTGATATATAATTAGATATTTAATGTGGAGATTTAGAATACAAGTAAATTTTCATTTTTTTATATCATACTTATTTAATTTTTGTTCTTTCATAAATTATTAATATTAACCTTTAATTTATGGACATATTTATTAGGAGGTCCATTTTAGACCTCAAAATTCCCATAATTACATGAGAACCACCCATTTGGATGGAAATCATTGGGCTATTCAATACATATTCTCCCATGGATAGCTTGATATTATGGCAATTTCCTGAGCAATTTATGGTTCCTCCACTTGCAACCATCACTTGACACTCTGATGCTAGATATAGGAAGCAATTCAATTCCTTGGCTATCTTACAATGAATAAAATTATGGGTACTTCCCGAATCAACCAACACTATCAAATTTTTCTTCTTGATATGCCCTTCTATCTTGATAGTTTGAGGAGAAGTAATTCTAGCCAATGCATTACAAGATATGGTCAGATTCATTTCTTCTTTTTCTAGGGTTTTTTCCTATTGTATATCCTCTTATTTTTACTTTTCTTGTTCCTTTTGTTTCCCCTCTTCACAATCCATGTAAAATAATCTCTTCTCGGCACACTTATGACCTTTAGTGTATTTTCTATCACAACTGTAACAAATCCCTTTTGCTCTTTTTTCTTCCAACTATTGGGGTCTCAACCTTGTAGATTATGGATGGCTAGAGGTAGCAACACTTCCATATTTATGATTGTGAGTGGTAGGCTTCCTCGTTGCCATAATTTTGCTTTCCATTTTTCTTGCCAACCTGAATGCCTTCTCCAATGAATCTAGTTCCCAAAGGTGAACCTCATGTTGGATGCTATCTTTTAAAGTCCCTATGAACACATAAACCCTATTCTCATCTGGAATATCTCTTACCCTTATATTAATTTTTTGGAAGTCCTCAATGTGCTCCATCATTAAACCGTTTTGTTTGAGATTTATCAATTGGATAAAAAAAGTGTTGCTTTTTGTATCCTTATAATGTGCTATCATTTCATCCGTAAAAGTAGTCGAAGTGACAATTTGTTTACGAGAGAAAAGAAATTGATACCATACAAATTGATTTGCTTCCAAATATAAAGTTGCAATGTGTACCTTTTGTGTGTTTTGCACATTATGGAGATCAAGAAATTGCTCCATCTGTAGTATCCATGTTTCAGGATCCTTGCCATCAAGCTTCCTCATATCAATCTTTGGAACATGGTGTTTCTTCAATAAAACATTAGAGTTTATGAAATCATGATTAACATTTATTATTTTCTCATCATTAGTTTCCTTGATACCCTTTGACCATTAGTAATCATTTCTTGTAGAAACTTTGTCAAATCTGTCTTCAAATCTTCCATGCCTTTCCTTAAATAATCCATCTTAGCTTCCATTCCATCCATCTTAGCTTCCATGCATTTATTTAAAACCTCCATTTTAGCTTCTACATCTTTCTTTAAACCATCCATCTTATTTTCTGTTACTTTTTGTGTGAGTGAAATTTGTTGCACTTGGTTTCGTAATTTTTATATATCATGTAGCATTTCTTCGTCTTCTTCATGAGTCACGCAAGAGCTTTGTTGCATACTAGGTGTTTCCATTTTCTTTCTTCGGGGAATCAATTACTGATAATAATGCTTCACTATGTCCTTTGAATTCCTTCAAACTAATTTTTTAAACCAAGCTTATGAAAAAATTAAAAAAAAACTACACACATTTTTTCACTTTGTAGAAGCTTGATGTTGAATCTGATGTATCTGTGTAATTTTGGATCTCCCAAGTCTGTAATTTCTTCTTGTGGTAACCCTCTGAGTAATATTTATAACCCCGCAACTATGATAAAAATTGGATTCTCCAATGAAGAGTTGTGTGAAATCTCCCACAATGACCTGACTATAGATTGGTTCAGTAGAGAGAAATTGTACTATGTACCTCAGGCCACTGTTTAAACATTAGGTTCTCAAAATAATACCTAATAAAACTAAAATCCATCCTCTTTTCATAACTTCTTACACAAATTCAATCTGATGCTCAGAGAAAACATTCTCACGATTTTCCCAAGGTGACCAGTTTGGAATGTAATTCTGGGGTCTACAAAAACCCTAACTCCCTCAGATTATATCTCTGAAACTATAGCGAGACAGGATCTGAAATTCAGTGCCGAGGTTCAAATAGATATATTCTCAAATGGTTTTTTTATCTTCTAAAGTTCGTAGGGAAAGCATTATAGTGAAACTTCCACAATGACTTCTTTTAAATGAAATTTCGGAGATTGAAAAAACCCTAACTTCCTCAGATCATATCTCCGAAAATAAGAGAAACAAAATTTGAAATTTGGACCCAAGGTTTAGTGTGATATATTCTCAAATAGGTTGTGTTTTTAGTTTCTGAAACATCACAGAAAAATCATTATAGCTAAAATCCCATGATGACCTATTTGGAGCAGTGAAACCCTAGAATCCAAAGCTCTAATACCAAATGTTATGAAACCAACTCACGAAAAGATAGAAAAGATAGATCAACGCGTTATAATTCAACCTCTTTGAGGGGGAAACCTCCTTTTCATTAAAAAAATGAACAATTCTTGGATGATTCAAATGGCAAAACCTTCTTTCTATATATAGGAGTCTAAGGGTCATAATATAACCAAGTTGACCTAACTATAATAATATAAAAGCACAAAAGTAACAATAGAGGGATTCTACGGGGCACAATAATAACAATATGGGGATAATAGGGGCACAACAATAACAAGAAGGGATACAATGACAATAGTAATGGGGGAATCACTAGTATTATAGGAACCTAACATAATATGTGTGATGAACAGTTTTAGCAAGCATTCTTGACTATGCAATAGATGTTGGGAGAACTTTACGAAGATAAGAAGGCAAGAGATGCATCTTCTTCTTCAAAGACATAGAAGAAGGACAAAGGTAAAGGTAAGGTAGATAAACTGCCTTCATCTCCATCATCTCCATCATCATCTTCTTCTTCTTCTTCTTCTTCTAGTGCAAAATCTGAAATAGAAAAGAAACCTAAGAAAACACCTCTTTTTAAACTTGATCTGAAATTCGAGTTACTGATTTACGATGGCGAAATGAATCCTGAAAAGTTAGATAACTGGATTAATAAGTTAGAAGTGTATTGTCATATTCAAAAAATTTCTAATGATAAAACAAAAATTCAATTAGCTACACTTACAATGGGGGGAACAACTTTAATCTGATGGGAAAGTAAAACTCAGATAGATGTAAAGTGTAAAGGAAAAGCCATCTCTTCATGGTCTAACTTTTTGAAAGCTCTTAGGAAACAATTCTATCATTTAAGATACATGCATCAAGCTATTATTGATTTGTATCATATGAGGAAAGGTAAAGGGTAGATTGTTTAGGATTTTACTGAGGAATTCAGAAAGAAAGCATTGGCGCTTGGTATTTCAGTGGATACACGCGAAACTTTCTTAAAATACATCAGCAATTTACATTCATATTTTTAGCATACATTTTTTATGCTTAATCATAATGATTTTGATGAAGTGTCTGTTCAGGCCATACATATTGAATCAGGTGGTAGACCATTCAAGTTTTCATAACAATCATCCAAAGAGTTGGAAATCAAAGATTCCAACGACAATAAGGGGAAGAACAATTTGAAGAGAAATAAATCAGTGATAGCTCAGAAGGAGAGACCTACATGTTCTCATTTCCAGAAAATCGGTCATGATGAATCTAAGTGTTGGAAACTTCATCCAGAACTTAATCCCAAAAATTTCCTTAAGGAGAGCGATGAAAAGAAGGCAATTGTTGTAATCCGGCAAGATCTACATTTAGTATAGGTGAGGAAATGAGGATAACCGCCATTGTTATGATAGGTAAAACATTTGACACTGGTTCAAGTTTGAAAACTAGTGCATATTCATCAAACATAAATCCTTCAAATGAGGATAAAAGAGTTGATTTGTTTAACATAAGGATAACTTCTAAGCATACAAAGATAGATATAATGTTTGACAATCGATCACAGGAGAATTTAATATCTGAATATTTAGTTAAGAATCTTGGTTTGGAAACATGGAATCATCAAAGACCTTACCCATTAGGATAGCTAAATAAACCAACTCAGATAAAAGTCACCAAACAGTGTCGATTAATATTTTCCATTACAGCTAATTACATTGATGAAGTGGAATTAGATGTGGTTCCAGTAGACATATGTGGAGTTGTCTTAGGAAGTCCTTATCTTTATGATCATGATGCAATATTTTATAGGAGAGAGCATAAATATCACCTTAAGAGAGATGGGGTTGAATTTCTTCTTAGCGAAAATCAAAACAAAAATCACTTGAATTTAGTTGTTGCTAATCAGATGAAGCGATTAATAAGTTCAAATAAAATATTTCTAATCATGTGTGTAAAGGAAAAACATAAGAAACAACAGGATGTTTGTTCAGACTATTGGACTCAGCTAAAAGATGGTTTGATTAAATAAATAGAAACTATTGCAGTTCTATGTAAAACCAAATATCTTAATCATAAGCATGGAATACAACATGAATTAAAGTTTATGCATAAAGCTCCTCTTCCTGATGTCATAATGAATCAATTCAGTTCAAGTTTGGAAATTAATAGTTACAGGGATACAGGTCAATATTTGGGAAAGTCAGTGATAAATTTCTCTTGTATTGTGTCACTTATTCATGTTTCAAATAGTTTGGAACCCTCTTCTCAAGTGGAGAGGAAACCTATTTGTTTTCATATCCAAGCCTTTTCTAAAGCAATGTCAAAGTCTCTAAGGTAAACTTATGCATCAAGGGAAAGTGATAATTAATGGAAACATCATTTAATGAATAAGAGAAAATTGATTCAAACAAATCAACAACTAACTCCATACTCTCAAAATCAAGCTAAGTTGTAGCAGTTGTCACCATACAGTTTCATCGGTTTACTGCAGCAAATCCAATTAGTAATTAGGAAGTAGGAAAGTATGTTAAATCAAGTAGTTGGTTTGAAGTCAAGATTATATTTTATTGTCTCTATTATTCCGCAAGATATATAGTTAATACATGTTGATGGTATTGAAAAATATCCAGTAGACACTATTTTAAAAGATGATTATGAATCACTAGCTCATGATATTTTGTGGAAAGAAATCAATTGTCATGTTCATAATAGGTTGTTTGACCATCGTCGCAAGTTGTCCATATTACAGATGGATGGAACAATTCACCGACTCAAAATTTTCCATGGTTATCATCATTAGGGTCATCACTTACAAGTGATTAATCGAATGTATTGGTACATCAACAGGGAAAGCTGGAATGTGAGGGAGGTCTACCCTCATCGACTATTTGTTTAGTTAAACTTTTGTGGTCCAAAAGATTTCAAGTGGAGAGGATTGATTCAGGAGAATCTCCTCAGGTCAATTGCATAGGTCATCGTCAATGTTCCATGTTGTTATCACCATTCAGTTTAGTTTCAACAATATTGTTATGGTTTAGGTATTTAGGTGATGTTAATGGTTTTCATGGTGATGGTTTTGTACCTAGCTGTTGACATGCATTTGTCGTCAATTCCGCCAGGATTTGGTCATCGACATGTGGTTGTCGTTCACCTTCATAAGATTTGGGCTTTTTCATCCACTTACAGGTTTATCATCGACATGGGTGTGTCTTCTATTGTAGGGGTTCAATATGGTTCATCATCAGGAGATGTCGTCGCAAAAGAAGCTTTGTTGACGATATGTATTTGGGTTTTATGTCACATTGTGATAATGTGTTGTACATAGGATTTTAACAATAAAATAATGTAGTCCTAAAAACCTAATACACATAATCCTAAACCTAAAACCTATACCTAATCAACGATGCAACCTATGTCTAAACCTATCGAATTTCACCACATTACAAACTGCGAGTTAAATATTACACATAAAAGACCTAACACCTAAACCTATCAACCTATGCATTGCAAAATTATGTATTAAACACATATAACTATTGCAAATAACCCTCGACTTTCACATATATGTTAGAAACATTATAAAAACAAATAAAAATACATACAGAGTCCCTAACTGTCTGACTCACCACGTGAGGTTCTTAACTGTAGCAGAGTAACATGTAAATATGCCCGGATTAACCATCGGGTTAGCATTGACCGTAACCAAGTTGGGATAGTTGGCATGTGGGTGGTAGTTGTTAATTGTCTGGTTAGTAGTTAGCTATAACATCAACTGCATTGAAGCCTTAGTAGAACTAGTCATGTGAACAGTTAGTGTAATTGTAGAGTTAATGTAACCGTGGCGGAGAAAACCGTAGAGGATAACCGTTAGATAGTTGTCAACATGTGAACACAACTGGAACTACCAGAACACTGATAGCGGAATCGCCGAAGGTTAACAACTAGGTGAAAGCCTGCAGTTAAATCGCAGCTAATCACATGCAACTACCAACCTCCTTTTCCTGGTTAATAAGCCGCAAACGGTTTTTGTTATAACATAATGTTATTTTGGGTTTCTTGTCATTAATTTTTGGTTACTATCATTAATTTTTGGTTACACTAATTTGACGACCATGGCAAGAAGTCAAGAGGTGAATGGACCGAGGGCAAAGAACCCTAAATAGGAAAATTCATGCCATGATTAGCCAAAAGGAGTTCGCATGTACCTGCAAGCCGATAAGAGGAAGTTTTTCTTCATTGAAGTGGGGGATTAGAGTGGTTTTTGTTTTTGTGTGCAGATTATGAAGGTCATAGGAAGCTTTTCTTTTAGTGTAAGAGGAGCATCTGGAGTCGGAATTGGGAACCATGACAGGTGTTGGAAATCTGGTTCAGAGAGCTTCCTTTTTACAGTGATCAGAATTTCCTACATGCACATTTAGTCTGGTCTATTCTCTGTGTAGTTGAACTCCTTGGTTTCAATCCTAATAAAGTGGTCGCCCATCTTTAAAGTGGACCCAAAGACGTAGTCCATCAGGGATGAACTCCTTAATCAACATTGTTGTCTGGTATCATTGTGTTTTTACTGCTTTTACTATTTTCACTTATGTTAGGCATCCTTTTTATCTTTAATCAGTTTTCGTAAAGACTTTCTTCTGAAGCAGTTCCCTCAATTTCCTCACTTTCATCTAACATTCAATTAATTAATGGCTAATAAATTCTAAATCATTTTTAACTTATGATCATTTCAAATTAGAGGCCCTTCCTCGAATAGCCCCTCCGATAACCACTCCAGCAAGTATAGCCACAGGAGAAAGAAATAGCACATAATAGTTGGCCAGATCATTGGAAGGCATGAATCTGCAAACTGAGGAGATAAAAGGACTGGAAATGCAAGTCAGTGTGCTACAAGATCAAATGAAAAGAGCTGAAAGAAATCAGTTTATGGAAATGCAAAGGGAAAAGGCATTAATTGAAGCACTACAAAAATCAGAGAAAGAATCATCTATTGGAAACACTCTAGGAAGAGTTAAGGAGATTATTTGGCACAATATAATCAATTGTATGAATGGAATTTTGGCTAGCATCCCAATTGTATTTGAGCAAAAAGAATTAGTGGAAAAGGTTAGAGAAGACATTTCAGCTACTATTGTAGAGTTGGGAGACATACCAGCAACAACTGATAGGATAATCAAATTTTCGAATGTAAGGATGAAGTATGAGCTGGAAGAGTTGGGAGTGGTAGATAGAACAGAGACTATACTACAAGTCAATAAGGTGCTAAAAAAGAAGAGCTTAAATGTGTAGCTAGAAGAAAAGAGTCAAATTCTAGAGCTGAAAGGGAACAGGTTCTTTAAAAAAATGCAGCGCTTACATCAAAAAGGTCTCCCCTCTCTGTTTGTCATAAATGAAAAAATCATGGATAGAGGGGATTATGTCAAGAGAATACAGGGCATAGCCATAGATTCTACAAATCTTTCCAACATCAAATGCATCATAATAGGAAAGGAATTTCTAGAAGCTATCAACAATTTAATTTACATTGAGCATCAACTAAAGCATGTATTTTTGGTCAAACCGACATTTTCTAAGTACATTGAGGCTGATGAAATATACATAAGATTAACTAAAACCAAAGTTCTAGATGAGGAAGCACTGAGTGAGCTATGTTATTATCAGGAGGAACGAGACAAGGATGATTAGAGTGACAACAAAGACATGAGCCTGCACGAGCTACATCAGCACAACCACTACAGTCAAATTAATATTTTAGGCAACAAAATCCCTGAAAAAGAGTACCACCTACCCCAATTTTCTCAGCATGGCCATTTTATGGTTACATTAGTCATTTTTCCTTTCAATGTAATAAATAATAGATTTCCAAATGTACAGGGAAAATCGTTGTAGTTTTTTTTGTTTAAACACTCCATGTATTGGGAGTATTAGAGGTTGGACCGAAGTCATTCAAACTATATTTTCTGTTTAGAGCATTGTAATTTTCAAGCTGGAGCATCAATAAAAATTATCGTTTGTAAGATACTTGACATGTTTTGACCTGGTGATTTCTTTCTTTCTATGTTGAATGTATCTATGTTTATCCATTCATGCATCTTTGATTCTTATTGTAAAGTAGAAATTATAGTTTAAGATATGTTGATGGAGCACCTTACTACTATCTATGTTTACAATCTAAGTGTTCTCTTCTGAAGTATGATTAAAAAATACTTGAATGATTTTTAATCCTGACTGATATCATTTTTCTCTCAACCATTTCTTACTATGCTTTTAAGATCTAGTAAAGACAGTTAGCTTGCCTTGTAAATGCTTTGGAAAATTTTTGTTACCACCTAGCTTGTGACTCCATAGCCCAATGGAAAATATTCAAAAATGATCTTCCCCAACCAAATGAACAAAAAAACAATTAATGAAGTAATCTCGTCAGTTTTAATATCTACCCTAATACATTAAAACAATGAAATCAAAGTTAAATCATAAATATATAGAGAGAGCCCTCTCTGACTCTAGGAAGGATAGGTCCCAAACTCATAAGTGGTTTGATGTATCTTTTGTAACTTTTTTCATGCCAATATTCAAAATCACAGAACGATAACATAGTGGTGACCATACTAGGGATCTATTGAAAATTTATCCTTTCATTCAAATTCAGAGTATGCAACTAGAAGATTTGTATGATAAGTTTATTCCTAAGATTCGTTCCTTTTCTATTTTTTTATATTCAATCAGTCTGTGTTAGATCTGAACACTGGCTCCTAAGATAATCTCTGCTAGATCCCATCCAGATACTAATCCTCCTACCATAGTAGATATTCCTGAAAAGATCTTGAGGAAAACCCCTAGAATTGAGAGTCAGACAAGCAACATATTTCTTCATAGAGCCAACTCTCTTCCTGAAAACTTTGTTACCTTCCAAGATATCCAAGTTTATTTTCACTTTGAATAAGGCTTATTTAGGACTAAACAATAGAATTGGAAATATCATATTACCTTGATCCATCAATCTTACCCAAAATCCCAATGAGCGAAATTTCTTGAAAAACTACATTAGACCTTCAGCTTTGACAAAATTTTGACATTGTTCAAGATCTAGTTATAGATCTCACCTCAGGAATTGTTGGTGTTTACATTCAACATTCAATAGGATTAACTGCTTTAAACCTAGAAGCTTCCTCCTTCACATCTCAACCTACATATATTAAGTCACCAAGTCCTACTGCTTCCATAATTCCTACCCCTTCTTTCATCCTTCAACATAAGGTTTCTCAAATTCCTTTGCTCTCATTTCCACCTAGTAATAGTCCAACCTCATCCATTGTTCAACTTCCTTCATCCACTGTTCAGATTCCTTTAAGTGGTCCTCCACCACCACCACCAATCATGGGTGCCAGGTATGCTCCTTTGTTATTACTAGCCCCCTTGGCTAACATGCCACAAGATTATCAGTCCAAGATCACACTATTTCATGGGACAGGTCCTTTAGCAACCCAACAACATGTGGATAAAATGAATCACTATTCTGACCTGCAAGAGGTAGATGGCAAAATTATTAAGCTCAGAACATTTGCTCCAACTTAAGGAGGAGAAGTCAGAAAATGGTTTAAGTATTTGCTTGCAAATAGTGTAAATGATCTCCCTGCACTCCACCAAACCTTTATTAATAGATGGGAATTCAAGAAGAACCCTTTATAGATTCTAAAATAATATGAAAATATTAAGAGGTAGGTAGGCGAAAGTGTACAAGATTATTATGCTAGATTCAACAATGCCTATAATGCAATACCTGTAAATCTTAAACCACCCCAGGATTTAGCCTTGATAAAGTTCCCAGATGGTTTTGATAGAGATATGTCTTACCATCTGAAGGAAGTAAATTCTCCAACACTAAAAGTAATGCAAAGAGACGTTGTGAGTGTAGAGGCCAATTTACAAGCTAAAAGAGCCAGGATGAGAACTGAAAGACAAGTGACTTTTAAGGAAGAAGCTTCAACTTCTGCAGTAGAAGAAAAAAATGATTCCTTAGTAAGGATTATGGAAATAATGATGGAGAGAATAATTATAAATGATAGGAATGTTCGTAGGGAGAATACACCCATCCAATAGAACCGAAATCCATACCCTAGTAGAAACACTCTACAAATCGGAGAAAGAGATCAAAGAGGCCCATATCAACAAATTAGGCCACCATTTCAAAAAAATTATGCTAATGAAGGTGTAAGTGTAGTTGAATAACTTGAGGAAAATCATATTAATTTGATGGGAACCAATGAAGATAGTTTTGTTTCTCTTACAAAAGGAGAACATGAATTGTTTTTATTAACTCAAAAAGAACTAGAATCCAAAGAGTCTGATGACCATAAACATGGATTTGAGAATGGTAGCTTAGAAGTCCACAAAAAATATAATCTTAGGCGCAAGAACAACAATGATAACTCAAACAGAAATGATTCTAATGACTCTGCCAAGAGAAATTTAGAGCCTCATCCCAAGAAGATAGTAGAAAGCTCTAAGAAAAATGAAAACAATCGAGAAAGGAGAAACATAGTAAATATTGGTAAGAAAACAATTGATGTCTCAAAAAAAGTTGTCCAATCTGGAATGCCTCCTACAAGTTAGCAAATAGAGCCCATGACAAAGCTTGTGGCCGAAAGGAAAATTTCTCAAATTTGCTTAAAAATCAAGCACCCTTCAATATTGAGAACGAAATTACTAAACTCGAGATCTTTATTCTTCTTACTGCACTGGTAAACAAAAATGTGTATAGGTCCAAGGTTCTAAAAGCACTCAATGTAGAAGAAAACATTGATACATTGAATTTGAATAGTGACGAGCCTAAACTTTCGTTTGGACCTGAAGTTGATGGAAAGCCTCAAGAAGGGGGTGTTCCTCCATTCTATGCCAGCCTTAATATTCATGACAATATCCTTCATAATGCAATGTTGGATTTAGGAGCATCACATAATCTCATGCCAAAGATTGTTATGGAAAAAATTGGACTTGAAGTCACTATACCATACAAAGATCTATATTCATTTGATTCCAGCAAGGTTAGATGTCTAGTTTTCATTAAGGAAATTTGTGTCATGCTAACTTAGATACCAAAAAAAATTTAGTGATGGATATATTAGTAGCTCGCATTCCTCCTAAGTATGGTATGATATTATCAAAATCTTTGGGAGCTAGGTTACAAGGAAGACTTCAAATGGATACGACATATGCCACAATACCAGTACTTGGCCAAGCAGGTTGACTTTATAGAGAAACCTTAATGAAATATATGGTGAGTAGGCAAGAAAGGCCAGACAACTGTCCCCTCTACTCTGTCCATACTAATCATGATTCCTTCATATTGTACAATGACAATGATGGGGACACAGATACATAGGTCAAGTAAGCAGAAAGTGATCTCAGTGAAGAACTTGATGCTCAAATACCCATTATCCAACAGGATCCTGAAACAGAACCCCTCTGGAATATGAATTTTGATGGCTCATGTGGTAAAACATGGGTAGGAGTAGGAGTCTTGTTGTATAATTCAAAAACTAATTAGGCTGAAGGTCATTCTTATAAACTGAATTTTCTGTGTACAAACAACATAGCAGAATATGAGGCATTACTATTAGGCTTGAATTTGCTTAAAAAAGTAGGTGCTAAAATAATTTTTGTCCAGGGAGACTCTGAACTCATCATCAAACAAATTAAAGGACAATACTCAACAAAACATCCTAGATTGAGAGAATACCCAAATGCTGTGATTAATTTTCTTAAAAACTTTGAAGAGTATGACCTTGTCGTGATCCCTAGGCTCCAAAATACCCTAGAAAATGGATTAGATTTTTTATCTAGCACTTCAAAATTACTTCATCCAGATAGACAATACACAGTTGAAGGGAAGCACCATCCTGCAGTGCCTGATAACATGAGATACTAGCAAGTTTTTGGAAGTGATAAACAGATTGAGAGTTTTTTTGCAATCAAAGGATGAATTTGACCATAGTAGCATAGATCTGGAGGATGAACTAGATAGTCAAATGGATGTGCATATTAGTATAAATCAACCTACTGTTTTTGATGAAAAAATTCTATAAATAAGATTGTACATAAAAGTGAAATACATAAAGATCTAGAAAAAGAAGAATTCAAAGTACTACAACTCAAAGATAATGTTTTACCTAGAGGGCTTGCCCCTTTGGAAGAGTTGTTTGACCTTAATGATGTTTCTAGAAAGCCAAAAATGGAACCAACCAGAACAAACATTGAGGAATGCAACATAGACAATGAGCAAAACACCAAAATCATAAAATTGTCAAAATCACTACCTCTCATGGCTAAAAGAAAGTATATAGTTGTGTTCAAAGAATTCATATATTTATTTGCCAGGAGCTATGAGGATTTAAAAGCCTATGATACTAGCATTATACAACATAGAATTCCAAATGGAGAACTTCAAACACCATTCAAACAGAATTTGCATAGGGTAAACCCTGTTTTAATGCCTTTGGTGGAAAAGGAAATCAAGAAAAATGTATGATGGTAAGATCATAGTCCCAATTAGATATTCTAAATGGCTATCCAATATTGTGCCTGCAAGGAAGAAAATTGGTGAAATAAGATTGTGCATTGAGTTTAGGAACTTAAACAAGGTTACCATGAAAGGCAACTATCCCTTACCATAGATGGATCATATATTAAAAGTGGTAGTGGGTTCTAGTAGGATTTCCTTACTATATTGTTTTTCAAGCTACAATCAAGTTTTGGTGAACCCTGATGATCAAGATAGAACTGCTTTTACTACTCCATGGGGAACTTTCATGTATGTAAAAATTCCCTTTCGATTAACGAATGCAGGTGATACTCTTGAAAGAGCAATGGATATTGTTTTTCATAAGAGATTGGATTTTTCATTGTAATTTATCTTGATGACATCACTGTATTTTGAAAGACCGATGAAGAACACCTGGCACATCTAGGCAAAGTATTTGGAAAACGAAGAAAATTTGGTATCTCCCTCAATCCCAAGAAAACATTGGTCAGTCTTGAAGAAATAAAATTTTTAGGTCATATCATCTCCAAGGATGGAATCAGAATTGACCATAGTAGGATTGAAGGCATCCTGAAAATCAGTCATCCAAGAAACATGAAAGAAATTCAGTATTTTATTGGAAAGATCAATTTTTTAAGAATATTCATATCAAATCTTGCCGAAATACTCAAGAATATAACAAATATGCTCAAGAAATACATAGAAATCAAATGGAATATTGAAGCCAAACAATATTTTGATCTAGTGAAACATGCATTAATAGAAGCACGAGTTTTAATCAGCCCATATTTCACTAAAGACTTCATTATATTTTCTTTTTCATCTGAACATACTATTCTTGTTGTGTTACTATAGAAAAAAATGAAGGACATGAACAACTAATAGCTTTCTTCAGCGAAGCTCTGAGAGATTCTTCTTTAAAATACAATATCATGGAAAAACATGAATTTTCTCTAGTTATAGAAATAAAAGGTTTCAGGGTTTACATTTTACATTATCATATCATTTCTTATGTGCCTAATGTAATTTTCAAAGATATTCTTACACAAAATGGACCTGATGGGAAGAGAGGCAAATGGATAGTTGTGATTCTAGAATATGATATAGAAATCAAGCCCACCAAGTTGATCAAAGGACAGGGATTAGCCAAATTGATGGCTGAATCAAATTTCAATGCATTAGACATCAACATGGTGTTTTCTTTGGATGATCTTGAGGAACTGGCGACTCCACAAATAGACGAGGCATATCTAAACTCCCCCTGGTATGAAGACCTTTTATATGTTCTATTCAATTTAAATGCTCCTCCTGGATTATCCAAAACAAAGGCTAGATTTCTTAAATTAAAAGTAGTCAAATTTTTCATTGTTGATAATACATTATATTGGAAATATGTTGGAGGTGTCTTACTTAGATGTTTATTAAAGGATCATGTTGACAAAGTTATGGAGGAATTCCATGAAGGTGACTATGGGGGCCATCTTTATTGGAAAACAATTTCTAATAAAATCCTTAGAGTTGGTTATTATTGTCCAACACTATTCCCAGACATCCATAAGATGGTAATTAATTGCCACAAATGCCAAATATTTGGAGGAAAGAGAAAATTATTACCTTTTCCCCTAAAACACATCTCTGTTGAAATTCCTTTCCAATAGTGGGGATGGTATTTGATTCATGAAATTCATCCTCCATCCTCTGCCCAATACAAATGGATCCTATTTGTTACACAGTAATTTGTCACTGCTTTCACCCCAGTCTTTTTGATGTGTCATGTGTCGCAATGAAACATTCTCATACTGAAAAAATGCTCTCTGATGTTGCCAAATGACCCACTTTTCCTAAGTTTTCTGCCTCATCGCGACTCTCGACTTAATATATGTGATTAAAAGTGGTTGTAAATAGTCTAGTCACACTTCTAGTGTGGAAGTACATCTATTTCCGGTGACGGTTTGATTTCATGCTCCACCGTGGGGAGACTTATTATCTTTAGCGATGATCTGACCGGCTACATTGCTCACTAGCGATGTCAATGCTAAAGGATCTATTATACACTCACGATGGTCCAGATTGGATGAATTTGTTCCAATAGTTGGCCTTCTGGAGACCTCAGACCTAGTTGTTGGCATAGCTTGTGTCACCCTTCCTTCCCTGGTATGGTAGTTCTGTCAATTGTGCTACCTTCCTTTGCGATAAACTCTCTCTTCCACCTTTCATGGAGACTCCTTCTCCTATTTAAACACTTACCTTTTCTATGATCAGCTAGTTGATAAATTCTTGGATTGAGTAGTGTTGTTAGTGTTTGTGAGTTTGCTAGATAGCTGGTGTGGGTGTGACAAGTGTGGGATTGTTGATAACTTGTGGTAGATTGTGAAGTGCCCTTAACTTTGTGTAAAACTTATGAGTGAGAGAGAGAACTTTGTATGATTGGGAGATCCATCTTCAAAGATTGAATGCTTGAATAAAATGCTGGTTGGACCCTCTGAGAAGGCTTGCAACATCAAGAGTTTGGTTGTAAGCTTCCTCCTATTTCATTATTAAAACAATCAATTATGTTTTCCTATGTCTTGTATGTAATTTACTGGATAGCTCATGACTTCTTGACTTTGTGAGTAAATAGATCATTTTTGTTTTCCAATTACATGTTTTTTTGTATTTCCTTTGCATTGTTTCAGGTTGATCACTCATTAAGGAGAAGGAAGTGAGAGCTAGAGCAACGCAACGAAACTCGATCGACCACCGGTTGAGGTAGGCCTTGAACTATGACTGTTTAAGGAAATCTATTGTTGATCTATCCTTGCTGTGACTAGACCCATTGTAGGGCTAGAGGGGTTGCCTCTGTCCGCAGAGGGAACACTTTCCTACATCACATGTGGGTGACTCCACTAGGGAGTCTATCTTATGTTCTTCTCTTTGCTCTTGTTTTGATTTTGATTTAGGTCTCTCTTGAATTTTGGGGATTAACTGTCAATCTTCTGGGTCACCTAGATCGATCTGGGAAACCCCTCTGTTGTCTGTTGGATTGACTAGCTTTTGTTTGGGAGTTTTCTATTCATTTGTCATTGTTTTTTACATCATCGCTAAAGATAGCCTAATAGTTGCGACATCATCTCCTTTTTATAGCTTTGCACCTGCGATGATCTCGGGTTGCTAGTTTAATTCTCGCGACAACTCTTGAAATCACACCATCGCAGAAAATAGGTGTACTTTTGCGACCATCTCTAGTTGTAATTGTAACACCAGCGATGTCAGCTCTAGTTTTATGTGCATCAATAGTGATGGTCTCTAGTTTAGCGATTCATCTCTAGTTGTCTGTGCATCACTATCGATGGTCTCTATTTTAGCGATTCGTCTCTAGTTGTCTGTGCATCACTAACGATGGTCTCTAGTTTAGTGATTTGTATCTAGTTGTCAGTGTAACACTTGCGATGATTCCTAAATTCATCAATCTTGTTTATCCCCTGTCGTTTCTTGTCTCTCATTAGCCTGTTTTAATTGCTTTTGGTTAGGGTATTGTCTCTTCGATTTCATTTAGTGAGTCTTGTTTTTTTTGACCATGTGACCTAGACCTTTACAAGTTTTGTCGAGAAACCATTTGCTTGGGTTACTTGTCTGTTCAAGGTTCATCCACAACCGTCTTGTGATTTGTTTGAGGCTCTTTCGTTGCTTGTTTTCTTGCTGGTTGATTTTTAGTGTCGATTATTGAACCAATTTTTTATGTTGATTCGATTTCTTCACTACCAAGCATCTATAGATCACAATTTTTTGGATCGATCAGATCACACTTTATTGTTTGTCTCTTTAAATTAAAAAACCAAAAAAATAAAATCAAAAGTTTGCATTCATTTAGCATATGAAAGTGAAATTACATTTTCATTACTAATTTTCATGTTTGAGAAATTGAAAAGCGAATTTTAAATCTTTCATTAGTAGTATCGATGTATCGTGAGATTAGTGTATTGATCCATTGTGTTTCTTAGTGTTTGAATTTGCTTGTCTTGGTTTTCTTGGTTTGGGAATGATCTCTCTACCCTCTTGTAGGTAGGTGTTCATCGAAGTAAAAAGATGTTTTACTCATTCTAGTTGCATCCTAGGTTCTTTCATATACATACGGTAGGCACTGGAAATTGAAACATAATTCAAGATCAACTTTAAAATGAACTAGATAAACCTAACAATGCATTGCAACATAATGCTCATTATTTAGAGGTCTAGGCTAGTGACGTGCTATGGCATTGTTAAACCTAGTCACTATTTCTTTCACTCAAGGTTGGGTGATTCCTCCTTCTGTGACTCAATAGCAGTCTAGTACGAAATTGTGCTCCCATGTACCGTCGAGTATATGTTGGGAGACCCCACTAGGTTATCATCCTATATCCTTAGGAAGCCATGTCTGCCGCCTTGCAAACCGTAATGCACCAAACACAACATTCGGGAAGATTGAGTACCATACAGAAAGTCCTTAGTTTTCATATGATTGCCAAGGTGTATATGCAGTTTTACGGGCTGTTTGGTAAACCTTTTGCCTAGTTCTCTAGAGTAGTCACTTTCGTTCCTTTTCGGACTCCCTAAAAGAAAAGTTCCATCTGAGCACTTGTCCTTTCAGGCTCATTAAACCTCGAAAGAGATAAAGTCACCTTTTCATCCTTTTCTCGACTCTTGAAACATGAAAAGGTCCAGTTTTGTTCCTATGTCATAAGATTTACTGCCCATGAAATATTCTTGGTAACAGTTCGAGTTCCTGGTTGTGATAAGAGTGGTTTTCAGGCTCATTCTCTATGGCCACATTCCCTGATTCTACCAGCCAAGGTCTTCCCCCAAATGGAAATCGTGTTCAATTTCTGCCTTTTGGAAATGTCGGTGCTCCGTATATGGCAGCATTGTCTTTGCTTGGGTTAACCATCGGTTTGCCCGTATGGTTTTCTTCAACCTCGGTGGTCCCGAGCATCATGACTCCTATTCCACCATCTCCTTCATCTGAACCATGACATGTTGATTCCAAGGTTGAGCCTACGCCTTCTTCCGCTGTTTCTTCACCTTCATATCCTCCTTTTCCTGGTGAAAGTTTCGCATCTAGTAACCAGGATACTAAGAAGAAGAAGAAGAAGATGAAGAAGAAGAAGAAGAAGAAGAAGTCTAATAAACGTGAGGCCACCTGTGCAGCTACTGCTCCAAGTACATCCCAGGTCGGACCACCTTCTGCTCCTCCGCGGAAGGTTAATTTTCCTTGTAAATTGTGTAACGGTGACCATCTTCTTCATGATTGTCCTGGCATCCCTAGGATCTTGGAAGTATGGTCTCACAATCCGGCTCATCCCTCATCATCCTCTAAAGCTCATGGAAATGCTACCCTATCAATTGGAAACAATATGAAGAAAGGGAAGATTCAATTCCCCTGTAAGCTATGTGAAGGCATGTTACCGGGAAAAGTGTCTATTTAGAACTGCTCTATCCCAATAAGGTGTGACAGCTGCCTTAGAAACAAATAGAGAAAACTACTTTTGTATTTCCTTTATGAACTATAGATAGAGAGGAATAGAAAGAACCAACCTATGTCTTGCGCTAATCCGTTGATCCAATCCCTCTCTTCTTTGACAGCTTCCAGCTACCTACTCCCTTACTTGCCCAGCTTCACCAAGTACCTGTAAGATCACAAAAGAAGAAAACTATACAAAGACATGGATCTATATTCATAAATAACTTAGGATCAGATTTAAGTTAACCATACAAATGTAACAAGCATCAATGATACAAAAAGCATGGAGGAGAAACTCAAATAGTTTTTATTGATAAACAAGAAGATCCAAGAGGAGTTACAACCGATGATTCCTGACCCAACATCAACCTCCCAACAAAGAAGCCCCTCTTCACCTCCAACAAAGCATAGATCACCCAATTCTTTGATGTTTGTCTCAAAACCAACAACAATTCCTTACAATGTGCAAAATTCCAGCCTCTGGATCTCTGGGATGAGGGATCCATATATAGATGTATGCAAGGAGGATGAGTGAGCTTGTGATTTGATTAGTGTTTTCTCTCTGTCAGTTCTTGCTTCCACTTGGAGACTGAAGGTCTCTTACTCATCCTTGGTCGAATTCAGTGAGGCAAGTGTCATAGGAGAAGATTCTGGAATCTTCCATTGTCTCCCCACCTCGCGGAATGACACTTCCATTTGTCATTTCTCGCCTAACGCACCCTAATAGTGCATTTAGGTGTGTTGCAACGCACCTAGCCAGTGGATTTAGGTGCTATGCAATGCACTTAGCTAGTGGAGCAGCTGAAATGATCCTGTTTTGACTTATTCTGAGCAGTTTCTGGTGGAGAACTTTTGGGAGAAGCTGTAATTTGTTGACCTTGTTCCTTTAGGGGTTAGAACAACACTTTTAGGGACTTAGGAGCCCTTGGTTTATGGAAATTTCATGCTTGGAGCTGCAAGGCACAAAAATGTCTATAACAGTTGCCCCCTAAAGTATGAGGCCGTTAATCGGGTGAAATGATTTATTATGAGGATCCGAAGTTCTTTCAATGCTGGGAGGAGACCTGTAATAAGATACAATACAATACATTATCTTCATACTGTTTTCATGATCTAACTAAGGTGGCATTCCCATGCTCAGCTTTATAAATTCATTTTCATGTACATAGGACAGGCAATCGTCTGATTGTAGACTGATGATTCTGATAGAGTCATCATCCTTTTGGTAGGATGATTATCTGTGATGCAATGCTGTACATTTGAATGTCTTTATTTCCTTGAATATATATCGCAGCCCGAATGGATGAAACTAGATCCGGGGTCTTCAATCTCGTTTGATCTTCACTCGAAGTACAAGTCGATCCATGTGAGAAATGTTTTGAAGTCGAACATGGAAAGAGATCGCTTGATTACCAGTCAATGATGTAAACTGTTAACAAGCGCGAGAGGAATCACCGATAATGATAATGATCCTCAAGGTATTGCAGTACAATTCACGTGGTGTGAATAAAAGACTTGGCGTCGAACAGCACGCAAAATCTTTCGGTCGAAGGTCATTGATGTGAACCTGTCGCCGGAAGTGAGAAACTTGCCATTGAGGCATGCAAGCTTCAAAGTACTGAATGGGGTGTTCCTAGACCAAGTTCTTGGATAATGAGCTGATGTCGACAAGAATTGATCCGTCATAGGAGGGCCTTAATGAATCCCACATCAATGACACGGAACGGAGCAAATGATTTTGATGGAGGTGAAAACGATCTCATGATATACGGTTCAGGGTGGCAGTCGTGAAAGAATGGAGTATAATGTATGGTAGTGGGTGGGACACAGGTGGCCTTTTTGTATGACTTCTCTTGAACATGTCAGCGAAATTGATGTGATGGATTGGTAGCACTAACCCAAAATGTGGATGGTATGGTGTGACCATGGCGATGTGACCAGTGAATGAAACAACCCAAGCCGACTCGGACACGGAGTGGAAGTGTCATGTTCAAGAGCGACTTGCTACCAATAAAGATTCTTAGAGTTCTCTTCCCAATTTTTCCCCAATCATTGCTGACCAATACCTCTTTATTTTTTTCAAGCTTGAGGAGGATAACATATGCTTGTTCTATAATTTGCCCTTCGGGCAAACCCATCACTATGTTTTAACGAGCCTAGCGATAGTGAAACTTGTTCTCGTCTAAAGACAAGTTTGTCGCTATTAATCTTTTTAACAAGTTTAACGACAAAGATAACTCGGTCCTTTTCATTTTTAGAGAGTCTAAAAGGGTACGTAAAGGTAACTCCAAAATTCCTTTTTCGTCATCTAATCCCTTAAGTCCAAAAAATTATAAAACAATACAGAAGGGATGAATTTTCGATAGCTTTAACGAGCCGAACAAAACAAGCGCTCGATATTTTTGTGCAATAATCCCTCAGGTCCAAAAATATTAAAATCTAGAGGAGGGATAGCACTTCTTGTCCCTTTAACGAGCTGGAAGGCCAAGGACTCGGCAATATTTTCATATTTTGCCAGTCAGTTGAAAAGAGCTTAAAGAAGACTCATCTTTTGAGGAACGAGTGATAAAATGGGTAGCAGCTGATTCCAGGTAAGGTTTGGAATTTTCCAATCACGGCAGTGTCACAAGGATGGCTAGTGAAATCACTCTTCGCAGCTGTTCCTCAAAATGGGTAAACAATCAAATGGAGGTGAATGATCAGCTAATGAAAAAGTGGAGGTGACGGTGCAAACACAACCAAGGCTTTAATGGCTAAAGTACTACATTCACGGTGGTTATTTACCAGGGAATAGTTCATTTTTTAACGAGCTTAAACGCGGGTGGAAACATTTGCTCGGTGCGGGTTTATTTTTTAACGAGCTTGAACCTTGTGATAACACTGATCGATTAGATGGTCTTGTTTTGATTTTACCATAAATAGCTTTGTCCTTCCAAAGATCGTACTGTATTTTCAACTCTCATTTTACCATTTCATTTGAACTTGGTTTGTTGGATCTTTGGAGGTGCTTTCCCCCCTCGATTTTCATCAGTTGATTTCGGGAGATTTTGTGGGCGATTCTCGGCGCCATCTAGACTAGGTAGGAGCTAAACCTGAGCTCCTTCATTTCATGGTTTCCATTTTGCATTTTGAGCTTGATTCCTAGCTTTTCTGAGCCCCTGGGGTTTAAGGAACTCGTTCTGCCATCAACGCACACTCAGTGTATCGAAACCTGCATTGAATGCTAGCCTGTCTAAAGGCTATCTGACATTCAACGCACCTAGAACACTACTGCAGGTGCGTTGGGCGCAAAAAGGGAATTTGATGCACAATTTTTGATGGAATTTTTGCCTGTTTCTTACCAAAATCAGGATCTAACTCCTCTCTTGTTTGTTTTTCAGAGATCTTTGGAGTAAGATGATCCTTACATGGCGAGAATGTGAGCATGAAGAAGAGGACATGCTTGCCCTACATGATCCAGTTACAGTGAACGCGCTGCGGAATTGTGGCTTGCTGAAGTTTTTTCGCATTTCTAGCATGAGACAACAGATCAACTTACTGCAGTATTTGCTCGATGCTTGGGATCCTACCAATCAGGTTTTCCAGATTAGGGGCAAATCTATCCCCTTGACTGCAGTAGACATCTATTTTTTGACTGGCTTGTCGAGGCGGGGTGCCCCCATCTCTTTTTCAGGTTCGGCCCGAGGAGGCGATTCTGTGAGAGATTATGTCTGCCAGTATTGCAGAGAAGGATCTCAGCCGAGTAAAGATGGCAAGATCATCATCCGTGATGTCACTGACAGGTCCCTTAGGACTATTCTGTTTACTTTTGGTAGGATGGCCGGTAGTGCATCTCTTCATGTAGCCAATCGATCTTATATGCAGCATGCCTTGGAATGCCTCCAACCAAAGGTGTTCAACTGGTGTGACGCAGTACTTCTTGTGATGAAAGAACAGTTGACCAAGATAAAGAACGGGAGGTTGAAGAACTTTGGGTATGGTTCTATTTTGACCACCTTTGCCTTGGAGAAGATACCACTGATGCAGCCGCAGTACATTGCACTCGATTTACCTTCTCCTATTGAACCACGTATGCAGAGATGGGTTGACCATATGTCTAGGCATGCTGGCCAGTCTCAGATTTCATTTTCTGATACCTTCTTCAGGTGGTTTGATCGTCAAGAGATGGTTTATTTTGAGTATCCATACGCTGGCATGGACTTCCGGGGTGATCCAGATTTAGTACTACCGGATGGCGAGCAGTGGGGCGCCATTGGTAAAATCTTTGACCATATTGCTGCTTATCGTTTTTTGTTTATAATGTCCTTGTGCTTTATTCTATCAATACTTTAATCAAACTCATGTGTACATGCAGATGTTGGTCCCATTCGTCCAGTAGTTCGCCTGAGAGTACCAGCTGTTGCCCCAGCAGGAGAGGCCGTCGGAAGAGCTATTCTTTGTGACCTCGATGTGGCTGAGACTCTCACAGCTTTGCAGGAGCAGGTCGAGGGCCTCACTCTCGGTATTCCAGATGTGAGGAGTGACGAGCTACCTTTGCGGTTACAGCGGCATACTACTGGTGTGCCCAGACGATGGACTCGTCTCCTACGTATGATCGCACAGGCTATGACTTGCTATCACAAGCATCATTAGACTAGGGTGCCCCCTAACATTTTGAGTTTTTGGGTCGCTTGACCGATTTTGTCTTGGTTACAGAACATTATGTGTAAACCATAAACAACTATATATATTTTTGATTTTCGGAGTTTTATTTTGGTTGAGCTACATGATCCACATGCAAAACATTGATGATGTGTTTCTTTTTATAAATGTTGCAAATGTCTATCTAACACATAGTTTGCTAATGACTCGGTTAATGTGTTTAAGTTTCTGGAAATATGTTGATATTGAATAAGATCAAATTGTCTTTCCAAAATCTTAACCATTAGGAACATGCAATAAATAGCTGGGTTTCAGACGGAATATATACCATTGAGTTGTAGTATTACGAGTTGTGAGTCTAGCCTGACAATTAGTCGGCGTATACCATGAGTGATGGCATCAGAGAGAAGCTCTATCAACGCGCTATACTCAGCGATTTTATTCGTTGATCGACCCATACATACACCTCTGAAACTTACTAACTCGCTGCTTGGATAAAAAATGGCCCAGGTTGCGGAGGACAGGTTCCACGAACTACGACTCGCTCTGTCGGCATATCCAGCACATGGCTCCAATAGGTTTGACATCTGCAATAAATGTAAAGAGTGGATTACTCGACCAAAACAAACACTTTAGCGAAAAAAAATATAACAAAAGCATATTGGTTACCATTACGCATAGTAACACTTGAGGTACAACCCATTACGAGGTTGCACTAGTGGAATTCCGTCATAATCCATTAACTCGTAGGCTCCTTTTGCTAATACTCGCTTAGAAATATAGGGGCCCATCCATAAAGACTTAAATTTACCTGCTCCCAATTTACCAGATTCTTGGTCGTAAAGCAAGACCAAGTCACCTTCTGAGAAGACACGGGGTTTGACATTTTTGTCGCACTACGCCTTGACTCGTTTCTTATGGGCTTCGTTAGCCAAAGCGGCATCACGACGGGTTTCATCCAATTGGATTAATTCCAAGAAACGAGCCTCCTCTTCTGAAGTTCTGGGGAGGAGATCAATTGCGAGTTTGAGAGATGAGATTTCACACTGGACTGGTAAGACTGCTTCCAGGCCATATACCAGTTGGAAGGGTGTTAACCCGGTTGCATTCCTTACCAATGTTCGGTAAGCCCAAAAAGCTGAGTACAGGATTAGGTGCCATCTTCTTTTGTGAACTCCGATCATGCTTTGCGGCATGCATTTCAGGACCTTGTTGATCACTTCAACTTCTCCATTGGCTTGCGGATAATATGGAGTAGAGCTATCGTGAGACAACCCTAGTTTGGCAGCTAATTCAACCATCATGTGATTGCGAAAATGCAATCCATGATCTGTGACTATAGCCTGTGGTACGCCGAATCTGGCGACTACATGATTGAAAAAGAAGAGGGCAGTTGTTTCACCAGTATTATCTAATGTAGGCATCGCCTCGGCCCATTTGGTAAAATAGTCAACTACGACTATGATATACCCATGCCCCCCGGTCGAGGTGGGGTTACATGTCATGAAATCAATGCCCCATTTTGTGAATGGCCCAACAACAACTATTGGCTGTAGAGGTGCGGGTGGTCTTCTGGTTTTGCTATCAAAAATTTGACAAGCATGGCAACTTCTGACTGCGGTTATGCAATCTTTGAACATTGTTGGCCAGAATTATCCTGCTCGTAAAAACTTTTGTGCTGTAGCATATCCAGATTGATTCCCCCCGCATGCGCCTGAATGACACTCATTCGAGACTTTTTTGGCCTCCTCATGGGTGAGGCACCTTCTCAGAACTGTATCGATACCACGACGGTAAAGTGTATCACCGACGATCATCTAGTCTTTTGCTTGGTATCGAATACGTTTTTGTTCAGAGTGGGAGGTGTTTCACCTAAATTTTTGGGTTTGGAGTTAAATGATTATATCCCCATACCACTCATTTCTTGTAGATATCAGAAACAAAATTTAATCCACGATTAATTCTTCGTATGTTTCATCGTTGGACGACGATGGGAGATCGCATAATAATTCTACGAAAACTAGAGCTTCCTTTGACTTGGATTTTACAAATTCCAGATCAAACTCTTGTAGGATTGCTATCCATTTTGGATATTTGCCCCCCAGTAACTGTTGCAACAATATATATTTCATGGGGTTGCACTCTGACAGAATGGTAGTTTTCCGAAAGAGGACATAGTGTCGAAATCTTTGTATCGCTTGAACAGCCGCAAGCGCTAGTTTTTCAACGTAAGAATATTTTCTTTCTATATCATTTAATTTTTTACTTAAATAATATATAGGATGCTCAATTCCATCGTCTTCTTGAACTAAAACCATTGCGATGGTCATATCTGCTGCAGCCAGATACAGGTTAAAATCTCTTTGATAATCAGGGGCGTACATTAATGATGCTTTCATTAGGGAATCTTTTAAAGCATCAAAGGAAGCTTGCGCAACCTGATCCCAGACAAAGGGTACCTCCTTTTTCAAGAGACGTGTATAACCTTTAGCAAGTTCGGCGTAATTTGGAATGAAGCTCCTCAGAAAGTTTGCTTTCCCTTGGAGTTTCTGAATCTGAAGCAAATTCGAAGGTGGAGGTAAATTTATGATTGCCTGGACCTTACACGGGTCGAGACGAATCCCATCCTTGGAGACTACAAAGCCAAGTAAACGACTAGAACTGACGCAAAATACACATTTGTGCGGATTGAGTCATATCTTGTAGTGTCGGCAACGTAGAAATATCGCTCTTAAATGTTGCGGATGATCAGTCCGCTTTCGCGAATGAGCCGGAAGGTCGTCGAGGTATGGTTGAACGATGTTTTTGATGTCATGGAAAGCATAATTCATTGCCCTCTGAAACGTCCCCCCTGCATTCTTTAAAGCAAAGGGTAATTTTCGATATGCAGATGTGCCCCACGGACAAATAAATGCAGTCTTTGACTAGTCCTGTGGGCGGATATTTATTTGATTATACCCGGAGAATCCATCCATGAATGAAAAGATTTCGCATCTGGTGCATTCATCAATTATCTGGTCAATGAAGGGTGTAGGGTAGTTGTATTTTGGACAAGCTTGATTTACATCCGTATAATCGACGCACACTCTAATTGTCCCATGTTTTTTCATAACAGGGACAATATTCGATACCCAATCGGTTAGAGGAACCGGGTAGATGAAACCAGCATGGAGAAGTTTTTCAACTTCTGCCTTAATGACAACAGCTTTCTTGGGGTGCACCTGTCGTAGCCGTTGTCTTACTGGTTTGACATCTGGATACATCTTAATTTCGTGTTCAATGATACTCGAGCCGATGCCTGGCATTTCACTATATTACCAAGCAAAGACATCTCTGAATTCGCGAAAAAGAGCGTTATATATTTCCAGTTCTGATGGAGAACAACATTTGCCAACATAAATATTCTCTACAACATCTGTTTTGGTCGAGATATTTATGGCTATAGTCTCTTCAATGTTGGACAAGTTTCGCTCGGAATCCGCCGTATTTACAGTATTTGATAGAAAATCAAAGACTGAAGGATGATAAAGGTCATTTTGAGTATCTTCTCCACAATCCGGAAGAAGAGAACGATGGTGGTAATCATTCCATGGTGCTCCTTCAATTACCATAGATTGGATAATTCCTTCGTCGGTGACATGCACTCGCGACCAAGGATCTGAAGGAGTACCATATTCTCTAGACCTATCTATCCAAACACTTGATGAGCGTTGATTTGGGTTTGCCTCCCAATGTAGGAACATTGATTGCTATAATATTTCCGTTGGGCTTGGGGACAAAACCAGTGCATGATCCATGTTGATATCGTTTTCTGAGACCTTTATAGAAGATATCATGTTGCAGGTTCCTATCGACGCTACTTCCGCTAGATTGATTGGAAGTGGAAGAGCGAAAGTTCCCATTAGTATAGGATCTTTTAGTAGGCCTACTCCGATATTCTGAAGCGAATGGGGGCTTCCATGGATCATGGGAATGCTTCCAGTAACTTGAGAACCATTGGGGAGGAAGTTTTGTTGATCGACGATTGTAATCCCTCCTTGAAAGGGAAATGCAATCTTTCCAAAATAGGTCGACACAACAGCTGCCATGGCATATATCCATGGTCGTCCTAGTAGGATGTTGTAATCAAGATTCCCATCGATGACTTCAACATCTATTTCTATTGTTTTCCCTCCTAGTTCAACTTTCAAGTTATTTAGGATACCATATGGGGTATATGTCCTTCCGTCGAATGCTTTTAATGTCATTGAAGACCGCGACAAGGTTGGAGATCCTAAAGTTTTCCAGCAACTCATCGACATAATGCATGTAGATGCCCCCTCATCAATAATTGTTCGATGAACAGTTTTGTTGAGGGATTTCACTTGAACAAGGAAAGCTAGTTGAGATGGTAACTGAGGATCGTATCCTTTATGATCGAAGGATACAAGATTGGAATCCTTTGGATCAATCCCACCAATGGCCGATAATAAAGCCTGCCTTTGGGATGGGCAATTTTTTAGTACTTCAAGAGTCGACATAGCGGATGGCGATTGGGCCAAATCTTCCACTATGTTATAATGTTGTGCCACTCTAGCGCGAGGATTAAATTTCGACTTGTGTACTACTCCCTTCGGCGGTTTTATTAATTCAGGGATGGTGGGTGGTACAACTTCTGTCGAAGTTGTTGTCGAACTACTTGGTTGATCTTTATCCTTGTTGTTCGACAGCTGTAGATTCCCATAATCTTTGTTCCTTGTCGATATCAAAGCATCATTTTGCTGTTTTGAAACCGACAGCATTAGCACTTGACACCCGGAAGCATCTTCTCTTTCAACCAGATTCGTTCCTGGAGTTGGAAACGGATTAGTTAACGCTGCGGAGGTTTTTGAATTCTTGAAGAATTTTTTAACCTCAGCTCTGTGTGGACAATCTGCGGTCCGATGATCCTCATCACATATAAAGCATGGGAATTTTGGTTTCCTATCTCCAGGAGGGTTTGAAGAAGATTTTTCAGGTGATGATTCCTCCTGTTTCTTCTTCTTCCCTTTGCCTTTCTTTTTGCTTCCTGGTTGTTTGGTTTCTTTGCCTTTGTCTGTCGATACGGCATTTACTTCTGAAGCAAGAAGCTCGTCTTTTGCATTTTGACCTGAAATCTTACGGGCCTTTTTGGATGTAGCCTTTGTAGATTTCATGTCTGTCGTGCCAATCACACCATCGCCGGCATGAGAGTCATTGTTTGATTTAGGAGGAGGAGGAATTGAGAATTCCGGTCTAGGGGCGTCAGGTATTTTGTCGTAGAGTGTGTCGGACTGAGTGTAAATCAAGTCCATATATTGTGCACGAGTGATAACTTGCTCTTCTATTACAACTCCCCCCTTTGCCATATCTTTCGTGATGGAAGGCAGTAATGACTTTATAAACCATTCAGCTAAGAGCTGATCGGGGACGTACGTTTTTACCATCCTACGAAGACGTCACCACTCATGTATATGATCAGATATGTGAGTGGCCGTTGTCTGTTTGAAGTTGGTAAGAAGTTCTGTTCCCATTTTGTACCTTATTGGTAATTGAAAATGGGTTAAAAAGGTTGTGGCTAAGGTACTAAAGTTGTCGAACGAAGCTCTAGGCAATTCAATGTACCATTTTGTCGCTAGACCCGTTAATGTCCTCTGAAAGAGGCGAAGCCTTATCGAATCATCATTTAGGGTGTTTGATGAACACCATAGATGAAAGGTCATCACGTGATTCGATGGATCTTCACCCGGATTTCCATTAAATTTAGGAATATCTAATGGAAGTTTATGCGGAATCGCTGGCCACCAAGGGGCGTAAGTAATTGGATCGTTTGTTAACCGATTTAAATCAGGTAACTCTAAGGTTGCCATGAAGGGTAACTGTTTACTCAGGTTAGGTGAAGCATACCCAGGATAAGATGGAATCGCCTGAGAAGTTGGTCTTTGCATACCGGCATAATGCATTTGATGCTGGCATGTTTGGTAAGGTTGGTGGACTTGACCATTGTAAAATGGTTGATTTTGACCGTTTTGAATGTATGGCTGTCCACTGTTCGCAAAGATTTGCTACTCAGAACCTTGGTATACTTGTTGGAATTGCGGTTGTTGGTATTGCACCAGCCATGGTTGTGAAGCCATGTGCTGTTGCGCGATACTAACCGTTTGACCAAGGTGAGGGATAATTGTACCCATCTGGACCTATGTCGCCCCACTAGTCAGCAATTGTGGTTGAGTCGCAGGGTCAAGGGGCTATTGCATTACAACCTAAGAAACCTGAGGTTGGCATACAACAGGCAGCGTTTGAACTTGCGACACTGTCACAATAGCTGGCGTAGTCGGGATGTTCGACATAGGTACACATTGTTGCATCGAATACACAACTCTTGGTTGTTGAGGTAGTATAGGTACCCAACCACTTGAGGTAATTCCAATATAACTTGAATGTTGTTGTGAACTCCCGTATGGATATCCTCCCAGAGGGTATAATGAAAGGGTATACTACCCCCCATACAGTGGTAATCCAGAACTCAAGGTAATTGTTTGCCCTTGGGGACCGGACTGCCCAAATTGACCTCCAAATGGATCAATTTGTTGAGACTCAACATAAGAGTTTCCGGATATTATTCCGGATGAACAAACAGGAACGGACCATACTGTCAAAGTAGCCCCTGAGTGAGCTCCTTCTAGCGGTTGAGAGCTAGTCGGGACAGATGGTATGCCGGTGAACATTGTCGAAGTGATAGCAGGGAGTTCTGCCGTCGCTGTGTCAAATGACACAGTCCTAGATGTTGACGGTTGTTCAGACATTTGTAGTCTATCCAAAAGATTACCTAGCGATTCTACAGGAGCTTCCGCTGGTGGTAGACTAACTTCTGATGTCGAAGGATATAGAGTGATCCCGACTCCAAAGTGCGTTGGAGTACTTGTTTGAGGATCTTCTATAATTTCTTCTATTGCAATCAGACCGGGTGGAAGGGGAAGAGCATCAGGTTCGTAAAATATTTCTGGTGCCGAAGAAGATGTGAAATCAGCAACGACAGATGTTTGAAGAGTAAGACTCTCCGAACCGGTTGTAGATGGAACTGGTTTGGTAACACAAGTGTTTATTCTCAAACTAGGATCAGTATCACTGTCCTTCTGTGGCCGTTGAACTTCTTCTGTAGAGGCAGGGATTCCAGAAATGTTTGGAGTAACCGAAGTCTCTGATGTCGTTGGAACACTTGTTCTAACTTTGATAGGAGATTTGGAATCGGTTAAATGAGTTCGCTTTTTCCGTACTGGTTTCGATTCCGGAGACAAAGATGGTTGACTCGTAAGCCTTCGTGAACGATGGGGTTTCAATTGACTTTCTTCCACGATTGCGGATTACTCGATCAACTAAAATAAAGGGAAGGTATGTTTCCGAATTAAATGAATTTTAGATGCTTTGACACAACTTGTTTTTTCAGTTTTTAAGAGTCGAGAAAAAACAAAAGATGACTCTAGTCTCCTTCGATTTTTAATGAGCCTGAAGTGACAAGTGCTCAGATGGACCTTTTCCATTAAGGAGTCTGAAAAGGAACGAAAGGGACTGCTCTGGAGGTCTAGGTAGAGGGAGTACCAAACCAATCGCAAAGCTGCAGAATTCTTTTTATGGTACGGCAGTCAATCTTCCCGAATGCTATGCTCAGTGCATTGCGATCAGTAGGGCGGCTGACACGGCTTCCTATGGATAAAGGATTTAAGCCTATAGGGGTCTCCCAAAATATACTCGAGGGTACGTGGGAGCACAACTCCGTACTGGCACTTATTGTGTCAAAGTGGAGGAATCACCCAACCATCAGTGAGGACAACAGTTACCAGGCTTTACGAAGCCGTAATATGTCTCTAGCCTAGACCTCTAAATGTTGTGCGTTAAGTTCGCAAGCGTTGTTAGATTCATTGAATTTATTTTAAGTTGATCTTGCTTATGAAGTTTTCCTTTTGGGTTCACCACGAGATGTAGATGTAATTCCTAAAATGCAATCTAAAGATGATAAACAAACTTTTATCTCTTTTCTGCAATGAAAATCCTAGCTACTAGGGGAAAAGAAACACACAATCTTTTCATAAAGAGCAAAGAGCACACTGTAAATGCACTTTCCTAAATCAAGCCAAACTGACTGTCTATATGCAAATGCACATGCATGTATTTTTTTTTTCACTTTCTTAGTATTGATGCTAAAAAGAAAGTTGATGTACAAATCTGAATTTTCTTTCAAGTGACAAACACAAACAAGCTTCTTTTCGAAATCAAAGGATAGAGATGATTACGACACTTTACGATTTTGAAATGAATACTCATTTTGACACTAGAAAATCACAAATTCTGACCAAAGGCAATAGTAAAATTATAATCGACCATCAACAGCAATTAAACTTTCTCCTATGATCAAAATCGACACTTGCGACAGATTTAAATCAAAGGACGACAGTACGACTATTCTACCTTTGCAATGGAAAATTGTAAACGACTCAACAAACACACAAAAACATCTACAGTTATTTTGTACAAAGGAGGCAGAATATCAGTAAGGAAAAGGGGTTTTAAACAGACATATACTGATCATAGGCTGCAAAATTTAGAGACAAAACTGGAAAGAATGAATCACAAGAACCTCAGCTGCACAGGGCTAGGCTGATCAGCGCACCTGTAACACAAAGAAACTGCATTGCAGCGTAGGTTGCCCTTTCGGGAAGTGCGTTGAAATGCAGGATCTCTTCACAATACCTGCGCTGGGCCAGAAACGAGAATTCTATCCGGGTTCTGGGTCACAGTTTGCAGTTTAGTCTTTGGTTTTTGGTCGAGTAAAAGCAATCAGTAATGCAAAATCAGGGGTAGATCTAAGGAGGATCTAAGAGCTATCACAAGGGCAATCAGATAGTCTATGAATCAGCTGTTCAAATCATAAACAGATCCAGTGAATGGATTGAAGCAGCTGATGTCTACTTTGTGTTTGTTATGGTAAATGCAGTTCGAATGCTACTTATAAGTTTATGAAACAAACAACAAGAGATACACAAACAAACTAATTAGACATTCTCCCCAGCGGAGTCGCCATTTTGTTACCGGGAAAATTGTCTATTTAGAACTGCTCTATCCCACTAAGGTGTGACAGTTGCCTTAGAAAAAAACAGAGAAAACTACTTTTGTATTTCCTTTATGAACTATAGATAGAGAGGAATAGAAAGAACCAACCTGTGTCTTGCGCTAATCTGTTGATCCAATCCCTCTCTTCTTTTACAGCTTCCAGCTACCTACTCCCTTACTTGCCCAGCTTCACCAAGTACCTGTAAGATCACAGAAGAAGAAAACTATACAAAGACATGGATCTATATTCATAAATAACTTAGGATCAGATTTAAGTTAACCATACAAATGTAACAAGCATCAATGATACAAAAAGCATGGAGGAGAAACTCAAATAGTTTTTATTGATAAACAAGAAGATCCAGGAGGAGTTACAACTAATGATTCATGACCTAGCATCAACCTCCTAGTAAAGAAGCCCCTCTTCACCTCCAACAAAGCATAGATCACCCAATTCTCTGATGTTTGTCTCAAAACCAACAGCAATTCCTTACAATGTGCAAAATTCCAGCCTCTGGATCTCTGGGATGAGGGATCCATATATAGATGTATGCAAGGAGGATGAGTCAGCTTTTGATTTGATTAGTGTCTTCTCTATGTCAGTTCTTGCTTCCATTTGGAGACTGAAGGTCTCTTACTCATCCTTGGTCGAATTCAGTGAGGCAAGTGTCATATGAGAAGATTCTGGAAGCTTCTATTGTCTCTCCACCTCGCGGAATGACACTGCCATTTATCATTTCTCGCCCAACGCACCCTCATAGTGCATTTAGGTGTGTTGCAACGCACCTAGCCAGTGGATTTAGGTGCTATGCAACGCACTTAGCTAGTGGAGCAGCTGAAATGATCCTGTTTTGACTTATTCTGAGCAGTTTCTGTTGGAGAACTTCTTGGAGAAGTTGCAATTTGTTGACCTTGTTCCTTTAGGGGTTAGAACAACACTTTTAGGGACTTAGGAGCCCTTGATTTATGGACATTTCATGCTTGGAGCTGCAAGGCACAAAAATTTCTATAACAAGGCAACCATCCCCTTCACCTTTGTCTGCTCATGGATAAAGCTTCCATTGTTTTGGAAAGTATTATAGCTTCTTCACCCCAACTTCCCATTGGTTATCAGAGGCTCTATTCAGACCCTCTCCCTTTCGACCAAGAGATTGACTTATATTCTTCTCTTTTTCGTCCTCCTCTTTCTGAACCTGGCTGTGCTAAGCTTATTCCAGACCAACCATTGGTCGGAGAGAGTGTCGACTTCGGTTCGCCACCTATTGATCACTCTGTTTCAGAAGAGCATCATGCTCATGTTCTTCTCGTCTTGTTAGATTCTCCTCAGTCTCAGAACGACCATCCTATCCTCGCTGATTAAGAGAGTCCTTCATTGGTTCTTGTAGACTAGGGGGGCAATGATACGATTCCCCCACCAAGTAGTCTAGTCGTTTCCTTCGACTGGAGTCATTTGACTGCATTCCGCCTTTCATCCCATGTGCCTTTCTATATTACAGTATATGCCTATGATAAGGCAGTACCTGGCACTGTCTTGGATGAGGGTGCGTCGGTTAGTCTCATGCCTTTCACTACTTGGCAAGCTTTGTGCTCCCCACATCTTGTGCCAGGCATGCAAAATCTATTGGTATTTGACAGAGGAACCAATCGACCTTTAGGGATCCTCCCCAAGTTTTCTGTTACTTTGGGAGGCAAAACCATCTATATAGACATACTGGTTGTCCAAGGTTCTTTAGATTTCAGTCTTCTCCTTGGTCGTGACTATGTTTATGCCATGGGGGCCCTCGTCTCTTCACTTTTCCGTGTGGTTTATTTTCCACGCGACAGAAGAGTGGTGACCATAGATCAATTATCGTTCTTTAGTCCCCCGGCGCCTCCTACGTAGCTATCATCCCCTCTTGATTCTTGCTCGCAAGCAGTACCTTCCTTGCCACAGGTCAATTATGTGGCTACCCATTCCATCTCCGCCTCTGTTGACGATCATGCAAATGGTCTCGTACATCATGTACTAAGGGCATTGGAACCTGATTTGTCATTAGTGCATCATGACTTGTATTCCTCCCACAGTGTGTCCCTTCCATCCCGCGAAGACCTCTTGGGAGCCATGTTCTCATATGGCCAATGAACCATGGAGTGACGAGGATAGTTTTTTCCTATATCAACCTCGCTAAAAAATGAAACCGGGTGTTATGAGCATAGTTCCTTGTCTTGTGTCAAGCTCATTAAAAAATGAATCAAGGAGTCTCAAGCATAGTTCCTAATCTTGTGTCAAGCTCATTAAAAAATAAATCAAGGGTTACGAGGATATTTCTTTTACTGTGTCAACCTCATTAAAAAATGAAAAAACTCCCTTTCCAAATCAAGCCTTTGATTAAGATCTCGTAAAATCCAAGTCGAGTCTTTCCAAGATCTCGAAAGTGAACCTTCATTCCATCCACCTCGTTGAATGTAATGAAGCATGGGGGGCATGTACCTCGATTTGCATCATTATGCTGGGGGCATGCAAACATATAACAAGCATATTTTTTCATTTCAAGCTTGTGTAAACATGAAACTGAATCAAAGCAGAGTTCTCCATGGTTCAAGCTTGTGTAAAAATGAACCCATACCTGATTTACACCTCGTGATTGTGTTTTTTATCAGCTAAATTTTGCTACATGAGATTTGGTTGTTTCATTCCCTCGCCACCACCTCTTTGGCCAGTCATATGCTTTCACTTGGTTGTTTTTCCTTTCCTGAGGAACCATAGCAATGAGTGGTTTTATTACCCAGCCTCTTGACCATTACATGTTTTGAGCAGTTCCACCATTTCCAGAACCAGTTGCTACCCTTTATACCACTCATTCCTCTAGGAAGAGTCACATTTAAGCTCTTTTCTTACTCGTAAAATGTGAAAATATTGCCGAGTATTTTTCCTTTTTTGTCTCGTTAAAGAGAATAAAAATGGTAGTCTGCTTTAAGCTCTTTTCCGACCGTATAAACGTGAAAAGATTGTTGAGATTTTGTTGTTTCAGGCTCGTTATTGGTTACGAAACGACATGGTTTTGATCACTTTTCTACTTTTTTCGGGTCGAGGTCACTAATCACAAAAAGTACTCCTTGATTGTAATGGTCAAGCGGTTCTTTCAAGTATCATTTTATACTTTTTCAGGCTCGAGAGACACAAATCTACGAAAAAGGACCCCCTTGGAGTTTTCTTTTCCGTGTCTTTTTCAAACTCCCTAAATATGAAAAAGACTCCAAGTTTTACGTATGTCGGACTTGTTAAACCCTGATGACATTGGGCTCATCACCATGATGAGACTTGAGCTTCTCCTCCCTAAGGCTTGTTAAACTATTACTAGGTTGGATTGGACCATAGGTCGAACTTGTATTACAAGCATATGCTATCCCCTTCAAGCTTGTTTTAAAAAATAATTGGGGTACTCACCAGCAATGGTGGGGGAAAATTTGGAAATCATCATTGATTGTCTATGGTAGCTAATCACTCTTGATCATCGATAATTTTTGCTTGTTTTTGGGTCGGGATATCCATACATCATCATTTGGCCTTTCGCGGGTTTGGGTTGCCATTTAGCCTCAGTCCATCTGATTCACGCTGTCTCCATTGAGCCTCTGATCCCTTGGTACCTGAATGCTACCACCCTTAGGAGTCGTTTCGCCGATATGTGCAAGAGTATAATCCTTCTGCAGTTTACATCCTGGCATCATACTCTAATACTATGTTTCACCATCTACCACTTGTTCCTTATCTTGTGTTGTTTATGGGGGAAAACATTATGGCCCTCCTGCGACGGATCGTCTCCTGTCAACATCAGCTCCTGTCGACATCAGTCTATTATCCAGGATATTGATCTAGAGATCCCCTTTGGTGCCTTACAACTTGCATGCCTCAATGGAAAGTTCTTTGTGCCTGACCGTCGTCTTTCATCATTGGTCATTCATTGGGTAATTCCACGAGTGTTTGACTTCAGTTCCTTCTTCACACTTTGTGGATTGTACTAGAATGTACCTTGAGAACCATTGGCATTATTGGTGGTTTCTCTCACGCTTGTTAATGGTTTCCATCATTGACCAGTAATCAAGCGACTTTCTATCATGCTCAACCTCAGCATATCTATTCGCATGCTAGAATTTATACTATGATCGGTTTGGTTCAAGACCCCGAACTCATATTACACATGTTCGTGTTGCGTGGATTGGTTCGTAATTACATGACTAATTGATGGATGGCTGCGACCATACCTTTATCATTATTATGGTCTTATTAGCTGGATGGTTGCGACCATACCTTTATCATTATT
Source organism: Pinus tabuliformis (assembly GCA_031772625.1). Taxonomy (NCBI): domain Eukaryota; kingdom Viridiplantae; phylum Streptophyta; class Pinopsida; order Pinales; family Pinaceae; genus Pinus; species Pinus tabuliformis. The sequence continues at coordinate 572,169,919 of CM062813.1, read as the reverse complement.
ATGTTCTTATTAGCTAGATGGCTGCGTCCATACCACAGACCTAATTCGTATGTCTTTTGGATGGTTGCGCCCATGCCTAGACTACATGTATTTCACTTTCAGAGATATCATTTGTACTTGAGCCTACAGGTTCTTCTAGATGGTGTTCCACCTCAGTCAGTTTCATAAATAATTTCACCCCTCCCACTCTCTCGGGCTTCATACTTTAGGGGGCATCTATTACACAGTAATTTGTCACTACTTTCACCCCAGTCTTTCTGTTGTGTCATGTGTCCCAATGAAACATGCTCATACTGAAAAAATGCTCTCTGATGTTGCCAAATGACCCACTTTTCCTAAGTTTTCTTCCTCATCGCAACTCTGGACTTAATATACATGATGAACAACTGTTGTAAATAGTTTGGTCACACTTCCATTGTGGAAGTACATCTATTTCTCGAGACGGTATGATTTCATGCTATAGTGTGGGGAGACTTATTATCTTTAGCGATGATTTGACTGCCTACATTGCTCACTAGCGATGCCAATGCTAAAGGATCTATTATACACTCGTGATGATCCAGATTGGGCAAATTCATTCCAACAGTCAGCCTTCTGGATGACCCTAAACCTGGTTGTTGGCATAGTTTGTGTCACCCTTCCTTCCCTGGTATGGTAGTTCTGTCAATTGTGCTACCTTCCTTTGGGATAAGCTCTCTCTTCCACCTTTCATGGAGACTCCTCCTATTTAAACACTCACCTTTTCTATGATCGGCGAGTTGGTAAATTCTTGGATTGAGCAGTGTTGTTAGTGTTTGTGAGTTTGCTAGATAGCTGGTGTGGGTGTGACAAGTGTGGGATTGTTGATAGCTTGTGGGAGGTTGTGAAGTGCCCTTAACTTTTTGTAAAACTTATGAGTGAGAGAGAGAACTTTGTATGATTGGGAGATCCATCTTCAAAGAGTGAATGCTTGAATAACATGCTGGTTGGACCCTCTAAGAAGGCTTGTGACGTTAAGACTTTGGTTGTAAGCTTCCTCCTATTTCATTATTAATACAATCAATGATGTTTTCCTATCTCCTATATGTAATTTACTGGATAGCTCATGACTTCTTGACTTTGTGGGTAAATAGATCATTGTTGTTTTCTAGTTATGTGCTTTGCTTTATTTCCTTTGCATTCTTTCAAGTTGATCACTTATTAAGGAGAAGGAAGTGAGAGTTGGAGCAGTGCAACGGAACTCCATCGACCACCGGTTGAGATAGACCTCCAACTATGACTGTTTTAAGGAAATCTATTGTTGATCTATCCTTGTTGTGACTACACCCACTCTACGGCTAGAGTGGTTGCCTCTGTTCACAGAGGGAACACTTTCCTGCATCACATTAATAGCCATAGACTACTTCACCAAATATATAGAATCTATCCCTTCCAGAGCTACCAATGATTTTTTTATTATAAAATTCCTTGAAACCAATATCCTTTCCAGATTTTGTTGTCCTAGGAAGCTGATCACTGATAACATTGTAGCTTTCAAATCAAAGAAGATGGTGGATTTCTGACATAAGCACGATATGTCTTCCAGTCATTCAACAACTTATTACCCTCAAGGCAATGGGCTGGCTGAATCTTCCAACAAGAGTTTCGTAAAAATCATCAAGAAGATTCTGGAGGACAATAAAAAGTCATGGAACAACAAATTCATCTATGGATTATGGGTTGATAGATTGACTACAAAGAAATGCATTGGCATGTCACCATTTCAACTAGTTTATGGAATAGATGAAGTTTTCCCTTCTTCCATGGGGGTACCAGTTATGAAGATCATTTAGGAGGTACAAAGTTAACCAAATGATATTCTAAGAAGGATATATCAGATAATCCAATTGCAGCAATCCAAAGAAGAGGTATACAATAGAAGTTAAGTTGTCTAGGAAAATATAAAGAAGATTTTTGAAAAAATAACCAAAGATGATGTTTTCAACATGGGAGACAAAGTGTTAAAATGGGACTCAAGAAGAGAAGACAAAGGAAATCATTGTAAATTTGAAAATATCTAGAAAGGCCCATATATCATTTATGCTTTTAGAGGAAATAATGCATTCTTTCTCAAGGAGTTAGAGGGAATAGAATTGTCAAGACGTCCTATCAATGGGTGGATGCTAAAGCATTACTTTTCATGAGCACAATGATTCCCTCATTCCATTATAAATATCAGATTTTTCATATTTTTAGTTGGTTAGTTTAGTTGATAAAAAGAAATTGGCTTCAAGACAATGCAGATGTGAAGGGCTTGAGGCTACTCATCATGTGTTCTTAACACTTCAAGCTGAGAAGTGCCATCCCTAGCTAGAGACATTGTTAGGGTCCTATAATTGATATGATCTCGAGGTGATTGACCATTTCACACTTTACAGGTTTCAAATTGTTCATAGATTTCAATTTTCAATTGATTTCACAAAGAAAAAATAAGAAAAGAAAAGAAATGAAAAGAGGGTATATAAAAAAAGAAGAAATAGAAAAAAAGAAAAAACCCAAATGTTTTTCAATTCATAGATTCTAAGCATGATTGAAAATTTTCAATTTATGGTGATAAGCTAGAAAATAAAGATCTACCAAATAGTTTAATATTGGCAAATCAGTAGCTATCTAGAAATAAAATTGGTTCAACTGTTTAATCTGGAACAACAAGAGAAATAAGTGATAGAGTAGGTTAGAATTAAAAAAAAAAGACATAAAAAGAGAAAGGGTATGAAATTCAAAGTGCACACTGTAAATGAAAAAAGAAAAAATGCTAGATTAGGGGAATAAGGGTAGATAGATTGAATAAAATTCAAGGAAAGAGAAACACATGATTTTTTTTTAGCTATTGGAAGACGTATCCCAATTTTCTCCTAAGGTTGGAAGAAATACCCTATTGTTTTTCTAAAGTCAGGGGAAAAAGTAAAAAATGAGGGTTCTTATTTTATTTTAATATCATTACCCCCTAACTTTACCCTATACCCATATTTTCTTATAGTCAGTACCCCTCTTTTATTCCCTACCCAGCCACACACCCATATGTCACATCCTATCTAATCTACCCACCATCTATCACCACATCCCTGCTCACTCTGTTTGATCCAATGAACCTCGTTCTTTTTTGACCCCCCCCCCTCGCACTCTAAAAGTTATTCCCGGGGGGGTCCAAAGCCATCTTTTCCAACTGCTTACATGTCATGCCCTCATGAGTTCACACCCACCCCCCAATACTACTTACCACTCTCAAGCCCCCCCCCGAAAAGTTGTTTATCCCTATACTCAAACCACTCTTCCATATGACCGTTTTCGCTCCCTCCAACTCACACAGTAAACCCGTCCCATCTGCCCTATCACCTTCGTTCACATTATTGGGAAACAATGGGTTGGACAATTAGCCAACAAACCCATGCCAAGTCAAACCAACCCAATGACATCAGTCCAAATCTATAAAAGAACGAGTTAAAGCCATTTTTCGAACTTTAACTATTGTTTTCTAATATCATGTGCAAATTCCATTCAGTCACACACAAAGAGTGCAAAGTGAAAATAAGGAACAACAATGCAGTTGCAAGAGAACTTATTTTTTGCAGTGATAACAATTTCCCTTTCTCAAATCCCAATTCTGATTAATCCCTTTTCTTTCTTCATCACTGAATTCCCATTTCTTCTTACCCCCTTCTATTACAAATTCAACACAGAACATCTCTCATAGAACAATTTCAGAGAAGAAATCCATGGCACCAAAGAAAAAGGAACCAGAAGTGTTTAATCCAATGGTGCACCCACCATTAGATTTGGATAACCTACCACTTGCAGACAGGGATTTCAAGATCCATGAAACACTCTTAGAGTTTGATTTGTTTGACATATATTGCTGGTGGGAGGACAAATTTGTAGAGTAGATGGATGACATAAGCCTCTGGGACACTAATCTGCCTTTCTATATTTTCCTAAAACACAGAGCTGCGAGAACTAATTAGGAAATGTCATTCATGTTATAATCCATAGCAAAGGGAAGTGATGGCTCCAACAAAACATATTTTGTTTACGATTGATGCCAAGTCCATTATGCAGATGATGTAGGCCCTAATTATTGAACGAACTACTCCCTTTTCCCATGAGATCCTCACTGAAATGTATCAAAAATTTGATCTTTCTAAGAGAGATAGAACACTAGAAATTTTCATGACTAATAACACACCTCTACCAAACAAGGATCCTCCTTATTCCTCCTCTGTTTTCCTTGATAGAACTAGACACATTGTCACTGTTCTTTCCTATTTACTTGGCTATTATTCAAACCAATGGCTTGATGAAGCTATCATAGCTTTCTTGTCTATTTTGTCAACATAATCCAAGCCCCATGTTATGTTCAATTTCATCCAATTTTTACCAGAGGAAATTCATGAGAAGTTATTCAATTTCCTCATAGAGGAAGTGTTTCATTATTCCTTAGTGTTGGTATATACATTTGTGTATTTTCAGGTAGGCAAGTTCCAGTTTTCAATGAACAAAATGAATGAAGAAGGCAAACCCCACTCAGTGATATTCTATACAACATTCGTGATGAAGGACTAAAAATATTTCAGGTATAAGACATTTGTGGATATGTTTGTTCACCCAACAAAGAGCCTCCTTAGTGGGATTGTAGAAACTAGGATCAATGAAGAAATAAGGAGAATTATGCAACTATCAGACCAAGCAAGAACAAGTGATTGGTACTTGTGCAAAAATTAAACTGAATTGAGAGTGTATGGTTATAAGTTGGCCCCCTAAAAGCTGTCAAAGTTCATCCCCATGAATATCTTTGCACTGGAATACATTAGACAAATGGTTAATCTAGATGAAGTGCATTTTGTATCAACTAAGACAAATTCTAAGTTCAGGATCAAATCTCAAAATTTTCCCTTCATTTGTAACAATAGAGCAGCAGGGGATGAGGCAGATAGAAGATTGAAGGAAATGAACTTTACCCATGGTTTTCGATTGTATTATCACCCATGGGGTATAATTTTCAAGAAGAGGGTAGAAAACAAGTCAAAAACCTATATCCACACTCAAAGGCCTGAGATTGAAAAATACATGAACCATATTGAGTGGATTCCTGATACATTACAGCAGACCGAAAAAGAAGTGATCTATTCTTCCAGTGCATAGACTCTAAGAGGGCGAGAAAAACAAACTACTGAAGGTAGAAATAAAAAAGGAAAAGAAAATGAACAGGGAATAAAAGTGAAAAGATCTAGAGAAGATCAGTCACCAGGGATTGATACTTCTATGAAGTAATTCAGGTTGAAATACAGGAAGAAGCCTATAAAACATATGGACATAGAAAAAGGATCACCAAAACAAACAGTGGTCAACATAATTGATATTCCAGATTCATCCCTAGCTAGAGAGAACTCTTTTCTTTCCACTCCAATTTCAGAAAGGGAAAAGTCTCTTCAAGTTTCCTCATCTACAAATGTGACTAGAGAAAAGTAAAATAAAATCTTTGATACATTCAGAGAGATCAAAATTAGAAATGAAATACTAAAAAAGAGCACTTATTCTTAGCTTTAGAAGTAGAGTGCAACTGCACAAGGCAAACTTCTCTCTACCTTTGATTCATGAAAGGGAAAAACCCATATGGAAGTTTTAGAAGCACAAACAGTAGAGCCTAAAACCCCATCAGATTATAAGAAAACTTCGTTTGAGTTTGATGCCAGAAATGTCCATCCAATTGATCAGCTGGAAATGCACAAGCAAACAGGTGAAATGATTTCATCCACTCTAACCATCTCTTCTATGAACTTGTTCAAAATGTAGGTGGCTCTATCAAACACTCAATCCCAGTTGAAGATGGAAAGGATTTCATCACAGTCAAAGGATAGTAAAAATAACTCTTTGGAAGACTTGGTAGTGAATATTGGGTATGATACCTTAGATATAAAAGTAGCTGAAGAAGTAATAAAGAAAAAAGAGAAAGATATTGTAGCTTTGAAGAAGCAGCTCAAGATGCCTACTACACATGACCCATTGACCAAGGAGATAGAGGAAACAGAAAGCCAAAAGGCTAATATTATGAAATTAATAGTGGAGCAGTCTCTCCAGGTCAAACAAATGGAAGTAGAGATGAATAAAATGGTGCAAGATAAAGAAAAGGCAACACAGATGGTCAACACAGAAATGGAGGCCCTTCCTCTAACAACCCCTCCCATAACCACTCCAACAAGTATAGCCACAAGGGTCGGAAGTAGTATAGAACAAATGGGTAGATCATTGGAAGACATGAATCTACAAACTGAGGACATAAAAAGAATGGAAACCCAAGTCAGTGTACTGCAAGATCAAATAAAAAGAGTTGAAAGCGATCACTTGGTGAAAATGCAAAGGGCAAGGGCATTAATTGGAGCACTACAAAAATAAGAGAAATAATCATTTGTTGGAAACAATCTAGGGAGAATTAATGAGATTATTTGGCACAATATAATAAATGGTATGAATAAAATTTGGCCTAGCATCCAAATTATCTTTGAGTAGAAACAATTAGTGGAAAAGGCTAGAGAAGCCATTTCAGCTACTAATGTAGAGTTGGGAGACATGCCATCAACCGCTAACCGGATAATCAAATTTTTGAATGCAAGGAACAAGTATGAGCTAGAAGAGTTGGGAGTGGCAGATAGATCAGAGACTATACTACATGTCAAGAAGGTGCTGACAAACAAGAGCTTAAATGTACAGCTAGAATAAAAATGTCAAAATTTCGAGCTGACAGTTAATAGGCTCTTTAAAAAAATGCAACCTTTACATCAAAAATGTCTTTCCTCTCTAGTTTTCATAAATAACAAACTCATGGACATAGGAGATTATGTCAAGAAAATATAGCGGATAGCCATAGATGTTGCAAATCTTTCCAACATCAAAGGTAGCATAACAGGAAAGGAATTGTTGGAAGCTATAAGAAATTTAGTTTACATTGAGCATGAACGAAAGTATGTATTTATCGTCAAACCGACATTTGCTAAGTACATTGAGGCTAACGAAATATACAGAAGATTAACTTAAATTAAAGTTCTAGATGAGGAAGCATGCATTGAGCTATATGATTATCATGAGGAAGGAGACAAGGACAATTAAAGTGATAAAAAAGACCTGAGTCAGCACCAGCCACATCAACAGAACCACTACAGTCAAATTAATATTTCAGGACACAGCATCCATGAAAAGGACGATGATATGTCCCAGTTTTCTCAGCGTGCCCACATCATGGTTACATTAGTCATTCTTCCTTTCATTGTAATAAATAATAGATTGCCAAGTGTATAAGGAAAATCGTTGTAGCTTTTCTTGTTTGAATACTCCATGTATTGGGAGTATTAGAGATTGGACCCAAGTCATTGGAATTGTATTTTTTGTTTGGAGGATTGTAATTTTCAAGATGGAGCATCAATAAAAAATACTGTTTGCAAGATACTTGACCCTTTTTTTACCTGGTGATTTCTTTCTTTCTATGTTGAGTGTATCTCTTTTTATCCATTCATGAATCTTTGATCCTTATTGTAAAGAATAAATTATAGTTTGAGATATGTTGTTGGATCACCTTACTAGTATCTGTATTTACAATCTAAATGTTTTGTTTCCAAGTATGATTAAAAAATACTTAAATGCATTTTAATCCTGACTGATATCATTTTTCTTTCACTCCATTTCTCACTTTTCTTTTAAGGTCTAGTAAAGACAGATAGCTTTCCTTCTAAATGCTTTGGAAAATTGAAGTTACCACCCAGCCAGTGACTCCATAGCCTAATGGAAAATATTCAAGAATGATCTTCCTCAACCAAATGAAAAAACAAACAATCAATCAAGTAATCTCTTTATTTTTAATATCTAGCCTAATACATTAAAACACGAAAATCAAAGATAAATCATAAATATATACAAAGATCCCTCTCTGAGTCTAGGAAGGCTAGGTCCCAGACTCATAAGTGGTTTGATGTATCTTTTGTGACTTTTGTCTTGCCAATATTCGAAATCACATAATGATAACACGTACCATAGAGCTTGCATACATCAATGGCATGTTTCGTCACTCTTGGTATCAATTCTTCATTAGTGGCCTTCGACCAAAAGATTTTCTATGGTGTGCGACTTCAGATGATTCATTCACACAATACAAATTGTAATGCAGTACCTTGACAACCATTAACGTCATTTATGTTTTCTCTCATGTCTATTAATTGCTTATATCATTGGTTGGTAATGAGATGGTGTCTATCATGTTCAACTCTACCTCATTTAGTCACATGCTAGGACACATATATTGGGCAATTGAGATAATGAGATTGAAGACCTCGGATCTATTTTCATCCATTTGGGTTGTGATTTCAAGATTAATACAAGATTATAATGCATGATGGCTAAGATCATACAAACATTCATCCAAGAATGGCTCCACTCTATGTCATCAGTTGATAAACTTCTTGATCATTGTACATGTGATGTTAGATTATGTGTTGGGCATGGGTAAACCTCCCTCAACAAAAATATCATGATGAAAATGTATTGCAATAGATGATGGTCTAGAATTTTTGTTCTTGACCTGAACCTTTCAGAAGGAAAAGAACTTAATTCATCACCTACCGTTCTTGACTTTGTGCTTTAGGGTGCAATATTTTATAGGCTATTTTTTCACTTACAATCAATAGGCCTACAAACTAAACCAATCCACAACCATGAACATGGTATCATCCTCCCTACGCAAAGCCTTTGTTAGGCCCCCATACTGCTAGTGTAACCCCTTATTATTATTAGTACAACCCCCTTATTATATTTTTGTATCCATGTAGTCCCCATATTGTTACTATTGTGCCCCATAGAATCCCACTATTGTTATTATTGTGAAATTACATTATTATTGTTATGTTGGCTCTGATTATATTATGACCCCTTAGACTCCTATATATAGAAAGGAGGTCTTTTCATTTGTATCATCCAAGAATTTTTCATTTGTGTAATGTAAAGGAGGTTTCCCCCTCGAAGAGGCTGTAAGGTGTTTATATTTATTTTGTATCTTTTTGTGAGCTAGTTTCATAACATTTGGTATCAGAGCTTTGGGATTCTAGGGTTTCACTCCTCCAAACAGGTCATCGTGGAATTTTTGCGATAACAATTTTTCTGTGGTGTTTCAGAAGTAGAAAAAACCCCATTTGAGATTAATTCATGTTGAACCTTGGGTCAGAATTTCAGATCTTTTCTAGCTATATTTTCGGAGATTGATCTGAGGAATTCAAGGATTTTGCACGCTCTAGAATTTCAACTAAAACAGGTCATTGTGGAATGTTTGCTATAACTCTTTCACTACAAAGTTTCAGAAGCTAAACCAAAAAACCATTTGAGAAGAAATAGGTTTGAACCTCATCTCCAAATTCCACATCCTGTCTCACTATATTTGCAGGGATATAGTTTGAGGAAGTTAGGGATTTTGCAGACCCTTGAATTACATTCCAAACAGGTGACCTTGGGAAAATCGTCATAGCTTTCTCTCTGCGCAACAAATTGAAATTTCGTAAGAAGTTATAGAAAGAGGACAAACTTTAGTTTCCTTTGTATATTTTTTAGATCCTAAGGTCAAAATAGTGACACGCGACACTTCCTACAAGTTCGCTCTTATGAAAAGGTATATAATCAGGTCATCTTGGGAGATTGTGCATAACTCTTTCTTGGAGAATCTAAATTTGATCATACTAGTGGCATTGGAAAGAGGACGCAGAGGGCTACTGCAGATCACAATTTTAGAACTGTAAGAGCTGAAATTACAGAGTTATAGTCATTTCAAGATCGAGCTCCTAAAATCAAGAAACGGTGATATGAGGAAGTTTGATGGCAAGGGTCCAGTAAATTGGATACTTTAGATGGAGCAATATTTTGATCTACATGGCGTACCACTGTTACAAAAGGTACATATTGCATCTTCATGTTTAGAACCGGATCAATTTTTATGGTATAAAGGGCTTTGTTCTCGTAAACCACTTGTTACATGGTCAATTTTCACAGAGGAAATGATAGAACATTATGAGGATACAAAGAGAAACTCCTTCCTTAGCCAATTGATAAATATCAAACAAAAGGGTTCAATGGAATAGCACATTGATGACTTTCAAACATTGAATAGAAGGGTAAATTATATTCTAGAGAAGTAAAGGATTTCTTTCTTCATAGGGACTTTAAAGGATAACGTTCAACATGAGGTTCGTTTTTGGGAACCTGATTCATTAGAGGAGGCATTCGAGTTGGCAAGAAAAGTTGAAAGTGAAGTTATGGAAACAATTAAATGTACCCCTCACAACCATAAACATGGAAGTGTTGTTTCTCCTAGCCTTCAAAAACATACAAGGGTTACACCACGACAATTGGAAGAAAAAAGAGAAAAAGGGCTTTGTTACAATTGTGATGGCAAATGCACTAAAGGCCATAAGTGTGCTGAGAAGAAATTATTTTACATAGATTATGAAGAGGAGGAAGAAAAGGATCAAGAAACATCAAAAGAAGAGGATATACACTAGGAACCAACCCTTGAGAAAGAAGAAATGAATCCGACCATATCTTGTAAAGCATTGGCAAGAATTACCATTCCTCAAACTCTCAAGATAGAAGGACATATCAAGAAGAAAAAGGTTCAAGAAGTGAAAGATCACATCGATAAAGAAGAAATGAATCCAACCATATCTTGTAATGCATTGGCCAGAATTACCACTCCTCAAACTATCAAGATAGAAGAACATATCAAGAAGAAAAAGGTTCAAGCAGTGAAAGATCACATCGAGCAACAACAACATGTTATCCAACTTTTAAAGGATAATGCCACTTTGGTGCAGAATCGAATGAAAAAATAGGTAGAACAACATTGTAGTGAAAAATGTTTTGATGTAGGTGATTGGGTATTTTTACAGCTACATGTCAAGCAAGCTATTTATGAGAAGGAAATGTTGGCAATACTACATGCACTTAAGAAATGGCGACCTTACCCAATGGGAGACATTTCAAGGTAAAAATGGATCATGATAGTCTTAAATACCTTTTAGAACAAATATTATCTTTAGAAGAACAGAAAAATGGGTCACAAATATGTTGGGTTATGACTTTGACATCATCTATAGAAAAGGGAAGCAAAATTTTGTTGCAGATGCACTCTCAAGAAACGATGAGGATGTGGAAGCATTGTTTTATGCTATTTCTATTATCCAACCAGATTGGATAAATGAAGTGAGGGATGAATGGAAGAAGGACGAAGAAGTGTGGCCACTCATTCAAAATTTGCAAAATATCCCAATTCAAACAATATTTCCAGAACTTGAAGAGGAAGGAAAAATCATATTGGAACCTGATGTAGTCACAGAAACAAGAACCCGGCAGCTACGAAATCAATCAATTTTAGAGTATCTCATCAAGTGGAAGAACTTACCTGCTGAAGATTCCATATGGGAGGACAAGAATTTTATACAGAAGCATCAAGAACTACTCAAGCGTTGAGGACAACACTTTTTGAAGGAGAGGGGAATGTTAGGCCCCTATACTACTAGCGTAACCCCTTATTGTTATTAGTACAACCCCCTTATTATATTGTTGTACCCATGTAGTCCCCATATTGTTACTATTGTGCCCCATATAAGCCCACTATTGTTATTATTGCGCCCTTACATTATTATTGTTTTGTCGGCTCTGATTATATTATGACCCCTTAGAATCCTATATATAGAAAGGAGGTCGTATCATTTGTATCATCCAAGAATTGTTCATTTGTGTAATGTAAAGGAGGTTTCCCCCTTGAAGAGGCTGAGTTATAAGGCGTTGATCTATATTTTCTATCTTTTTGTGAGTTAGTTTCATAATAGCCTTAAGCATGAACTTTCAAAAAAGTCTGAGTTTCTGGGATTAACTACTCAAAAATAATGTTTTTAACTCGAGCGCACATTGTCCCTTTAGCCACTTTTGTTTAGAACTACTCACTCCTTTTTGTACTAGCACTGATAAGAGCTAGTTGTTTTCTTTTAAAGGTGTGCTGATTGTATGAATTTGGAAAAATTTAAAAATTTATGAAGCTTCTACTGGTTTTTTTAAACATTTATCATTGATAAGAATCTCAAGTCCTATCTAATCCTATCCTGGATACTTCACCTCTTATCCCTTAAGATCATCCTCCCATCATAAGTGGATCTCAAGATCATTATGGTAAATATTAAAATACCATTCCTCTCCTACAAATTTACTACTATCCATAGCATCAAGGTTGGCTTTTGGAGACTGATCATGCCCTCATGATGTTGCCTTGAACTTAAAGGAGTCATCATCTTCATGCATTAAGGTGACATTAAGATGTGCTTTGTGACAAGGAAGGAAAAGTAAACTTGGGGAGATCTCTACAATATTAGATACTATTTGAGGTTATACACTCTCTCACATTTCTATTAATACAAGTAGTATCTTGGTTTCATATATGTGTTGTGTTACATTTACATTCATGTATTTCAATGCCTTGTTCATTCATTGAAAAAAATAATTCAATTATGCTATTTATATGTTGTGGATAATTGCCCTATTTTAGTTGTATGTGCATGTTATGATTATAGCATTCTAAGCTTCAATTGGAGCTTACAAGTAAGGTGGAAAGAAAATATTGCGATAGATTCCAAGTAGGTTTCTTTCCCATTCTTCAATTTCTCTAAGGAAAATTTGTATGCTCTTTTCCTTTTGTTGTTCTAGACCATTCCACTAGGTCTAACAAAATTCCTTTTAATCCATTCATATATTGAGACTCATCCATTTGTATATCTCTTTAAATATTAATGATGAAGCACATATGTTGGTTTGAAACGCCGATAAGACCAATACTTATGTTATTGATCAGGAAACAATTTCTACACACAAAAGTAATTGTAGAAGTCTAAATTATGAAATTACTTTTGTCTGTAATCGTAAATTCCGCATAACAGAAGGACCTAACTCTAGGAAAAATTGGATGTATTTGGTCTTGATTTATGTGTATTCAGTGATTTTTGATAGCTGATAATCCAATAGAGTGGAAACTTACTGTTGGGAACAAGTTCCCCCAAGAGTTAGTTTTTGGGCTAAAAGCCCATGATTTGGGGCAGAAACCCCAAATTTTCTAATAAAGATGTAAATTATCCACATTTTGTGGTCTTGGAGTGTGAAGATGTCAAGAGTCGTAAAGGGTCGTCTGCCCTTGTTTTTTAAATTCTCATGTCAGCTGTAAAGATCTACCCATAGTCCGCGGACCATGGGATTGTATAAAAAGGGAGTGTTAGAAGAGCCCAAGAAGAGGGGGAGTAGTGTAGAAATCATTTGTGGGTTAGAAGTTATAAGTGTTCTTAGGTCTTAGTGTAGGTATAGGCTCTGCAACTGAGTGTGCATAGGCCTATTGCAAAAGTCCGCAACTGACTACGTGGACCCCTACAATTTTGTGCGCAGGGTGGATAAAGTCTGTACTGAACTTGAGATATCAATAAGGAGAAGTATTTTGCAAACAACTATGTATTTTGTATATGTTTAATGTATTTGATTATATTATATTATGATATGGGTATACATTATAATTGTTATATGATGTGCGAATGTATTTGATTATATATGTTAATTGAACGTGAACAATAATATAGGTTTACACAAAGATAAATTTAAATGCATGGTAGAGTAGGTAACACTTGAGATAAATTGGGAACTTATATAGTAATGCAACCATAGAGGTGCATAAGTGCCTGGACTTCTGGTTAATTCTGCATGAAGATCAGTCGGGTACCTTCATAGAGGTACTGAAGGATGGAAGAGAAGGAACATCGATAAGCCCTAAGGGTTTGTCAATGTGCACAAAGGCATGATGGGGAACTGTAGATTGACATCATTACCATCTCATTGTGTGGAAACTTAGTCCCTGCATCCCCCCATACTACTTCGAGTGAGACTTCAGTCCGCATTCCTCGGGCTGATGCTGAAAGGGCTAGTGGTGTAGGGAGTTTCTTGGCTGACTAACATTGAACCTAGGTCAGGGTCCATCAACCCAAAAAATGGTTTTGTTGCCAGGACTAAGATTTGCATGAGAGACGTGTGATGTTGTATCATTGGAATCCAACTAAGAAATAAATCGACACCTAGTTGGATAGAAATATCAACGAATTCGCGGTGTAAGAACACAAGAAGCCATGACTAACAAAAGAACAGTGGTTGGACAAACACTTGTACACAGAAATACACAAAATATTCTTTTGTTCCTTCCTGGTTGAGTTATATGAGTGGATCACGAAGTTGGTAGACGGCCAAGGAAGGTGGAGGCTTGACAAGCTGATTGTTTGGACACTGGAGCTAGTAAGGAGGTTGGAAGCTTCTGAAGATAAGATTATGTGCACTATCAACCATTGGCTTGAACGCCTCATAGGAGGATTTGTGATAGAGTTTGCGGTCGATATCTTTGTTAGTTACAGTGAAGTAGGGCACCGCTTCTTCAAAGGACTGAGAGGTAAGTATTTAAAATCACTAAATACTTGGATTAAGATGCTCTTGTGTGAATAGTGGGTTGTGCGGTTACCTTGATGTTTGGTGCTAAAAAAAGCAGAAAACCTTTCGGGGACAAAGGAAGAAAAGGCCTTGAGTATAGCCCATTGATTGGACCTCCTTTAAGTGATGACGAAGGAGCAGTGCAGACTTCTCCCCTGAGCGCTAGTCAGTTGACAAGACAAGGGTTCCCACGAATAACTACACCACCTCCACGTTCATCCCATCTGTCCACACCGCTTCCATCCTTGCCTCCACCACTCACCCCATCACCCACACCATCGCCACCTCCACTCTCCATTATGGTGAAATTCGTAAAACTGCTTGTGTTCAAGGGCATAGGGAATCAAGACCTGCACCAATATTGGTTTGTCATAAAGGCTATATCAGAAGCTTAGGGCATCACAGATGATGACACGAAGAAGGGGACATTGATTAGTGCTTTGCAGAATCGTACACTAACCTAGTACATCAAATATTCTAATGGTAACTAGGCAGATATGCTAGCAGAGATCTAGGTTGCACTGAATAAAGAATTCAGTAGGCCTAAGTCTGAAGCAGAGTCGATTGTGGGATTCAAGGAAATCACAATGAAACTAGGTGAGACTCATTGGGAGTCGGATCAGAGATTGAAGTGTAAGCTCCACAAAGCTAATATGAATTTAATAGATTGGTAGCATCACGAATAGTTCATGCATTTACTACTACCTCACCTAAGGGTTGTTCTATCACAACAAAAGATTAAGGCTCAGGGAGAAGTCTTAGAGATTGCAATGAGATTTGATGAAATGTTGATGCAAGATCCAAATCTCGGGGCTCAACAGATTCATGCACAATTCAAAAACCTTTTCTTGAGATGCAAAGGCAGAATGGCCAGAGGCACGCGAAGAGGTTTGGTGCATGAAATGTAAGGGTCAGGGGCATGAAAAGGATCACTACCCAATCTTCATGAACTATGTTGCAGTAGGAGGACCAATGCCTCTATGACCGGAGGCCGCGATAGGGCCAAGTGTAGGGCCTATGCTATGGTGTGTTATATGTCAGGTAGGAGGGAAATATACGATTGATAACTGCCATTTTATACAAAATTTGTACAAGAACCGCAACAACTATTTTTCAATTTATGTCAATCACTAGGCCATGGCTAGTGCAATTGTAAAAGTTACGAATTGATGACGAATAGGACACATGCATACAGGGTGCAGATAGAAACGTGACCTCTAGACAAAGGCGTTATGGGAACGTGAGGTTAGTATCAGGGGCACGACCGAGGCTGAGGTGGAGGAGGGTCTTGTAGAGGCTAAGGGCATCTTATTTGTTACAATTATGGAGGACTACGACACTATACGAGGGACTATCTGAATCCGACACGAATTTCATGCCGCTATTATACTCAGTTTGACCATGCGATTGAGGATTTCCCTATATTTTTGGTTTATATTTGCGAAAAGGGGGCGCAGTCTCCATAGCGGATGTAGAACCTCAAGATGATGAGGGTTGAGCCTCGCAAGGAAGACCCTAAGGTAAAAATTATGCTACAAAGCATAACCACGACATGGGAGGATAGAGGGAAGCAGACCGTAAAATGCGAATGTGTCTGAAAAAGCACCAAAAAAGGAGATTAGGTTTGATTTTGGGCGTGTGAAAGAAACATCTATGGAAGAAAAGAAAATCCTTGTTGAGTCCTCTACCTAAGGAAGTTAGGAGAAACCAGCTGAAGAAATGGACCCATCCATGATTACCACATTCTTGGAGACCTACATGAAGCTGCTCCGTGATAGTAAGGTTGCGAAGGGCCTGCAGGAACTGATCAAACAGTGTGATGGTAAGGATGGCGCTACTGGTGAACCATGAATGGTCAGGAATCTTGGAAAGCACAAGGCAAGGACTAGGTAGGAAATGAGACTCATCACACAGATAGGGGAATACGAGATGGACCAAGTTATCCTGGATTTGTGGTCCGATGTGAATGTTTTACCAAAATAGACTTGGGAAGCAATAGGGAGACATGCGCTCTAGTAGTCTTTGATATAGTTAAGAATGGTGAATGAATAGAAAATTATCCCAATGGGGAAGTTACAAGGGGTCACAATTGACATCGAGGGCGCAAGAGCACTGGTGGATTTTGAGGTAATAGAAATTGTGGATGATAGAAATCCATACTCTACACTCCTTGGAATCGATTAGGCCACTGACATGAATGGGGTAATCAACCTGAGGAAGCAGAAGATGACATTTGAAAAGAATTTGCTCCACATAGTGGTGTCGCTGGATACCACAAAGGGACTGCACTATATAGAACCAGTCTGAGATTATGAAAGCGATGACGATCTGGATCATATTTACAAGATAGCAACACAAGATCATGATTGGGTGAATCTGACAGTGGATGGACTTATTGCATGGGATCACGAAAGCTCTTGCATGTCAGATTCAGATGAAGAATTGGAGCATTGGCTGAACCGGCTGCATCAAGTATCATGAAAGCTCCTGCATGTCAGATTCAGATGAAGAATTAGAGCATTGGCTGAACCGGCTGCATCAAGTATCTACGCTATGTTGTAATATGATGACCAAGTCATTGTGCTATGTGTCATCCGAAGTTAGGGATCTTCATCATTATGATGGGCTAACTGATTTTGATTGATTTTTGGATGCATTTGAAAGAGAAGCATTAGAGAAACATTTCTTCCAGGCCTTGGACTAGGTACTGTGCGCTACGCCTGCAAGATGGTGGGGTACGCAAAAGGATAGTTTTGGTGATTGATGCAACTATAGGAGGATGATGAGAATACATTTTGGATAGCCAAAAGTGTGGTTGACAGATAAGTATGATGGAAGGGATTACCCACATGATCACCTGGCCAAATGGACTAAGACCTTTGGCACAAAGCCTCAGCCTGAATGGATGCATAATTTTTTCATACCCTAGGCATCATACAAATGAATTGGTATTTGGAAACCGAGCTTTTCCATAGCACTGAAGAATGGGACATCTTGCGCCAAGGATTTTTAATGACTTTCAGCTTTGAGGACAGGTTTGATTGTATTGACGCAATGCTATAGGAGGTTAAAGTAGTGATCTTTAGGAAACTCCAAGATCCTTTGGACCTGATCCAACCTGATTGGACTACTCAGCTGAGCCATGCACTAGAATGATATAACGTGACCGTTGAAGAAGAAGACAAGGATCCCTGAAAAGTTAATATTCTGGAAACTAAAGGTTACCGTGAGGTTGAAGGTCCACAAATAGAGGATCCTAACATAACCACACCACTGAAAACCAAGTAGGTCAACAATGGCACAGAGGTAGAACCAAAAGTTTCAAAGAGTGGGGACTATTGGGATGATGCGATAGTAGAGAAGGTTGCTGAGATCCTAAAAAAATATCAGGATTTGTTCCCCACAAAGTTTTCTAATCTAAAAGGGATAATAGAAGACCTGGGTGTCATGAAGATCACACTAAAACTAGATGTGAAGCCTGTAAAAAAAAGACCTTACCGCCTTAATCCTACGTATAATGAAAGGGTTGACACTGAGTTAGATAAAATTCTCACGGTAGGAATTATTGAACCAGTAGAAGAATCTGATTGGGTAAGCCTGATAGAGGTTTAGGAAAAGAAACAGAAAGAAGAAATAAGGATATGCATGGATCTTCGGAAGCTTAATGATGCTTGCGTGCATGACCCCTTCCTAACCAGGTTCATTGATGAAGTCCTGGATAATGTGGGTGGTCAAGAAGCATACTCTTTCACTGATGGGTTTTCTAGGTATCATCAGATCAAAATCATGCCTGAGGATAGAAGCAAGATGACCTTTGTGACAGAATGGGGATGTTTTCAATATACTATAATGCCTTTTCGGCTAGAGAATGTGCCAACAATATTTTTTTGCGTAATAATTACGACATCCAAACACTTCATTCATAAGTTTGTGGAGGTGTACTTTGATGATTGGACAGTGTTTGGATTGGTCAAGTGTCATGTGGCAAGTCTATGCTTAATGTTAGATACCTATCAGAGATATAAGATCATGCTCAATCTAAAGAAGTCTATATTTTGTGTCCCTTTTGGGATCTTGCTGGGGCATGTGGTGTGGAGACAGGGATTGATGGTAGACCTCGCAAAGATCACGGTGATAATCAACTTGGAGGTGCCAAAGAATGTGAAACAATTGTGCACAACTCTAGGGCATATCGAGTACTATAGGAAGTTCATTAAGATCTATGCCTAGATCACCGTGCCCATGGAGAAATTATTGAAAAAGGATGCTACATTCTGTTGGAGTGATGAATGCTAGAAGATCTTGGAGATTCTGAAAGAGAAAATGGTCACCGCATCAATCCTTGTCTTCCCGGACTAGAAGAAGGAATTTCATGTGCATGGTGGAGGCCTCCTGTATTGCTTTGGGGGTTGTGCTAACACAGGCGGGTGAGGGGGAATTGGACTGTCCTATAGCAATCGTGAGTAGGAAGTTGTCCAAGGTTGAGAAGAATTATTCCACTACAAAGAACGAAGGACTAGCCATGGTATACACACTCCAAAAGTTCAGGCACTATTTGCTAGGTGGACATTTTAAGATGTAAATAGATCATTCTACATTGAAATACTTGGTTAATAAGCATGTGTTGGGGAGGAAGATCTGTAGGTGGTTGTTATTGTGCTAGGACTATGATTTTGAGGTTATTATGAAGCCTGGACAATTGAACATAGGAACATATCATATCTCCCACATCAAAATGGGAGAGGAGCCCACTAATTTGGAGAAAGGAGTGCCTGACACGCAGTTCTTTGCAGTGCATGTCACAGATAGTCACTTTGAAGATATCATACATTTCATGACAATGGGGACTACTCCAAAAGGGTATATGAGCCAACAGAAGAAAAAGTTAGTAGTGCATGCAACATAATTCTCCATCATTGTGGGATACTTTTACAAAATGGGCTTAGACAAAATATTGCAACGATATGTACCTAACTTTGAGTGAAGCAGCGTCCTTGCAGAGGCTCATGGAGGAGCTATAGGAGGACATTATGTAGGAAAAGAAATAATGGAGAAGGTTCTGCATGCTCGATTGTGGTGTCCAACTCTGCATAAGGACGCGAAAGCATATTGTCGGGCTTGTGATGCATGTGAAAGGATAGGTAGGACATCGTAGAGGGATGAAGTGTCGTTAGTGCTGCAGGTGATGTTACAACTATTTGAGAAATGGGAAATCAACTTTGTAGGCCCAATTCGGCCTCTAGGGAAGAAGAGAAGTGCACGGCACATCATCATCGCAACTGAGTACTTGACTAGGTGGGTGGAGGCACAACCTGTGAAGGACTGTACAGGCGCGATAGTAGTAATATTTATTTTTGAATAAATATTGACAAGAGTTGGCTTTCCAAAGATCCTGATGAGTGATTGCAGTACACACTTTCTTAATGAAACAATCAGTGTGTTGACTGAAGAACCTTAGGTGTATCATCAGAAGAGGATGCCTTATCACTCGTAGGCCAATGGGATGGTGGAACCATTCAATAAGATACTAGAGAATGCACTGAAAAAGGTCTGCAATGCTCAGCGAAGTGACTGGGATGTGCGCATACCAGTGGTGCTATGGGCCTACAGAATGACTTGCAAGAAGTTGACTGGGCAAATTCCTTTCAGACTTGTGTATGGTGTAGAAGTTGTGACGACAATGGAATACATTGTACCTAGTCTATGTATAGTGGCACTCACAAGAACGACATACCAAGGATCCTTGGAAGAAAGGCTCACACAACTAGCAGAGCTTGAGGAGGACATATTTCTAGATAGATTTCATCAACAAGGTCAAAAGGAGCGTGAAAATGCATGGCATGATCAGCACATTAAATTGCACACCTTCAAGGTAAATGATCCAGTTTTGTTAGATGATAGCAAGTTTAATAAATCTACAGGGAAATTTAGGATCCACTAGCTGGGGCCCTGAGTCATCAAAGAGATTATCGATGGTGGAGTAGTTCAATTGGTTAAGTTAAATGGGGAACCCTTCGCAGGAAAGGTGAATGGTAGCCAATTGAAGCCATACACTAGTGATCCGACTAGGTGAGTATATGAAGGCAACACAGTCTTAGCGTTCCAAGCAGCTGAAAGGAGGCACGAGACTATAAACTACACTGCCTGGGTTGGGAAATTTCATGATGAGGAAACTGCACGCAACGAGGAGATGTCACAAAGACCATAAAAGTGAGCAGAAGCCTATGCTACCTAGGAAAAAACCACGCAAGTCTGCTGAAAAGTGACCGTTAAAGTCACTATTCATGATTTGATGATGAAAAAATGGCCCAATGGAGCGGGGGCGACATTTAAGATGAAATTTATGGGTGAGATCCTTGAAAATATACTGCCAATCTAAAATTAATGAACCAATTTTGGGGGGAACGATCCAATTTGAATTCAAAATGGCCTATAAACTACATGTGGCTACCCAACAAAGAACACTTCGCATTTTGAGCATTGAATTGCTAAGCTCTGAGATGCGTATGAACCATGAATTCTTTGAAGCTCTGATAGTAAGCTTGACATTTCAGCAATTTTCAAAGAGACGCAAGAACCATTGAATAGCATCATGTTGACATTGGTAGAAACCGTAGATATTGGAGAAGTAGTGACAACCGAAGGGGTTGTGCCAGAGGTTGTTATGGAAGAGATGGAGCTGCTCTGGAGGCCGCATAGATACCACTTGAAGTCCCCAAGTCACCACAGTCACCTAGACCAAGGCCTACATTGACCTAGAAGAGTGTGAAGAGCAAGAAAGGAAAGCAAGTCATGACACCACAGCTGGTGCATGCGTCACCTAGGAGAAACCTACTGAAGGACAAGCCCACTGCATAAGAAAATCGCAAAACAATTAACCTAGAACTAGAGGAGGAAGAAACTGAAGATATCCTAATGGACAATGAGGATCTTGGGAGAGAAATAGAGGACGTTGAAGCTTAGGGGTTTGACCCCATTACTAAATTGCCTAATTATGTTCATCCATAGAGGGGCAAGGCCAAGGTGCCCAAGGAAATTGATTTGAGCAAGATCACCTTGTATGCACCTCTACTATCGGACAAGATTATTTTTGAAGGACCACACTTGGGGCGGATTCCAATGTTGAAATTGGAGGACCAAGACTTAGCTGACACCCAACGATTCACCCACTCAGTGACAGACCAACTGATGCACCACATTCTCCATAAGACCACTAGGATGACTGCATTGGAATTGTAGAAGTGGCTCAAAGGCGTTGATAGGGCAAGCCTATTCAACCTGCTATCATTGCCACATTACAATCGCACACCCATTACCTTGTTAGAGATCAAGAAGCTTCTGTGCTTGGTACATGATGGGTGTTTATGGTTGGAGGAGCCAATACCCATCACTGATAGACTTATCCATAAGATCACGAGGCTGGCATACTCAGGCGAGAATCTGACTATGATGTTTGGTGGAAAGGAGGGCAAGCTGGCGCTTGCAGAGGCCACGAAGAAGAATTTTAGATTAGTAAAGAAGTCGTGTCACTATGCTATTACAAATGTTTCTGACCCTACGATCAAAGTGGCCACACACATTATGGCAGGAAAGGTCATGTGGAAGTGTCACTCCGATGAAGTACTGACACCCGTTGTGGCTCTAGCGGCCCAATGCACGGAGTGGGCTTGGTTTAATTGGGCATGCTACCTCTCCAATGAGTTCCTCATGAACGTCCACGAGGTGTAGGATCTCAACAAGAGCTTCCATTATGCATGGCTTTTGCTATCCATCGCTTTGGTATCTTGGGAGGTACTTCAGGACAGTCAATTTCCCTCAGTCATGCCAGATCTACTTGAGGTCGCGAAGTTGATGAGCCCCATAAATGGGTAATTATATGGGATAATTTTGCCTCCTAACTTAACTTAATCCACAATTATCATTAGTTTATTTCATGTTTTTCGATTATATTTATGTTAATAGATTGAGTTGGGTTGGTCATTATGCCATGAAGTCTAATGTGCGTTTAATGCAGATTTTTGGTCAATTTTGGAGACAAAGTCAAAGATTTAATGGACATTTGGTAGCAAATATTTGAAGAAGAAAAGAGAGAGGATTTATAGGAGGGTATCCCCCTCATTTAAGACTCCCCACTTCGAATCCTCCATCATGCAGCTCGAAGCACAAGCAACCACATCAATGCACCAAAGAGGCAGCCAAGCAAGTGGAGGATAACTTCTGTTTATCTCATGTTTGGGAGCCACGCCTCCCTAATTTTGAGGAACCTGTTGGGATCTTTAGTTGTATAAGTAGAGAGACCTAGGGCTTCATTAGGTTGTTGGAAGTTAGTCAAATTTTTGAATTTTTATTCCAGCTTTGCTCTACTCAACTTCGAGCTTACTTTTGTTGACAGTTTCATGTAATCCTATTATCATTTTGATAATGAATATTAGATCTTGTTTGAGCTAGCACTAAGTTACCTCAAAGGGCTGAAGATCTTGGTTTAGGGCCTAATCCAAGAATCCAGGCTCCTCTTGTTTTGTATTTATATGCTTTGTTTCAGTTTATGAATTAGTTGCAGTTAGATAGATTCCTTTCTTGGTAAGAATAGGTTGCTTTTGGTGATTTAGAAGGATGTTTCCATTTTAGTTTGTTGTAGTAGGTTAAACAGTGATAGGAAAAAGATACAAAAATGCAATCAACAGAGCCTTGGCCTCCTTTCCTCCCTTTGGGACCATGAACTAAGGCGAAGACCCTCTTGCTGCCACAAAAAACACAGATTTGTCTTTTCCATAGGATTTCTAGTCTTGTAGTTTGTTAGAAGGTTAATGTTTTGCTGTAGATCTATTTCACAATGCTCATTTCTATCTTTGTAATAAATTTCCTTCCATGCTTTCTTTCCATATAGCACTTTTTCAGCATTTACTCTCCTAGATCCAAAATTTATATTAGCTTGATGAAAATTCTGTTTTTTTAATGTAGCCAGTTTCCTTGCTTGCTTAATATCATGATGTGAGTTTCAGTCCTTTTGCAGCATAATCTCTTCTCACAATAATTCAGCCAATCAGCCATCACCATCTCTCTTTTATCTATGTTCCATGGGTCACCCAAAGTCCCTTACAAATCTGCATTAATTTTCTGCACTTTTCTCATAAACTTTCCTCTCTTTCCTTGAACAAGTCCAACCACCTTTCTCTTTTCTGATCTTTCTTGATGAACCCTAGACACCTTAACACATCACCCTAGCCTTCAGCTACCCTTTCCACCCGCTTTCCCACCTTCAAAACCTCCAAAACTGCTCTCAGCATCCTCCTGTAGACCTCCTGTAGATCCCCTGCAGTCTCCTGTAGATTTTCCTGTAGGTGTCTTTTTGAAGTCCGATTGTAGGAAAAGCCTCTAGAAGGCCACCTGGGACCTCCTAGGACCCATCCACACCTTCCTACACCTTTGAAAACTCCAAAGTCGCCCTCCATCGCTACCTAATCGTTGCCAGATTCACAAATAAATAAATTACATGTATCATAATTTCACCTGAAAATACATAAAAATCCAAAAAGATGTTTTTTTCTCATTTCCATCTAAATATAGCTTGAGTAGATGTTGTTTACTTCCTAAGTAGGTAATGGCATTCATTTTACAGTTTTTTTTCATCTCTCTTTCTACAAAAGTAAGATTAGTTGGCTAATTAGGGTTTGCTAGGTTTACTTCACATTTCGGTCTTCTCTCTCTTTTTGCAAGTATAGTAACCTCTGTAGAGTAAGATTTCCTTTCTTTCATCATATATAAAGATTCTTCTAGAGTTCATAGAAGTTGGCTTGAGCTCCTAGTGATCTTGAGCCAGTTGACCAAGTGATAGCCTGCAGTAAGAACTAGTACTTGTGCATACAACATCGTCGGTTCCAAGTTTGTTACGAACTACTAAGTTGATAAAAGTAAAGTAGGAAGCCTAGGAGTTGCAACATTATTGCTGCAATACTAGAGCTCCCCACTTTTTGGTGTCAATGCTAGGGAAGCGTCAGAGTATTTTGTGACCACTGCTTTCTTCTATTTTCTATCGCAATCTTCTGCTAAGTAGTTTATTTCAGCAAAAGTAGAATAGTTGTTTCTTTCAATTTATGCATTTCCTTGTTTTCATTTTCAATTCTATAATTTCATTTCAGCAACTTCATTTCAGCAAAAGTAGATTAGTCATTTCCTTGTTTTCAGTTCTGCATTTCATTTGCTTTCATTTCCAATTCTGCAAATTTAATTTCAGCAACTTCATTTCAGCAAAAGTAGATTAGTCATTTCTTTGCTTTCAGTTCTGCATTTCATTTTCTTTCCTTTTCAATTATGCAATTTCGTTTCAGCAAGTTATTTCAGTTAGTTGTAATTTTTTTGTTCAACCAATTTCAGTTTTGCAAGTACAAGCAGAAAAAAACAAAAATCAACCAAAAGATTTCTTTTCATGCCTCATAGGAACGGAGACAATTCAGGAAATTCTTGCCCAACACCCCCACCACATCACATAGCCACTCTTCTCTCTTCTTTGGTGGAAGTGATCAGGAAGAATCTTTAGGTGAACAAGCAGAGATGTTTGAAGAACCTATAGGGGAAGAAGAAGAAGAAGAAAGCATCCCTCCTGAGACAATGGCTGAAAACAGAAATGCTATGGGGAATGGAGAGAGAGTAGAGGGTACCTTTCCCATCCGAGAGACTAATGGGGACATTAAATGAAGAACATAAGCCCTTTAGCCCTACCTCACTTCCATGGATTGACTACAAAAGGTCTTGACACCTTTTTGTTTGATTTTGTTGTTATCTGTCGAACCCATGACTATGTAGAAGATGAGAAAAAGTTGAAACTATTTCCTTCTACTTGGGCTCAGATGCAACAGGTCTTTAATAAAAAATATCAAGACAATTGTAGGTCAAAAGACACCAAGGAAGAAATCTTCCAAATGACCATGGGAAGTGATCAATCTTTGGAAGATTATGAAGAGAGGTTCTCGCTTAGTTATAAAAGGGCCAGATGGACACTTGACCCCGAATCTCTGAATTTGGTCCTACTTAGGGGAATTCTGAAAGACCTTCTACACACCCTCCATCTATTGGCTAGGGGAGACATCTACTAACCACCTTATGAAGACATAAAGACTATTTTTAGAAACCATTCTAGGGCAGCTAGAACGAGAGGTAGGGGGAGTCAACCCATAGCCAGTACCTCCTCATCCCGTTCATCCCTCAAAGGTGAACTTGGGAACATGCTAGGAGACTTCAAGGGTGAGATGCTACAGACTCTTGCCATTCAAATGGATACCTTGCATATCAAAAGGAAACAAGAGGAAGCAGAGAGGGCTTTGGCCATTTTTTGTCCTTGGTGCACCAGGAGGGATCCTAGGAATGAATGTTCATTAAACTCTATAAAGTTTTGTTCACTCTGTGAAGAATATAATTCTACAGATAAGTGCCCTTCCTTTCCCAGACTTAAAGCTGTATACTAGGGGGGTGAAGGAGCCACTAAACCACTCTATTTCATGAACCGAAGGAGATCACATGGACCTAAACCATATCAGAAGGGGATGCAAGGGACATCTCAGGCATACTACAACCCCAACCAGGCCACTTCCATACCTTCTTGGGGCCTTACTACTCATCCTTCCTGGTCCACACCTCCTCCTTGGTCCTATCCATCTCAATATCATGCCCAACTAGCTGCTCATGCATTTCAATCCTATGCTCAGCTACAACCTCAATGGAATGCATCTCATCAAGAGTGGAGGCCCCAGTACAACTCTCCTCTCACTCTTTTTCCTCCACCAGATGCTCAACCATAACCATTGCCTCCTGCTCCACCAAGGCAACCCCGAATGCATACCCAGCCGAACCCGAACCCAAACAGCAAACAGGCCCAGCATGTATATAGTGGGGAACCATGATGCCCAACTTATGCTGTGGAGATTTAGGAGATTAACCTATGATCTAGGAAGGTTCTCCCAGATGGCCAGCCTCCCCCTTAGGAGGTCGAGGAAGATAAAGAGGAAAATGAACTGAAAGCAATTCCACCCTTTCCTGAGAGATTAGCTGGGACAACACAGCCCACCCTAGAAGAAACTGAACTTTTGGAAGAATTGAAACAACTATGTGTAAAGATACCACTTCTCCAAGCTAGAAAAGATGTGCCTATCTACAATAGGTTGTTCAAGGAAAAGTGCTTTAGGCATCCAGACAGGAGCAAGAGAGATGCCCCAACCATCAATGTCATAGGAAAACTGTCTGACCTCATGTTGGGGGACGTAATCTGTCTGAAATATCTAGACCATGGAAGCCCAATAGTTGATATCCACATCAATGGCACCATGATCTGACATACATTGATTGATCTGGGAGCTGCCATTAATGTGATGACAAAGAACACCATTCTCAAACTCAACCTCCAAGGCTCCTTGAGGAAGACCATGACAGTACTGTAGCTAGCAGACCGCTCGAGCATGACCCCTAAAGGGATTGTGGAGGATGTGATGGTATCGATTGATTCTCGGTAGTAACCTACTGATTTATTAGTTCTCCAACTAATGACAAAGCTCACTTAGTATCCTCTCATCCTGGGAAGACCCTGGTTGGCCACTTCCAATGCTTACAATAGTTGTCAGGCCAAGAACATGACCATCGAGAATGGGAATATGTCTAAGCAGCTAATCCTATACCCTCCTACCCAACCCTTACTAGAACATGATCTACCTCTCTGGTTGGGGGAGGAAGATGAGGATGAAGTCTATTATGCACCATTGTGTGTAGTAGAAACAATCATGGGGGGGAACCGCAAAATGAGGATGATATCATTGAAAATTTAATTCAGAATCCAACCCCAAGTATTTTTCCTTTAGAAGATTGAGTGAGAGAAACCCAAGACAATCGCTTAACTGATATTTGTGTGGCTAACTCAACCTCTCTTCATGTTATGAATATAGAGTTCGGCCCAGAAAGAACCTTGAAAATCAACTCATCCCTATCCACTTCCCAGGAAAAGGAACTGTGCAGCTTATTGAGAAAACATTTAGATGCCTTCTCTTGGAATTATAAGGAGATGAAGGGAGTGCACCGTTCAATATGTACTCATCATATATACATTAAGGAAGGTTGCAAACTAGCCAGGCAACCTCAAAGGAGGATGAACCTAGCCCTTAAAGATATTGTTAAGGAAGAATTGCAAAAATTACTTGATGCAGGATTCATCTACCCCATCTCTGATAGTGAATGGGTCTCTCCTTTGGTGCTAGTGCCAAAGAAAAATGGTAAGTGGAGAATCTGTGTCAATTATCGGGAACTAAACAAGGCCTAAAAGGGACCATTTTCCTTTTCCTTTCATAGATCAATTGTTAGATGGTCTGGTGGGGAAAACGTTTTTCTCCTTCCTGGATGGGTTTAGCGGGTACAATCAGATTCTAATTAGCCCAGAAGACCAAGATAAAATCACTTTCACTTGTCCTTGGGGTACCTTTGCATATTGGGTCCTTCCTTTTGGTTTGTGCAACTCTCCAGCCACTTTCTAGAGAGTAGTATTGAGTATATTTTCTAAACTGGTTCATGATGCAGTGGGAATATATATGGATGATTTTACTCCTTATGGTTCTAACTTTCAGGAATCTTTATCTAACCTAGGAAAAGTTTTGGACAGGTGTATTTAAATGAACCCGTCCCTCAGTCTAGAAAAATGTGAATTTTTTATGACTGAAGGGACCATGCTAGGTCATGTAATATCTCAACAAGGATTGCAGGTGGACCCCAACAAAGTTGCCATCATCCAAAGGGTCCCACCTCCTCAAAAGGTGAGAGATGTCTAAAGTTTCCTAGGCTTAGCTGGATATTATAGAAGATTCATTAAGGATTTCAGTAAGTTAGCCTCTCCGTTGTTTGGTCTTTTGGGAAAAGATGTCGAGTTCATATCGACTGAAAATTGTCAAGAAGCCCTAGATACCTTGAAAAGAAAACTTGTGATTACCCTAGTTTTGAGAGGCCCAAACTGGGCCCTACCTTTCCACATTCACACAGATGCCTCGAACAAAGCAATAGGAGCAGCAATAGGACAAATTGATTTAAATTTACCTTATCCCATATACTTTATAAGTAAAAATTTGTCAAAGGTAGAGTCAAACTACATGGTAACCAAGAAGGAACTCCTAGTTGTAGTGCATTCCTTAAATAATTTCAGAAATTACCTCATAGTCTATCAAACCTTTGTACACATTGATCATGCTAAAATTAGGCATTTAATGAATAAACCAAATGTAAATGCTCACATTATTAGATGGTTTCTTTTACTGCAACAGTTTGATTTAACCATTGTTAATAAGCCTGGTAAAGAAAATGTTGTTGCTGACTTTTTTTTTAGAGTAAATTTTCCTGCAAGAGAAGAAGGAATGGTGGATGATCAAATGCCAGATAAACACCTATTTGCTCTCTTAGTACTCTCTCCATGGTTTGCTGATATAGCAAATTACTTGGTTTTAGCACAGTTCCCACCATACCTGTCCTCAAAAGAGAAGAGAAATATCGTGAGGAAAAGCATCCCTTTCACATGGATTGGGGGCAATCTCTTCAAACTTGGCCCAGATCAGATATTGACAAGATGTGTCAGCGAGGAGGAACTTTTTGACATTCTTTTGACCTATCATGACAGGCCTTATGGAGGTCATTTTGAAGCAAAGAGGAGTTCCTTCAAAATATTACAGGTAGGCTACTATCGGCCCACTCTTCATCAATATGTGAGGAGATATACCAACGAATGTGATCAGTGTCAAAGGATGGGGAAACCTACTCCAAAGGATGAAATTCCCATGCAACTTCAAGTGTCCTTTGAGCCATTTGAGAAGTGGGGCATGGAATTTGTGGGTCCTATCAACCCTCCTTCAAAACAGAGGCAATACATCATTGTGTGCACCGATTATATGACAAAATGGGTAGAGAGAAAAGAAATCAAGGTAGTAACAGAGGAAAAAGTAGCTGAGTTTTTAAGAGAAAACATACTCTATAAGTTCGGGTACCCAAGAGAATTGGTCACAGATCAAGGCAATCACTTTGCTTCCAATTTGATTGAAGACTTGCTCACACATCATAAAATCAAGTACATGACTTCCACCCCTTACCATCCACAAGCCACTAGGTAGGTGGAAGTCACTAACAAAGCTTTGGAAGGAACTCTGACTAAGGTAGTGAGTAGTAGCAGAAAATATTGGGAAGATAGACTAGTTGAGGCAACCTGGGCCTACAACACAACACGGAAGACCACCATATGGTTCACACCCTATGAACTGGTCTATGTGAGGAAGGCTTTGGTGTCAATGGAATTTGAATACAATACACTAAGAATGGCAACTCAGTTGGACTTAGACCGCAGCCATACACAGAGGGAAAGACTACTCCAACTCAATGGATTGGATGAACAAATATGGTATGCCCTTCTCCACATAGAGTAAGTTCAGCTTCAAAGAAATATATGGCATGACCAAAATATCAAGGAGAAGCAATTCCAAAAGGGAGATTGGGCACAACTCTATGACTCAAGGTTTGAATACTTCAAAGGCAAGCTAAAGACAAGATGGATAGGACACTACACTGTGGAAAAATGTAATGACAATGGTTTAGTTCTGATCAGAACCATTGATGAGGAAGCCATATCCATGCTTGTCAATGGACATAGGTTGAAAATTTACAAAAGCCCCTCTCCAAGTGAGAGTTCATTGAAGATCTGAATAATACAGTGATGCTAGTGGAGTAGGTCTTAGCCTCCACTTCACCCACTCACTAAGGAAGCAAAGAAAGGAAAAAATAATGACTCAAGTGAAAACCTCCATGAGGCGCTTGAGTCCCATCATTGGGTTGAAAACCTCTTTTGAGGTAGCCCACTGATGAAAAAAAGAAGAGAGAATAAGATCCCTGGGTGAAAACCTCCCTGGGAGGCACCTAGGTTAGGCAAATAAGGTGAAAACCTCCTTGAGGTGCCCTAGTTGTCTTTCAAACATAAAAAGAGAAGAAAAACAGAGAAAAGAAGGAAAGGGAAAATGAATTTTAATGTGCATTGCAGGTTATAGGAGGACCACAGAAACAAGAGAATATGTCAGCAAGCCTATTTCATATCACCCACACTCTTCTCCATCACTTCTGGTCTTCATTCCACCCCACTGTGTTTTTTTTCCGAAGACAGTGTATCCTACAGGAGGCCCTCTGTGTTCTACAGGAGGCTCCTATAGAAATCACAGAGAGCCAGAAATGGTCTCAAAAAGAAGTTTGAGGGGTTGAGAGATTTCATGAAGTGGATGTAGGCCTTCCTATAGCTATCCACCCTCCTGGCCATCCATCCCACACCTGCACCACCTCACCATCATCAATTTCTTTCCTTCCTTTCAAAAAAAAAACACAGAAACTAGTTTTTGGAAAAAACAAAAAATAAAAGGAATAGCACCTCTAAATCTCACTTGCAACTTACCAAGTACCTCTTTGTCTTCATCAGCATCTCCAACATCTTCCTCATAGCTCCCAACACAAAAATCAGCTAAAATTTTTAGAGGGAGAAGCAGCTACATGAGATCCTATAGGATTTCCTGTAGACGCTAATCCCCTTAAAATCAAGACACAATAGCAAAATAGGTGCAGCCATAGGATTGAAGAGGATGTCTTAAGATAGAACTAGCCAGAGGGTACCCGCACAACGCAGATAAGCCACACATCAGGGAGCAGAAATCATACAACAGAGGAGATACAGGCATGCAACAACTGAAATATGAGCATGCAGCAACAACGGAACCAAAATGCACCACAACACAAACATTTGACTTGCAGTTAAGTCTCTAACCCTCTCCTTTTTTGTATCTGTGTAATTCAAAATATGCATAATTAAATTAGGTGGTTAGGTTTGAATGAGAAAAGGTGGCTAGTTAACTGAGCACCCTCATCCAGTTGACTGCGCTCATCCGGAGATGCCACCACACGTGTGCCTAGTCAACTCAGAGAAAATCCAAATGACAAGTAGTGGAGGGTATACGAACTCTGATGCAATGATGGGAATTGATTACAGGAAGGAGTCATGAGGAGTCATGATGAAAAGGAAGTGGGGACCAATGGTCCAAATATGGCAACATACCTTTTTTCCAGCTCACCCCATCACCAGAAATATCTCAAAGAAGACATAATTACTCCTCCTTGAAACTCCTTCACCACCTTTTCTTCGATTTCATCCTTGTCCACTTAGCCGTAGCAAGCTCTATAGCACCTCCATAGCCTTGAAACCATCATTCTCTATCATTCTCAACCATCCTTCTGCTATCGGTGTTCTACAAGAGAAGTAACAGGTTCTACAAGAGCACCAATAGGCAGTTGTACAGGAGGGGCAGTAAGCAATTTTTAAGGAGAAAAGAGAGGATTTTTGCTCGATTTATGGCTTGTGGAGGTAGGTTATATGCATACCCACCTTAATTATTAATATTTGCAAGGAATGATACAATTTTAAGGAGGAATTGAGCTTGTAGGAAAAGAGGAATTCCATAAAAAAAAATCTGCCTGTTTTCCTAAAAAACACAGTTTTTCTTTGTTTTCCTATTCCTTCAAAATTCTTGTCTCCATCTCTATTTCGGGTGTTCAAAGGGGGTATAAGCGAAATGACAGGGGGTTTCATGAGGAAGGAGCCCAAAAATTCGTTTAGGATCCATGAGCATCCAGAACTAGTAGCCATTTTTACCAGAGCAAATTGGATGCCATTCTTTGAAAAATTTCGAGCGTTTGATGAAGAAATGGCTCAGGAGTTTGCCCTTTATTTAGTCCCTCACTCAAGGACCCATCCTTTGTTACTTTAAGCGGTCTCTCCATGGAAATCACCCTAGAATTTATCAATAGGGATACCAACCTTCCCCTTGGATTACCTTGGAGCAAAGATGAAAATCCAATTGGCAATCTGCCAAGAAGAACTTCTTCCAACCAAATGAGCATCCTAGAGAAGAAAAAAATGGCATTAGAAGAAAAAGCATACCTAACCCTTGGGATGAGGTTAGCTACCAAATTATCAAGTATATTTCCTGTGAAGGAAGCTATAGCATAGTTTTTGGCTACCATTTCAGACTCCTGCATGAGCTGAGATATGGCATGGACACTCCAACACCCTAGAAACTCAGCATTCCCTATTTTCTCCTATAATCCCTCATAGACTCCAGCATTAAGATGAAGGAAGGAGGTCCAGATTAGTTGGCTCACCATGGGTTGATTAAACTATTAGTGGAAGAAGGCCTCCATACCTTCACAATCCCCATAGCATGGGGAATCTTCAGAAACATGACAGAAGAAGATGATATAAAAGCCCTCACGTATGATCACAGTCCTTCTAATAGTGAGGGGAAGAAGGGGACGAAACTAAGGAACAGACAGAGGAGGAATACACCAAATAGAGAAGGAGAAAACTAAACCAGAGGAGGAAGAAACCAAAATAGATCAAGAGGAAACAAAACCAGAAAAGATAGAGAAGACAAAAGGAGAGGAGAAAGGGGCAGAAAAGATAGAAGTGTCTCCTAAACCCTAGAAAGAGAGGCAGTAGCTACCCTCACTACCCTCAACACCCCAATGAAACCAAAACAAAAGAGGAAGAGGGAGACATCAATGTATTTCAGTGCTCGGAAAAGCACAAAGATAAAAACAGGAAAACCACAACCATCTTCAACAGTGCCTATGATAATTGAAGGTTCACCCACTGTCAAAGGGGAAGAATCTCCTTCTAAAACCCCCATCACATATGAAAGAGGAAGTCCCAGATCTTCCACTTGGAAGGAAAGAGTGCAACTACAAGACTCAAAAACAGCTCTACAGGAGGCATAGACTGTTCTACAGGAGACCCTGACAAAGCTACAGGAGACCGAACAACTTGAGAAAAGGGTAGAAGAACAGCCAAAGGGGAAGGAGAAAAGAGCAGAGACACAAGAAATTGACCCCCAATCTAGTTTGGGCTCTTACTACAATCTTCTTGATGGGGGGGGAAATCATTCCACAAAAATTTGCGGTCCCATTTTTCTTTGAGTTAGAGAAAGGAAGGATAAGGAGCCATAGATTGATGAAAATTGCCAAATCCAAGGGGGTAGAGGATATTGGCCACATGGAGAACAATCTTAGAGAAATGGTTAGGGAGTTAAATGTTGTAAGACATAGAGAGGCGATCATAAGAACTCACTTGGAAACAGAAAATGAGTTGCTAAGATGACAAATGCAAGAAAAAGAGACACAATTGGCATGCATGGCCAGCTGGTCTATGGAGGCACTGTAGTGCAGAACACCAAAAAAATCATATGGATTATACCTCGAGGACCAATGGCTACAGTTTCAGATCAAGACTTTGGCATAGAGAGGCACCATGCCTTTTCAAGATGATAGATAGTTTATGGAACTATGTGACCAAATTTCATCACAAGACAAGGCAAAATTGGCAGAGTTCTATTTGCATAACATGGCCCTCACTGATATGAACATGGGGGACCCTAATGCTAGGCTAGGGGACCTACAACTAATGGCCATGGCACCATGGAGGAATCATGAGGCATTAAGGGAAGCAGAGATAAGAAAGTTGATTATAAAGGAGCAGAATGAGCCCTTAATGATTAGAGTTGAGCTATCAGACCCCATGGTTCTCATTAGCACACACTAGTTGCTTGTAAATAATCCTCAAAGTGCCCCTAAGTATATCAATGAACAGGCTCAGGCCATTGCACATTTGGAAGATATGGAAACATTACTTGGGGAAGACTGTATTCATGCTTCTATGAGGAGGTGGGACACTCTACCACACAGTCTACAAATTAGGGAGTATCACTCCCCAACAAGGATGAAAGAAGCATTAAGGAGAGTGCCATTGTAAAAGTGCTCTATGCAGAATTTGAAGGCCAATTGGATTGGCCTCAAATTGAGTCCCCCACTGCTGCTAAGCCTGCTGGAAGGTAGAAAAGAGGAAGAAGAAGAACAATAGTGGTAAGAGGTGGAAATAAAGGTAGGATTCCATGACAAAGAAGAGTACCTCACATCAGAGGCACGGTATGTCAGGGAGGCCATCAGGGCCATCAAAGATGAGGAGATGGATTGAGTTGCTCAAAGGATGAGAAACACCTTCAGTAGGGGGGTGATGATGAGCCTCATAAATGGGTAATTATATGGGCTCATTTTGCCTCCTAACTTAGCTTAATCCACAGTTATCATTAGTTTACTGCATGTTTTTTTATTATATTTATGCTAATAGAGTGAGTTTGGTTGGCCATTATGCCATCAAATCTAATGTGTGCTTAATGCAGATTTTGGGTCAATTTTGGAGACAAAGTCAAAGATTTAATGGACATTTGGTAGCAAATATTTGAATAAGACAATGGAGACGATTTATAGGAGGGTATCCCCATCATTTATGACTCCCCACTTCGAATTCTCCATCATGCAGCTTGGAGCACAAGTAGCCACATCAATGCACCAAAGAGGCAGCCAAGCAAGTGGAGGATAACTTCTGTTTATCTCCAGTTTGGGAGCCAAGCCTCCCTGATTTTAAGGAAGTTGTTGAGAGCTTTAGTTGTATAAGTAGAGAGGCCTAAGGCATCATTAGGTTGTTGGAAGTTAGTCAAATTTTCGAATTTTTGTTGCATCTTTGCTCTACTCAACTTCGAGCTTACTTTTGTTCACAATTTCATGTAATCCTATTATTATTTTGATAAGGAAGATGAGACCTTGTTCGAGCTAGCACTGAGTTACCTCAGAGGGACGAAGCTCTTGGGTTAGGGCCTAATCCAAGCAGCCAAGCTCCTCTTTTTTTGTATTTATATGCTTTGTTTAAGTTTATGAATTAGTTGCGGTTAGATAGATTTCTTTCTTGGTTAAGAATAGGTTGCTTTTGGTGATTTAGAAGGATTTTTCCATTTCAGTTTTTTGTTGCAGGTTAAACAGTGATAGGAAAAAGATACAAAAAGGCCATCAACAGAACCTTGGCCTCCTTTCCTCCCTTCGGGGCCATGAACTGAGGCCAAGACCGTCTTGCTACCACAAAAAACACAGATTTGCCTTTTCCATAGGATTTCTAGTGTTGCACTTTGTTAGAAGGTTAATTCTTTGCTGTAGATCTATTTCACCATGCTCATTTCTATCTTTGCAATAAATTTCCTTCCATGCTTTCTTTCCATATATAATTTTTTCAACATTTACTTTCCTAGATCCGAAGTTTAGATTAGCTTGATGAAAATTCTATTTTTTTGATGTGGCTAGTTTCCTTGCTTGCTTTATCTCATGATGTGAGTTTCAGTCCTTTTGCAGCAAATATCTTCTCACAATAATTCATCCAATCAGCCATCACAATATCTCTTTGAACTATGTTCCACAGGTCACCCAAAGTCCCTCACAAATCTACCTTAATTTTGTGCACTTTTCTCATAAACTTTCCTCTCTTTCCTTGAACAATCCCAACCACCTTTCTCTTTCCTGATCCTTCTTGATCAACCCTAGACACCTTAACACATCACCCTAGCCTTTAGCTATGCTTTCCACCCGCTTTCCCACCTTCAAAACCTCCAAAACTGCTCTCGGTGTCGTCCTGTAGACCTCCTGTAGATCCCCTACAGCCTCTTGTAGATTTTCCCGTAGGTGTCTTTTTGAAGCTCGATTGTAGGAAAAGCCTCTAGAAGGCCACCTGGGACCTCCTAGGACCCATCCACACCTTCCTACACCTTTGAAAACTCCAAAGTC
Organism: Pinus tabuliformis; assembly: GCA_031772625.1. NCBI lineage: Eukaryota > Viridiplantae > Streptophyta > Pinopsida > Pinales > Pinaceae > Pinus > Pinus tabuliformis. The sequence continues at coordinate 572,133,670 of CM062813.1, read as the reverse complement.
ACCCTCCATCACCGCCTAATCGCTGCCACATTCTCAAACAAATAAATTACATGCATGACAATTTCAACTAAAAATATATAAAAATCCAAAAACATGTTTTTTTCTCATTTCCTTCTAGAAATAGCTTGAGTAGATGTTGTTTAATTCCTAAGTAGGTAATGACATTCATTTTATGGCTTTTTTCATTTCTCTTTTTGCAAAAATAATATTAGTTGGTTAATTAGGGTTTGCTAGGTTTACTTCACATTTCAGTCTTCTCTCTCTTTCTGCAAGTAGAGTAGCCTCTGTAGAGTAAGATTTCCTTTCTTTCATCATATATAAAGCTTCTTATGGAATTCATAGAGGTTGGCTTGAGCTCCTAGTGATTTTGCGCCAGCTGACCAAGTGATAGCATGCAATAAGAACTAATGCTTGTGCATACAACACTGGTGCTTCCAAATTTGTTACGAACTATCGGGTTGATAAAAGTAAAGTAGGAAGCTTAGGAGTTGCAACATTATTTTTGCAATACTAGAGCTCACCACAAGTAAACTTTTCTATGGGAAACCAAGGATCCTCAATGAATCAAGGACAACTAGATCTTTTGGATCTTGATGGAGATAAACATGCACATGGCCATCAACCACAAGCCGAGGTTGTTGCCTACTATATTTGATAAATTTTAGCCATACGCCAAATTTAAGGCTGGTTTCAACCATTTATCCATAAGGACATGGGAGGACCCTGAGAGGAAGTGGCATGACCTGCCCTACTTGGTGATGGATGATGCTATTCAATAAATCATTGACAACTAGCTGGAAAAGTGGCACACAACCTTGGACTTGACTGCAGGATCCAGCAAGACATTCGCATAGCGGAAGAAGGAAGAAGCCTAGCTCAAGGTCGAGCAGTTAGCTGAGAAAAAGAGAAAGGAGTTTGAGGATAAGGCTAAGGTAGATAGCGCTGCCACACAGGAGATAGGCGGACAGACAGGAGGAGTAGAGCATGGATCTAACAAAGAAAATTCACCCTCCCTAGAGGCAAAGGAAGAAGAGGACAATCAGATAGATCAGGGACGAGCGGACCCATAGACGATTCCATTTTATTTCAGCTATCCAAGGGGACAAGAAAATGTAGAGCCATAGAAGAAGTCCAAGGCCAACAAGATGTCTATAGATCAAGTCACCCTAACGGAGAGGGATCTGAATGACATTGGAGATGAAATATGGGATGACACCACAAAACTTTTGCAGTAGTTTAAGTAGCAGTATCAGCAAGCATTAGGGGCCATTCAAGCGAATCTACAAGAGCTGCAGATTCGGGCATCACAAACCAGCGCGACATCCACTAGTTTGGCCATTGGAACTTAAAAATCCGCCAGGATGCTGTGTGTGAGGGACTCCCAAGCCATATTTCTTCCATATGGAGCACTGAAAACAGAGACCAAACCTGACAGGTCCACTCTCAATGCCCTCAAAGGAGTAGAGCTAAACTTGATAGCGCTTCCTAGTGAGGTGCTCCACTTGCTGCAAGATGGGCTGATCGCGGAACTGAGCACCTACAAACAGCGCGCTTTATAGGTGATCATGACCAAAGTATCAGTAATACTCAGATGGTTATGCAGCGAGACTTTGCCATTGCTTCGATGATGAAACTCACTAACATGAATCAACACATGATTAAGGCCTTGGAGGAAGCATGTCGAATGGTCCCAGAGTTGGCCATTCCTGAGGATGAGCCAATAGATGTGTGCGTTCGTAAACTCGCTATGGGGGTGCATGATGCCCACATGGAGTTGGAAAAGGTTTAGCTGGAACTAAACCTCCAAATTATAGAGTTGTAGTTGAAGGCCCATCCTGTGACTCTACCGCAAGTTAAGTAGTAGCACACGACTGATATAGCAGACGTAATAGTGGTGGTAGAAAGTGCAATGGTGTACTGCACAATGCTTTTGAAACAGTCAATCAAAGTACCAGCCAGTCTACAAGAAGACCCTACTATTCAGAGGCTGGAAGCAGAGGCATGAGAGTTGCACCAGTGCTACGAAAAGGTAAAAGGGATAGCACGTATTGTCACCCTCGCACAGAGACATCCGAAGCTGCAGGATGCCAAACCATTGAAGGAATGTGTAGATGCATATCAGCACAAAAAGGCAGTGTTGAAGGTGCAATTGAAGTTTTGCTTGGACGAGGCCTACTTGATCACGACCTCCATTAAAGGCAAGTTAGATAGTCTACAGGGGACTTGGCAGAAGCTTTAGGATGACAGTTTTGGAGTACTAAAAATGTATGTTTTTTATGATCATTTCAGTGGTTTTTCAGTAGAACTTGTAAACCTTTTTGCATCATGAACTTGGAAAACAATAAAGAATTATAAAAAAACATGTGAGATTAATACACAAGACTTAAGTGCTAATAATTGTCATTCTCTCATGCAGGAAGGGGTGAAAACGAGGAGTTTTTTTTCCAAAGAAAAAGACAAGGACAAGGTAACTGCTGTCCCTTTGACGGGAGACCGAGTGCAAACAAGGCTAACCAGATCAAAGCAAATCAGCCCTGAAAAGGAGGAGAAGACACCAGCTCATCGTAGAAGAAAAGAGATGATTAAGGATTAACAATTTGGTGAATCCCTCAGGATATTTGATCCTGAGGGATCGATCCTTTATCTATCTTGTTACTTAGATATCTCTGTCATCACCCTTATATAAAGGGACAACAATGTTAGCTTTGGGAATAATGCTTTTATGTAATTTCTATTAAAGATCAAAACTTTGATCATCGAGTGTCGATAATAACTGGTTCATTATACTTTTGTTTCATGCGTTAATACAAACTTGGTGATTATTTTATCTCTGCGCCTGGATTAACCTAAAGCGGTGTACCCTTGGAGGCTAAGGGCCCGGCCCCGGAGGACACTTGCTTCTGTATTACTACGATTTGATTTCTGCTTGATTTTCTTATCGTCATTATTTGGTAATTTGATATGCTTTATAAGTTTACATCACATGCTCTGTTAAGATTAATTCCTTAAGATTTTTACGGACAGAACTTTTTTATTGACTCTCCATTATATTACTGATCCTTTCAGATTTGATTGAGTAGTATTAGTCTTGACCGAATATTGTTACTATTTTGTTACAGAGCTTTTGTGCTGTACATTCATGTTATAGAATTCATCTGAAAGTTGTGTTCTTTACGATTGTTGGATTCAGAAGTAATTTTGTTCTATTTTGAAACGCATTCGTATTCCTGTTAATCAAGATTGATGCTAGATCAGATTACTATTCAAGTGTGTTGTGTGCGTATCTGATTTATAAGCGTTGTTCCATAACTTATCAATAATTAGTGTTGTTCTATTAGTGTGTTCTGCTTGATTTTCCTTAAGAGTGAAAGATTTCTCTTTGATTACGACGAGTACATTTGAGTTAGTAGATTAAGTTTGATTACTGCTCACGAGACTTAGTTATTTAATTGCCGTTCCATTTCAGAATTGCTGTTCCATTTTAGAATTGTTGTTCCATTCCAGATTTGTTGTTCGATTTCTTATTTGCTATTCCATTTTTCTATCTGTCGTTCCATTTACCAGCATTTGTTGTTTTGGTGTGAGAGATGATCTAATGCTGTAGTGAGCCTTGGTATTTACTTTCTAGCTCCCATACCCGTGGTCGATGCTCTAATTTCCTTTCCATCAGTTTCCAAAGGGATGGGTTAACGCTGTTGAACCCTTGACTGATAAGTTGCCTAGTTTTCTGAGTGTGTGATTTATTCCTTTGAAGTAACTTAGTTATAGACAAGCATCCGTTTACTCTTGTATTTTTGAACACTGTACTACTAGCATTACTCTAACAAATGATAGCCTCAGACTGAGACATTCTTTGAAATAACAAGACGCTCCCGGATTGACATATTAATTTGAGGTAATTAGAGGTGAAAGAGACCCTTTTCATAGCTCTACATTTTGGCACCGTTGTCGGGGAAGGAGTGTAGCCATTTGTCTTTTTCAGAGTAGTGTACGAACCTGTTGGGGAAGAGTTGGATCTTAAAACCGGGAGGTAAGAACCTGCGTACAGAGCATGTAAAAGCCCTGCTCCACTGTCCACTTTCCTAAAAGATTTTATGTTGCTTTGTTTGAATAGAATTTAGTAGTTCATTTGAGTGCATGACTAAGCAGAGAAAACCAGAAAAGAATATCAGACCTCCACCCAAACCTGAAAAAGCTAAGGGGCCGGTGACCCTTGGTCGAATGACCTTCATAGATGAAATCTATAAGAAAGTGGAATCTCAGCCATCAGTAGGTACCAGGAAAATCATTTCTAAACAACCTACTAGTTCCCTTCAGGCTACAAGATCACCATCAGTAGCCTTTGTTGAGGTGCATAGTCAAACTGAAGAGCAGGACATCCAAGAAATTGAAAATTCTACTCCGGAACTATTGCAGGAAGGGAATTTCAGCAACCTTTGTGAAGGAGAAGGAGAAACAGGGGAAACCAAGGAACCAAGATCTCCTATTGGAACAAATCAGCCATCAATTAGCCTAGATAAAGGGAGCACTGCAGAAATCATTGTTGAAGGAACCCAATCTCCTTAGACATCAGGTATTCTCATTATCCCAGATAAAGGAAGTTCTATTAAAACTATCCCTGTCAAAGCCATTCCCTCTCAACCTAGGAATACCCTCCTAGATATCCCAGAAGGTTATTGGCATATATTCAATCCAATGGCTCAGAACCAGCCAAACACTCAAACCTCTACATTACAATACCCTATAGTGGATTTTGTAGCAAAGGCGCCCATGAAAGCTATCCCTCTTCAACATATCCCTACATTTCACGGTCTCACATCAGAAGATCAGGATGCATTTTTGTTCGAATTTGATGTGTTGTGCAGGGGATATGATTACACCACCGATCCCCAGAAATTGAAATTATTTCCCTCTACATTAAAAGGGGCTGCTTTAAGATGGTTTATGGGATTAGGTGGCGGGGTCCTAAACAATTGGGATCAAATGAAAGAATCTTTCTTAAAAAAATATCAGGATTATTGTAGGTCTAGAGAATTAAAGGACGAAATATTTCAAATGACAGCCAAACCGAATGAAACATTAGAGGAGTATGTGGAACGTTTTTCAGTACAATGTACAAAGATCTCCTTATGCATCACTACCTTTACCTGATAATGTACTAAACACTACATTGATAAGGGGCATGAAGGAACAATGGATTGAAACATTAAACATCATGGGAAAAGGGGATATTTATCAAGAGAATTTTCCTGACATCATTGATTTATGTATAAGGAGTTCGAGAGGCAGCACAAGAGTAAAATTGGCAGAACATGATCGGTTTGTAAGAGATAATAAAATATCAACAGAAGGAGTAACACGTGTAGAAATTGGAAATTTATCGGAAAATTTTAAAACTGATATTCTGGGGACACTAACTACACAACTTGATATTATGCAGGCTAAACAGAAGCAGATGGAGGCATAACAGAATTTGGCGATCTTCTGTCCCCGATGTAGGAAAAAGCATAGTCACAAGGAATGTCCACTGGATACAGTCCAAACATGCGCCATCTGTACAAAAGATCACCTTACAGAGAGCTGCCCCTCACTTCCTGGATTGAAAGTGGTATATAAGGAAGCAAAAGAAGAACCAGAATCAGTGTACTTGATCAACCAGTGCCGCCAGTGGCAGCCGAGACAATTTGGTATGTTTTCAGACCCAACTTCTTCTTTTCAGCCTCCACAGTATAATGCTCAACAATATAGTATGTGGTAAAGTCAGTCCCAACCCCCATTTTCAAACTGGTCACCACAGTCGTTTCCTTCTTCAAACTCATGGCTGAATCAGGCAAGCCAATCTGGTTGGCCGAATTTCCCTTACACTCCACCATATTGGCAAAATAGCCCATATCCTCCACAATTGACTCCCCCTACTTCACAAAGTTCAGCTTGGCAGACAAACTGGCAGAGACCGATGCACCAGCCGGTAGGAACTATTCCGCTCCCTCAACCTACTCTGCCATTCTTACAACAAAATCCCCAGTCTAATCTGAGACCGCAACTCCCAGCCCAACCCAACCCCAATCCAAATAACAGACCGATCCAATCTCTCCAAATCATAGAATCACTAGAAATAGGACCCGACCTAAGGGAGTGTAATGATCTTCAGTTATGATCTGGACGTATTGTTGAAACTGAGGGAGATAAAACAGTTCATATTGAAGATCAATTACCAAGAGAACATTTGTTGCAACAAGAGGATGTGAATAAGCAACAGAATCATAATCAAGCAACCACATCCTCTCCTCCGTTCCCAGAACGATTAGTGATACCTCGACCTTTACAGTATCCTGACATCAACATTCTGGGAGAATTACAAAATCTGTACATAAAAATTCCATTCCTCCAAGCCATTCAAGACATTCCTATATACGCAAAAACTATCAAAGAATTGTGCATAAAGAAACCAAGGAGGAATATAGCAAATAATCCAAGAGTCCAAGTAGTTGGCACTTTATCTGATTTACTATCAGAAAAAGAAACACCCATTAAATATGAAGACCCAGGAAATCCAATTGTAACTATTCAAATTTATGGTCAGACCCTATCTAATGCCTTAGTTGATCTAGGAGCTGCAATTAATATTTTAACAACCACTACTTGCCAAAATCTCGGCATTACATCTGTAGAACCCACTTCTACTTTGTTAGAATTGGCTGACCGATCTGTGGTTAGACTAAAGGGTACTCTACATGATGCCATGGTCTCCGTAGATTCCTGGGAATATCCAACCAATTTCCTGATAATTAATCCAAAAACCCGACTTGATGGACACCCGCTAATTCTAGGTAGACCTTGGCTTGCCGCTACCGATGCTTACATTGGCTGTCAGCAAGGAAATATGACCATAACCAAAGGACCCAATATCAAGAATTTAGTTCTATATCCTCTAGCACAGCCAAGTGTCACAATAATTAAAACTAAATAGCACCCTGTATCATACCTTACTGACAACATTAGATCTCCATTAACTATGCAAGAGGCACTTGATTTTAAAGATCAAAACAGAAGATGATGCCACTAATAACTTCATTAGTCAAATTGAATCCGGATCCTGCACACAGTGTCACATGATAGAAGCATCATTTGGTACTGAATTAGAAGAAGATCCTCTGAGAGATACACATGATCAAACAATACCTGTTACTTCTGTTGCAAATAGTAAAATTGTGGAAATTGAATTGGGAAAAACCTTAAATATTAATGCCAACCTCACACCTGAACAAGAAACCAAGCTCATCCATTTGTTAAGAAAATATCAAGAAGCATTTGCGTGGGATTACCCTGATATGAAAGGAATTGATCCCCAATTATGTACACACCACATTTACATAGAAAAAGATGCGAGACCTGTTTGTCAACTGCAAAGGAGACTTAATCCTCATCTAAAAGATGTGGTAAAAGCTGAACTTTAGAAACTTTTAGATGTCAATTTTATCTATCCTATCTCTGATAGTAAATGGGTCTCTCCGCTTGTGGTGGTACCAAAAAAGAATGGGAAATGGAGAATCTGTTTAGATTACAGGGAACTAAATAAAGCAACACAAAAAGAGCACTTTCCTCTCCCATTCATAGACCAAGTATTAGATACTTTAGTAGGATAGAAATTCTTTTCTTTCCTGAATGGCTTCAGTGGATACAATCAGATTCAGATTGCCCCTGAAGACCAGGACAAAACTACTTTTACTTGTCCTTGGGGAACATTTTCCTATCGAGTTCTACCTTTTGGCTTATGTAATGCTCCTGCCACATTCCAAAGGGCTATCCTTAGTATTTTTGTAGATTTAATAAATGATGGACTTGAAGTATACATGGATGACTTTACACCATATGGAGATGATTTTGATCCAGCACTAGACACCCTAGAAAAAGTCCTACAACGCTGCATCGGTACCAGGCTTTGCTTAAGCCACGAAAAATGTTATATGATGATGACTGAAGGACTTATCCTAGGACACTATATTTTAGCAGCTGGCATTCAGGTAGACCCAGCCAAAATCCAAATACTTTTGCTTATTCCCACTCCTACTACTCAAACAGAGGTACACAACTTTCTCGGATTTTCTGGTTATTATAGACAATTTATAGAACATTATTCGAACATTGTTGCACCTTTATATGCACTAACTGGTAACGTTGATTTTCTTTGGACAGAAAAATGTGAGCATGCTTTCAAGGATTTAAAGAAGCTCGTATCCACAGCCCCAGTCCTCCGAGGACCAAACTGGGATTTTCCATTCGAGATATCATCTGATGCCTCAGATACAGCCATTGGCGCAGTCCTTGGGAAAGAAGAGGATAAAAAACCATATGCTATCTATTACATCAGCAAAAATTTATCCCCTGCTGAATTAAATTACACTGTTACTGAAAAGGAATTCCTAGCTGTAATACATGCTGTCAATAAGTTGATACATTATATTATAGGATATCCTGTTATCTTGTATACAGATCATTCTACCATAAAATATTTAGCAAATAAGCCTGTCACAAATGCCAAAATAACTAGATGGTTGATTTTATTGCAGGATTTCGATATCACAATCAAGGATCGGCCTCACAAAGAAAACCCTGTAGCCGATTTTCTTTTAAGAATGCCAAAGCCAATCGATGCAGTAGCAGTTGAGGATCAATTTCCTGACGAACATCTGTTTGTTATTGCCGTTCAAACACCGTGGTATGCTGATGTTTCCAATTACTTCGCAGTAGGTAAACTACCAAAGCACCTAACCCCTAATGAATGCAAATAGATTGTTCAGAAGAGTACTCGATTCTCATGGATTGGGGACTATTTGTTTCACACAGGGGCAGACATGCATATCAGAGGATGTGTTCGAGAAGATGAAATCTTTGATATCCTAAAAGCCTATCATTATGGACCGTGTGGTGGACACTTCGCTGAGCGCAGAACTGGACATAAAGTACTCCAGATAGGATATTATTGGCCCACGATTTTCAAAGATGCAAAGAAATGTGTCCAAGCCTTTGACAGCTGCCAGCGAGCAGGACGTCCTGGTCAATCAGACGAGATGCCTCTGAAACCACCGTTAGTCATTGAACCATTTGAGCGATGTGCTCTTGATTTCGTTGAACCCATCAACCCATCATCAAATGAGAAAACATATATCTTGGTGGCAACAGATTATGTCACCAAATGGGTTGAAGCAGAAGCATTGCCAAGAGCCACAGAGGACTCTGTCATACATTTCCTGTTCCATATATTTGTACGTTATGGCCTTCCAAGGGAAATAATTACAGACGGAGGACCATAATTTGCTGGGAATAGATTAGCTGCAATACTCAACAATTATCACGTCCAGCATAAAATCACTACTCCATATCACCCACAGGCGAATGGAAAAGTATAAAGTAGCAATAAGGTAATAGAATCAATCCTAACGAAAACCATTGTGTCACATAGGCGTGATTGGGCTGCCAGACTACCTGAAGCACTCTGGGCCTATAGAACAACATGGAGAAGCACCACTAGTTACTCACCTTATCAATTAGTGTTTGGAAAACAGCCCATTTTTCCCATAGAATTCGAAATCCAAACATTACGAACAACACAGGAAATTGGCTTAGATCTAAGTGAGGCACAGATTAATCAACTACAACAGATCAATGAGTTGGACGAAATTAGGCTCTCTGCACTTCAAAATACAGCACTAATTCAACAACAGCGAGTTAAATGGAATGATGCGCTCATTAAAAATAAAGTCTTCCATGAGGGAGACTGGGCTCTGTTGTACGACTCTCGGTTTTAGGACTTCCCTGGGAAACTCCAGACTCGTTGGTTGGGACCATACGAAATCTAGAAGGTACATGACAATGGAACCCTTACTCTAATCACCATTGACGGTTCTGGATATGCCTTCAAAGTAAATGGCCACCGAGTTCGTCTCTATCGCAAACCACTCACTCGGGAATCCTTCTGCCAGCAGCTACGTCGAGACACTGATATGGAGATTTTAGGAGAGGAAGAGAAGTCTTCCTCACCTGTAATTCATTAAGGAATTCATTTCCTTTTACAATATGTACATAAGTTCTTTTCTTTGAGTCATTCTTGCACATATGTTTGAACTAATGTTTTCCTGTCATTTTTGTTGTTCCTTTTTTTTCAAAAGAACAACATTTCGACTTTTGTCGTTCCTTTTCCAAAAGGATGGCATTTGTGTTTCTCTACTGTTCCTTTTCAAAAGGAACAACATTCTCGATTTTCTGTTGTTCCTTTTCAAAAGGAACAACATTCTTGATTTTCTGTTGTTCCTTTTTCAAAAGGAACGACATTTGCTTGTTCTATTGTTCCTTTTCTAAAGGAACAACATTTCGATTTTTGTTGTTCCTTTTTCAAAAGGAACGACACTGCTGTGTGTTTGTTGTCCCTTTTCCAAAGGAACAACATATTTTTTATTTCTGTTGTTCCTTTTCCAAAGGAATGGCATTTTTGTGTCTTTTTCTGTTCCTTTTTCAAAGGAACAACATTTTCGGTGGCTGCTGTTCCATTTTCAAAAGGAACGGAATTTCGAGTGTTTTGCTGTCCTTTTCCAAGAGAATAGCATTTTTTTTTTAATTTTTGTTGTTCCTTTTTTAAAGGAACGACATTGGTGTGTTCTGCTGTTCATTTTTCAAAAGGAACGGCATTCGCACTTTTGATATCTATGCTCCTTTGTTGTTCCTCTTTCCAAAAGGAACACCACTAGCATACTTTTTCTCTCTTTGTGCAACAACTCATTCTTTTTTCTGATCTAAATTGAGGATGCTTCTTGCTCCTGTTCTTCCAAAGTCTTATACAACTATGCACTTATGCAATGAACACAAAATCACAACATACTGAAATCCGCAAATTATAAATCTCTATCTTTATAAGGCTCTGTATTGGTAAGAGGACAAAAGGAAGGACACACTTATTCATCATCTTTTGCTGTCATTGTCTTACTAATTTTTCTTTGATTGGTTACCTTTATCATGACAATCCCTTTAATCCTATTTGATTATTGTTTAGGAATAAGAGCAAAGGGTTTATATCTTCCTATTGAGATGATAAGACTTCTTCCACCATTCCTACTCTTAAGGAGTGTTGAACCACCCTTTGTGTATAAATAAGGAAAAGTACTTTATGAAAAAGAAAAAAATAAACATGAATTATAAGTTGTCAAATGCAGGATAGGGGGTCTCATCAAGAGCCAGCCTACCATGATCATGAGGATGGAAGTGAAGTGGCATTCACACTATGGCCACCACACCAGGGATATGGTCCAAAAGGTATCTTAGATAAACAAACCTTGGAATAGGAGGTCTCATCACGAGCTGGCCTACCCACTTTTCGCTCCTTCCTCGTGAATGGCATTATGGCTAACTGGTTACCAAGCTAGCATAATGGCCTAAACATTGACATTACACTCCTTAATATACACATAAAGGATCATGGTTCCAGGGGTGAAATAAACAACTCTGCCAAGGTTATGGACACCTGTCGGCAGCAGAGCGCTGTTGATGGTATTGAAGTCACATTGGTTACACGAATAGGTAAGATACTAATACTCTTTTGTTTCTTATATCCTAGGAACTAATCATATATCATTTCTTGACTTATCTATCGCATGAAAATTTATTACCACCAATCATGGAAAAGTAAGTGACAATGACCACTTGAGATTTGGCAAGTATGATAGACGTCCTATCCCCCCAGCCTCGCATCATATCACATCAGCCTCTTACGTAATACACGATCCAACTTTACACCTCGATTTTGGTAATTTGTTGTTTTTCTAAACATGACATATTTTCATACGCTGTTCCTTTATGACTCTGTTGCAGATAGGGTGTTTCTCCTTTATTTGATGGCTAGGACAGCCTATCACATTGTGGGGGGGAGGTTAACCTCATTATTCCCTGGATTATGTGTCAGCTCACTATTCGGGAAAGGTAGTGTACTAGGGTATGGCACTGCTTAACGGCATGATATTTCTATTTTTGTTACACAAGTTGCTGTTCATAAGCCATTTCTGTTGCATACTCTGTTTTTTTTCAAAATCTCGCGACTATTACCCTCTCTGTGTTTCAAACATCACAAACAGTTGCTGTTCCATTGAGAATCCACAGTGAAACCATGGGAGGAAGGGCAATTCGAAGGGAACCACATGTGGTGACAGTCTCCACTGCTGCTTGGGAGATCGTGGAAAGAGCAGGGTGGCTGACTTATCTCAACCGCTTGCAGGAGTCTAACGAAATAGTGGCGATTGAATTCCTGTAGAATCTGCAGGAGGATTACTCCATTTTAAGGGGGAGACAGATAACAGTCACCGATGATATAATCGCAGAAGTCTCGGGACTACCAGCCACCGGACCTGTATGGACACTAAGAAAGGAAAGACTACAGAAGATTATAGAAATCTTCTAGGACGAAGGCCAGAGCTTGACGATTAAAGGGGAGGGAATTTTGCCAGCAACGCTAGGATAGCCCTGGGCAGAATTAGCAAGAACCGTTCAAAGCTACATCACCTGCGAGGGTAGAAAAGATGTGGTAAGACCACGCCATCTTAAACTCTTAGCTGTTCTAAAGTAGAAATACTCTGTAAATATACCTGCACTTTTGAATTCATTACTTCATGACGTTGCACGAAGCTTAAAAAAGGCACAGCATGTAGAGTCAGTTGTCAGTCACCACGGGTTAATTCAATTAATTATTAGTCATAGCCTCACCCAACAGCAAAGCAGCTGGGAAGAGATAATTGCAATAATTGAGGGAAGGGCGACAACACCATCCCCAAAACGTAAGCATACTACCAGCACACCAGAACGTCTAGAAAAATGCAGAGAATTAGTAAAACAAAAACATGTCACAAGTACATCTGAACGTCCAGAAACACGCCAGGAATCGACAAAGCGTAAGCATGCCACTGGTACACCCGAACAACCAGAGAAACGCAGAAAATCAGTTCGGTTAGCTTGGATACGAGGAAGGCTGGAAAAGCTTCAGGAAAGCACCAGCCA